>AP028915.1:6522500-7122500 GCA_036186465.1 Nesidiocoris tenuis | reverse complement strand
AGGGCTGTTAGAGTCAGTTGGGGAGGCGGACGATTGTTTATTTATTCATGAATCTGAATAATGTATTAAAATGCTTCCTGGGGGTTTGTTACGGACAACGGGGAGTCATAGTATAGCTTTAACTAAAACCAATGATTTTCGGATGATGTCATAGGCACCTACTCATTGAAAAAGCTAATATCTGATCCTGTTGCAGGAAAGCCTACCATTTTCACTAACACACAATTTGTCCACGAATATGAAATAAATTCCTTATGAATCATAGAGCAGGAATAATTTATGCTTGCTGGCGTTTCTAGCATCGTTTATTTTATATATAAGTTCAAGTATACTGCTACACAAATCGTGACTTTTAAAAGTGCTTAGAATATTTTGGCAGTTTTCGAAGGAAGTGACCCATCTGAAATCTAAAAGTTGAGGCGCTCCCGCTGGTTCTCTCTCTCTTGGGTTATCTTCGTATTTTCTCTTTCCGCTAGCAGTTTAGAGTGGTTCTTTTCCATCGCAGTTTCTCTCAACTTTAAATAATGCCCTAATATCCCAGCCCGTTTTCCCTCTTGAGAAGACAGTTCAAGTCTTACTCAGCTATTGGATTCCTAACTTCTTTCCAGTTCCCTCACTAGCCAAGTAGGAGCTTTTTGGAACTTTGTTGTCTGCGATCTTTGCGAGGAAATAAATCTTTAGGTTCCATATCACCTGATTTGGAATTTTTTCAAGATGATAAAAGAATTAGTATATCATGCCGAATTGAATCAATTTAAGGCAAGACCACGAGCTAGTGTTGAGCATGGAAACTCAACTGGTTTAAAAACTGCTGCCGAACTTTGATATTTTGACACAAAGAGCAGGTAGGTATGTAAAAAGCCTCTTGATTAGACTGTGAAATATACTTACTTGTCGTAATATTCCTCTGGGTATGGCAGGATGTACCCTTCAGGTGACGGCCGGGGTGTACTCCCGACCCAGAAGTACGCATCTGTAAATCAAAATAATGCATGATGATAAATAAATCCACGACATCCATCAGTGATGGAATGATCAGTGATATGACATAAATAGTACATTGTACTTTGTTCTGCTTACCTGGGCCCATACCGTCGTACGCAAAGCCTTTGACGAATATTGTGGATTCGTCAACGGCGTATGCTGTTCCTTTGATTCCATGGGCGTATTCTTGTAAGGAACCAATCAGTCTTCCATAGTACATCCCACCATGATCGCGCATCCGACATTCGCCTGAGGACAGAAGTTAAACATTGATATTTAATCACGTAAATAGAGGTTGAAAATATCGTAATTAGAATTAATGCAGCATATTTTTTGCAGGAATAATTTCCAGGGCACAGTTATAACGGAAAATTTGAAGCATTTTAATTTACTTTCTTGAATGCTTGCCCACTGATAGAATTTCTATTTTTTTTAACTTTTGACCAATTTATCGTTATTGAAGGAACCGCTCGAGATGAGAAGTACCAATAGCCTTTCGTCATGTCAACAGAAGGCGGTTGGGGTTGATTAAGTTACCTGGCATTCCTCCATTTTTGAGAAGCTCATTTTATCCAAGCCAGCTTAGTCCAACAATAATATTGACATTTTCCCCTTTTCAACCAAATCTTCAAAATTAATTTTTAAAAATATTTTAATCAGAAATAAGTATAGATCTTAGGGCAGACTGGCGAAATTGACTGAAACTTAATAGCTAATATCGATATTTCTGTGGTCTTTTGCTTTGTGATTTTCAAATCTGGCTCGACCAGGCTATAGAAAGTATCGATTCTGTCCCATCCGTACGTTTTCTCAAAAGCAGGACTCCTGATGAACGACCGAGACATTGAGGGGCTCCTGCTCTTGACTTGGCCGCTTCTACCGATAGAAGAAGCTTAGAAGATAACCAATCCATTAGCTCAGTGTTTCCATGTCATTTCCGTCGGAAAGGGCGATCTCCCCTTTCCTTGTCGATTCTCGTTCAAGCTGCTTTCTTCGCCATCAGAAAATTGGAACCAGCCTCGCTAAACCACTTCTCTATCCTTTAGCAACCATCCCGTCTGTACTTTACGTAAATTGAAGAACCTGATCTTGGTTTTCACCGAACATTTCTTGAATCAAAGATTTCGGAGCTCTTGGAGTAGAAACTATCGATTCGCCCCTGCAAAAAAACTAGATTTTTATAGAGGTACCTACCTACCTAGGCACGGATAGCAAAGAAAACCCCTCACAAAACCAACCGATAAGACTCGAAAACATATGCCAAAATTGCCATCACCCATTGATGAAATTGATATATTGATTCGTAATACCTACCAGTTAGGTATATGCACAATATATTGACACATATATGTGTCTCACTGCGTACTGCACAGTGCTGAAATAGGTCTAGTTTTTGAAATGGAGAGGTTCTACCAAGTGAATTAAGCTTTTTCCCCGCCTTGGGGGTAGAAAATGTGAAATTGGACTTTGCGCTAGGTGACTCGTCATTTGCATCCAAATTAGTCCGCTGAGGTAGTGTCTGCTCCAAACAAAAGGTCGACAACGAGCTAATTGTGCGTTTATGCGGTTGTCCGTTGGAGCTGTCGTCTCCGTAAATGGGAGAAAGGCGTAGGATGAATGCGAACAACCTTTTAGTTCAACGGTTCATCGTTTCAAAAAAGGTTTTGGTGGGTTGACAAAATGAGTTAATTGTTAAGTACTTGAGCGTTTTGATTCTTCACTCATCTTTCAGCCAAATCCTGCACTAAGTATGTCGGAATTGGCTAGAACTTCATTTTCCAAGATAAGAGAGAATCTTTATTTAGAGATGTTTCCTTTGATAATAGTCCCAAATCCAAAAAATTCAAAAATTTCACGCCGTTGCTCACTGAACTTCCGAATGGGTTTTGGAACATAGTACAACTGCTTAGAATTTTGTTCTTGCTTTCTGAGAAAATGTTACTACCTACCTTGTGAACTCAAATGATTCAAATGAGTGATACCAATATTCTCGTGCCATCTGAACGTAAGCCACGTGAGGACATACATCGTGGGCTTGTATATGACATTGTCTCTATAAACAGAAAGGAAAAACAGTCGCCCCTGAAATAACCGTTTCCTCGAGCCATCAAGCCAAGGTGCATTAAGCTCCTTTTGAGGTGAACCGTCAACGTGGAATTCACTCATTATCTTATGTTTGCTCTGCATCTCAAACATGAAAAGGGCTTTTTGCAACCAGTGCGTGTCATGAATGGGCTCGGTAAAGAAGGTTTGCGGAACTCAAGAAAAAAGTAGTAACGGGGAGGTTGGCCATGAAATGTGAAGCTCTTTCAAGGCCTCTTTTGTCGTCACGAACAAAGAAAGGAAAAGGACGAGGGAAGTTCGGGCTAAGTGCAGCGTCATTGCAGGAAAATTTGAGTTCTCCGTTTGGAAGATGAGCTTGCAGATATTTTCGGAAGGAATACCTAGCATGAAGAAATCTAAATTCTCATTGGCATATCGCGTGGCGTGGTTTTGAAAAGGGCCCAGTCGGGTCAGGGACACGCAAAATCGCACTCTAACCTAAGTTCTTGTGCCCCCTCTGTCACTGTGCATCTTTGCAAGAATGTTAAGATCAACCACTCCAATTCGATCAAGCAGCAATTGACTCAAGGTATGAGAATAAGTTACATTTGACATCGTCAAATTCAAGAGTCAAGTAGACATTTTCTTCCTCTCTCTCAAAGGTCGGGTTTGCTTTTGCTCCAGACGGGCATGATGTGTACTTTTCAAGGCAGGGCCCACTGCTGAGGATTCGTACCCAAGAAGCCCAAAGCGTAGACTGTACGAATTGCGTACTCCCCCAAACATAAATATAAGCGTTGTATTTGAGCTCATGAAGCTTTTGAAACCGACTCGCCCACCGAAAACAGGCGAACAAAACCGGGAAACGGATTAGGATTATTTACAAGCCGCCGGTGAACCTATAGAAAAGATCCCAGGCCGGATCCGCCGTGGAAAGTGAGGTGGGAGTCACACAAAAGGCGCTGCTGGATTCAGGATTAGCTTTGGGTATTTCGCTTGCACGAAGGCCAGCATCGCTTGTGTAAGGTCTGAAAAGCGAAGGTAGGGGAAAGCTCTTATCCAAATTGCTAGAAACGCTATCCTTGGCCCAGCAAAAGTTATCCGCTTTAGCAGCTGGGCATATAGAGAATTTGGCCGCCATATGGTAGCAACCTGCATCAAGTGCCTGTGATGTCTGACATTTTACCATTCTCGAGTTGAGTTTTCGGTAAGGTTATTTTCTCCAACAAAATGGGTTAAGCATTTCAAAGTCAACAAAAATTATGTGTTCATCAAAGTTTATCCTGCTCAGGACCTCAAATACGCTCACGAGGTTGGAACGCTGTCGTGAGCGATTCGCAAATTTGACGCCAATCGAAAACTTTCGACAGCGTAAAGTACCACGATTTGTATGGAAACAAATCAGTAGGCTGAATATTAAGAATCACTGCTATGGATGTTGAACGTCCAGCATCCAGAATGTTGATCCAGGATGCTGATTTCCTCACATTTCGAATTGAGGCATCGAAAAATTACATCCATAATGTCACCGGTACATTCATTACGCATAGAGAAGGACCCCAAGGGAAGCTGACGAGAGTGAAACTGAAAGACTGATACAAAGGGGAAGAGCACTCGTGATGCGATAATGGCGAAATTATTAAGGGTGCGACACTCGAGAATCGTGACAGGGGAAGAGGGGGTTAATCAGCCTGGAAGAAGAGATAGAAAGACTCGTCAAAGCTTGAGCCACCCCTCGTAGCATCCTGTACTTCATCAGCCCGGGAGAATCGTGTTCCAATATAAGACTCGAAGACGAGGCTGGAGCGCGTTAGGGTGTCCCCATAACAGAAAAATATCGTTCGGCAGCGGGTCAGAAAAATGGGGAGAGCTGGGAAGGCGACAAACGCTCATCGAACATTGCAATAGCGTCATATGACATCGATCATTTATGATGAATGATATGAATACCGGTGATGAAATTCCGCCTCAAAGTATTGGGGCCCGAAGAACGTTGGGTTTTTGAATACTGGTAAAAGGAATGCCAGCATAGCAGGATGGGAGACATGATACTAGGTTTATCTCCATTAAATACTATTTTGATCGAATCCAAAATTATGATCACCAGGAAAAATCGTGAAGTGGTGCCACTTTTGTCGCCTCCTCCTCGAACGTTTGCACATAGTTATTCATGAGGGGCTAGAACAGCGAGCGCTGGCGAAACTTATACCCTTACGCACGACTGGCGAGTGTTACATATTTAGCATGGCATCCCCTGCTCCGTAACGCCAAAAAGATCAAAATTATTATTTTTTTGAGGTTTGGGTAAGTAAGCACCTAATTGTCACAGGAGTCTTGAGGTTGAACTCATACACCCCCAGTTTTATCAATAATTTATAATTAATAATAATTTTGCTGAGCACGCTGCCTTACGTGCATTACTTTGGATTAATTTCAAATAAATTTGGATCGAATGGTGCCAGTGGTGCTATTCCCACCCAAGAAAACTTGGAAAAGCTAAAAAAAAATCTTCATGCATTCTGAATTTCCAGGTATTTAATTTCAAGTTATACCTACTTATTACCGTTTACCGCTTGCATGTTTACCCCAAAACCTCTCAATTTTACTGCAGAAAAATAAACAGCCTGTTCTTCAGTATCGCATCGGGTCTGAGCCGTCAAGTACCGTCACGTCACGCCTGAGTGGGTCCTGTCATGTCGTATGAGGCCAACCCCTCAGTTGATGCGGGGGCGATCTCCCTTGAAGTACCTTATTTGATAAATCGACAGTATACCTGCAAAACCTCGTATGTTCCGATTCGAGAATTTTACAGGAGGCACAAAAAACTGTCCAAAACGACTTGAGGCATCATCCGTTCAAAAAAACCACATCCGTTGCATTTTTACCACATGTACACACGACATAATAATAAGATTGAACAAAAATTAAAAGAAATGAACGTTTTGAAGCAATATTCGGACTTACGAGGATTTATTCAAGACCTTACTCGGACTTACAAGGTTTTACACAGTTCAATCGAACTTCCAATAACGTTGTCTTTATTTCAAATACTAGAATAATTTCACTTGAGATCACAACATGTGCTCTTTCTCATCATTGTTTGGTAAATAAACAAGTTTCTTTATGCCAAAATATTCAACCAACTTTTTTGTTGGTATTTACCTGATTTTGTTTCTAAGATTGGCCGATTACCAGAGTGAAGTTAGCAACAGTTCAGCAACGGTTAACTGTGTGTTTCTTTTCTAAATTTTCGGACTCCAGGGACGTCTAGGAACACATTTATGGCAATTTTAAAATTGTGCCACTAGTCATACAGTCCGTACAGCTCGTTGCTAACTGTTCCTTCACACATTCCTTATACAGATCAGGTGAACTGGTCGCATCTCCAAAGCAGAAAAACATCCCCCATCAGTCCAATTCGACATACTCATCAGTCAAACGCTAATCAAGCAAGATATTTTATAGACTACCTACTTATCCGAGAAGGTGTTGGATACACCAAGGTGTTTAATCCTAAGGCGTACAATGTGACTGGCGGCACAATTCATGTACAGCCATAAATGTGTTCCAAGACGTCCCTAGAGACCAATTAGTTAGAAAAGTAACAGGCAGTTGACCGTTGCTAAATCGTTGCTAACTTCACTAAGCTGACCTATAATTGGTCTGTGATGACCAATAATTGGTCGTTACTATTGAAACGGCTGTGATTCGAGTTGAGATTGTAAATTTCAAGAGCACTAAGTCAATACCCTCCTGAGATGTTAATTACTTTAAATTTTGAAGAGTACAATGTCGGTACCGTCCTAAGACGTGATGTTTTAGTTTTCTTTCCATAGAAGGGTTTTAAAAAAGGTACATGACTTGAACGTGATAACGATGGCTTGAGAATGTGAATACCAACTGATAACAGTTAACCTTATTTTAAATACCTACTATGGAAAGAAAACTAAAAAATCAAATCTTAGGAAGGTACCGACATTGTTCTCTTCAAAATTTAAAGTATTGTCATCTTGGGAGGGTATTGACTTAGTTCTCTTGAAATTTCCAATCTCAACTCGAAGAATCACAACCGTTTTATCGTACGGGATTGTTTATAGATTGTTTGAGTTTCAGTTCGTGTTTCAACTCTCAGTTTTACAACTTTCCACTTTCAATTAGGTTATTACGATTCTCAGCGTATTTATAAATTTAATTTGATAATACCTTAATAAAAAAATATTTAAAAAACTTTTTTTATAAAACTTGAAATAGGAAAAAACTGAGATTTTGGAATTTTTATCAAAAAACGTCTGAATTATTGAAAATAGCAGAAATGTTCGCAGGCTTTTATTGTTACTTTTGGAACCATTGTTTTGTTCTAGATGGATAAACACATTGTTGTTATTCCTCGTAGTTGTTCTCTTGTTATTAGTGTTCTTCAGAACAGTTGAGAATCGACTCTGCAAAAATATTATCCATATCGGAACCCAGAATACGGGCCGAATTTTATTACCGACGATGGATTCAAACCGAATTTAGAGCCTGGTTGTTCTTCTTCACGATTTCGAGTATCATCTAATGAATCCATTTAGCCGTAAAGATCGAGAGCAACATTAAAGAAATTACCGGAAAATTGAAAAATCGGCCGGGACGAGCCAAATGCTGGGACTTACGAGGTTTTACCACCCTCCTGGAAGGCTCTGGACTTACAAGTTTTAAAAAACGAACACAGATAAGACATTTTTTATCAGATCAATGTCAAACTTTTACAGACGATCGGTATCCATCTCCTACGTCCACAGAGGTCAAAACCTCATTTTGGGAAAAAATCGGACTTACGAGGTTTTGCAGGTATACTGTCGAAATATTGCTGTTGTATGGGAAACGAAACGTCACAATGCATGACGCATAATGGGCTTGAAGCAGCCTTATTCGATTTTGGTCACATTTCGTTTTTAAATATTTTCCACCCCGTTAAGAGAGTAAAAGTAGGTATGAAATTGTGAAAAAAAATTGCATCCAAGTTGCCAAGTTGTGCCTGACAAACGTAGCTGAACGCATTTCCTCTCGCCGTTCAGATCCATCCACGTTAACTTGGTATCTTCCGGGAAAACGCTTTGGAGTCGTCGGATGGTATAAAATGGGAGTCGGCGCGAAAATGGAAAGGCGCCCTAGAATGCGAATATGTGACTCCCTGACGTGAATCCTTGATCAAGTCAGCAGTACTTTGTATTATTCCACGTTTCAGGCTCTTTTCACGATTCTACATACTTATACTCTTCTTTTATTCCCTTCTGGTAAGTCGGAACTTGTCATTCTCATAGAGAGTATCCATAAAAAATGCGGCGAATAAAAAAAATCAATTTTTCGTTTTACTGGCGGTAATGATGGAAACAGGTAGTTGCTCTGGGCAAAAGGAAGAGTAGGTAACATCCTCATGTTCAATTTCCGAAACAACTTCCGTTTTAACGTTATCTAATCCTCTTTCGTTCAAAGGTGATCTTTTGGCAACAAATCAATCAGATGCAATACTGATCGCAAACATCGGGTTTCACCTAACTCCAGAGCATTTCGGCTTTACTGGAAAAAGCTATGTATTGTTGTATTTGAACACGGTGGGGAAAAGCCGGGAGACCGTCTCCCCCTGGGTGGAAAGCGGGAGATTTCCCACAGTTCGGAGGAGGTGGGGGGGATGAATGAGAGCGAAAATCCAATGATGTCCCGGCGGGAAAGAGAAAGAGAGAAAGCGAGAAGAGCGGCCATGATGCAGGTCGATACGCCCCTCCTACAACGGCTACTGTTGTAGATTCAGGGCCTCAACTCAACCCCTCCACATTACCGTCCTGCACAATTTTCCCCATCCCCCTCCATAGTTTTTCTGGCTTTCTTATCAATTTTTGCTACTTACTTATCATTCCGAGTTTTTAGCGCTTTCTAGTACATAGACTAAAAAAAAAATTGAAAATTACTTTTCTGGTGTTTTTTCATTTTAAACGTGCATGATGCTGCAGGTTGGTACATTTTCAAAGTACCATCTTTGATAAGATCCTGAAATATATTTTAGAGGTTTCGGAAGTTTTTTTTTTGATCAGTTGAAATATATTGCTAAAAAATAGATTTTTCCAAAATTCAACAATTTTTTTAGAAGCCAAAGCGTAGTGAGGCAAATTGGCAAAAATTCCAGTCAAATGTACCTACTTAAATGGAAAAAAAGAATGTAAACAAACCTCCAATTTATATGGGACTCAAAGCGTAATTGAGTGGATTAGCCTCACCATGCTCGGTCCATGGATCAAAAATAATACGTCAGTCAGAAAGATCTCTATTGGTTCACTTGAATATTGAATGATGTTCACTCGGAATGTGTTGAGTCATTTAGAAACCGAACATGACGAGATCTTCGAACTTTTTCCAAATGGTCTCAAAAAATCTGTAAAACTCAAGTTGCTCGTGGGCATGTTTTATCGGCGATCCAGACGACTTTTCAAACACTTGAAGAGTCTTGATACAAACGACGAAGCTGTTCACTGACAAACCCAGAAGGACGAAAAACAGTCCCCATAATGGCAACGTTGGTCCTTCCCGTTTGCGGCGATGTGGAGCGAAATCGGGGTCGTGATTTTTATCCGGATCATTCCTACCGACCATTAGGTTCAATTTTTATGATTATTTGACTTTGCGAACAAATTATGTGACAGAAGCTTTTTGGGGAAAGAGGTTTATTTAGAAAATGGTAACTCTTGATCCCCCGTTGCTGGACGATTTATGCACGGTTTATACCAGGAAAAGTGAGGCTTTTACCTTCTTGGAGAAAAGCTACCTATTCCAATTTCAATGAGTCAAGTCCGTGTTGTAATTTTAGCCATAGGCTCTAAGCAGATTCATTTCTCTCTACTTTTAGCTAAATCAAATTTATTTTGCCAAATGACTAATTTTATAGAGGTTTTCACAATCATCGACGGTTTCCTCTTTTGCGGTAAGGGACACCAAAAAGCTGTAAACAGTTTCTCATATAGGTAATATGTACCTACTTTTCACCCATAGAAGAGCTTCATTACTTCAAAAAGTCTTTCATCCTTTATGCCCGGGAATGGCCTATTGTGCCTGCAGCTTGAGCCCATTCTAATGTTTCCGCTTCCTCAATCATGAAAGGCCTTTCCATATTCACGATCTTCCGAGCGAAAACGTGCGGAAAGGCGATCAAATTCGTCAAAATGTATGGGCCTCTTACAGTATGCATGGGTACTTTTGGGGAGTGAGGCTGATGCGACTAAAATGTTGTGGTGGGACGAGGAAGCTGGAAGCGTCCATAAGGGCAGACTGCTGGGCCCAACGACCTGAGCGCAATGCCTACTGAGAGCTATGGTTTTTGTCAGCTATGGTTTTGCTGCTAACTGCTATGTTTCACAGTACAATCAGCGATTACTGCTAGCGTGACTAGGTCGAGATGCGAGGAGCTCGAAGTCTATACAAGTCAACACATTAAGTGCCGCGGGGGCTGCCTGAAACGACTGTCATGGAGGCTAATTCGTCCTACAAACGGGTCCTTTGAAATTCGCCAACGCGAGCTTTTGTGATATAATGCGAGTTATCAAGCCGGCAAAGCTAGATTACTAGAGTGCGGGCTTGGCTGTAATTTTACATTCCTCCACACCACCATAATACATAGCATTATGACGGATGAGACGAGATGGCGTTTTCCCGTCAATATTAATAAACACGCCAAATATAAGAGCGAGGGTAGGAATCCCTTGGCAAGCAGAAATTTCATATTTACATTCTTTCTCAGTTTGACTGAATGACATGACACTCGAGACAGAAGCTCCAAATTAACGGGAAAGAATGAAGAAAATAGAGTGGTGGTTGCACTGGATAATAAAGCAGGAAGGAAAACGGCAATAACATTTAGATTAAAAAGATGGAAAAAAGCCCTGATGCTAAAAAACTGTGAAAGTTATAAATTGCGTGGAAACCCGATCTTAATTGCCACCTATTTTCCCCAACTGCCACCCGGGAACTTCGCCGTTGTCCAACCACTGCCACCCAACTAAGGATATCGTCTTTTACTTCAATTGAATGGTAAGAACGAATCTTCTCGTTCGATAATTGCACACTTCAGTATTTAACAGATTAGTTCAAAAGCAGCATAATCGTCGAATTAAAAGTAGATATAAAAGCGAAAGTCATTGGGTTTTCTGAACAGTCGATTACCCAAAAATCATTGACTAATCTCTAGGCCACTGATTTCAAGGTGATTTTTGGCTGGGATAGGTACTGTTTCCAAGAATCTAGCGGTCTACAGACTAGCCAATAATTTTAGGATAACGGGCCATGGATAAAGTTGCCCTGAACCTCCGATCCGATTTTCAATTTTAGGATGAATACGATACCTATTATTTTCACTCTGTAAATATAAACGTAAGAGGAGGGGAAAGAAAAATTCATCGGCTGGGGATAATTATGGCTTTGATAGCCTTCGCCCCATAAAAGTCATTAGAAGGAAAGGGTGCAGGACGGCAGGTTTACCAATGAAGAAGGTTATCTTTCCTTGCTGTCACTAGACAGGAGGGAGAGAAAGCCGAGAGGGCGAGCAAAGGCGAGGACTCTTCTGATCCTATTAAGGACCAGTTCGCAATTAAATCTTCATCCTATCAGCTCGGCAATCAATACCACGAAATCCGGCATTGATGTTCCTTGCGATGCCTTGTCGTCAAATCCCCTACCTCTGGTGGATTGTGAGGAAAAGATTTCGTTGTCGCTGTGGTGGGGGAAGGGTGGGAATCCTAACGGAGAATATAAATGATGCCCAAACTTCTCTTAAAAAATATTCAGCTATGAGTACTGGTTACGAACGACCTGAATGGAATTGAATCTTGAACGACTGCGTAAGGGTAGATATCAAGGTTCATTATTCTTACTTTTCGAAACATTGGACCAAATCCGTGGTAAGTTTTTTGATTATTCCGGGCGCTGGTGATTCTTCATTAACATGCCTCCGTTTTGATAAAATGTCAAAACTCTCGAAAATAATTATCTGTCAAATACTGGGCTCGGAAAATAACTGCAATTTTTCTGCAAACCAAAGCTGAACCAATAGAATCGGAACTCTCTCCATTTCACATCCTGCCATTCCATCTTATGGCCTGGAAACGTGTCTGAATTCAGTTGCATTCCTAAACGTTGGGATGCATCAATGCGGGAATTTCAAACTGTACACGTGCAGAACTTTTTTCCTAATAGGAATTGGAACTTAGGGAAGCTAAATCCCTTCAGCTAAGTAAATCATTTCGGAAATTAGGTTTTACAGAACACATAGCTAAAAAAATATCATGTTGGGTGACGTGCTGGCTTGATAGTGTTCTAGTGAGACGCTACTGGATTATGACCCGCCTAGAGGTACGAAATCACCCATAAATTCAAACCATAATTAATATCTACCCTAGTGAACCCTAGTGTAATACTTAGTAGGGTTCTTCTATTGCACTTCGAAATTTCTCTGACCTCATCTTCATGGAAATTTAATTGGGATAAAAATCGCTCTTGCCCTCGGGCTCTCGATCCATGCTGCCATCTACGATGTAGTCACATCGCGTTAAAGTTCCGCAATAAATCTTGCCACCCCATAGTAAGGGCTTGCCATTAGTGAAGACTGATCTCATTAAGGACCTGTTCACAATTAAATCTTCATCCTATCAACTCAGCAATCCATAAACCAAATCCGGCATTAATGTTGTCGATACATCAACCCTCGTAAGGATGTCGTTCTCCATCCGTAGAACTCCAAGGAAAGGGGAGATCCCAAAATCAGATCGGTCACCCTCAAAATTCAACGCGAATTCTGTTGCTGGATTTTAGACTGGAAAGGGTCACCATTTTCTCTCCAGACCCCGAATCGCAGGCTGTTTGAAATTCAAATAGAAAAGTTAGAAGAAAAAACAAAATTTGGAAAGTGGGAAAGTAGTTTCTCAATAGCAATGTGTGTCACCTGGGTGCACCCCCTGGGGCGTCTGCTTAGTGGGCAAGAGCTGCCAGATTCAAGTCCTGCCGGTAAGTGAATTGTTTTATTATTTTCACTTAATTGAAAAAATTACTGTGTGGAATCAAAAATATTTTTTTATTATTGTTTCATATATTTTTATAATAATTATGATTATTTTTCATGATTTTGTCAGAGTTACCAGCTATGCCAAGACAAGGGTTAGAAGCTTGATCGAAAAGGAGAAGGTATGTGAATAATTTGGGTAGCTTTCCTATTCAAAAAAAGCGCTTTTTTGAGTTTAAGGCGACATCAACATTGAGACTCTACCTATTTAGCATAATGATGGGTGTAATGAATGTGGTAAATTATTAGTTGGTCATTTAAATCGACAGTACTGAATAGAACTTTGCAGAATTTACCGGAGGACGTTTGATTATATTTCTACCTTAAACCTGATTCCCAATCCTCCTGAAATCTCTCCAATCATACGCCTGAAATTGATGATGCATGATATCGCTTACGTGCTTATTGTACCGATCTGTGATAGGCAGGACTAAATCGAATCCTAATGCTAATAGTGAGCTTGCTATTCGTTTTTTGGAAGTGCGTCAGTCTGACGGGGTTGGTCCTCGAATGGTATGCTGATTCGTGATTGATATGCTGTTGGCATTGTTGACTATAGCCGTCGACAACTCGACTCGCTTTCTCCCATCATCCATGAGAGCGAAATTGAGGAGTGGTATGATGAGAGATACGTCATTGAAAGGAGAATACCTGTATTATTTTTACCTCAAGGGAAAGGAATCCGTCGCGTTCGTACGGAAAAATTTCGAATGGATCATCTTTAGAGAGAGCAGGTTTGAGAGTGATCCATAAAAAAAATACACATTTTTACTTCGAAATTCAGATAATTAAAAAAATATATTGACCCCCTCAAATTTGATGGTTTTTGTTTCATGCACTACGTAAAATCCATAAACCGAATTTAAAAATCCGTCCACCGTTAGAATTTTCAGAAAAAGGGCTTCACCCAAAATTGGAAACTTTTTGAAGAAAATCAACCTGCGAGCTGGACGACCTCAAACTCGTAGCCCAAGTAGCTACCTTGAATCTGAGGAAATCCGCTTCGTCTCTCAAGTTTAGAAAAAAGTTTTAAAAAATGTGTAGCGACGAGTATGGCAAAAGTTTTCATGCACTTTTGGATGCTGATTTCAGCAAAACTATTACCGAGATGCGGGCAGGCGGGCAATGCCCCCCCCCCCAACCCGAATCTTAGTCAAACTCGAAGTCGAACACCCAATAAAACCGAAACTCAAAAGATTGATTATGAGTTTGACTATGAGCAAACTCACGAAGACACAAAAACTCGAACTCATACTCAGACTCGAAGCCAAACTCACTATGAAAGAGGAACTCAAACTCAGAATCAAACTCGAAGCGAACCTCACAATGAAATAGACACTCAAACTCTGATCAATCTCGAAGTCGAGATGATCGAGTGAGAAGAACCTCAAACACGAAATCAAACTCACAGTGAACCAGAGAGTCAAATTCACAATCAAACTCAAAGTCAAACTCACAATGAAACAGAAGCTCTTGCTCATAGTCAAACTTCAAGTCTTGAAGTTTGACTATGAGCTAGAGCTTCTGTTTCATCGTGAGTTTCAGTTTCAGTTTCGTGAGTTCAGTTTGACTTAATCAAACTGACAATGAAACAGAAACGAAATAAAACTCATAATTGAACTCGAAGTCAAACCCACAATGACACAGCAAATCGAATTCATACTCAATCTCATAATTGAAGAGTTTTCCTTCAAAACTGCATAAATCCACTTTCGAGTTCTGTCGATATCGATTTCGCTTTTCAATTTTCGATTCCGATTCATAGCAGTTTTGGTACCTATAAGCAATCAAAAATCAAAAAAACGAAATCGAAATCGACAAAACTCGAAAGTGGGTTTATGCAGTTTTGAAGGAAAACTCTTCAACTGACCTCGAACTCAAACTCACAATGAAAACGAAACTCAAACTCATAATCAAACTCGAAGTCAAACTCACAATGAAACAGAAACTCAAACTCATAATCGAAATCGAAGTCAAACTCACAATGAAACCGAAACTCATAATCGAAATAGAAGCCAAACTCACAATGAAACGAAAACTCAAACTCATAATCAAACTCAATGTCAAACTCACAGTGAAACCGAAACTCAAACTCATAACCGAACTCGATGTCAAATTCGCAATGAAACAGAAACTCAAACTCATACCTAATCGAAATCGAAGTCAAACTCACAATAAAACCGAAACTAAAACTCACAATCAAACTCGAAGTCAAACTCAAAATGAAAACGAAACTAAAACTCATAATCAAACTCGAAGTCAAACTTACAATGAAACAGAAACTAAAACTCATAATCAAACTCGAAGTCAAACTTACAATGAAACAGAAACTAAAACTCATGATCAAACTCGAAGTCAAACTCATAATGAAAACGAAACTAAAACTCATAATCAAACTCGAAGTCAAACTTACAATGAAACAGAAACTAAAACTCACAATCAAACTTGAAGTCAAACTTACAACGAAACAGAAACTGAAACTCACAATCAAACACGAAGTCAAACTCAAGATGAAAACGAAACTAAAACTCATAATCAAACTTGAAGTCAAACTTACAACGAAACAGAAACTGAAACTCACAATCAAACTCGAAGTCAAACTCAAATTGAAAACGAAACTAAAACTCATAATCAAACTTGAAGTCAAACTTACATTGAAACAGAAACTAAAACTCGCAGTCAAACTCGAAGTCAAACTCAAAATGAAAACGAAACTAAAACTCATAATCAAACTTGAAGTCAAACTTACAACGAAACAGATACTGAAACTCACAATCAAACTCGAAGTCAAACTCAAATTGAAAACGAAACTAAAACTCATAATCAAACTTGAAGTCAAACTTACAACGAAACAGAAACTGAAACTCACAATCAAACTCGAAGTCAAACTCAAGATGAAAACGAAACTAAAACTCATAATCAAACTCGAAGTCAAACTTACATTGAAACAGAAACTAAAACTCGCAGTCAAACTCGAAGTCAAACTCAAAATGAAAACGAAACTAAAACTCATAATCAAACCCGAAGTCAAACTTACAATGAAACAGATACTGAAACTCACAATCAAACTCGAAGTCAAAATACAATGAAACAGAAACTAAAACTCATAATCAAACTCAGTAACAGTTATAATGAAACAGTTTTATTGTGAATTTGACTTCGAGTTTGATCACGAGGTTTAGTTTCTGTTTCATTGTAAGTTTGACTTCGAGTTTGATAATGAGTTTTAGTTTCGTTTTCATAATGAGTTTGACTTCGAGTTTGATTGTGAGTTTCAGTTTCGGTTTTATTGTGAGTTTGACTTCGATTTCGATCATGAGTTTGAGTTTCTGTTTCATTGTAAGTTTGACTTCGATTTCGATTATGACTTTGAGTTTCGGTTTCATTGTGAGTTTGACTTCGATTTCGATTGTGAGTTTGAGTTTCTGTTTCATTGTAAGTTTGACTTCGATTTCGATCATGAGTTTTAGTTTCTGTTTCATTGTAAGTTTGACTTCGAGTTTGATTATGAGTTTTAGTTTCTGTTTCATTGTAAGTTTGACTTCGATTTCGATCATGAGTTTGAGTTTCTGTTTCATTGTAAAGTTGACTTCGATTTCGATCATGAGTTTTAGTTTCTATTTCATTGTAAGTTTGACTTCGAGTTTGATTATGAGTTTTAGTTTCTGTTTCATTATAAGTTTGACTTCGAGTTTGATTGTGAGTTTCCGTTTTGGTTTTATTGTGAGTTTGACTTCGATTTCGATCATGAGTTTGAGTTTCGGTTTCATTGTGAGTTTGACATCGAGTTCGGTTATGAGTTTGAGTTTCGCTTTCATTGTGAGTTTGACTTCGAGTTCGATTATGAGTTTTAGTTTTGGTTTCATTGTGAGTTTGACTTCGATTTCGATTATGAGTTTGAGTTTCTGTTTCATTGTAAGTTTGACTTCGAGTTTGATTATGAGTTTTAGTTTCGTTTTCATTGTGAGTTTGACTTCGAGTTTGATTGTGAGTTTTAGTTTCTGTTTCATTGTAAGTTTGACTTCGAGTTTGATTATGAGTTCTAATTTCTGTTTTATTGTGAATTTGACATCGAGTTCGGTTATGAGTTTGAGTTTATGTTTCTTTCTGAGTTTGACTCCAAATTTGAATATGAGTTTGAGTTACTGTTTCATCGAGAGTTTGACTTCGTGTTCATTTTGAGTTTGAGTTGTTGTCCCACGAACTTTTACTTTCTGTGAATCGACAATATCTAATTGAGCGTGTCTGCCTGATGTTTGGTATAACAAGTTGTAAGTGGAGAAATGTAAAAAACAGTTTGTTTCTTCATGCTTCGATTCTCATGAGCGATGATTGGTCAAGATCGGAGCGCAGAATGCTATATTCACGTTCGCTCCACCTATTGTATTCATGGCACTGACCTACATTCCAGTTTTTCCTCGGCCCTTCCCAGACAAACGAGGAAAGCATGAACTCAAATATATCTTCACAGAAATTTGTTAAGAGAGAGATTTGCTCGAGTTTTGGCTCATTACCTGTCATAGGTGACACATCCATCCCAATTTTTTTCGCTCTTACATAGTAAACCGATATTTAAGGGTGGTTTACGAAACTCTAGCTTTTGGCGATTTAGCGCGCCGTAGGTGGCCTGCTGTCGTTTCCTATTCTTGGCGCGCCACTGGGGCGAATTTTCAATCTAACCTCGCTATTTCTAGCTGTGTTATTTATTATCATCGTAAAAATTATATTTTTATGCGACAGAAAGAAGGATGCGGTGCTATTTACTTTATCAGCCAACTTTCTTCATCGAAAGTGATCGGGTCGAGTGGCTTAGCCAAGTTGACCTTCCAACTCACGTAAGCCTTTCACTGGGACTTGGAACTGTCCCACTATCCCACTTGGTCCACGTTCTCTTCAAACATCGGCATGGAAATGAGAAAGCTGAGATATTCTCGAACTTGAGATGGAATCAACTCCGACCTACCATATTCAGATACTAATGATGGTGAAGTTTCCCTTACAATTATTATTATTATTAATGCCAATTGATCACTTTATGTAAATCTCGATTTACCCGAGGACGCTTGCATTAAACACAATTATCAAAATATTTTCGATCTGACGTTCGATGTCCTAGCTGAAATTCAGTGCAAGCGTCCTAGGACAAAACTATAGATTAACATGAATTGATAAACCGGCCTTTATTAGATAGTTAATTTTTCCCGGAATTCTCACTTTTAAGGTAGTGTCCCTAAGGTTGCTAAAGTTAGTAAGCGTTTCGATTTCAGGTGGGTTTGAAAAATTGTATACTTGAATTGTTTCTTTTTATATTTTTGATCCTAGTATCCTCCAAATTAGTCAAAAAAGAAACAATTTGTCTGTCATTGTGATAAAAATTAATGCTCTTTTAGCACGCCTGAAATTCTCTATAAATCAGTGATAAATTCGTCCCAAGGATATGTGCGAATCACAAACTTGGCATAATAAATGCCTAATAGTCACGGCTCATTCGCCGTTAATATGGGTCGCATTTTTGAATAGCTGTAAACAAAGATTAAAAACTAGTTTTTAGACCGTGAGCAGAGGCTCAATATGGCATGACTTTCTAAATCGTGACGATAACACGGTACGACGATAACAAGGTTGCGTTGGGTCAGCGCACCGGCTGCGTAACTGCCGAGTCTAACGTTCTACAGTTGATTCGCCAACAGCCTCATGAATAAAGCTTTACAACTGCGTATTACCAGCGCTGCAACCTGTTTTACTCATTAGTGTAACGCAACAGTTAAAAGGATAGGCCATGTTACGGATCTTCACGACAGCTGAGCGAAATGACAGTCAACACAGTTAACATAAAAAAAATTTGTAAAAAAATGTGCATTTTTAAAGATGACAGGTTTTTTATGAAAACAATCTTTTGGAAGGCCACAACATAAGAGTGTATGATTGTGTAGAGGGTACCTAAATAATGATAATGACCGATTTCAGCCTGAATTTTAAAGCTGAATGTAGCAGCAATAAAACAATAACAAGCGATGCTTCCATATTTTGGAAAATACGTACAATTTTGAACATAATTGATTTTATTTTTAAAAACTTGAAGGCATCGAGGATCAAAACTATGAAAATACACTATGCAAATTTTAAGCTCCGTCTATAATCAAAATACCTCCGTCAAGTTACCGGAATAAAATTAAATTTTTTTAAATATTTATCTACTAATTATAGTTAATATTTACCATTTGAGACCAAGAGCGCTCAAATCCGTTTATTTTTGTGGCCATGAAAAAAATGAAGGGAAAAGACTAGAAGCCCCAATATTTTGGAAGTAGGTAGGTATACATACCTACCTACTTCCAAAATATTGGTACATGTACCTATACTGTCAGCAATCGAAATTCTAAGCCAAAAAGAATCGCGAGCCTAGAGAGAAATTGCATTTCAAAAAGTTTGAAGAAAGGCTGAGAATTTAGGAAAATAAGTACATTTTGGCCGTTAGGTATTCGTTAAAACAAAATTCACAAACGGACACCCCGACACATTTTTCAGAAAGTGCATCTGAGTAAAAGTGGATAATACACTATGTGTATAATATGCATATTATGCCAATTTCTCAACCTTCGACCCGTTTTTGCGTTATTAGGATGGTGCAATAATTCCATTAAGCTTTTACTCTGTGTCTAGTAATGGAAGTAAAACAGTTCAAAATTACATCATTTACTTAATAGTGGGTATTCGGGGCCAATTTTCCTATTTATACTGATGTTTCTTCACTGCCCAAATTGAGGACTGCGGAAAATGAGAACTTCATCTCTGAAGACCTTGCGGTCTGGTCCGTCCGTTTGGCGGTCCCGTTCCTCATCTGCTCGCCGGTTGAATGACCGGGCGTTTACGGGCGAAGCATCTACTTTCCTGAACGGACCTATCCAACTTCCAATGGTAAGAATTGGCAACTGACCGTCAATTAGCGTACACTCTTAAATTACAACTATTTGATATATTCCCGAGTTGCCACGCTACGAAATCACGGAAGAACTAAATAAGAGGGGGCATTTAAAAATGGTTTACTTCAACGGTTAGAAAGATTTAGGACCGGTTTTTCATTTTATTAAAAGCTATAATGTATTATTTTCTCTAAGGAGGGTTTTCACTCAGGACATACTTTTATTGGCCGTGATACTGAACATTCTTGGAAATTAGTTAATGCAAGCGTCCTTGGAAAAATCTAGCTTCAAAAAATTGAAAACCCGGCCCCTATAGTGATCATGTACTAAAAAATATCAGCTGACATTAAAAATCAGTTCCTAGGTCAATTTTCCTCAGTTTTTCAATGAAGGTAATCGAATGACCAAGTTTTCCGAAATTAAATTTCCAATATTTGACTATTTTCATCCCGTTTTTCGAAATGCCTACCTACCTCCTCGTTACTTAGTTTGTGATGTAATTTGGCAGGGTTAAAAAATATGACGATGTCTGCCTAACTCAAACTCCAAATTTTCTAATCCAAGCATATAGTTGTAGTTCTCTTAGGTACCTACGTTCTTCGTAAAGGGTAAAAAATACTGCAAAAAATATATACCAACAACTCTCAAGATTCAAGTCATTGTGTCCTCGGCAGGATCCGATAACAAGCAGAACCGCTACAGTTGAAGAAAAATGGTGAAACGGCGCATCCTTCATTCGGTTCTCAGTGTTTGAGGTCGGTTCCCACAGACAGCCGAGTCATCCGAAGAAGAAAGTGAATAAGTGGGTAAAGTACGCTAAGATCTGTTGTTTCGCCGGAAAGGCCATCCTAGGAGACAAACAGAACGAGGCTGGAAAACTCCAAAGGCCGATTAGGCGATTTCACGAGCTAATTGGTGGCCTGCAACATGAAGCCTTGGCTTTTATTCTATTTCCTCAAAATGTTTTTCCAAGCTTGCAGAATTCGTGGATTTTTTTATTCCGGTAACTAGACGTACTTGTTCGAACTTCAGGTGGGTGCTAAAATTTGGATATAGTGTAATCATGCTAATAATGGCAATCAAAACGATGCAAGTATTGTGTGTTTCCTACGTATCGCCGATTTTTATACTTTTTGATGTGTTTTGCAACGCTCGAAACCCAAATTCAATTTGAAAAAAAGCATAGTAAAGCTGCTCTTTTTGCTTTGTTGATTCTCCTGTGTCCTTCTCTGAATGCGCAATGGCCATAATTTTTACGTCAATGACGACATTTCTTGTAGGTACATTAATAAAAATGCTGAGCATTTCTTGTACATACTTATTTTATTTTCATTTAATAGATATTATTATTATCTACTTTTATTTTTAATATGATCAAATAATTAATAGATCTATTTATTATATAATTAATACGAGGTAGGTATTATAATTGATAGATTAATATCAATAATTAACATTAGTTATATTAATTAATTAA
Source organism: Nesidiocoris tenuis (assembly GCA_036186465.1). Classification (NCBI taxonomy): domain Eukaryota; kingdom Metazoa; phylum Arthropoda; class Insecta; order Hemiptera; family Miridae; genus Nesidiocoris; species Nesidiocoris tenuis. Next base: position 7,100,992 of record AP028915.1, on the reverse strand, counting down.
TATTAATACTATGTTGAGATTAAATCATTATAATATAATTATATACTTCTATTATGATAAGTTCATTTGAAGAATGTGCTTTTACATTCCAGAGCGATGAAAATCGTTAAAATTATTAATACTATTAATTAACATTAATTATTTCAATTAATTAACATTAATACTATGTTAAGATAAAATTATAATAATAATATAATCATATTATAATCATAATCATAATTATAATATATATCATAATAATAATATCATAATATTATTATGATTATGTACCTACTCATATTATGATAAGTCCATTTGATGAATGTGCTTCTACATTCCAGAGCGATGAAAATCGTTAAAATTTACTGCAAATATTGATGTTGTAACTGTCAAGTTGAAGTGAAGAGAAAGAGATTTATTGCGAGGTTCTCCCACACAAACCGATTGACTGGTGAGCGAGAGAACGATACCAAGAGAAAGTCAGTTCTCAGTCACAGGACTGACCCGACCTAAACAGACCAGTTCTACACGCCCTTTGATGTTTAGTAATAGGTTGTAGCACTCGAAAGAAATCCTTGCCTCCCAGCGGGAAAAAATATTTAGTTCATAATTTTGAAACCCAGTCAATTAAGGTACGATAATTTGTAACCATGCTGCAAGAATACCAAGTCAAGTTTCCCACCCTAGAGATTTTAGGAAAAAAAGTAACATTATCCGTTATAGCCCATGTCGTTGTTCATAATTTGTATCATGAGGTATATGAAATAATATAATGTATGAAAAGATAATATAGTCATACTTATAGTATTTAAAAGCCGAATTGAGAATTTGAGAAAAGAAAACGATTTGAAAAATACTCAAATTTATATGGGAAATTTACAAATTGTGATTCTCCCAGAACCTACAGTAGTAACTACCATCCAATATCCGTTTACATTACATTCCATAGTCAACGATTTTTAGCTCCCTCAATTTTTTCAAATTTCTTGAACTTGAATGTTTGTCTCTGCAAAACCTAACGCCCTGTTTAATCGGAATTTGAATAACTCACAGTACTTCCGATATAGCTGCATTTTTTGTGTTTTCTGTTTCATTTTTATTTCCATTTTGTTTTTTCCTGGCCACAAAAATGAACCGATTTGAGCGTTCTTGGTCTTAAAATATTTGTTTTACCTAGCAGAATATGTGAATATTTTTTGTATTCCGATAATGTGGCGTATTTTTATTCTGGGCGGATTTTTAAAATTTTCATAGTGAGTATTTTGATATTTTTGACCTAAACACCCTTGAACGCAGTCAAAATATGATCAAATTGTGTCATACTTTTACGTTTCAAAATATGGAAGTATTGTGTGTCATCTACGCACCACGGGTTTTTGGGCACCACTTGCTATGAACGATGTTATTGTATGGCTAGTGGACTGAATATGTCTAACGTTTGTTAATGTCTGAACCAAATTCTCGTTGGAATCCGACGTTTATCGTTCGAAATTCTGTTCTTTGGGTACAGTAAAATTCTACGAAGAAATTGAGCGTAATCAACTTTTTTAGTTGATAGCTCGATTTAGAACGCTAATTAACGTACTGTCGTCAATAACTCATTTCCATTCGGTAATTCTTCATCCATTATATATTTTTAGGCTATTGTTGTCGTAAAACAATATATTTGGTAATTGTACCTAATCCAAAGACGGCTGCTACGATGAGGGCGCTAAGCATGGTACCGAGGGCATACAGACCGTACGGTCTGGAGGGCGGCGGAGGCGGGAACAGGTCCGAGGAGAACGAGGAGGATTCTCCGACGCACAACACACGCACACGGTTCCGGTATTGTTTGTTATTACAGGACAGAGACACACACACAGGCAAGAGACGGAGCGGCTCGGCGGAAGGTGAAAACGGCCGGTCGTGGGCCCGCACAGCGACTGAAGCCGCCGAGCCGGAGCAGCCGCGGAGGAGGAGAGCAGGGTGACTCCCGAGGGGGGCATAGCCCCCTTGCCCCCACCGCCGAACCTTATTTCAACGTGATTTCAGGGCTTCCAGCCAGGGCTCGCTTGTAAGGACTTTCCAAGGTTTCTTCCGACCTTTTATTTCCAGTAGTCCTTTACGTTACAAAGGCCTATTAACTTTTCCGAACAAAACCTATTATGCTGTACATGTGCTGGAATTTCACCGTCTGGGTAAGGAACTGAAGCTACCACGCACAGTACTTCATGTTAAAATGTGTTCCTGTTCTCGTCAGAATAGATTCGAGTAAGAAGGGACATTGAAATTTGTTCTTTTTCCCTTTTGAGGCGCGCCTGCCTACCTAGCACGACCTGAAAGTTTATTTAACAATAAAAAAATTATAATAAACACGCAAACAATTCAATAAAAAATAAATAACGCAATTACGCACGTTTTTGCATTATGGGTATGAAAATAAATTAATATAAATGAGTGATTAATCATTTGGAGGATGGTTCGTTGGCAAGCGCTTTCGACTTGAGGACATCATTGTTGAGCATCCAACCCAAGCCGCCAACCAATTACAGTTAGAGGTATGTTCACACCAATTTTTCTGGAGGGCTGACCATTCCTACTTTTTCATTATTCAACACCGTTTAACAATTCGTCGTTCATGGCTGCATTACGCGTGATGGCTTTACGGTCGCATTTTAATGAATAGTTTTTTTCACATCGAATTTAAATAGTTCATGCATATTTGGCTGTTTTTACAAAATTTTAACCTTAAATGTTAAAATTTTTTTGGTCCAAGCATTGGACACAAGAATATTGAAAACGTTGTTTCATTAGCTCAAAATCAGTACCTGCGTCTTGCGTCCATTATCCAAACGGCTATTATCTTCCATAGTCCATTATTTCCTTCAAATTTGGTACACAGAAATATCTGCTCAATTGAGAACTAACCCTGTTGAACCTCAACTTGACACCCAGCAATTGATGTTACCACTTTCAATGTTTTCAATTTTATCATTTAGGTAACTGCTGGCGGAATAAAATTAACCAAAAAAACCTTTTTTAGGCTTGTAGGGTACTTGGTCATGCTATTCACTGAGTATATTGATTTTTGGCATTTTCGTAATATTTTTGGTATAGGGTAAAAGCACCAATTGTTGACACTATTAGAGAGAAAAATCGTTCGATTCTGCGCTCTACCCAAGTATTCAAAAAATCGAAACTTTTGAGTAGTTATCATGAATTGTGAGTTCCTTGGGGACATTTTGCACTTATTGGACTTGATTAAATAATGTTTTTTCAGCATAAAAAACAAGTTTTTCAAAAATGGAATTTTCCCCCTAATGTTGACACTTTTTCCTTCGGAAATTCCTATTGTTGACATTTGCAGTTCCTGATGTTGACACCAGTCTAAATTTTCGGGAAAGTATTTAAATATGCTTTCCCTCAAGTTATTTCTCAAAGTAAATGAACAAACGAGATTAGGAAGGTGTTAAAATATATTTAATGTTAGACTAGACATTAGGAAATAGATGTTGAACAGCATAATCAGAAAAATGGGTAATTAGCATAGGTGCTCAATCACAGTGGAACAGAAACAGAAGTAGGAAACACAAATTTTTTAAGGGTTTCCCCAATATTTAGGCTTGGGCAGTTTGTATTTGACGTTACTGACTGCCAGCAGGCGATTCTTCTCGCTCGAAGGCCTGAAAACAGTCCTTGAACATAGGTGTCAACATTAGGATAAGTGTCAACCGTGCAAAATTGGTTCAGCATAGATTCAATCGGAATTTTTTCGAGGTACCTAAAAATGACGATGATGCTAAGCCCTCAAAGTGTCACACACTCATTGTGTGCCTTTGATTGTAAATTGAATTAACCGTGCTGTTTTTCAGGGATGTATTCCAGAATGATACTTTCGAGGTTCAGCTGCCAGACGAAGCTCGCCAAAGTTTCGTCAATACTTCGCGTGCAACAGCCGCCAAGTTTTGGCGAGATGGCCTCACCTGCACCTCGCCCTTTTCGTGTCAATCCTGATATCTCCGCCGGCTAAGCTGATTGTACCGAAATTGCACGGCGGCCTAACCGACCCCGTGAGCCATTTTGACTAAAACAACTAACTCCAATGGCTTTGCCAATCTATTGCAAAATCGATCGGCAAAGAAAGGCTCTCCTAAAATGAACAGGGGATAGGAAGCACGGAAACGAAATCACAACACCCTTTTTTGCTTCCATAATTACAGAGTAGGGTATGGAATTATTTCCAAAAATTGGAAATCGGATAGGAGGTTCAAGAAACAGGTTCATACGCTTTTACCCAGAATCGCCTTTAAAACAACCGTCTCTGAGATTTTGTGTCCGTAAGTCCGACCATCCGTCAGTGCATCTAAAAAACGACTATACCTAATATCTCCCTCAATTTTCATCCTTTTTTCAAATTTCTTCAGCGGCAGTCTTCTTGTAGAAAAACTATCACCCCTTATCGTTGAAATTTCAATAATCTCAGTACCTCCAAAATATTGGCACTTTTAGTGTTCTTTAATTTTCGATGGCCACCAAAATGAACTAATTTGAGCGGTCCTGGTATTGGAATAATAGTTTGACCTTGTTGAATAGTTGTTTTCCCCAATTCTTTACATATTTAAGTACATATTTTAAAATTTATGTAATTAACGCGTTTTTTCAACTTTTCGGACCTATTAGCTACCAAAACAAACATTATAGAGTGACTCTATTAGAGTCAATATAATTCACAAATTCCCGTTCTAAAATCTGGAAATATTGTCCGTTATCGGAGTGCCGTTGAGTCTAGTTGTCGAAATAAAATGCAGCTAAGTTATTAGAGGATTCGTCGAAGATTTATTCGACTATTTAATCAGCTCTCTCGTACAGAATTTGGCGCATTCTAGCCGCAAAAGTGAAGCTGGCAAATCTGAGCTGCCCCTCGATCCCTCGCATCACCCAGTGGCCCATTTCTATCCTACAATATCAGTCAGCTCTCGTCACCCGTCGACTGGTTTTTCCAGGTCGGATTTCCAATATGCGACTCGTGCAAGACGGCTTTCCTTACCTGCAAACACGTACTGTTTCTACGGAGAATAATAATCATAATAATAACCGGTGGTGGGTAGATAACACGCAATACTTCCATATTTTGAAAATAAAAGTTTGACACAATTTGATCATATTTTAACAGCTTTTCAGGGTGTTTAGGTCAAAAATATCAAAAACTCAATATGGAAATTTTAAAACTTGCCTAAAATGTAAATATGCCATGTTATCGGGACATAAAAAAAAAAATCTACATATTCTGCTAGATAAAACATAGATTTAAAAAATGCTAAATGCTAAAAATGCTATTTCAATAGTTTATTATTGAACAGGTATCTAATAAACCGATAGGAATACTTTCTCAATTTTATTCACCTAAATATTCAATAAAAGAGCAAGAATTAGCAACTAAACACGGCCGACGGAATTGTTTCGCTAAATTTCGCAGAGACCATCGGCAGGGCGATAGAGGAGTCACAGCACTTTTCTGGAGATCGGCTCATTGTGCGGCGACAATGAGCGCAACGCCCGGCGATGGCCCTCGCGCCAGTTAATGCGGGATCTTTTTGTCGGCGCACTATCGCCCATTTCTGCATGACTGGAGCGAGGAGTCAAAACGGGCGTCGGGCTGAAGATGGGAATTGTAGCTGGGCAGATCTGCGCCGCGTAGATGGGAAGTCAACTGCCCGTGGCCCAGCGAGCGTCGATAAAGTCGACGAATTATTGCCCGGCGGCTCAACTGCGGCGCTCGCCCCTCCTGGACCGTTTTGATATATGATATCCGTGAAAGGCGACGACGAGGGGTCGATGATGAAGTTTCTCCGTGTAAAGAGTCTGCCATCCGAACGCAGGGTTCATACGATCCGGAAAAACAATGTCAATCGTCAATGTTAACCTTGGCTTTGAGTGGAGAGAAAATCGCGTTATAAAAAAAACTCGTTTTTGACGTTGCAATGCAAAATAAGTTTTTGATCAATTCACAAAAATAAAGGTTTCTCCCATAGTTTTCAATTCCATGAAAAATTCGCTAAATAAGAAAATTTTTGTCTGGCCAAGATCTACAACCTCGTTTAACCAGAACTTTGGTAGCACTTAACACTTCCAAGATAAACGCTCTTTAAATATTTGTCGTTTTTCTATTATATCGTTTTTTGGCCCCAAAAATAGATAAAAGGATCATGATTCTTGGAGCGATCGATAGGTCCTGATGAGTAGATTCTTTCGGTACCGAAATCTCAAAATTGATATTTTGGGACATACTATGTCCCATTATTATGCCCTCTGTGCTTCAAGGTATATTATATTGCGCCCGGGTGACATGTCACTCCAGCAACAAGGGGGTGCCACAGGATCCGCTCCATGTGAACATAGCGTAGGGTGGCAGGGGTGCGGATTGCCGGAACGAGCGTAGGGGAAACCCAATCTGTTTAATGATGGGGGTGTGCGCTGTTCATATCTTTAATGAACCTTCGTCTCGCCCGTACGAGGCTCAGCCGTTTCGGTACATCAACCGAGAGCTCGTTTTCTGATACCCACCCCCTCCCTCCATCCCTTCCCGTGGTGAAGTGAAAGAGGCAACAGGTTGGTCCTGTTCGCTCGAACGTTGGTTTTTCTGAGCCAGGGTATCTCCTTAATGGGTACTTGGTTTCACGCTAATTGGTCCGACACATTGGTACATGCTAATTACTCCCCATTGTACGGCCAGCATTGAATTTCCCTTATTCCGCGAATAACCCCTCAAACTTTATGTCAATGTAGAGTATGGACAACTTTTGCAGAATTGTCAGAAAATGTAGCATAGGGTTCAATTACAAAAAAGGTAACTGTCAACCGTCAACGCCTGACTTGCTCATTAGTGAACATATCTATCTAGGTTTTGAAGTTTATTTATATTTTACAGAATTCCCAAGTCGAACTGAGAAATTTCCAAACCGAATTGAGAACTTTTCAAAATAAATTGAGAAATTTCCAAGGCAATTCGGTTAAAAACCCAGTGGTGCGTAGATAACACACAATACTTCCATATTTTGAAACGTGAAAACATGACACGATTTGATTATAATATAATATAATAATTTACAATGATAATAATAATAATAATAATATTAGTAGTAGTAGTAGTAGTGGTAGTGGTAGTAGTAGTAGTAGTAGTAGTAGTAGTAGTAGTAGTAGTAGTAGTAGTAGTAGTAGTAGTAGTAGTAGTACTAGTAGTAGTAGTAGTACTAATAGTAGTACTAGTAGTAGTAGTAGTAGTACTAGTAGTACTAGTAGTAGTAGTAGTAGTAGTAGTAGTAGTAGTAGTAGTAGTAGTATAAGTAGTAGTAGTATAAGTAGTAGTAGCAGTAGTAGCAGTAGTAGCAGTAGTAGCAGTAGTAGCAGTAGTAGTAGTGCTAATAGTATACTATTACTATACTATAGTATTAGTACTAATTATAATAATATATTATATTACCTATTCTGACACGAATATTATTCTGACTGCTAAATACTCCAAAAATTCAATAGGTACGCCATTTTGGAAAAATAATTTTCACTATTTTTCATTCAATATTAAAACATGTTCTTTAACAATTTCAAGAGCAAAATTGGATTTTTTCCTCGCAAAAACTAATTTTTTTCCTTCGCTCAATTTTCGAACGCCTAAAAGTATGGACTTCGTTCAATTCCCAATTCTCGGCCGTCCCTAAAAGGAGAGGGTCTTTGATATTTTTTACCTGGCTCCCAAAGATTTTTAATTAGCGAAGACCCTCTTATGGGATGCCGAACAGAAAAGAGGGGATGAGAAATTCGCTGAAAGAGACAGCTGAGAGGACGTTACAGAGGACGTCTTGCAAGGCTCCTGCTGGGGGTTCGTTTAAAGAACAAAAGCTCGAGTTTCTTTAATAAGCCATTACAAAGCGGGTACAGTAGGCAGATTTCGGGTTTTTTCCTCTCGATCTAACTTCAGTCCATTTTCTCGAGGGAAGTATCAGCAATTAAGTATTCGGAGTTCGATCGAAAATCGAATTTTGAGTAAAATTCACACGGATAGTCGACAGAGAGTTGGATTATTTAATTTTATTCGTGTCAAGTTTAATTTATGTGATCAATAAGCCGAGAAATGAATCACTTTTGTGACATTAAGAAAATGGAGCAAAAGGGCTCCAAATTTCTTTCAAACCTCAAAAACTAATCGAGGCTTCAGTAATTCCGTCTCTAAGCCCTGATGAAGATGTTAAAATACATCGAAAGCTCGGCGAAAGAGACAGTTTTCTTCGTGTGACCCTACCCCTGATCTGCTGACATCAGTTTACCTAGGTTTTGTACCTAACGTCATTTCGGGATTTTTATTTGGAATTTTTGCCATTTAGGCACTTTGAAATAATTATTTCTCGAAGCATGGAGTTCTACATTCTTTTCCCTGTATATAGTGTTAGTTTATGGATATATCCGTATACTATATATATCTGTATACAGAGCCATACCTAGCTGAGATAGGCTATCTCCATTCCTTTTACTTCAATTTGATTAATTGCTGGCATTCGAAAAGCGGCTCAGGGAACCCACGGTAAATGCAGCACCGATACTTTGCGGTATCGGGTATTTGTAAGCAAAATACGAATCACCGTCGTTCGAATTTGTCCCTGCATATTCGAGGGAGGAATCACAAAGTCGATTGCGTGCGAGGGGACGGGATCGTAACGCGATTTGTTCGCCGGTTTTCAATGCCAAGGGAAACGACCGACGTCGAGCGGGGGCGTAAAAAGCGTCGGTAACGTAGTCGACGTGGGAAAGGGCTCAGGGCTACGACCGATGGGGCGGGGGTGAATAAACGGGTAACAAGCGAACGCCATTTGGCGGCGTCTGCTAATGCTCGGTCCGTGTCACTACATTACCAGATCGATGAAGCCGACTGTTCTTCCGGCAAATTGTCAACAGCCAAGGCATCCCCTCCACGTCCTTTGTCTATACATCCAGAGGCTCAGCGTGGAAGTCACTTTGGAGAAATTTTCATTCCCGCAACGCAAGATCGGCGACGGGCCCCCAAGATAAATTGAAGAAGTGAAAAAGTACAAAAAAAAGCAGACTCTCGAAGGGGCTAGTCACTCAATGAGGTCGCTGCTTGAAACCCACATTTTAGCCGCAGAACTGAGAAAACGCCGAAAAACGTGATTTTAACGGCATCGGTCTCTCCCGGACTAGCCATGGTGGTCAAAGTCCGTAAAAAAATTTTTATTCCACGTTATTCAGACAAGGAAAAGTGAAAATTCGAGATGAATACTATTTCGAGGGTTAAGCCTTATCATGACGAATCAAGACTTTCCTAGGTTCTGAGGTTTTTGCATAATATGCGAATATAGTAGATATGATTGAAGTCTTCAATGGATCAGTGCGCCACGGTCAGTTGCTTTACTGAAATCCCTTGGGAACGATTGGATTCAGGAGTGACTCGAAATAAACGTCGGTAGCGTGAAAACCTCATTGCAGGAATCTATATAAAATATTTTCATACGATGGCATTATGTGATACGATATCCCTCTCTTTCAATTAGGTTTTTGCTTGGAACCCACATTTCAGCCGAAGAACTAAGAAATCTTCGAAAAACGTGATTTTAGCAGCATCGGTCTCTTCCGAACTAACCATCGTGGTCGAAGTCCGTACAAAATGTTAAATTCCAGGTTCATGAGTCGAGGAAAAGTCAAAATTTGAGGTGAATACTATTTCGAGGGTTGAGCCTCATCATGACCAATCGAGACATTTCTGGGCTTCGAGGTTTTTGCATATTCGAAATGGTCAGCTGAAGTTGCTTTACTGAAATTCCTTGGGAACCATTAAATTCAGGAGTGACTCGAAATAACAGTAGGTATCGTGAAAAGCTTATCACAGGAATTCAAATCAAATATTTTGATATGATACGATGACATTATTTGATTCGATAGATTCATGCGTTTTTTTTTTGGTTTTCCTGTAAATTGGAGAAAATTTCGAAATTTTCTACGCGTGAAACAATTTTGATATGCACTTTCAAATATTGTAGCAGTAGCGTATCCTCGGAACGTTATCGCGGTCTAGCCGATGTTCCCATGGAAACGTTTCCTGCCGACCAGAGGGGACCATTGGGCACTGGCTTCCGCAGCGGCGGGATTTATGCGACGTTGGCCACGGCCCCAGTTCGCCCTTTGTGCCGCCGCTTCCTGGGCCGGTCCGCGGCGTTGCCTTCGATTGGCGGAGCCGCTAGATGGCGCCTCCCCTGACTCTCGATTTCAATTTTTTTTTTCAACCAACTGCGCTGAAACGCAGAATTTTGGTGCGAAGAATTCTCCAATTTGGCAAACATTTCAAAAACTGTAGGTAGGCACGGCCTACAGAGGAAAATTACTCATTTGGGGGCATTTGAGGGCTTAGAGACGGAATTACTGAAGCCCTGATGAAGATGTTAAAATACATCGAAAGCTCGGCGAAAGAGACAGTTTTCTTCGTGTGACCCTACCCCTGATCTGCTGACATCAGTTAACGTTTTCACGTTTCGATCATTCATCCACAATAGATAACCTATAGATATCTAAGGATCGACCCAGCGTCGTAGTAACTCCACCAACTGATCGGGAATAGGGCCACTCAAATAAAACTCTTCTACCTCCTTGCCGACGTTTCGGTAAATTTATTACCTTCTTCAGGGCTCGGACGTTAGTTTTTTAGTAACGTCCGAGCCCTGAAGAAGGTAATAAATTTACCGAAACGTTGGCAAGGAGGTAGAAGAGTTTTATTTGAGTGGCCCTATTCCCGATCAGTTGGTGGAGTTACTATAGATAACCTAGGTATGTCCTGACTGTTGGCGGACATTGTGAAGGCGGCGTGGCACGAAAGAATAAAATACTTTTTCTACATCATGCACCAATCAAAATAACAAATTTAATGAAATAAAGTCGAAAAAACATGTGAAAAGGTATGATAAGAACTTACATTAATTTTTCAAGTATAATGCTAACAAATTAAGCCTTATAATCGAGTCACAGCACATTGCACACCTTAGCTTTACGATATTCTATTACGCCTAAAAAACAGTTGCCAGAGGAGCTAATTATTTTATTGCAATCATTCGTTGCTTGATTCATTAGCGTTCTTCGACGTTGATTCATGCGTCGAGGGCACATTCGACGTCAGAGGACGAACGTCGATGCAGGACGTCGGTTGCTGCATCGGCGAGAACATATCTTCGGTAAGTGCGGCCCTTTTTCCTTTTATGGACCGATATCTGCCCGATTTGGACCTGTGGATTGATTAAAACTAGAAATCGTTCAATGAAGGGCCTACACCTTAATAGCGAATGCGATGCGAATTATGAGGTAGTCAACACATCCCAACTTCCACTTCTTCCAGTTTTTGGAAGCTGAAAATAAAATGTATTGGCTACCTACATGTACATTGCATGTATGCGAATAATTCAAGAACCTATACTAATTGCATGTATGCAATGTTCATGTCGGCCAGGAAAATGATCTGTCCGAGTTATGATCCGAAAAATCTTATTTGACTTCTTAACATTTCATTCATTTGATATGCATCAAGTTGGAGTGGAAAACTATTTTTTTTTGTAGATTAATCAAAATCGGATCAGCTTTTGACGCGAAATCGTGTTCAAAACATTTGACATTTCCAAAATGAAGGATCACAGATGACAAATTCTGGAATTAAGAAACCAATGTTGAAAGAAGATAATATCGGAGATTATTATATCTTGTATCATGGCGATCTTTCACAAGGTAAAAAACCGGTTGCATCAAAGACTTTTGATGAGGACAAATTATTTTTTACCGATTTTTACATTTTTTCATTATACCCTCGTTTGGTGGAACCCAAAATGTCGAATTTTTATACGGCTCCAACTTTTTCGAGCGATTTCAATGGTTTTTGTGTCGGATAATAAACCGAAAAGAAATGAAAAAATGTTACCTATTCGATAGAAGAAAAATGTAGGCTGATATTTTACAAACTAAAAGAATTCCTTTCGAACTCTATGTCTCATACCTGTAAAAAATTTGATCATTGTATTGAGCTTTTTCTATTTCATCTTTCTTCTTTGAGCTGTGCTTCCTCGAGAAGAAATGGTTGAACATTTCCGATATATTCGACGACATGCCGGCGAGCGAATCGGCAGAAAACGGCCAAACACTTGGTAAGTATTACACTAAAACTACAATGCAGCGGACAGTTTTCCCGGTTGGCTAAAAATGAAGTGTCTGAATCGTTATCTAATCTGTCTATTTGGCAAGCTCAATATTTTCTGTTTACTTGCTCAGGGGCACGGACGGTTTTGAAAAGAGCATTCGCCGATCCCGTCGAGAGCACCGTGCACCAATTTAGGTATTACCGGATGTTTGTTTGGGTAACAATCTTAAGAAGTAGAAAGCTGAATCACGGACACGCCACTTCATTGTAAATTATTGACGGTTTTCTATTCTTGAATTTATTTTATACAGCAATTCTCAGAAAATTGATTTAATGCAATTTAGTTAAGTAGGTACCGAACAGTATGTTTTATTATGACTTCGAGTACCTACCGGGCATTGCTAGAATTAAATATTGAGCGTCCGAACGTCATATTTCGGATAACTCGGATTTCGGATTCTCTAAAATTCATGAAAGTTTCATTGTGGTACGATAAGCAGGTGGCTTCGCCACAAATGCATTTGGTGATTTTCTCGTGTTCTGAGTAGGCACCTATTGATTCAGATAGGTGATAGGTATAATAAAGAACGTTGGACATGTTTAAATTAAACCCATTCAATCGCAGTTTAAACATCTATTTAATTAAAAAAATATATTTGTCATCATTTATACAGAATAAACAACAATATCATAATATCTCATTATCACTATTCGCCAGTTCGGATGTAAAGTTTTGTACAGGTTGCAGGTGAGTAAAAAAAATTCACATTCTCTTCCTAATACCTAGGAAAAATATTGATCTTCAATTTATTATGTGAGGATTCCACACTGTCGTAATTTGGGTCATTATTTTTTTCAGTCATATTAAACATTTATTCCCCTGACAACATAGGTATATACTGTTCAATACCAGGAGTAAGTATGAACTTGTAGAAAATGGAGAATTTTCAATTAAAAATATACTTTTTTATATAGCTAAGCGTTAAAAACCATTATTCGAAAATTTATCCTTGCTCCTGGTTCTCGTACCGTCGTTTCAATGTGCGGTACTTTTTCAGCATGTACAACGCTTCAATTTCTTTTTTCACGAATTCCCCGTGAGCGATCATTTTTTGAACTTGTTCCGGATCAGTAACGTCTTTGTTTTTCATGAATGCGTTTTTGAGCCTCGTCCGGAAATAGTCGAATCCTTGAGGGTAGTCCTTGCCCAAATGGAGAAGCTGTAAAGAGATCGGAGCTGATTTTATGCAATGGTGTTTTAGGGTCTCATTATTCAATTGCTGGAATTCTAACTGGCTCCAAATAATAAGGCTCCCAAAAGTAGATCTAACCTATATTATAGGTTTTCAGTTACCTGCGAAGCTTTTTTTTCGAACTTTTTTTTTGAAAACTTTGCCCACTGAAAATGGCCCGTAGTTTGAGATTCACCCATATCTCCAAGTCATGCTTAGGAGAGGATAAATTTGAAAGCCTAAAAATTAGGTAAAGAAACAACCTAAAAAATAAGAATGCATGAAAAACTCATTTGTCGTTACATAATATGTATTTTATATTATAAAAAATGAGGAATATTAAATAGATTTTTTTTCTATCCTTACCTACGCGTGTTATTAGGTAGGTCGGAGTCTGCATACTTCCCAAAATTGGCTCCAATTTTCATGAATTAAAATTACGGACCTAAGTAATTAACGACTGAGTAATGTCAGGAAATGAAACAACATCCTCATTAATACCATCATTAGTCAAAGATGATGGTAATAATGCCTACCAACAAAGTACCAAGTAGCTAGGCACTTAAGCATAATAGGCATACTAACCGATTTGTACAGTTCGATAACTCTAGCCCTCTGCGACATGATTCACAATGAATTTAAAACCAATTAAGTCAGTACCACACACAGAATTACAGAATATTTCGATATTTCGTAGGGAAGAATTCGGAGCCGATAGAAATGACTATGTAGTAAACACGGCTTATCACCTTGAGTGACCTTCACAATGGAAGATAAATGATTGCTCAACTCAACAATCAAGAGCATTCTAGCGTTTGCCCAACGAACTAGTCTTCTTGTTCAGCGAGTGACCAGAGTTCGTCTCAACTTGAGTCTCAAAATACTTGATTCGAGCAGCACTGTCAACGAGCCCTTGACAGGGCGCCAAATTACAAACCACGTGGACTTGAACATGAAGGTAAAAAACTCACAAGTCAAACTCAATACTCACTCTCAAACTCTCGAACTCCAACTTGAACTTAAAACTATTATAAACTCAAGCCAAAGCCAAACGAAAGCTCAAACTCATACTCATGATCACTTCAAACTAAAAGTCAAACTCGAACTCAAACTGAAAATCGAATTGAAACTCATAGGTACTCATAATCCCACTCAAACTCATGATCGAACTCAACTTGAAACTCGAGCCATAATCAAACTCACACTGAAACTCAAACTCGGACCTACTTAATCAAACTCAAGCTGAAACTCAATCTTAAGCTAATAATAAGACTCAAACTCGAAGTCGTAGTCATAATCAAACTCAAACTCCAATTCAAGCTCAAACTGAAAGTGGAACTCATAATTCAACTAAAACTCTAACTCCAACTCTAACTGAAAGTGATCCTCAGTACATAACTATATCAAACTTAAACTCAAACTGGAACCGGGACTGATGTTGATAGGTACCACTCAAACTCATAATAGAAGTACTAACTGAAACTCAATCTTGAATGAATAAAATGACTCAAACCAAACTCGAACTCATAATCAAATACAAACTCAAAATGTAACTGAAACGTGAACTCAAATTCAAACTGAAACTGAAACTCAAACTCTCACTGAAATTTCGGTTTGAGTTTGAATTTGTTAATGAGTTTGGGTATGAGTCTGATTCTAGTATGAAGTTGAGTTTCAGTCTGAGTTTAACTTGAGTTTTGATTTTTGGTGGGGTTAAGAGTTTGAGTCGATTACAGTTATGAGTTTCGGTTTGCGTATAAGATTTAGTTTCATTTTGAGTTGGTTTCAGTTTCAGTTCGATAATGAGTTTAAGTTTGACTTTGAGTTCGATGGATGAGCATTAGTTTGAGTTTGAGTCTCCGGTTCAGTTTCAGGCTCAGTTTGACTTTGATTATGAGTGTGATTTGAAGTTTGAGTTTGGTTGTGAGTTCTAGTTTCAGTTCAGAGTGTGTCTTCATTATGAGTGTGAGTTGTGGTTTAAGTTTGATGATGAGTTTGAGTTCGAGTCTGATTGTGAGGATGAGTTTGAGTTTTTGTTTGCGTTCGAGGAGTTTGAGATTGAGATTCAGTTTGAGTTTGATTCATGAGCATGAGTTTGAGTTTCAGTTTGACTATGAGTTTGAGTTCGATTCACGAGTTTGAGCCTCAGATTCAGTTTCAGTTTGAATTAGAGTTTGATTATGAGTTTAATCATGAGTAGAAGATGAGTTTTATTTTCAGTTTGACTTTGTGGTTGAGTTTTTAGTGTGAGATTGAGTATCATTATGAGTATGAGCTCGAGTTTGATGGTGAGTTTCAGTTCGATTCATGAGCATGAGTCTCAGGCTCGGTTTCAGTTTGAGTTAAACGTTAGTTTGAGTTTGTGGTTGAGTTTGGTTATGAGTTGGCTTTCAGTTTGAGTTTGACTTTGAGGTTGAGTTTGATTAAGAGGTTCAGTTCGAGTTTGAATATGAGTACGAGTTTGATTCGAGTGTGAGTTTTAGTGTGATTTTGTGTATTATTATGAGTGTGATGGTTATGAGTTTGATTTTCAGTTTCAATCTAATGATGATGATGAGTTTTAGTTTGAAATTGAGTTTAAATTTGAGTACCTGTAATTTGGGTACATCCCGTTTAAACTTTGACTAAGAAAGGTTAAAAAAACTTCCCAACATCTTCCTAGTTTTGCTCCTCAGCGATTTGGCAACCCTGTGCCTAAGTACGAAAATTTCGTTTCAACATTAAAACATCGTCAAAAACAATTTTTCCACAATTTGTTTTGAGATTTTTCCAGATGTTTCTTTATTAAATTGAGAATTTCCTAAACCAAATCGAGATTTCCCCCCAACCAATCTCATAATTCTCCAAACCAGATCAAATTGAGAATTTTCCAATTCGGAATGCCTAATTCATTCCTAGACTGATGTAACTCGTTTGTAACCCATTACCTTGGCTCTATTGAGAGCCATATTCAGCCGTTCTCTCGACTAGATTATATGGAAGGAAGCATCAATAATTATGACTTCCTCGTCAGAATTGACTTGCCAATCAAGATTGAAATGAGACGATAGGCGTTAATGTTTTATTGAACGCCAATCAACCCATACGTGTATAATAGGCTTAAATACGAGTCAGCTTGAAACAAGGGCTATAAACAATTGAAAAAATTGCAAAAATTCGAAAATGTGACCTAGGCCTTCCCCAGTCAACCTGTTGCCACCGGTCGGATTCATCAGCTCGTCCGCCCCAGCAGAGGCCAATCATCGCCCTTCGCACATGCGCACGTAAAAAATCAATTCAAGCC
Organism: Nesidiocoris tenuis; assembly: GCA_036186465.1. Taxonomy (NCBI): domain Eukaryota; kingdom Metazoa; phylum Arthropoda; class Insecta; order Hemiptera; family Miridae; genus Nesidiocoris; species Nesidiocoris tenuis. Next base: position 7,084,338 of record AP028915.1, on the reverse strand, counting down.
GAGCTGACGGGGAATCAGACCAAATCCAGCAAAAGCCGGGTCCAGAGACAGTTCAGTTAACCCGTTTGAAAAATAGTTTATCTGTAACGTTCGCTATCAATAAAGGTTACGACCTAGTGATATAACGCAACCAAATTGTAACAGTTCGCTCTCGTTTTTCCGCGGTTTCGGTCAAACACGTTTTACAGTGAGACAATGGGTGACTTGAAAGACGTCAACTTGGACAGGCCAAGATGGGACCAGAGTACGTACTTTGGGAGGGCCAGACATTTTTTCACCGTCGCGAATCCACTCAATCTAAGATACACGAGTCGAGATTTGGATAAGGCTAAAGCTATTGTGGAAAATCACAGGTTTGTTAGACATTTCAAAATTCTCAGATAAAAGATCTCTGCGTAGGAAAACTGCATAGCGAAATATTTTTCAAAAATAAATTCATAATAATTATGATTATTGTGATAAGTGGGTACCTACCTATTTTCAAAGATGATGTTTTCCTTGTAACTTAAATTTTAATAAATAAATTAAGTAAGTAGTTATAAAAATACGTATTGGTCGATTTGTAGAAAAGGCTTGCCTCAACAAAACGCTCTCACGTTGGACGAATTATGGAAAGCGAAACATATCTACGACTCGGCCTTCCATCCGGTTACAGGAGAGAAAATTTTCATACTGGGACGCATGTCAGCGCAGGTTCCAATGAACATGATCATAACGGGAAACATGATGCTATTCTATAAGTGAGTATTATTACTTTTATCACTGCTTGCAATTTTCGAATTTCTTGGACTGAAACCATTCTTCTGTTTTCTGCAATGTAAAACTTAATCAACTGAAGAAAAAAACTTGTCATAATCATCGTTTCATTTTTTCACAGGACGACACCAGCTGTGGTGTTCTGGCAATGGGTCAATCAATCATTCAACGCTCTAGTAAATTATTGCAATCGCAGTGATTCGGATATGCCGGTGTCGTAAGTATGTAATAGACTATTGTCGGTTTCTGTTGGTAGGTCACATATTAGATCAGTTTATTTTTTTTAACCGCTTGCTCTGAAAAGAACTATTAAGTAACTCAACAAGTATCTGTGTTCCTACCAGCACACTGAAAACTGAACGAGAAATTAGCGACAAATTTATTGAAATTCAATGCGGATAAAATGAATGATTGATAAAATTGCTTTCCATTTCCAGCCAAATTGCTTCTTCGTATCTAATTGCAACGTCTGGAGCGGTCGGATCAGCGGTGGCTCTCAACAGACTAGTCAAGGTATTAAAAATAAAAAAATCAAACAGATTTCCTCACGAAATCTGAGATAATATAATTTAATATTATATATAAAGTAATATAATTTTGATCGATTACAGAAAATGCCACCTCTAGTGGGGAGGTTTGTTCCTTTCGCTGCAGTCGCTGCAGCCAATTGTGTTAACATACCGGCCATGAGAAAAGCGTGAGTTTAATAAACTCTCTAGATTTCCAATATTGAAGTTGGGAACCTATATCTACTGTCTACGTTATATTTTAATGCAGGAGTTAACAAATTTGAACTTTTGATTTTCAAATAATAATTTTTTCATAATCAATTTTTTAAAGCGAGATTTATACCAGGGGCGCTAATTCCCAAGAAATTTTCAAGAATTTTCAGTATGACGGATAATATTGAAATATTATGTCCTAGGTGAAATGTGGTGCAAGCTTCTTTGGACAAATCTAGCCTTAAATGAATTGATAAACCGGCACCAAGTGTTATTAACGTTGATTAATAATTATATTTTAATGTTATGGCGACTTATTTAAACGAAATTTTTCAGTGAGCTGGCTGAGGGGATAAAAGTAATCGACGAAAATAATAATGTGATCGGCCAATCCAAAGTCGCGGCTCTCGAAGCTACCATTTCAGTTGTGATCAGCAGAGTTATCATGGCTGCGCCATCTATGGGTATTTTGTTTTTAATTTTGGTTGTCAGGATAATATGTATGATAATTGAATATAATTCAATTAATATTAATGATATTACATTACATTATATGGAATTATTAAATTAAATTATTAATATTTTTAATTATTAATATTTAATTTATTTTTTTAATATATAACCATTAAATATTATTGTACCTAATTATTAAATGTAATTAAATTAATTATTATTATTACATAATATGTATGATAATTGAATATTAGGTGCTCGCAATTCCAATCACTAATAACGACGTTCAATTTTTGAAAACAGCTGTGACACCACTCGTTCTGAACTCATTGGAAAAGCGAGGAGTTTTTAGGCGAAAACCTTATTTACAACCAGTCCTGGGCCTCGGAATTACTGGTCTTATCCTCACCTTCGCCACACCGCTAGCTTGCGCGCTTTTCGCCCAAACTGCTCCAATCGCTGTCGGAAAACTTGAACCGGAAATACAGGTACCTACATTAAACATCTCGAACTACGAATTGGATAATACGGTGTGTTTTATAGAAATTTCCACCCCACGCAGACTAAACCATATTGACCAGAGCCAGATCTAATCATTTTGCGGTTGAAAGCGCGTTTGATGCAAACAATTTTTAGCTTCATTAAAAAAAGTTATAGGTATCATACTAATATATAACAGGCACCTCTAGGTATCATCTGTAGAAGAATTAAACTATTATTTTTATATATTTTATATTTTTATAGTTTTAAATTTATATATGTTTGATTTATCTAGATAATGCGCTTGTTGGTATTTTGTTGGCTTATTAAAAATAATTTTCCCCATTTCAGGAGAAGATAAAAAAAATATCACCGTCGACGAAAACGCTTTACTACAACAAAGGCTTGTAAATCCACCAGGATAATATCCTTTTATATTATAAAAATCTTCAGTGGACACTGCCAAATTTTCGACAACCGACGACATGACCAAAACCCCAAAAGCCTGGGTGGATCTGTGTAAAACATCCAAACCGTCTGGATAATATTGGATATTAATCTGGCTGGTCATATCGATCCTTCTCGAGCTTCAATCTAATTTTATCTATTTTTGGTTTTGAAGTTATTTTGAAATTCTTATCGAGGCTTGTAAGATTTTGATGGTGCCATTTTTCATACTCAACGACAGGCGGCCTGAAGTTCTGATTTTTCTATGAGCAGTACCTAGTATTTTCAAAAATCACAGCCCAATTTATCAACCAAGCAAATATTCATTAACAATACAATAGGTAACCAGTTTTCGAATAAATACGTAAGTACCTACCTCCGAATTAACAAGCTGTTAATTCCAAGCTCGATAATATGATGCATTAAAATTGAACCTGAGAATAATGAGTTATTTTGATAATTAGTAGGTAGGTAAACCCATTTTATTTTGCGGAAGTTGAGAGTTTGAAGTTTTACATCGCGTTACCCTAATTGAACATAAATGTAAGTGTATACATTGGTTTTGTAGCTCGTTATAGAGGCGTAAAAACTCTGAAGTAAGAAAAATGTCCTTCTAGATCATTGAGTTTAGTAAAACCCGATTCATGAGAAACGACTCATGTTAGTTATACCTATTGTTGGTTTGGCAAAAATTTGCTGCTGGCTTTTGAGACGATCATTATTAAATCGCGGATCGGAAGATAAAATGACAATTACTTATTCCTTAATTGAGACAGGACTTGAAAGAAAACCCAAATTGTACAGAGACAATAAATCATTAGGGAATTGATATTAACTATGCTGGAGGGAATGCTTCTGGATTTTGTACGTAATCGAGCTGTCAGAACGTAAGTAGGTAGGTATGTGATTATGGATCTGTTACTGTTAAAAATATAATATGGTATATTATGAATTCAAGCAGTCTTTTCGACATTGATTCCCATGAGATGGTTTGACATGGCTAAATGGTTACAATCTGTCGCAATATCAAAGACATCAGTCGCCAAAAAAGCTATTGTGGCCAAACGATAGCGAAGTTTTAAACATTTTTTATTGAAGGAATTGGGGAAGTAGGTATAAGTGAACTTACGTAGTTAGCGAAAATCAATTCAATAATCGAACAACATAAAAGAATGGTGAAACAGGCGGCGATGCAAATCGACTAACACAGACACAGTTTATACACACATAGATGTGAACAAGTGTAGTGGTGAGGGAGAGCGGTTGCTGTGTAAGGACTGCCAACATAATGGTCTGAATTGCCTTACATTTTCCCGTTTTTTACGTTCCATTTTTACTTCCATATTTACAGAGTAAATGGAAGTATTGTGATCGTCCTAAAATCGAGAATCGGAACGGAGCTTCAGAAAAAACTTTTTCTTATACACATTTACTCAGAATCACTTCCTGAACAAGTGTCTGTGTGTCCGTTACGTCCGTCTGTCCGTCTGTCCGTCTGTCCGTCTGTCCGTCTGTGGTCATTTACAAAAATGACCATAACTCCCTCAATTCTCAACCTTTTTTCAAATTTCTTGAACTGAAATGTTTGTCTCGCCAAGACCTAACACCCTGTTTAATCGAAATTTGGATAACGCACAATACTTCCGATATAATTGAGTTTTTAGTGTTTTCTATTTTATTTTTTTCCGGCTACAAAAATTGACCGATTTGAGCGTTCTTGGTCTTAAAATCTTTGTTTTACCTTGCAGAATATGTGGATATTTTTTATATTCCGAAAAGTTAGCGTTTTTTCATTTTGGGAGAATTTTAAAATTTTAATAGTGAATTTTTTTATATTTTTGACCTAATCACCCTTAAAAGCAGTCAAAATATGATCGAATTGTGTCACAATTTTACGTTTCAAAATATGGAAGTATTGTGTGTTATCTACGCACCACTGGTTACATTTTCCCCCTTTCACTCCCATTTGGCTCGGGCCTGCGCTTCGGCGACGTCTATTCAGCCTGTCTTATGGTCTGAAGTGCAAGTGTTTACCGGGAAGTCCTTCCGCTTTGGAGCCTTGTAGAATTTTGCCGTAATCGCGAGGTGAAACGTGGTATTTTGTGACGATGAGTGGAAAAGAAGTGCTCGTATTATACGGAGTTCAGTAAGTAATACCTATTTGAATTGATTGGTTGTCTGTTAACTTGTTATTTATGTACTTCTTCTATACCTAGGTACATACTTTTCGTTTTTACACAGAGAGCTGTCTGGTTTCAGTTAACTTGACTCGCTTAAACCCGTTAGTATTGGTCATTTACAACAATAGGTAGATGAGCGGATTCAAAAATGAAAATAATCCAATTATATTTACAAGACTAGTTATTGGCGTAGATGTAGTAGTTGAGATATGTAGCCAGACATAGCCAGACGAAGTACGGAATGAGTAAAGCTCCGGCGCCGATTCTGACGATGGCAAAAGCGACGATGCACACTAGGACTGCTATGTCGAGCAAGACGATTTCAATCAAACTCTGGAAGATACAGTTCAGATTTGAAAGGTGGAAATAGGGCAATGGTCTTAAATCGGCTTGGAAAGTTCGCGAATCATTGATTACCTCGCAACCCATCGTGAACCTCTTTACGACTCACCTGGAAGCTCCTCAGATCTATCTTGAAGGCTGACGCTATCAAGAAGTTGTGAGAAACTTCAAGATAAGGCGTGACGAGGTTCAAGTTGGGGTGCCAATCGTAAGAAATTCAAACTTCCAAGCGGGTTCCTAACTTCTAAATTCAAAATAATTGTGTCTCCTCACGACACACATATTATGTGGTGAGGAGCTTCAAGATAGCGCTTGCTAGAGCCAGTTAGCAGTTATTGACCAAACCGATCGTTTTGTGAACGGTTTCTTGCAAAACGTAAAATCGTTGAAAAATCGATAATTTTGGAAAATGGAACATCGACTACCTAACTCAGATTGAGGGAATAGGAGTTCGTGACTCATGAAACTTTTGTGGAATGGGCAACTTCAATTCCCCCAATTCGAGTTTTATTCATATAATGGGATTCTGCAACTTCTTTGCGAAAATTGATTCAATGGACCGTTTTAACGATTATAATCTGAAAAATGACTTTGCATCTTTAGATATTAACCCAAATTCAAAAGCCAACTACCTATAAAGTGCAATTTATACTGAGGTGGTATTAAGTAATCAAGTTGGCTACTTACGCCCAGCAATAAATGCATCCCGAAAAATATCCAAGTCCAAAGCCAATTTAAAATAAGTTGGACGGCATATGCAGCAAGTGGAATCCAAGATTTTTCTGCAATAAAACACGGAGAATGTAATAATTTGAAAATAATTCTGTGCGTAGTGTACACATCATGACTTCACTTGCTTCAGTTTTTTTGCAGTTCTCTGCCTGAAATCTGACAGACGGCTTTTCAGCCGCTGTCTCCACAACTAATGAACTGATTTTGACCTTTTGAGTCTCAAAATTTTATTTAATTAATTTTCATAAAATTTTTTTTAAAATAAAATGTTGAGATATTAAATTTAGTAATAATAAAAACATTATTTAATAATGAATGTTTTGAAGAGCTATCTCGTTAGCTTTTGAGGAGCATCAATACGAAAAATTAGGAGCTTCAGGGTACCTACGTTGTGAAGGACTTCAAGATAAGTAGTGAGGAGCTTCACGACAATGGTTGATCAAATTTTGGTCTCAGGGACATTGGAAACATGAAAATATGGCAATCACTAAAATTCCAATTTTTGTCCCTCTTGTTAGGTAGGTATCAACATTATTTGTGCGGGGGAAGAAAAGCAGCCATCAGCTCCATTTCACAAAGTTCACAATTCGTCTATTAACCTTGACATAGTTTTTAATTTTATTAAAAAATAACATGATTCTGCACTTATACCTTTTCTCTCTTCCCAGACGAGATAGGAAGCAAATCCCATCATGCAGTAAAGTATCGTCCATACAGGACCAAATACCCAGCTAGGTGGGGCAATTGGTGCATTGTTGAGGGTCTAGAGTGCAACAAAAACATGAACATCAAGTAATTGGATAACTTCCTGCATGTATTATAGGTATTTAATAATAAATGTCCCTGGGAAAAGTGATCCTGCTTGCACAAAATTTCACCTAGGCCCTATTTTCATTGAACGTTGGACAGAAAATTGCTTGGTATTTAGTGCAAGGGTCCTGGGATAAATCTAGATTTAAATGAATTGATAAACCGGCCCTTAATATTATTGAAAAATTTGTTTAACAAGCACGGACCTGAGGGTGCGAATCAAATTGAATTATGGTCTTCTCAAGGCCGTACAAGAATTTTATTGGTCTGATCCAAGGAAACCCCAGTTCTGCAGGTTATTATGAGATAAAGCATTAACAAAAATGTGACTTACTTTGTACCACTCAGAATTGTTGCCAACGGCAATACCGCCAATCCATCCGCCCAAGTTGGGCAATATGATCATCGCCAAGCACATCCATGGAAACGCCATTGTGTTATATTCGAATTTGACAAGCGCCTTTCAAAATATCATTATGGTGATGAAAATTTACACCACAATCCTCCGCGTTCGATCGATTGAGGAGTATTTCAGAAAGTTGGGTAAACAAAGTGATAACAACTGTTGAACGGGGACGGTCGGGAAGGCTGGCTAGTAACGAACTGTGGAGTGGCAGCTGGAAATACAGGAGGGGATGGCCTTGTTCCTCAGTCGCTGAGGAGTTTCGTTATTTTTAAAACTGGAATGACTGAGTCATCTAGGTACACCTTCAATACGCCCTCCTACGCTTGCATTAATCAAAATTATCGAGTTGGTGTCAAACTTATTGTTAACACACCAGCAATATTAAAAATCAATAGTTGGTGGAATTGGGTTCGTTGTACCGATAGAAGGTATCCTACGTAAAGATCATACAGATAGAATTGATCGAGTTTTCGCGGTAATTTACGCTAGGTATAAACACGCATAGATTGAGGGTGAGACAAATTCACAAGAGGATGCGTATTTTTGATAAAATCAAGTCGATGATCCAACAAATTGTTTATTGTTCCAGTATATTAACATTATTTATTGATGAGGGATGGGGGTTCCGCTTCATGGAAACATTTAATGTTCTGGAATAGTCACTTCGAGTACAGAAAGATTAACGTATCACAGTGAATTTAACATGCACAGTTTACATTTTGGAACATCATTTAGGCCCAGGCCAAGAGGTACTATAGAAACAATAGAAGAACACGTGGAGGAAAATGAATACAAGAATAATTGCAAAAAGGGAAGCCCAGAATCGAAGAATATATTAAAAGAACCGGGTACACGGAATGAGGTCAAACATCTGAGGTCAATCGAATTCGTACTATAAAAATATACCTACCAAAATAAAATAGATCTGGAACGAATTTACTTGAAATAAATCGCGCAATATCTATAATCAACGGAAATTATTAGACTTTTTAGCTAGTAGTAACAATATTTAGGCCGTTCAGGCCATTTTTGCCGAGACATTGCATTCAAGCGAAAATCCTTTTTGAAATTTATGATATTTGCGCTATCGTCCAAAAATCGATTTCGAAATCGCCCTAGTTCAATCTTTTTTCTCAGATTCTTCCCGGTTGTTGACGTAGATCCAGTAGTTCAAAGATGTGGCGATGCCGAGCCAGCCAAGGTACGGGACCATCAAGAGGCCAGCGGTTTGGTTAACTTGGTAGAACAGGGCGGCAGTCGTTCCTGCTGCCACAGTTAGCAAAGTGATGTCGACCAAACCCTGGAAAATGTTTGGCCCAATAGAAGTTTAACATGTTCTGTCGAGAGATCTACTGAATTGCGTGAATTGCGAAGGCAATCATAAACTGGAAATTCCACAAGTGGCTGATATAGGAGATTATTGATTGAAATTCAGATTGATAAAGTAACAATTCCGAGCGACAGTAAAAATATTACACCACAATTATCGAAGCTACTGCTGTTTCACTGCTACGCTTATCAAGTAGATAAAGAACAATAATGAATTACGGGATTGTATGATGGATGAAAGAAACCAGTCATAAGATTCTCCCATGCTAAGGAATTGCAAGTCATACAAGAATTACGCAATAACTTGCTTAGGACCCGACCGTTAATCAAAGACCGACCGAGGGAGTGGATAAGCAAATAAAAGAAGAATGCCGAAGGTTTGCGGACGATGTTTTCCAACAGTCGGTAGGAATAAAGACATTTTACTAAGATGCATCCTTGAAACGCAGAAATCTCAAAAAAGAAAATTTAAATCATGTAAGATAATAGATAAAATACTATTTCAATGCCTATGCGGGAATAGGTAATGATTTCAGAATTTTCCGCTTTAATTTATTTTGTACTTATCTGCTCGTTATTTAACTGACGCCTGCTTTGTTTTGTTTAATTTAAATTTGCTTTTTATAAAAAACAGATAATATCATTATTGACGGTTCTTTTGAACAAAATCCATATCGACACCTGAACTGCCAAAGGGCTAATCTGCTTCAGGAAGAGATAGCAAATTGGCCCTTAGGATGCCACTAGGTTCATCGGCGAAAAGCATGATAATTACCCATTTGAGCGAATGGCAACCAAAGAAAATGGGGGTCCAGGCCCAGTTCAGAGCGAGCTGGGTTCCATACGCCGCCAGAGGGGTGAGAGCACCTGTGATTAATATATTAAATTATGTACATAATTACTGAGTAAAATTTATTTTTAAAGTTTGTCTACTGTTTTACTGATTCTTCCAATCGGTATAATTCTTTAAATTAGAGAGCCATTCACCCTCAAAGCCACCACCGTCTCTCCAGACAAGATAGGAAGCGTAGCCCATGCTGGTGTACAGGGTTGTCCAGACGGGACCGAAGGCAGCCCGGGGAGGGGTCCATGAAGGCTTTTTAAGATTCTGAAAATTAATAACGTTAATTCAGGTTAATTAATAACGTTAAAAATCAGTTTTATTTGAAAAATTATTTTTTCACTCAATAAGCTCCTAAAACGGCTTTGTATTACTCCGAATCGGTTCAGTTGGGGCAACTGAGTCATAGGATACCTTTGAGTCATCTAAAGTGAATTTGAGCTATGGTCGTTTCGGTGCTCTCAAGTAAGAATTTTCCTATACCTAGTCCTAAGTTAATGCTAAAATGTGTCGCTGTAGCAACAACTTTGAGCTGTTGAATAATATATCGCTACATATCACAATATATGATGTCATAATATTAATATCATCAATATATAATAATAATCAATAATAATTATGATAATATCAATAATGATTATATTATCAATATATTATATTATCAATCAATATATTACATACACAATTTTATATATCATGTCATAATATCATGTAGGCAAGTATTTACCAGTTAAAAATGGGAAAATGATGATAAAATATTTATCTCCTCATATTTTACGCCAGGCCACAAAATATTGGAGTAAATAGCATACCTTGTGGTACCAACCACCATCTTTCACATCCTTCATTGCCAAAAAAGAACCAAGAATCCCTCCAACATTTGGTAGGACGGTGGCTATTGCCCCTGCCAGAAAGCTCATCTGGTTTTGATTCATGATGAATTGTTCACTCGCAAAAGAAAAATTTCATCACCTAAATTTCACGTGAACTGACCTCTTGCATTCGGACCAATCATTTTTATAGGTAGGTACTTAGATAAAAGAGCATAAGGAAAGTAACCAACAAATAATCTTATCTCACCGAGGATAACGGAGATTATTCCCATCACAGCAGGTTTCGATCAGAAATAGGTAATCCCGCGCCAACAGGTGCTCAAAAATGCAATTCAGTGGCCACCTACTTACCTACCTTTTAATAAACCACGTACTGGAACTTTCTGCGGCGTGAAAATTTTGTGGAATCCCACAATACTTAAGCTCTTTGGAATGCATTGATGATGAAACTAATTTTCATTTTTCAGTGAAAACAGAAACTTTCTGAAATCTTACCATATTGTTGGTGAATATGTCTAACGCGATCTCCGTCTACTCGGTGAATTACGTCTTGAGCTTATTGGTTACTATGTCGGTTATGTCAGTCCTGGAGTCCAAAACATGGACTCCGATTAATGGGAAAAATTTATTTACTAAAATTACCTTATTAATAAAAATTGAGAAAAAAATTCATGGAAAAACTAGTGCAACAAATGGAACCTATATCTCATGTACCCTCTACTTGCCTAATTTACTCTAAAATATTGATAATTTATTATTGCTTAATACTCTAGCTTTAATAATGCCTAATTCCTACTGTGACTCGTCCAGTCCACGAATGGATACTAACATGCGCACAATTTATTATGCACAAAACCGGCTACTGTCACCAGCCAGTCGGCGTACTGTTATAGTACCTTCAATAGATAGGTATGTATGAATAATGCTTACATTTATGACATCAGTAGTGATTTTATTTAAGTAATATTTAAGAGTATATTATAGGTACTCTTTGAATTTAATGTGTAATAGGTGCCTATTAAAATTAGACTCCCAGTGGCCTAATTTATATTTGCAACTCGCCGGGCGTTAAATTTCGTGTACCACACCAATAGCATCGTTCCCTGCCTACCGATTGCTTTGCCGGCGAGTTGCAAACATAGAAAAGACCCCCAGGAACCAGCTAAATAATTTTTAAATTCATTGAAATTTTTACCTTGTACCATCCAGCGTAACTGCCCATTACAGCAAGTCCACCGACCCATCCTCCAACATTAGGCAACACCGAAGCGCCTATAGCACCAATTGGCAAGGGCATCGTGAGTTTGGTTTAAAGAACGGAAATTCAGGATTGATCGACAACGCGCAAACTATTCGATAGACAACAGACACCCTGTTATATGCGATGCTGGTGTATCTGCTCACAGCTAGGTATACAACGTATTAGTTGTAATTGTGACTAATGACTTGTATGTCGTAGGTTAGTCAGCCGTTAGCAGATGACTGTGAAAGATAGCAAGCAAATAACCAAACGCGTTCGAAGGATAGTGGGTAACCCCTTTGAAACCTCCCAAGAATAATAGACTGATGGTTGCAACTGCCACAGTTGACACAAAGGTTTAATATCAGGTCATCTACTTACTATACTAATCGATCGATAACTTGGAAGAATTTTCTTCAGCAATTTTCTTCAATCATTGCTTCTACGCAATGATTTATTTTGTTTTGCTTCGTTGGCATCTCCATAGAAAAGTACCCTCAGTAGGTAAGGTTAGGGCACCTGCAAGGGCTGACCATTTCGAAGGGCCCTTATAATTGAGGTAGGTATGTATTTTGTTGTTGTGGAGGGAGCTAAGAAAAATCCATGGAATAAGCGACCCTAAAATCTTCAATTTAGGTGATCAAATTAGCCAGGTGGGGTGGCAGACCAGAAACGTGTGAGGTTTATGATATGTGTGAGGTAATGATATTTCACTGCCGTTTTAAGTAGGTATATATTCCACAATTTCATAAACATTCATTTCAATGATTAGTAATCTGCCGCATTTCATTTGCAGCTTTGCTGCCAACTCTAACGTTTAAATGCCATCAATTTTAGGTAAATAGTGGTGGTTTAATATCACATTTTGATCCCTACCATCATGTAGTTCCGTCTTGTAATTTTACCCTTTTAGTGCACGTTTTCCCTCCTCAGAATAATTAAGTATGCGTATTCAAGCAATTTATCTGACAAACATCCCTACGAAAATAGAAACGATAAGTACCTGCACCAATCGCTTTAACCTTCAAGACGTCTAATCTAGGTACACAAATGGGTTAATTTTTATGAATAATGAATCAAAATAGTACAAATTATTTCACTGCCGAAAGTATTTCCTAGCCATATTTGACAGGATATGTATTGAGGATGTGAATACAACTACACAAGTACACTATCCCCTACCAAATTCAGGCATTAACACGTTGCAATGAGGTAGGTCTGCAATCGAATCATACATCAATCATTGTACTAAAGTACGCTCAATTACGCAGCCATTTTGCTACAGACAACTACTTGCAAAAAAATACTGTAGGAAGACAAAATTGGAATAATGATAGGCACCCCGTAATAAATTAAAATGCAATCAAAAGCATGAACAGAAAAATTTTCTTTATTATTAATAATACGTTATTTAATAATAAATCATATCCGTTAAAATTAGAACATCACCCAAACGATTGAATTGATAGACCGCCTTTGATCGCGGTTGGTAATTTTCAGGTTGGTAATTATTAGGCGTAATATTAAATTATTTCCCAAACTACAATGTGAGTACAAATTAAGTTCTTAAGTAAACTTTTCAGTTCCGAGGCTTTCGCATGTTTCGAATAGAAACTCATATTGAGGGAATGGTCTGTTCCCTCAGTTTGAGATTCTATTCGAATTATGGGGTTCCACAACTTCTTCCCAAATGACTCAATTGCTTTCGCATGGCCTAAATAGGAACCAAAGAAAACATCCCTAAATCACTGAAACAAATTCAATATTATTTCCAGCATACCCTACCCCAGAGTGGCAGAACCATTTATACCCATCGCATAACTGGTGCTGTCACTTAATCGACGATATTCTCAATATTTTTTGGATGATTTTGAATCGTTTCTTCAAAAACTTTGGTAATTTAAAGCAGGTAACTCTCACACGCGTTATCCAAAAACAAAAGTGCACACACTTTAGTGAACACACTAATCAACAATTTTCTCAACTACAAAGCAATAAACCATTGACGTTAGCACATTTGACACTCATTTGATTGCCTTATCGTTTTCTTGGTAAATATAAAAGGCAAATGAAGATCCCAATCCAAGCCACGCTAAATAAGGGATTAACATGAGGCCAGCCTTTTCGTCCACTTTGTAGAAAAGCGAGCCACTAAAAGCAGCGGTGACCATCAATAGGAGGCCATCGATCACGCTCTAGAATCAAGCCATCGTTAGTCATCAGAATAATAAAAAATAACGTTATAGTCTGTTGGTACCTGTACACTTTAGAATCTTCATTCTTTGTATTTTCATTAAAAAAAAAAAAAAAAATTTAGTAGGTAAGAGATAATTTCATCACCTTTCAAATTGAATAACAGAAATTCCTTATATGATCTCAAAATTTGAGATTAATGGGAATTTTTTCCGACATTTTTAATTGGCATGAATGTACAAACTACAAAATCACAATGTGAAGCTTATTCGAGAGAACAAACATAGTGTGACATCAGCAAGTGAGGGCAAAAAATAATAAGTGAACTATTATTGATGGTAAATATCGCAACTGAAATAGCGCAAGAAAGCTTTCAAAGCAGAAAAATTAAAAATAATTGATAAGTAAGCACACAATTAAAAGAGAAGAATACTTGCCCATTTGAATGAATGATATCCGAAGAACAAGGGGGTCCAGGCCCAGTTGAATGCCAAATTTGCACCATACACTGCTAATGGCAAAGCAGCTTTACCTGCAAATGATGACAGTTGGTACCAATTTTTTGTATCTATCGGTATTTTTGACATTTGTCTTGAATTTTATTTTTGCTAAGTTGCAAACAAAAAGAAAAAAATTTAATGTTCTTCTATAAAAAAGTTAAAACGTTAAAAACTTGCGAATTCATAAGCAATATGGTCACATTAAATACCTTGGAAACCTCCTCCTTCTTTGTAGACAATGTAAGATGCGAACCCCATGCTGCTGTACAGAACTGTCCAGATGGTGCCAAAAGCGTATTTAGGAGGAGTCCATTTCGGTTTTTTTAGAGTCTGCAGTCGTAAAAGGCAATCAGTTGATTCCAAAAAGAAACTTTGTGAAATTAAGGTTCTCAATATTATTCTCCAAAATAGGTCTTACAGTATTATTTACTATTGCAGGGTAAAATTAAACAAAATATTTTATTAGTTTGGAATAGAAATTCAACTTGATACTCACCATATACCATGAACTGTAGTGTTTTCTCACAAGAAAGCTCCCTGCCCATCCTCCGATGTGTGGAAGCAAAATTGCACCCAATGCTGACACAGGCACTGGCATCTCTTCTCAGCCAAAAATATCCTATTATTTAGGGGAAAAATGCTGAATGGCCTACTTGATGTACCTACCACAAATGCCACCAGGTAGGTAGTGAGTTTTTGGCAGTGATTTTTCTCAAAAACCAATGAGCGAATGAAGTCTCTAAGATGGTAAGTAATGCGTTGTGAAGGGCAAAAAAATAGTGAACAGGGGGGAAAATATAAAAGCAGAACTGTGTAAAATTGAAAAGGGAAGAAAGTATGGGTGCTTGGTGATAAGGATAAGGGCTTGTTGATCAATAAGAATGTAAATGTGCACAGTAGGAGGGCGCAGATCCTACCCCTGGAATAGACAGTTCACCCGATACTCACGAGATGTCAGCCTAACAAAAGTGTAACTCACTACTCCTTGATGGACTCCCTTATCCAAAACTCAAAACGTTTTTATGAAGGAGGCATTGATTTTTTCGAGGTAAAAACTCAACGTCACCCCACACCAATTTAACGGCCTATATCACTACCAACCTACCCCGGCCTTTAAAGTGTTACCTTGGGTTAAAAACCGATGTAATTGTAACAGTAGGTAATTGAAAGTTGACAAAACGAAAAACCCGAGTACAACAGTGAGGTAACAAATTACATTACTATATGTACCAGTAACAGTTGGTTGATTCTATCAATAAAATCATGGATAACACATGGATTTATCAATCCATTTAAAGCTTGAGTTGTCATCAATTTCACCTGTTGTTCTCTCAAAATCTTAAAAAACTGAAATTAAATAAATCTGCTCTTCCCTCGAAACGTTCCGAAATCCTGTCAATCCCCCCAAGTCTTTTGTTTTTGGCTTGGATATGAAAAAGTGAGAACGAACCCATTCCAGTAACAGTGAAATTATGTTTAGTATGATAAATTTGAGTCGCCCCCTATGGGTATTCCAGCAAGCTGCTGGATCGTCAGGAGGATTGACATCGTCGTCACCTACTGCCGTAATAACTGTTTCCATGTTGAACATGAGTTCAATGTTCACATAATATGTTGGAGGGCCATTGATCCTTCTCTTTGGGGTAAATCTGAATCAAGATTAATAGTCAACAATATAAATTCTGTTATATTCTCTGTATATGTTATATTCCGGTATGTGTATTCAGCATGGAATTGATGCAATCGTCATATTTAGAGTTCATCATTGATGGCAATCGTATCGGTGTGATTGATCAATTGATGAATACCAGGAGGCACAGTGCAATCTTACTTTTTGCAATAAGTCAAACAGTCTCATTTTTTCTGCCAAACCAAAAGTTTGTTATTAGCAGGTAGGTCGTGGATTTGGACTAGTTCGAAATCCAATCTAGACGCAAGTGGTTTCAATTCGACTTCGATATCTCGAAGACCCCAAGTCGGGTCTCGTATTTTCAGCTGCTTGTCAAAGTCGACGTTGCTTTGAGGGCTGATGATTCCGTTCATTGCGAAGGGCCCGTAGGTGAAGAGAAGGCCCTTGGGCTTCAGGTAGACGTGACAGCCTCTGAACAATCCTGGGAAGCATTTTGGATCTTTGAGTACACCAAGAGCTCATTTCAAGAAATCATGGATCGGAATTGCTGTAGCGAATATCCATTCATCATTTTGCTTGATATCTACTTGCCTTCTGTACATATCCAAGGAGAGACGTGAGTCAAGTTTACGTTTAAAACGTAATCGAACGAAGCTGCTCTCATAGTACCTTCGCCCCAGGACTCTGGTGGTTCGCTGACATCCAATCGTAAGGGGTCCAGGACATTTTTCAAACATCCGTCTTCAATGTGAGCCTTGATGCTCCGTATATAAATGTTTTCCACGTCAGTAGGCTGGAAGCGTATGTTAGGAAACTTTTCGCTGATGTGGACGACATGTTGCCCAGACCCTGACGAGATTTCAAGGAATAGGCCTTGAGAATTGGGATCGATGTGTTTGAGTAGAGTTTCCAAAATCGGTTGCTTGTTCCTTTCGGCAGGTTGGAACACTAGTTTCTTGCATTGATCCTTCCCTGGTTCAAACCTGCAAATACATAATGTAGGCATCTCCAATTAGGTACTTATTCAAATGCTTATTCGTTAAAAACTGTACTTGAGTCGACAAACTGGTGCACCAGCACCTTTGAAGAAATCGTTCTCCATTCAAGCCAAAGGCAAGTAGGTGCCGATTCAATTTTCAACAAGGTAAGTACATAAAATATGACTGCAGGTAAGTTCATCATGGGTCGAAGGTACCCACTGTGTTGTTTGTGTATTCGTATACCAAAATTCCACTTACTTCCAATATGCTTCGAACTCGGGATTCATGCCAATGATTGAAAGGCCTCAGAAGAGTAACAGACCCTGAAAAGGAAGATAGTTTAAGATCGGCTAAGTAGGTGGTAGGTACTAGGTACCTACTGACCTAAATGTAGGTTTATAGATCGGTAGACGTACCGATCAAACTAACATTATTTATTTACTTAACATTATTAATTAGGAAACTACCTCAATCAAAATAGGGGAATTTCTGCTGTGTCACGTGGGCCTACCTACTAAGCCGACCTACACGCGGGACTCACATCATCGGACGGCCAGGGATAAAAATTAAGATGCATATTTTAAAATGTATAACCCATGCCCATCAGATATGAGGTTCGTAAACCGAGTTGAAGGTCACTCATTCACGAAATTCGTTTTCTTTCTCATTTGGGTTGTGGCCGGCATGAAAAAATAACAACATCAACAACTTGTTGCTTATCTTTGAGTCGAGTTTTTTTGCTTCAGATCATTCTATGTTGGGCACAGAGATTATAATATAAACACTTAAAGATCAAACTCAACTTCCAGTTCAAACTCAACTTTGAGATCAAAGTCAACTTCGAGGTCAAAGTCAACTTCAAGATCAAACTAAACTTCGAGTTCAAACTCAACTTCGAGATCAACGTCAACTTTGAGATCAAAGTCAACTTCGAGTTCAAACTCAACATCGAGTTCAAACACAACATCGAGGTCAAACTCAACTTCCAGTTCAAACTCAACTTTGAGATCAAACTCAACTTCCAGTTCAAACTCAACTTTGAGATCAAAGTCAACTTCGAGGTCAAAGTCAACTTCAAGATCAAACTAAACTTCGAGTTCAAACTCAACATCGAGTTCAAACTCAACATCGAGTTCAAACACAACTTCGAGGTCAAACTCAACTTCCAGTTCAAACTCAACTTTGAGATCAAACTCAACTTCCAGTTCAAACTCAACTTTGAGATCAAAGTCAACTTCGAGGTCAAAGTCAACTTCAAGATCAAACTAAACTTCGAGTTCAAACTCAACTTCGAGATCAACGTCAACTTTGAGATCAAAGTCAACTTCGAGATCAATGTCAACTTCGAGTTCAAACTCAACTTTGAGATCGAACTCAACTTCCAGTTCAGACTCAACTTCGAGATCAAAGTCAACTTCGAGATCAAATTCGATTTCGAGTTCAAACTCAACTTCGAGTTCAAACTCAACTTCGAGATCAACGTCAACTTTTAGGTCAAAGTCAACTTCGAGATCAAAGTCAACTTCGAGTTCAAAGTCAACTTCGAGATCAATAACAACTTCGAGTTCAAACTCAACTTCGAGTTCAAACTCAACATCGAGTTCAAACACAACTTTGAGATCAAAGTCCATTTCGAGTGCAAGCTCAACTTCGAGATCAACGTCAACTTTTAGGTCAAAGTCAACTTCGAGATCAAAGTCAACTTCGAGTTCAAAGTCAACTTCGAGATCAATAACAGCTTCGAGTTCAAACTCAACTTCGAGTTCAAACTCAACTTCGAGTTCAAACTCAACATCGAGTTCAAACACAACTTTGAGATCAAAGTCAACTTCGAGTTCAAAGTCAACTTTGAGATCAAAGTCAACTTCGAGATCAAACACGACTTCAAGTTCAAACTAACTTCGAGTTCAAACTCAACTTCGAGTTAAACTCAACTTCGAGGTCAAACTCAACTTCGAGATCAAAGTCGATTTCGATTTCAAACTCAACTTCGAGTTCAAACTCAACAGCGAGTTCAAACACAACTTCGAGATCAAACACGACTTCGAGATCAAACTCAACTTCGAGATCAAAGTCAACTTCGAGATCAAATTCGATTTCGAGTTCAAACTCAACTTCGAGATCAAAGTCAACTTCGAGATCAAATTCGATTTCGAGTTCAAACTCAACTTCGAGTTCAAACTCAACTTCGAGATCAACGTCAACTTTTAGGTCAAAGTCAACTTCGAGATCAAAGTCAACTTCGAGTTCAAAGTCAACTTCGAGATCAATAACAGCTTCGAGTTCAAACTCAACTTCGAGTTCAAACTCAACTTCGAGTTCAAACTCAACATCGAGTTCAAACACAACTTTGAGATCAAAGTCAACTTCGAGTTCAAAGTCAACTTTGAGATCAAAGTCAACTTCGAGATCAAACACGACTTCAAGTTCAAACTAACTTCGAGTTCAAACTCAACTTCGAGATCAAACTCAACTTCGAGATCAAAGTCGATTTCGATTTCAAACTCAACTTCGAGTTCAAACTCAACAGCGAGTTCAAACACAACTTCGAGATCAAACACGACTTCGAGATCAAACTCAACTTCGAGATCAAAGTCAACTTCGAGATCAAATTCGATTTCGAGTTCAAACTCAACTTCGAGATCAAAGTCAACTTCGAGATCAAATTCGATTTCGAGTTCAAACTCAACTTCGAGTTCAAACTCAACTTCGAGATCAACGTCAACTTTTAGGTCAAAGTCAACTTCGAGATCAAAGTCAACTTCGAGTTCAAAGTCAACTTCGAGATCAATAACAGCTTCGAGTTCAAACTCAACTTCGAGTTCAAACTCAACTTCGAGTTCAAACTCAACATCGAGTTCAAACACAACTTTGAGATCAAAGTCAACTTCGAGTTCAAAGTCAACTTTGAGATCAAAGTCAACTTCGAGATCAAACACGACTTCAAGTTCAAACTAACTTCGAGTTCAAACTCAACTTCGAGTTAAACTCAACTTCGAGATCAAACTCAACTTCGAGATCAAAGTCGATTTCGATTTCAAACTCAACTTCGAGTTCAAACTCAACAGCGAGTTCAAACACAACTTCAAGTTCAAACTCAACATCGAGTTCAAACACAACTTTGAGATCAAAGTCGGTTTCGAGTGCAAACTCAACTTCGAGATCAACGTCAACTTTTAGGTCAAAGTCAACTTCGAGATCAAAGTCAACTTCGAGTTCAAAGTCAACTTCGAGATCAATAACAACTTCGAGTTCAAACTCAACTTCGAGTTCAAACTCAACATCGAGTTCAAACACAACTTTGAGATCAAAGTCCATTTCGAGTGCAAGCTCAACTTCGAGATCAACGTCAACTTTGAGATCAAAGTCAACTTCGAGTTCAAAGTCAACTTCGAGATCAATGTCAACTTTGAGTTCAAAGTCAAGTTCGAGATCGATGTCAACTTCGTCATCAAAGTCAACTTCGAGGTCAAAGTCGATTTCGAGTTCAAACTCAACCTCGAGTTCTAAGTCATCGTCGAGATCAAAGTGAACTTCGAGTTCAAACTCAACTTCGAGTTCAAACTCAACATCGAGTTCAAACTCAACTTCGAGTCTAAAGTCATCTTCGAGATCAATGTCAACTTTGAGTTCGAACTCAACTTCGAGATCAATGTCAACATCTGGAACTCAAACTTTGCGTTTGAGCATAAGTCTCTGTTTAAGTTTGAGTTTGAGTAACAGCTTGTGCATCAGTTCGAGATCCAGTTTGAAATTTCTTCCAACCTGTGAGTTTTAGTTTGAGTTAGAGCCGGTGTCTCAAACTTAGTTTGAGATTGAGCTTGTTTGAGCTTCGTCAGTATCAGTTTGAGTTTGACTTGTATACGTATCGGTTTGTGTTTGCGTTGGAGTTTTCAGTTTGAGATCCAGTTTGTGTTTAACCTTACAGTTTTGCCGACCTGTGGGTTTGAGTTTACATTTCTTCCAACCTTTGCGTTTTTGGGGCAGTTTCACCAACAATCAAAACCTGGGCCTAGCGAAATAAACGAAATTGGTATCGTTTGTGTCAAGATACTTCATTACCATCAAGATCAAGGAAATTCTGCCTAGGTTTTAATTGTTGGTGAAATTGGCCCGAACAGTGACAGGCTGAGCACGGCTGTCGTCTCCAACTGTCAGCCTCAAATTGCTAATAGGGCGGCCTCGAAAAAAAAATCAATTTTCGAGAGATTTTTTTGCCTGAGTCGTACGTTCGACGAATTAATGGGTCTTCCATTCTTGCCCTAGGTCAGAGCTCTACTTCACGCTAACACGGGGGCGTTGCCAACCCTCCAAACCAAACGACCCTTCTGAGTAGGCATCGTCTTCAACCACCACTAGAAGAAAATTGCCCTCCACATGTTGTTCTTAATCTTCGCTTTTTTCAATTTACGATGCCCCTCTTCCACCTGACTCGATTTCACGAGGATTCGTCACGCCGATGAAGAATGCCTCCACTATTTTTGATGTGCCGACCGAGCAAGTGTGGCGAATACCTTCGTTTGTTGTCCCTTGGTTCTCAGTATGGCTGATGGGAAATTGTCAAAATAACACGGCCGGTGAGCAGACAGTGAAATATAGATCGAGCAACCTCGATGTTTTCTATTGAAACAAATGAGCAGCTCTAGCTGTATGAACTTTTGAGCCATCTGTGGTTTCTTGGACGGGTGGCGTTGTCTCGTTATTTTTATTTATATACCCTAGGCCTATTACGCCATCGGCCTCTTGAGCGGATCCCTTCTTGACCACGGAAATTTGTTATTTTGAGTAAGAAATAAAGGAGCAGTGTTGACTGTTGAGGCCCTGTTGTTCCAAGGGCCTTTTTTCCGAATTTAGGTATACCCCCTTAATTTCAACTCAGTACTTTTCAATTTTGAGCATTTGAAGTGTTCAAAGTGCTTGCGTTTTTTGTACACTCGTTTTTTGTTAAAGCAGGGTTTTCATTCCAATTTTTTTCATACCTACCTTCCAAGTGGACCCAAAACTTGGTAGGTTCGTGACCAGGCACCCGATTCAGAATAAGATCAACAGCAGCTGCTTTCCCTCATCACCTGCCGGTGGCCCGATCCTCGCCATAAATCTGACCTGACGTGAGGGCGCTGAACAACTTTCAAAATTATCAATTTTTCCAGTCACAACAAAGTCGGTGGTTTTGATGCCTAGTTGTGGGTGAGTGGGATGATTGATGAAGATGAGCTTCGCCTGGACGGTGGATCGAATAAGAATAATCGATAGGAAGGCACCTACAGATGAATCGATGAATGGACTTATTTGGTCATTATTTTATTATTAAATAATAAAATAAATTTTATTTAATTCAAACTTAAAACCAACGTTACACACGCCTATGTAATTCATTTTTTTTAATCTAAATTATTCTTAGCTTAAAAATTGAATATCATTCAGCCATCACCAGGGGAATTTATTACTCATGTGAATAGGTACAGTGCCGTTTTTAGATTTGGATAATGTTGAGTAGGTTGGGTACTTTTCGAGAAAGGGTTTTCTAAAATTATTAGGTACTCTGTGGATCTTCAGAATATTACCTATTTGTCACTCACTGTTACAGTTTCGTGTTTGACAACTGCAGTCAGGAGGTGGTAATAGATGTTCCGCTTTAAAGAAACCACTAGGAAAATCGTTTTATCAAAGGTCAATGCGACATTCAGTAGATAATGAAAAAGACCTTAATCCCGCAAAAACAAACAAAACGTTTCTCCAGAAGCAGTACCAGCTTGGTGGTTCTGAGAGGAAATGAAGGTAGGGAGGAAAATCCGGTATTCCTGCAGGAAGCCGAAGAGTGGCCTTTAATTAACCCAATCCATTAGTGAAAAGGGAACCATGGCATGGGGAGGGAGGGCCACTACCAAAGAAACTCAGTCCTAAACCTCATAATCCTCTTAAAAGATTTCTTCTTTCCTGCTGCCGCATAGACGATAGCGACTAATGGGCCTAAGTAAAATCCAAACCTTCAGAGGGATAAAAGGATCGAATATATAAATAGGTACCTATATACCTATACGTAATATTTGTATGCATCATGATGACAGATTGCCTAATTTTTTTAGAACCTAGATAGGTCAACAAGATGAATGGTATTTTCTCTGTGAGGGCAACTGATAGCTTGTTAAACAGACATCAAAATTGACTAAAACTGTAAAAATAAAGATGTGCGGAATCATACTTGCGTTACATCATAGCCTTGTTAGTCGTTTTTGCTAATTTTGAAATTAGGAGCGGAAAACCTATTTACTGGAGCAAAAAGATAATTTCAAAACCCTAAATTCCTCCAATTAGTCCATATTTGTGTGACCTCAAACGCTCAAATTGGCTTGGAAGCGGAATTGAAAACCGGCCCTATGTGAGAAAAGTTTTTTATTAACCTCCGATCTGGTTTCCAATTTTAGGTAGATTCCAATACTTCCGTTTAGTCCCTTTCCTTGACGGCAGCGGGTCTAGGGCAAAAAGCCCACTCCTGGAACGGCAGTTTACTTTAGTTTTCATTTACTTAAGTCTTTTCCATAGGTAGGTAATGCGTAAATATGGAACTAAGAATGAAATAATGAATGGGCTTCATTGATATTGTTCACTGTTCGACAGAGGGCGTGTGAAAATGACACGTGTCTCTAATAGAACGGGCTGTTAATCGAATGAAAGAGGCTCAAATTGAAACGTCAGAAATGCCCTCATCGCGAACGTATCAGCCACGATTCCTCCTTTATTTGTCTCAATTCCTCAATGGAGTTCGAAATTCTTCTTGTTTGATGAGGTCAGTCGGATTAGTTAGCTCTCGTCTACAATAATGCGTTCATACGATTGGATGGCCGACGGTTTATATGGGGCTACAAACGTCGAAGAAAAATTTGATAACCTAGCCATCATTGAGTCATGTACGACTGAGTTATTGGACAGACTCAGAAAACATTCGACGGCCGTAAATTGTGGAGGGTGAGTTGTTTTTGTTTCCACAGCTATCCCAGGGGAGAAGTTTCGAATTCGTTTCTGTTCTAATACTGGCCTGTTGTCGAAACATAGCCTTCACCGTCAACTGGAAAACTCTCATACACTTAGATTAACTACTTTTTGCATTTGGGAGTGATTGGTTAAATTTGTTGTGATCATCTTGGGTTGGGTTAAGGCTCCCGAAAATGCCAGATAGAGGGAGTTCGGTGGAATGGGCCTTGAAAACCCTACAATTACCTCAACCTTGAAACTCTATTGACAAACTATCCATATACCTACTTTGTGTGCATGGGTTAGAATATCAGGGGTGATTTTCACTTGATCACAAAATGACCACAGGAAATTGGCACAATTTTAAATCTTCGTATTTAAATGCAAAACCGATTAGCAAAGAACCCCGCTTACGTACTCTGGCGATGCTAAAATGGCGAAATCGTTCGCTGTACCATAAACAACAGTTCCACAATCCTTCCTGCTTATATAGCCCTTAGTCTTCTTATTCACCTCACTCGACCCGCTTCAAGTTTTCCGCCGGAGGAAAAAAGAGAAAAAAAATCGCGTTTCCAACAACAGTGCCACGAGTAACGATTCCGCTAGTCTTAACTCGCGGGGTTTACCGGCGACTAAAGCCTTCTGAATGACCTGTGCAGATTACACCGGCGGGATCTTCCAACGCCCTTCTTTTTATGAGGCGTCTCCGTGAACTAGGTTAAACTAGCAGTCCCTACTGATATTTTAGGCATTACGATGGTATAGTTTTTTCCCTCAACTTCAAAAAGTATTCGAAAGGTAAATTGTCCTTTGGTATAGGTATGAAATTTCAGATCAGAGTCGCTACATTATTTAGAAACGGCAAGAGTTGTCGGGCTCCTTCCTGCCCCCACCATGAAATCAAGATGGAAGAAATTAAAGATACTGTCCTGAAAAGCATGGAAATTCTCCCAGTCACTGAAGTTGTCCTGGGATTGGGCAAAATTTTCTGCATTAATGGCATTAGAATCAGCCTGCCACGCAGAGTTTTGCTACATAAGGCCTTCAATTTATTTTGTGTGATTTTTCAAAACCCAAATCAAAAGGTACGGATGCGTTCGAGGCGCTATCGTTCATCGTATGAAGAGACTACATCCTGATCGATTGCAGTGTTTGAGAATTGACGATGTGAACGTTCAACCAAGCGAGCGAGAGCATTGAAAACTATCGCAGGTAATTGGGATACCGCGGTTCCATGATGGCTCCGACTTTAATAGAATACAAGTTCCTTTTTTGTTGGCCAGCCATCCAGGCGGGGATGGACGGGAAGGAAATAATGATGGAGCCTTCAAAACTCGTCTCGCTCTCGCGCCCCTTCTGCGTCAATTTTCTATCGCCGGCCTTCAAAAATGTATGGCTTGGTCTATTCGGGTTAAAAAAGAATTCCTTTGTTTTTCATTCTCCGGCCGAAAGTGTCCAAACAACACTCGACCTTTCCAAACTTGGCCTTCTCCGTATAATTCGGGATGGGAGTGGAAATTGCCGTTCTTACCACCTAGCTATTCTTGGACAGGATCCAACGGTCTTGTTCAAAAAATATTTCACGCTCCACCACAACTGCTTTCCAAAATTTTGAAGGCCATAAATTATACATTCAAGGCTTGAACGGAGTGTGGGATCTAATTCAGCCCATACATTAGGACGAAAAAGGATACGGTTGATTCTTTTTTGGAACAATATCACTTAGCAGTAAGTACTCCCATATTTCTGTATGTAAAAGTTTGGACAAAATCTTTGATACTTACTTGGACTTTAATGTGTAGCCTAGTGGCTAGCGCGAAGGGTATAACCAAGAGTTATGGATTCGATTCCCATCGGTTTAACGAAAAAGCCCATAAGTGCATAATTTTCTAAATGTTGTCTCTAAATTGTCGAAAATTAGGTGTACCTACTGTACATGACCCCATAATAACCAATTTCATCAAATTATAGGCATTATTTGGTCTACCAAGCCTCAACTGGTAAGTTATCATCGGCCTTAAATACGTATTCATCAACGATGAAACTGTTCAATTAATCAATAATTGATGTTAGACATTAATAATTGGTTCATGGCGGAATACATTCCGCACTGAATGTGCTCAACGGATGGAGGATAAAGGGGTTTGCCCCATAAGGTTCGTTAACATGTTCTAGCGCCATATCATATTATGATGGTGCTTTGATAAGGTTAGGAAGAGTGTTGTGGAGAAACAGTTTTGCCCTCCTAATCGAAGCCTTTTCATAGCACTAATTGCTGACACTTAATTTGTAGCTTGATTTAGTGCAACCCAACTTCTCACAAAATTGGTGGCAAGTTTTCACAAATTACATCTAAACGGTGAAAAACGAACTTACCGCATTTTCTTCAACATGCCACATTGAGACACGCCAAACCTTCGATAACAGACACTTGTTGAAGAACCCCAACTGCTGCCTGGCGGCCAGGTTCTAAATCAATGGCGATCTGTTCAAAAAGTCTGTGCATTGCTTTGCCTCATGTAGGGCTTTGCCTCCTAGACATAATTATAAAGGTATGCTGGCTGCATTAAATGCACCACCAAATTGTGGTGGTCTGATGGGGAAAACTTATTTCTCTCCAAGACGCCTAAGAAGTGAGTAGTTACCTACCTATTTGCACTGTAAAGAGCTCCACAGTCACAATTACTTAGTTCGGGTCTCACTGAAAAACCTCCCCCAAATTATGGCACTAAACAATGCAATATCCTTGGATGGCAAAGGCGGCTTTGCCCAAAAACCAAGAACTTCTCTAGTTTGTTTATTCTCCATCACTTTAATTCAACCTCTTGGTTTACGGTTTTTATCAATCGTACGGCAATGGACGCTCCTCGAATTCTAATCTTCCAGAGAATTTTGATCTTCCAGTTCCGTATGTATCTGGAATAGGTTCCGAGCTACGGCTCACCTGGAACGTTGCTTTTGTAGCACTGCTTCCTCCTATGTAGTCGACCGTGGAAGGTGTTGTGTGAGACAAGGGGGCCTTTTTTTACTAGGAGTGAAAAAACGAGGGCCTTCGGGCGATTTCACGAAATGGAGGGGGGCCACAAGGGCCGCTCGTCTCACGAAGAAGTCGGCAATTGAATTATAATTATAGGGTAAGGAGCCGGAGGAATGGTGCCTGCCTCCGCCTCTTCTTCGGCTCCTATCCTTTCATTCTTCGGGATCCTCCTCCAAAAGCTTTGAAGGATCCCTCTCTGCTGGAAGAAGCGGGAGATGGCAGGGTCGCCTCTTTACCTTCGCCTCACTATCACACGTGACGATCTATCTCGTCTCTTCACCTCGGTTCGGCTTCAAAAAATACTGTAAAATACTTCGACAGCTAGCCCAGGACCTCAACATTTGCCGGTTATGATGTGGCATGGGAGAATATGAACTGTAAAATAGTCCCAACATCAAGTGGATTTAAAGTGAAAAGTGGGTACCAACATCGGTTTTCAGGGTAGTTTACCTCTCCACATCGTAATTGAATAGGAGGCCTCGTCACGAAGCGTTTGTGCTAGGGGGGAGTTGTGCAACTGCATGGCTGGGTATACCATAAGTAGGTTTTAGGCCCAAACGCGTAAAAACTTTTCCCAGTACCAAACTTCATCATTAGGTAAATGAAGAATAAAATTGTTATTCTTAATACAGATGTAAAGGAGAGGATGTATGAGTTCTTTTTCAGCATTTCATCGACTAATTGAATAAAATCATCAAATTTTTGCTGGGACGGTTTCAGAAAATTATTACCAACCTCCCGTCCATGGAAATCGGCGTTGGACCAAAAAATGCATGTACTTTTCCTATGAAGCTTCGCTATCTGTAAAACCTACGTATCGAATAATTTTGCAGCTTCTAGACTCCTATTCCTCTTTTATATATTTTTTAAGGCCTCGCCATCATCACTTTATCCTAATCCTTCTCAGCGGAGCCCTGCCAACTATAATGTCTTCGACTTCGTGGCATCTGAGGAGGACATTGTTTACCTGTGGGGACATCAATCGCGTCCTGTTCAAGAACGTTCTTGAATGCTATTGAAACCATCGAATGTTCCTTAGCAATATTTGGTTGGTGTGCCCTGCCACCTTAACACAGCTCGCGGAAGATTTTATTTCTGGAACATAGAGTTATGGTCATTTGGCTTCAAGGGCGTGCCTACAAAAGAGTAGCATCCATTTTCTTAAATTTTACTAGATCGCTTTCGGCCTACCCTTTCCTCACACTTCAATATGTTAACATATTGTGAAATCTATCTATTATAAGTTTGCCCACACCTCAGGCCACAAGCTTCTAACCAAGAATGTTAAATAGGTGGTAGCAAATCTTATCGAGGAATGTAAGGCGAATTCAGATTTTTGGTTTATGATTCATGCACCTTTTACTGGTTCGAGGAATCGTTTGCTATTCACCTGACCCCCGTCGCGAATGAGTCGTTCGATTTCTTCGAAGCCCGACGGACCGCGCAACCGCACCTGAGTCATAGCAGAGGAAGACGCACTGCCGCGAACGCGCCGAAAAGCTAAGGTGGACACAGAATATGAAACATGATGGCGGCTTCTATCCCAGGCACTTTGAACTTGATAAAAACAATGGAACAAAGCGCTGAATAGAACGAATGCCGTGGACGGATTTTATAACTAGATCCGGTTGTGCGACCTTCAAGATCAATTTGCTTCGACCGTTTGTGTTTTTTGGAGGAAGGAGGGATGCTTTGTTAGAGTTGTAGTTTACGACAAAGAAGTGGTACTGCATGGCATAGATACATCGAATTTAATTAGTACGAAGTATTCCCACCATTGGGTGAGAATAGGTATAGCCTTCCAACAATGTCTCTAAATATATTTTTCACAAGCGATGCACTAATATATCGACGATGAAACTGCAATACTGCCCAATTCAAAGCATCGTGTCTTTTGGGGGCGTCTGGGTTGCCTACTTCTCAAAACTTGGATTGGTGGCAACTTGGCAAATCACGCGTCCATAGATTGCATGGCAAACGAATTGGGCAGTATTGATTCTACACCGTCGATATTTTACCTTGGAACGTATAAAAGTCTTCGGAAGTTGGAACGCTGTGGTGTACCTAACGGTATGTGGACGTCTGTATTCATGTATTTTCAAACGAAAGCCCAAGTTATTCCCATGTACCTACTAATTGTGTACCTACAGTAAACACGGTTATGTTGTGAATACATTAATGAGTCTTTTATCAGGGACAGAGATGCTTTAACATGAGTCAATAAGCTGGTAGGGCTTGAGGGCAGCGGAAATGGGTGGTACCATGGATAATTCTTTCCCATCAGACTCCACCTGCCCAAAAGAGTATTCTGTTGGGGCTGAAAAATGTTATTCAAACCCGTGCCGTTTCTGTGAATCTGAATGGCTTTCATTAGTGTATACAATAAAAACCGTAAAAAGCCGTAAAATCCTCGAAGAATTTTCTTTCTATTTAGCGATAACAATGGTTTATTTTCGAATCATAAAGAAAGACGGGGCAGTCGGAAGTAGACTTATTATTCGCATAAAAATATACCTGCCTTAAATACAATTTTATCAAGGGTACATATAGCTGATATTTAGTCGGAATTCCGAAGAGGAGGATTATGAAACTACCTATGCGTTTAAACCTACTCCAAGTCATTTCCAGTTATCAAACAATGCCCAGTTTTAATTAAGACCACTTTGCTCTTGGAAAGAAGATGCTGCAATCGGAAAATTATGCTTCCATTTACACCGCTGTGAAAAAGGCAGATGGGCCCACTCGACTGTTAATCAACTTTTCCCATTTAACGTGAACCAATTTAATTCCGTCTCGAAGAATTTTACAAAGCGGTTGCTTGAACAATCTGCGGGGGAGCTTTTTGTTCCTCGGGAAAGAGTAATCACATCAACGAGCAAACGTAATTCATCAAATACCTTCTTTCTACAAGTAGTTTTAAATAATAAGGTTAATAATTAGTAATGGGCTGAGGAACGGTTTATCAATTCATTTGAAGCAGGATTTATTCAAGGATGATTGCACCATATTTTACCTAGGACATAATATGTCCTAGGTATGTGACGGTAAATATTATTTACCGTCATGCCGAAAATTTCTTGGAAATTAGTTAATGCCAATGTCCTTGGATAAAGGTAGCTTCAAATTGATAATTCGGATCTCAGTTTAATTAGGTTATTGTCCTGAATTCCGGAAACGTTGTCTCTCATTTTCAAAAAAAAAAAAAAAACTAGGTACCTACCTACTATTGATTTTTTTGAAATTTTCTGAGAAATTTAAACATTGTATAGGTAGCCTAGCCTAACTACCTATATCACTAGTTAGTAGATGATCGTAGTACCTTTTGATGGAAACCGGTAATGCTCCATTGTCAGAACAGTTTCTGCGTTGAAGGTTTCGCGATTAATAAATTTGACTCACTCAGAACTATACTCCATCCATACGTGTATCGGATCAATAAGTTGAAAGTCGAACACGTCACAATCATGTTACAATATTTTTATCAGTGCTACTGATGTAGGTACCTACATGTGTGTTTGAGTAATGTTACTTCTCTTGGAAAGAAATACGCAAAGGCTCGTCATCTACGAGTTCAATATCCAGCCAACGAAAGCATCAAAGCCACACGGTAGGCCTCGGCCTGGGGTTTCCATATGAATTCAAAACAATGCAACCCTTCACTGCAGTACGACATAACTTTTCCAATTCATAACAACCGAGACGACGAAAGATCGAGCCTTGTCCGCCATAAAACCATCGAGATCTGACGACCCGAATGGTCCTGGCTCGGGATTGTGGCCTCGGCTGAAGAGGTCGGGTTACAAACGCAATCAAAATGGCGCCAGCTCTCGATTCCCTGGCTGCTCAAGAGGGAAAGAAGCTGTAAACACGATTGGTTCGGCTGGCTCGACGAGATCTGTAGACTGGGCTCTATAATTTCCTTCATTACATCCCCATGTTCAGCTGCTGCGTTCCTCGTTTTGAGCCTGGCCCGAAAATAAGAGACGGATGAGAGCCAACATGCAGGCATACAACAGACTATAGTCTGTAATGTTGTATACAACATTATCGCTATTGAATATTGAATTAATCCTGAATATTTGAGAAAATTGACTCAGACATGATCAATGTTACAGAAAATACCAAATGAATTGCTTGCTGTTGGCAGGGTCTGATTAACAACTGGGTCCCTACCTATTTCTGGACATTTTATCAATTAAGCATTATCTATACGATATAATTATCATTTTAACAATTGTAGAATCATTGGCCCGACTGATTGTGTAGTACCTACTCCTTAATGGGATAATAAAAATTACTTCTTAGTAGAAAAATTAAGTTAAATAAATTACTTCTAATGAAGTTCGTGCAGTAGGTACAGAAGTAACATTTTTGGAGACCATGTTATTTTACTAGATTTGATTAGATAATTTAGAATTTAACCTTATTTAACCAGAGGGACCATTTAAACAATATTATTCCAACAATTCTAACCCTTTCGCTTAATTAAAAGTGCAGAACTTTCTCAAATTCCCTCAGAAACTAGTGACGATTATGATTTGGTTTGTAATGCATTATAATAATTACCTCAACTCGTAAGCGAAACAATAATTTCTCTTTTCCTTTTTCTGCGATGATTACTTATTGATAGTTTCCAACAATATACTGCCTTGCCTCTATTATCATTAACGTGGGAAACTGGAATCTATTGAATAACAAGTTTTTGTATTATACTACCAATTCATCATCGGTTTTAATTAATTAATTAGAACCGGATTTCCTTTTTGGCGGCTCAACCACCTTTCTCGTAACAATTAGGTTCCTACCGTAAATAATGTCTGATTACATTCCACTTTAGGACTTTTTTTTCTCAGTTTTAGTTCACAATGCACGGTGGTGGTACAAAATTGTACTTCAATTTTGAAGTTTTGATATCAATGAGCTTCTCAAACTACAGTTCTATCCATTTCCGAACCAGGGTCGGTTTGAAACTAGGTTATGAATTATAAGCGAATTTTTGAGTTGTGGCCTTCAACATGGATTGTTTTCGATTTTCGGATTCTACGGAATTCGAAACGTACTATCAAAATTTCTAAAGGGGCAAATATTTTCTTGACAAATCACAAGGGTAGGTAGGTATTACTGAATGAAACCAAAACGGCGCTACAAGACTTTTAACTAAAAAGATCCAGTCCTTTGACTCACCAGTTCAGAGGATTGTGGCCATGAAGTCAATGGGTCTTGACGTACAGCGGGTAAGGAAAGCGCGGTTTAAAAAAAATTGAACCAGTATAATATATTATAGTACTTCGCTATGCTAAAATGGAATTCTCATATTAAGCATTCCGTCCCCTTCCGACTAACCGCAACTAGTGCTAGGACTAAGGATGTCTCGTAGCTTGAAAAGGATCCCAACCGCTTGTTAGCGGTCTGTTTACCCGACGAGGGATTCGCTATCGGACTCCATCCCCGGAAAATGGGAAACCTGAGGATTTAGATTGGTAGAATAGGTTTGTTAGGTGCGAACCTTCAACCAAGAGCATTTGGTAGTCTTAGCAGGAGTTGGCTGATGGAGCCAATAATCCCCAAAGGTTTGGCAGATGACATTCACATTAATTTGAACTGAATTTGCATGATCAGTAATAGCCATGATGGAGCTGGTGGGTGAATATTTAGCTTGTAGTTTCTGGAAAGTTGACTCATTGCTACAAGGGCTAACTGACGAGATAAATGGTGTCAAAGCCGCGAGTACCTAATGCATTCTCGGCTTGATGGTGGCTAATTTATGATGCTTCGTTGACAGATAAACGTCTTGCTCGATTCGCGGAAATACCGCAAATACGTCCATAAATGAGACACAACTTTAGTGAAGTGTCACTGTTTCCTTTTCAGATGGCGTAGAGGAAAGTGCCCAAAAGTGGACCCCTCCCCAAAAGTGGACCCCTGACATTTTAGGCTCTCTACGGTGCTGAACTTTACCGAAACCAATCGCAACTAGTAGTTCCCACTTCTGTGACAACATGTAGGAGCCCTCAAGTCGTCTACTTCATCTGCCGGCTTTCAGTTCGCCATTATGTGATTTCTTGTATTTTAGAATTATTACAGTGTCATACGTTATTCGACATTTCTCCTACACTTTTGAAGGTAAGGCTTCCAGCATGTATTATTCTGAAATAGTAAGGAATAAGGGTAATATTTATCATCAAGTTATCTCACTTGAACGGTCTGTTAAACATTGAAAGAGTAACGAATAATTAGGCTATAGTCGCCTAAAGTGGACCCCCCTTAGTTTCCTAATGCGGAACCCGTTATTTTTCATGTTCAAAAGCCTGCTCATAGAACTTCTAAGGTATGTATGATCATAGTGTTTGTACATACACGATGGTTGAAAGGAAACGAAAATTTTTCGTGAGCCAGCAGCGTTACCGGCAAAAAATGATGACCCAATCGGAAATCGATATATTCATTAGCATTAAAGGATACATTTATTGTTATTATATACTTACTATTGACTTAGGGTCCATTGTTTTAACATGTGATGCAATCTCATTCTGATGCAACACTGCCGTGAGCCCATTTCCGAAAGAGGGAGCTCTTCAGTGGATCAGTCATGTTTATTCATGATCCCTTTTCTACTTTGTCAGAGGCTGGTTCTCCCTTTGAATATCCAAGGATCGAAGATTCTGTGCCATATCGATATCTACGGCTACGAGAGGAAGAGCTGGTTGAGTGATATAGTCCTTTGGCTGCCATCCCTTGAGCCTTCGAAAGCTGAGGCTATCGCTAACCTCAGTTTCAAAACATGTCACGACAGGACTCACTCTTCCACACAAACGCGTCTCCAACCGACTTCCTTGTTCCTCCTTTCACTCGTCAGCTTCAATCGATTTTGAGCACATTGTCAATGGAATCGATAAATAAGGGTAGGTATGGGATAATCCATGAATTCGTTCCAAGCTGGTTCTACAAACCCATGATGCACCAAGTCAGCACTATATGCACTACAAAACAACCAAGTACCCACTCAACTAAAATATTTTTTAATACCTACATGATTTGTTATTAATATTAAAACTAGGTTGTTAATATTAGGTTGACCTTTCTTTCATACACCATTCATTAATCGTGTCGATCAATTTAATTAGATTTGGGTGTATAAAAACAAATATTAGGTAATCTAAATGGGGAGGGGGGTTTCGATATAGGTAATCGAAATGTTCGAATCGATGGACGAACGCGAGCGCCCGGCCTTTCCAACCTCACGTTTCTCAGAAAGGGCCTTTATCTCTCGGATGTCATCTCGATTGGTTACCCTAGCTCGGATCCCCAAGGGTAAAGTAAGGAGAAGCACATGCTGAACCGAGCACATGTCAAGATTAGGTCAGGAGGTGCTGCATTAGCGTCAATGGGAGAGGACGATGCAGTTTTTCTGACATGTTCAACGGACGTTAAAACTGATACGCTTCTACTGAAGAGCTTTTATTACCCATTAGATCGAGAAAACGACATTTGAGATAACTTTGTTGATGACCGAACACAATTCGACAGGAAGGAGCTTGGCTGTCTGTGAGGATCTAACCTGAAGAATTTTGATGGGATGCAAGAAGCTTCAGGGCACATTGGGTTTTTTGAAAGAAGCTAGAACTGAAGAACTTTGATCGGTAGAGTTCCTGTGAATTTTGATGTGCGTTTTGAGCATTTTCGTCAACAAACACTCTTACAGTAGATTTTACGGTAAAATTTTTACCATTTCCCAATTTCACAGAAAAATTTTACTCCTAATGCGCTGTTTGATAAATTGTGGTTGGCGACATAGCTATGAACGAAGTTGCCATTGGCAATTATTCTCCATGTTAAGCTAACAGGATGTTAAAAGTTTGGTGAAAATGGGCCTTAGCAAAGCGCTTACTCACACGTATTCATTCAGCCGTAAGAAAACATAATTCATTTTTACGATTCCGTAATATCGGCTGCTGAAGTGGATTTCCATCATCCGAATGAGAAACGGCCATGGGAAATATACGATCTCAATGACAATACGCATCCTTTCGTGCGGTCGGATCTTCCGCTTCGAAGTTTGAAGACGCCCAAAGACTGGAAAAATGGGGACCGAAGGCAAAATTGGATTTTCTCCGAGGGTATTTACATTTCCTCCCTGAATAGGAGTTGTAAGATAGGAGTTTTCTTTCCGCTATCCCTCGGCCATATTTCTTACGTCCGAAAGGAGCGGTCAGTTCATGTCCTTATATCACAAAGGGAGAACTTCAGGACGAGAAGAACGATTGAAAGATAGAGAAAAGATAAAGAAACATCTTCGGTATTATGCAGGCGAATGGCGACTGGAAATATGATGATTGGTGGATCCTTGAAGATTATTTCTTTATAGAGTAAGCTCTAAAATTTCTGCTTGAATGTGAAAATCCATTTTATGGTTTTGTATCGGGCTACTCAATTTTCAGGCTATATCGTATAACTCATAACGGGGTGTTTCCACCTATACACATAGAATGCTACGATATGAACTCAAAAGTGATAAGATCCGTGTTTACGGGCGTATCGGAAGGATTTGGATACAATAGTATGCTGATTTGGGCAGGGCATGATTCAGGAGCCAGAATAATAAGTACCGCTGAACACCTTGCCAACAATGAAATCAATATGTTAACCTTCAGAAACCAATCATAATAAGGTAAGTGAACGGTGGCATGGGTCAATTATAACCCATAAATGTGTGAAAGTTTTCAAAATCCCTTTTTTTGTATTCAAACGTCGATTTCTCCTCTGAAAAAAAAATCTATTATGCCGTTTTGAAGCTGCCTTTGGGCAAGTTTTTCCTGGAACTTGGACGGGAGTTTTCCTTTTTTCTCTAGTCGACAGCAAACGTTGAAAAAATGGTAATTTTCAAAAATTGAGCGTTTCTCAAATTCGACCCAGTTGTTTGCTTTCTTGAATTTTAGTTAGAAAACTGTGAATACCGTAAGACTGATGGAAATGTAACGCCCTTTCCTACAGTATTCTCTTTTTTGTGATTAAATGCTCCAATATTTAAGGGACTTTGGGGTGCCATTTCACTGAGACAATCCGAATTCACGAAAAAATACTTCAAAGTGAAAGAACTGTACTTTTTCTGGGGCTCACAAAAAACTTAACTGAATAAAAAAGGTAGCAAATGAGTTGAAGAATCAAACTTTCAAGGCAGACAACATAAGTGTGAACACCCTATATACTCTTGCTCTTTCCTCTTTAACATAGATGAAACGACGAATGGCCCAAAAAAATTGAAGTATCGAGTTAGAACCAATTACTTTCCTCTGGGTCGTCCGTATCCGGAAATGCGGGAACTCGTCTGCCTTTTTTATCATCTAGCCTAGTTTTTATTCCATTCCAGACTTCCTTAGCATGATTTGCTCATTCTCCATCTGCTTTTATCCCGAAGCAATTTGGAGAACTTATTTAATGGTCGTCGTTCAATCCTTCTATAGCGTGCATATTCTGATTAGGGTGAAATCTCCCTACCCCAAAACGCTGATGGATTCAGTTAGCAATGCTGGGCTAAGGACGAGGGGAAAAAAGGGAAAATCTTGTTAAAACCCTGATGTTAATCACTCGACTTAGACTTAACCTTCCTTTTGCCCCACCAGCATCCCAACATCGCCCTGCTGCCAGTCATCATTCTAATTAATTAACTAATGAAGATTGAGGAGACAAAACGGATTTTTCACCGCCAACCGCAGCCTTTCTGGCAGGCAGTCTTCTACCCTTCAGCCGTTTCATTAGTGATAGAATTTCCGAGGCTAAAAAAGATTAAACAGGCGCATATTAAGTCCGACTACCAATTTTGTGACGCTGCTTTGACCCTGTTCAGCAAGAAAAGTGAGACGCGTGATTTAATGCGTAGAACACACGGTCAGTCCATAATGATTAATTTTTTCACCTACTAAGATCAATCCATGATGTAGTTAGATGTCAGATTCGAAATAAAAACCGAAATTGGACAGAAAAAAGTTATCTTATTCCCCCCTCAATTTCTGATTATTCTTGTATAAGGGGTCCCATTACGGGACCAATACGTACTTCAATTGCTAGAAACAACCGGTGAGCAACTCAACAAAAACGAGCTCCTGTAATGCTCCTTAATCCCGCTGGTATATACTTAGTCCCTTCGTAGTGTGAGGCCTCGACAGTCTTGGCTCTTAAAACCGCTTAAACGTACAATTCTTTCGTATTTCTGCCTTCGAACTACCGGCAACTAAAATACAGAAGATGCAAACCTGGAAAAAGTTTAAAAGGTAATTCACAGTGAGACTATTACTTGATTATAGCTCCTTTGATTGTATACTAACCCGAGTAATGTCGGCCCGTACCGCAGCGTTTTACGGCGCACTTGTCTGCAAAATCTTGCTTCAGCCAATCACGTTTCAGCACACTGGGAAATCGGATCTTCAGGACGGTCTGTGACGGTAACTGTAACTAATCACATTGAAAGGTTACACTCGACTTCATGGCCGAGTGCTGAGGATCTTGAACGTAAAACCCGAAGGTTAGCACCTAATCTAATTTACCGTCGGAACGATGTACGAACCTCAAGATCTCCCCTTGAGAATTATTTTTAATGCGGATTTGGTAGCCGAGTATTCCCGAATATGAGAATATTATGCGATGAGTTGATATAGGGCTGGAATTTATGGGCGATGAAAAGCCTAAAAAATGTAAGCACATTACCATAGGTATGTTACCTAAGAAAAATGTCGAAAACCTCGTTATACAAATTTTAGAACACGCCTGAAATCGAATTACAAGTTTGAGCAAAAACAAAAAAGAAAAAGTTACCTACCCAGCATCAAGATTATGGTTTAAGTTATCCTATAGCTAGTTTGATTTTGAGACGCGAATTAATCAACTAAGAATCTTTGCGCTTTTTGAATTGGATGCAAAAAAAGCGAGCCATACGTGATTGCCATCATTTTTCAACCTTTGTGTCCACATGGAACGGAAGAATAGCTAAGTATTCACCGAACAGGAAATTAACTGAGCGGAATCCATTTCCTCGTCTCTGAGGGATCTGTCCCTGATTTTCTATTCGGAAAACACATCAGTCGTCCCTAATGAGACTCTAGAGGTCGTATCTCCCAGAAAGGAGCAACAAGGCTCCTAACAGGAGAACGAGGATTCAATCAAACATCAATTAGGTACGTTAGCTTCGGCTGATAACAACTCAAACACAATTTCAGTTCATCGCACAATCCAATCGCTGATTGTTGGAAAAGTAGAAATAGATTTTCGAGTTGGTCGAGGGTATGAGATTTAAGTCGATTTTATCTCATAGTTGAATTCTCCAGCGATTTCGGCTTGGATGCCCTAATCAAGAGGATTAAAATGCTGTTGGCTGTCATGGTACTCCCTCTATAATAGATGGAGGGCCAAAGGCACCACTCTGTTCGCTTGGTTTGGGGCCTCCAACTTCCGAAAATTGACTCTGAGCAAATCTGAACCGTCGAACTGATTTTCATTCCTGGCGATTAAATTTTAAATTATACATATTTATTATGTTAGGTACTTCTATGTACATTGGAAGTACCTCAATCTTATCCAAGGACTTTCACCTTCTATAGAAAATGGGTACGCTACCGATTTATTGTTTGGTACTTCTTGAACTTACCATTGGAGATATTTGATATCGGGAGAACAACGGGGAATTTTGCCTTGCCTGGTTCTATTATTGGAAAAGTTATACCTACCCGAGACGCAGCGTTATTGGAAAATGTTAATAAGGCCAGAATCGAAAAACAAATGCCGCATAAATATTGCCGATGACCGTCACTGCTGTGAGGCTCCATAATCTGAAAACAGTTCAGACCCGCTGATGATACTCACTCTTCACGTCGATTTTGATATCTAGAACGAACCCCCTATTTGCAAGTTCGACCCTTCATTTACCTGGTGGGTGGAATTCTGTATAGTTATGTACTGATGAAAAGGGTTCATATTTATTTAGGGTGAAAAAACCGTGAACCGTCTGAAAAGAGCGATTCTGCTGATCCCACCTTTTGCCAAGTCAACGCTTATGTATCGAGGCGATGAAAATGTTTACCCGCTCACAATTCTCGATTTTGTTCAGCCTTCTAAAATGAGTATTTCTAGTAGTCAGTGATGCCCGTATCACACGGACGTCAGTACCGACAGGTTCGGAGGCTGCCGTCAATGTGAGATTGCTATTCAGATGGATAGTTGTGATGCGTACAAACACGTTATATTATATCGACGATGAAACTGCAATACTGCCCAATTCAAAGCATCGTGTTTTTTGGGGGCGTCTGGGTTGCTTACTTCTCAAAACTTGGATTGGTGGCAACTTGGCAAATCACGCGTCCATAGATTGCATGGCAAACGAATTGGGCAGTATTGATTCTACACCGTCGATATTTTCTATAGATTTTGGCTTTTTACTGCCCCTGATAACTTTATCACGCTAGCTGTCGCACTTCCCCCGTTATCCAAATTGCAACAACCGTCGATATTTTCTATAGATTTTGGCTTTTTACTGCCCCTGATAACTTTATCACGCTAGCTGTCGCACTTCCCCCGTTATCCAAATTGCAACAGCACTATTTTTGCCGCCGTCCTCAGAAGGGAAGGAGTAAAGACCAACGGCAGATGTCTGGGTAAAAAAAAGGATAATTGAAGATGAGGAGGAGGAGGTGTGACAAAGATAAGGACCATAGACAGTACGGGAAAAATAAATATCATGTACCTAATTCATTCATGCTGATTCTTCACAGGGCGCACACTCAGCATTAAAATATGAATGATTATCATCTGCAGGCGTTCGTAGAACATTGCGCAGGTGCAGGGATCTCGCGCAGCTGAGCTCAAAAGAGGTTTTACTCCCGCTTATCTGACTTCCGCGTATGTTGCGAGTTCAGCCCTTCCTTCACCTCAATAACTAAAGCTTCGCAGGATTTGGACTTATCAACGCTTGACTAACTGCTGAAACTGTTGTCTGAGTCGTCCAACACTGATGACGAGACAGAGGGTGGCCTCGGAACAGGCGGAACGATTATGGAAGTTTGCCCGTCGGTTTATTTGCTTTCGTGCTTAAAACTTGGAAGCTGAGGAAAATCATGGGATTCCGTCAAAATGCGCGCGAGGATATTTCATCACAATCACACCTCCTTATCCGTTTGTTGTAAACCCAACGAGTAACATGAGTCGGCATTTAATTTAGGATGGAACAATCGCCCAAATCCTGCGTTGTTATAGCAGATATAGGTAATATATATTATATTGCAGATAATATTATTGGATCGAAAAACACGTAGGCAGAGACCAATTTCAATGGCCGAATAGGTTTGACAAAAATGTTTATGATTCAAGATTTAGAGCCCGTGTGCGGTCTCTTATGATTCATCAGACTTACTACAAGAAGATCCGATTTTTCGGTATATTTTTGACCAGGCCAAACTGCCTATTGAGGGCTATTCGAGTGGTAGGTACCTGCGTCGGTGTGAATATTAAAAAATCACGACCACAAAGAACGCCGCGCAAGAAAGACCAGTTTTTTACCTCAACGAAAAGGAAAGGCATAAATGAGCGGGGAAGTGATTCTTTTATGCTGACACCTGACATAAATGCATGGGAAAAAGATTTTGACAGGTATCATTCAATCATGCCGGTTCGATTAGCATTTCACTTGGCGGCGACTGTGAAATGCAATGTTTTAAACTTTTTCAATAGTCCCAGTCCCCTGCTGAATAGGTAAATCAGTTCATTGTCAATGATGCATAAAGCCTTCCGGGAAAGATTGATGAGCTGTGACCAAACCTTGGTCTGTTGCTTAGCCCCTTCATACGTTTCTGTCAGAAGAGTCTCCAAGGGGAAATGAAATGAAAGCCTTTATTTAAAGTAGGAAATGAATTTAATAATGAAAGAACTTTGTTCGAATTGGTAGTTTCTCAAAGTGTAGGTACGGGATAGCGAATCTTTTTGAATCCTAATAGATTTTGCCCAACCCGCGTAGTTCTGCAGTTGATTACATTTATGTGAATTAAGTTTCTTGCCATGATCAACCCCCACGCTACTAATGTTCAATCAGGATAAACCTAGCAGATGAAATCTTATCGAAAGAAATGTCTATTTTGAGAATTTTCTATTTTCAGTTGATTGAATACTTCGCATGCGATGTTTTTCTTACAATTTATATTCGATACGTAACTCGTTTTACTGTTCTCATACTCGTTATATGTTTTAATATTAGCAGTATTTCAGCCGGGGTCAGGTCAGAGGTTTTTGAAATATTTTCTCTCTCAAGAGGTTATGTATTCTGTACGGTATGACGCTCTACTTCAGCTGACCAGGAGTGCGCGATAAACAAGTTAATTTACGACGCGAAAAGTCATCCCGAGCCAGGACGATCTCCAGTTTTGCCCACTCTGAAAAATATGGTCGCTGTTATAGCAGTGTAGCTTGCTAGATTTTTTCAGCCTCGAATGTTTTATAGGCAAATTATGGCGACGCAACGAATAAACTTTCGTTTTCTGCTAGTTTTGATCTCATCAGCCTTTACGCTACAAGAATTCCTCAATAAATTATGATCCCCTCACAGTAGGTACAATTTATGTTCTCTACCGAAATTAAATTATTATTTATGTCATGTAACATCGGGAGGAGTCGTAAATCGAACTAATTTTTTTTCAATTTTGAGGACCACGAATTATTTTTAAGCCTTATGCTCCAGGGATGTACCTATGGTTCAGAATTTTCGTGGGCGACAGTTATTTCGGAACGAGGAATTCTTGATCGAAATAGCCTCAATCGGATTGGCGTCTTTGGATGACAATACAATGAAGACTTAATTACTTCGTACTCGCAATGGAACACAAAATAAAACTCATGGTCAAACACGAAGTCAAACTGGCAATAAAACAGAAACTCAAACTCATACTCAAACTCAAAGTAAACTCAAAATGAAACCGAAACTCAAACTCATAATCAAACTCGAAGTCAAACTCACAATGAAACAGAAATTCAAACTCACAATCTATCTTGAAGCCAAACTCACAATGAATCATAAGCTCAAAATTTGAGAGACTGTTCAATAGTCTAACTCGAAGTCAAACTCACAATGAAGCAGAAACTCAAACTCATAATCGAACTCGAAGTCAAACTAACAATGCAAACGAAATTCAAACTCATAATCAAAATCGAAGTCAAACTCACAATGAAACAGAAACACAAGCTCAAAATCGAAATCGAAGTCAAACTCACAATGAAACAGAAACTCAAACTCATAATCGAAATCGAAGTCGAACTCACGATGAAACAGAAACTCAAACTCATAATCGAAATCACAGTCAAACTCACAATGAAACAGAAACTCAAACTGACAATCATATTCAAAGTCAAACTCACAATGAAACAGAAACTCGAACTCATAATCGAAATCGAAGTCAAACTCACCATGAAACCGAAACTCAAAGTCATAATCGAACTCGATGTCAAACTCACAGTGAAACCAAAACTCAAACTCATAACCGAACTCGATGTCAAATTCACAATGAAACAGAAACTCAAACTCATACCAAATCGAAATCGAAGTCAAACTCACCATGAAACCGAAACTCAAAGTCATAATCGAAATCGAAGTCAAACTCACAATGAAACCGAAACTGAAACTCATAATCGAAATCGAAGTCAAAGTCACGATGAAACCGAAACTCAAACTGACAATCATATTCAAAGTCAAACTCACAATGAAACAGAAACTCGAACTCATAATCGAAATCGAAGTCAAACTCACCATGAAACCGAAACTCAAAGTCATAATCGAACTCGATGTCAAACTCACAGTGAAACCAAAACTCAAACTCATAACCGAACTCGATGTCAAATTCACAATGAAACAGAAACTCAAACTCATACCAAATCGAAATCGAAGTCAAACTCACCATGAAACCGAAACTCAAAGTCATAATCGAACTCGATGTCAAACTCACAGTGAAACCAAAACTCAAACTCATAACCGAACTCGATGTCAAATTCACAATGAAACAGAAACTCAAACTCATACCAAATCGAAATCGAAGTCAAACTCACCATGAAACCGAAACTCAAAGTCATAATCGAAATCGAAGTCAAACTCACAATGAAACCGAAACTGAAACTCATAATCGAAATCGAAGTCAAAGTCACAATGAAACCGAAACTCAAACTCACAATCGAAATCGAAGTCAAACTCACAATGAAACCGAAACTGAAACTCACAATCTATCTTGAAGCCAAACTCACAATGAATCGAAAGCATTGTGAAGTCAAATTCACAATGAAACAGAAACTCGAACTGACAATCATATTTGAAGTCAAACTCGCAATGAAACAGATACTCGAACTGACAATCAAACTCGAAGTCAAACTTACAATGAAACAGAAGCTCGAACTGACAATCATATTCGAAGTCAAAATCAGAATGAAACAGAAACTCAATCTCATAGACGAACTTACAATGAAACTCGAACTCATAGTCAAACTTGAAGTGAAACTCAATGAAGATGAACTCAAACTCCGAATCGAAGTCAACCCCACAAACACCCCATCGTCAATCTCGAAGTCAAACTCACAATGAAACCGAAAGTCAAACTCATAAAGAACTCATTGTTTCATTCAGTTTGAGTTCATTTTCATTGTGAGTTTGACTTCAAGTTTGACAGTGAGTTTGAGTTTCATTGTCACTTTTACTTCAAGTATGAGTTTCTGTTTCATTGTAAGTTTTACAATGTTCGACTTCGACTTTGACTGTGACTTTGACTTCGATTTTGATCTATGAATTTCATTTTTATTGTGAGTTTGACTTCGAGTTGACTTTGACTGTGACTTTGACTTCGATTTTGATCTATGAATTTCATTTTTATTGTGAGTTTGACTTCGAGTTGACTTTGACTGTGACTTTGACTTCGATTTTGATCTATGAATTTCATTTTTATTGTGAGTTTGACTTCGAGCTTCTGTTTCATTGTGGGTTTGATTATGAGTTTGAGTTTCTGTTCTTTTATGAGTTCGATTTTGAGATTGAGTTTCGGTTTCAGTGTAAGTTTGATTCCGACGTCGATTGTGAGTTCAAGTTTGACTTCGAGGTTGGTTATGAGTTCGAGTTTCTTCTGTATTGTTAGTTTGTTTTCAATTTCGGTTATGAGTTTGAGTTTCTGTTTTAGTGTGAGTTTGACTTCGATTTCGATTTTGAGTTTGAGGTTCTGTTTCATTGTGAGTTTGACTTCGATTTCGATTATGAGTTTGAGTTTCTGTTTTATTGTGAGTTTCACTTCGATTTTGATTATGAGTTTGAGTTTCTTTTTCATTGAGAGTTTGACTTCGATTTCGATTATGAGTTTGAGTTTCTGTTTCATTGTGAGT
Organism: Nesidiocoris tenuis; assembly: GCA_036186465.1. NCBI lineage: Eukaryota > Metazoa > Arthropoda > Insecta > Hemiptera > Miridae > Nesidiocoris > Nesidiocoris tenuis. Next base: position 7,040,073 of record AP028915.1, on the reverse strand, counting down.
TTGACTTCGATTTCGATTATGAGTTTGAGTTTCTGTTTTATTGTGAGTTTCACTTCGATTTTGATTATGAGTTTGAGTTTCTTATTCATTGAGAGTTTGACTTCGATTTCGATTATGAGTTTGAATTTCTGTTTCATTGAGAGTTTGACTTCGATTTCGATTATGAGTTTGAGTTTCTGTTCCATCGTGAGTTTGACTTCGATTTCGATTATGAGTTTGAGTTTCTGTTTCATTGTGAGTTTGACTTCGGGTTTGACTATGAGTTAGAGTTTCGGTTTCATTGGGGGTTAGTTGATGAGTTTGAGTTTCTGTTTCATTGTGAGCTTGACTTCAAGTTTGAGTTTCCGTTCCATTGTGAGATTGACTTCGAGTTTCTGTTCTATTATGAGTTTGACTTCGATTTCGGTTACGAGTATGAGTTTGTTTTTCATTGTGAGTTTGACGCTTGACAGTTTGATAATGAAAAATGTATCATTTTCGTAGTAGGTACTTACGTGAAGGAGTTTCAGAAAATGTTGGGGGTGGTACATGGCCCTCTTAGCCCTCTCCCTGGGTACGGGCCTGCCCTCTATATGTTTCAACAATAGAACTCCTCGCATCGATCGATATAAATGCTCAGGCTACTGAACTTGTTGGTATAGGCAGGTATTTACGAGATGATGAAGCATATATGCTTCCGAGCTCGCGTGCATCAAGCCGACTCCCATGTCGAGGGGGTCTCATGGCGAATTATGGTACCGGACCTTCCGCTGACAATGATCTGTTGCGCAGTTGTCGGACGACAGGGCGTCTTAACCCGTATCACACGTCAGACCGTTCCTCTCTCCGTGATAAGTGCAGACACACAAATTCTATTCCCTCATTGGCTGATCCTTTAGTTATGTTCACTTTGGCGCACCTGCATCTGTTCGTCTATTCATCTATGGAGTCTTGTTTCTTGGAAAAATTATCAATTAATTTGCACGTCTGAATCACCTAAGAATCGGTCTGTCCAGACGGTGTGTGGGATGGGGAGGAAAATGGTCTGACGTGTGACACGGGCTTTAGGCGGCCGGCGGGTATAACATAATGTGGCATAACTGCCTATTCCATCGTACTTAATAGTTATTGCAGTTGTCGGCGCACAGGAGCGCTTCTCTCGATGGGTCCACCGTGGGTTCGAGTCGTCGTAAATTTGTTGGTATCCGTGCAGAGTATCCGACTGGTACAAATCCATTGGTATCGATGGCGCAGACTAGTAAAAACAGTAGAACATTAATTGTTTTTCATCATTCCTATACCCACTTCAAAAAGTAACTTTCCCACAACATGCAAAGTTACATGTGTTTGAAACGCACTTTTTCTTTGACTAACATAATCAGCATGAAAAAAAAGGTTGCTGGTCAGAATCAGGTAGTCATCCAGGATTGAATAAAAAATAATTCCTTGGTCATTCGATATAAACCTCACAAAATTCACAACTCATACATTTCCCCGGGGTTTTCGACGTTTTGAGCTAACTCTAGATAACCAGTCCGATTTCACCGGCAAACCCCGGGCATGAAAACAAAAAATGATTCCTAGAAAAATAATTTTCCGGTGTCTCGGAACTCAATTTTAGAGAACAACGTTTTACAAATACCCCCACACGTTCAACGAAATTGATAAAACATTTCATACATTCCTACGGCTGAAGTTGATTTTCGATCGTATTCATTATATCCAATGCCTTTCTTCGCGCGCATGTTCGCATGAAGCCCATCAGGGCATCCTGTCTAATTCAATTGCCCGGTCGGCGTTGTGGAAAGGGAGGAACTCGAATTAGTTGACATGTTCGACGGTCGTTGTAAAAACCGTCTTCTCGATGTTATCGCGTTGCGGCCATGACGTTTACAAGAGGCCAAAAACCGATTCAGTGGCGGTTCCCATTAACATTTTAACCCTGAGACAAAACGGGGACCGGGTCGTATTTCACGGGTCCGTTCGACCGTTGAAAGCGGACGTGCTTCGAAGGACACTCCCACTACGCAGCATGAGCTTAGCTTTCTTCCAATAAAATACGGCTCAACAGCGGGGCTCCCGATTTAAATCTAAAACAAATACTGATACCTCATTTTATTTCCTGCAGGAAATAAAACGACATGTCGCCGAGATGGGAAATAGAACGGATCTGATCGTTCTGCGGCTGCTCCAGCGTTGGCAGGATAGCGTTCGGCCTAATTTTACATGCCTCCAGCCGAAAATTGCCTTTGTCTATCCTGATTCTATTATGATATTCTCAGGCAATTTTAAAATTGCATAAAATAAACAAAAAAAAATAATAAAATGACATCTTTCTGTAGAAGAACCTCTTGATTTCGGTTCCGTTTCCGTGTTTCTGGGACGTTTCCGTTTTGCGGGTGCAACGGCGAGTCAAACAACATCATCCGATGAATCGCACGTTTCTCGCTGTGGAAGTGAATGGTCCACAGAAACAGTGCAAGATTAGTCGCATGACGGCACAAAAGGAATAGACGTATTATACAGCTTGCTGATCCCGGAAAGGCCCCAAGCGATACGGATCGCTCTTGTTTTCAAAGGATCCACGGTAGATTGGAGTTCCTGACCTCACTGGCATTGGCCTCTCACTTTATTAGCTACCAAGTAATTAGAAGGACGGTTTGCTCCTTTGGTGCGGTCCTGGCCGACGGAGAGTCGTTAAGGGATATTTCGCTCTTCTCGTCCTTCTCCTGCACAAAAGAAATATCTCTCCCTCTCCTGTTGAGTCGCGACTTTGCAAGATTCTACTTGCTTTTCTCTTGTTTATCTCGACAAAAGAAAAGTAACAATAATTAAGGAGGCTCATGCTTCAGCCCGGGTCAGACGAACGTCGAGGTTCACCGGTCATGGAACGGCCAAGGTAAGTATTCAACCCTTGAACGATGAATTCGAATCAATTGCTCAAAACCATAAAGTTAAGCTATGTTCATGTATCTCAACGAATTGATGAACTCAATTCGAAAAATGTAAATAACAATATAAAACTGAAAAATATGCACAAAAAAACTAAAAATTAAAATAAAAATTTAAAATTTCCTCAAATACAAATTGGGTACCGATATTCAATTTTTAGTTTTTCATGCGTCTTTTAGCGAACGCTTTTATTTGTTTATATAGTTTATTTCTCACATTTTATTCGTATTTCAAACAAGCAGTCGTTCGCCAAATTTCAAAAAGATGGAAGACTTTCTCAAAAATTCAGTGAAAGAATTTTTCAAATCGGATCCAATTTTCCTACGTAAAAGCGAAAAAAAGTACTTACACGTACGTCACTTGTAAGTGCTTGAGCAGACTTAAGTCGGTTAAAAATCAAATTAAGACTTGGATTGAAGTTTTTTCATTACATGATGCATAATTAACAAGATGGGTAACATGACTAACATATAACCATTAAAATGTATTTATTATTTGCAGAACAAAATATACTACGTATCTATGAAAAAAAAAACTAAAATTTTTGTTCGTCGGTTTCCACGACTGTGACGGTTGGCGGTTGTATTTGTCGGCCGTCTAGAAAGGGTTCAGCAAAACAGTCCTCTATTAGCTTTTCTCAAACTTGCTCGCTTGGAAGATTAGATTCGAACTGGGGCAACGTCTTCGGCGGTGAGGGGCCACCTTAGGCTCCCTTAGGATGGCATAGGAGCAACTTGCAGCTGCTGATAAAAGTAGAATTATGGTTTAATTTCCATCCAGGGAGGAAAAAGAAAAGGGCCGCAATAATAAAACAACCTGCCACGATTGCAATCTAATTAAGCGTCGCGGGGGAATATAAACTCAAACAGTTTCTCCCCTGATTCCCAAAAAATTATCCAAAGCCGCCATCCAATTACGCTCGGGAAGGACTGGGGACGAGGAATGCAATAACGGCCCATAATTGTCCTGTCTCAACAGTATTTTCTTGCCTCATTTATCTCAAAAAAATAAATACGAGAAAAGACAAGGGTCATTTAATTCGATTTTGAAAAAAATTCTAATCAAATTAAAGATGCAGTGTGCAATAATTTGTGTTAAGTTTGATTAGTCAGATAACCAAGAGAACAATTTAGGTTTCTATACGTTATCTCAAACGGAATACTCCATCTGGTCGTTCTGGCTAAATCTCAGATTCCTATGGGTATAGGAATGGATTCCTGCTGCTATTTGTATCCCTCATTTTCGAGGGGCCTTTGCTACAGCACGTCGTACAACGGGCGTATCCTCGGCTTCAAACCGACTTCTAATGACGTTATATCAGTTATTTACACCAGCATGAGTACAATCTGGACATAGAATCAAATATGCCTAGCCAAGGGAGAAGTCGGGGTTTTTAATTAAAAGTTGAATAATAGCCGAGCAAATCCTCTGAAGAGGTCGCCCTTTGGATATGAAGAATGAAACGCAGTATTGCATTAGTTTCGAAATGAAAACCTTCATCCAGGGAAGGTATAGCTGCTGTCTATTTTTTATGTATGGAACACTGGTGATGCTCGAGGTGAACTTTGCGTCGGAGCGGGGATAGTGGGGTAATAACAAACTGTATATGAGATGAAAAGCCTCTTCCCGGAGCTTTTCCAGCCGAACAATAAAGGGTCAAAGTTTTTCGCATCGCACAATGTGCGAAGCCAGTTGGTGCTAGAGAAACTTCCAAGGTTCGGAGAAGATCGGATGAGATGCAGTGGCTCTGACAGCATAAATTCCAGCCAGGCGGATTCTCTCTGCACTCGCTGCTGCAGGGAGCCTTAGTTTGTACCATATTCCACTGGGGATGAAAAATCGTCACACCGCCACCTGATGGGGGTTGAAAATGAGCGCCCACGTTGTAAAAGTGACTGGCATCGGGGAAACGTAAGTTTTTTGTGGATATATAGCCTTAATGGGGAAAATAAGAGTAAATTATAGTTCATTTTTTCCAGATTCTTGTTTTCTACACCTATGGATTGATGCGAAATCGAACCACTGATTTCTGGGCAATTTTTCCATTCATCAGAGGACAACAAGATAACAAGATTGAAGATTTCCATTTTCAACGTTCCATTTTTATTTCCCCAAGGCCTTAAATGAGACGGACATTTTCCGGTTTGAGTAAGCGTTGTATCATGCGTTCATACATGTTGTACTATATTCGTGGTGAAGTCCTGTGATGGTGGATTTGACCGAAGCGATTATAAATATCCATCTTGCTGGCGCCTCATCTATTGTAACAGTCCCCTCCAGGCACATACCTTCTTAGCAATTAAAACAAGGAGCCTCTTTCGCTCCCTTCGGCCATCCCATTCGGGCCCTTGGGTCAATTGATTTTATAATTTATTCCTACCTTCGTATTCATACAGTAGCCACTCTGAAACAAGTTCCAGAGCGCTTGTCAAAAAAGCGTAATCCTACCCTGAACAATAAATTATTATGCTTGACAGGTGTAGCTTCTGGGTTTGAAAAAAAAAACATGTACAATGCTCCAAAAGCAAGGAATGGACATTTACTTTGCTCCTATTTGTTATTTAAACGCTGTTATTTGTTTAATGAGGAGACAAGTAATGCATAAGATTCCTTCGACAATTTCTCAGCCCATTGTTTGGTAAGACCAGTTTTGATGGAATATAGAACGGGGTTTTGTGGTTCTGGCCAAGTTTTCTGCAACGATTGTTCATTCTGGGTTTATTCGAGATTGTACCTTAATAATAAAACTCGTGATTCCTGTATCATCCTTGGATAAAGTATCAACGGGATGTGGGCATACTTCATTGTAAAATTTCAAAAACTTACCAGCAAGTATAGGCATGATGAACTGATTATCGAAATATTTTATCTGACCGCTGAACATCCATTAATCAATTTATCAGAACTGGGTTGCATGCGAATCGTATGGTTGAAAATTCGTTCATCTGGAGAATAGAGGTCATGCATACGCCCAGTGATAAATACCAATCCAAAGATTTCCCACTCTCTAAAAACACTAACTTTCTCATGTCATTTGTGAAAGAGCTTTGTTCAAAAGTTCCGTTTCACAAATGAACGCATGATATTGATACCACCCACGTTGAACATTCTTCTTTAAAAGCTATTCCCTCGATAAGAAGAGAAGCTTTTAAGTGTGCGGCACAAGTAAAACGGGAAGGAGGATCGACTGAGAGCGTTATAACAGCGAGGAATCTCAAGAACTCGGTTGGAAATCAAGTGCACGGCATTCTTCATCCAGTCCGGAATAGATTGACTCGCAGGACTTGAGGATATTGACTCAGCTTGACATCTTCAGCCCTGTCGACTGATCCTTTGGGATTGATAAAACTCATTAGGCTCTATTCCTTCCTGCATGGCGCTTCTTGAGTTCAGGTTAAAAAAGCCTATTACCTATTTCGAATTCCGTGAATACAACAGGAACTTAAAATATTGATTTTTTTGTTATTGGACACACACTATTGAAATTATTTGACCAGACGGGGCACCGACCATGAGGAGGCCATCTAATCTCACAAATCCTAAGAAAAAATGCCAACCGTAAATTTCACTCTGCACCTAGTTTAAGAAATACGAGAAGAGACTCTTTCCATTTAATAAACACCCTTCCCCCAAGATTATGAAATGGCGAACACTTTCTTCTTACAATCTTGATGAAAGGGAAATCTTGTTTTTTCCCTGGCCGAATATTTTGCATACACTTTGCGTTATTGTAGGAACTCATTATAGTGACGCTTTCTTCTCCGGCAGATTGCAGGGCACCCAGAAGTCCCCTGCTCTAAGAGAAACGAGCATGAAACCGCAGCGCTCACGAAATAAATTAGCTTCCTATTGTTGTGCGTAGAATTCATTTCATAATGTCCTCTCGCCCCCTGTAGCAGGACTGAGCCGCCGCTCAAAGGCCATGAATGAACACGTAATAACAATAAGAACCCTCGCAGAATCATCATGGATCCCATTCTCTGCCAGTTCCAAGTCATCGCCATCAGTGCTGCAGAAAGCGTCGAGACGTAAATCATCCTCGGGTGGTTCCTGGGCCTAAACCCCGGGACTCCCTTTTCGTCTGTGAAAACCGGATGATAGATGCTAAGTGCGATGGAACTCGACGCTTCTGTCTGAATGAAGCAACTCTCAACATTGTCAGTAGCACTTAAGTATTCCACGGGGAGGAAGAAGTGTGCGGCTTTCTTCCTGAGGAACGTGATTTATCGGTACCCGGAGGATACGGAGGAGCGTGCACCGATCGGAATGCGCCCGCTTACAGAAAATTGCTTTCAGAAAAACACTGAGGTTCCTCCCAATGATATGGAAGCCATGCAGAACTGCGATGGTTCGGGGTGGTGCAATTGTAAGTGTTCGAGGTTTTTTAGGGGTTTACAAGGAGAAGACTTGGACTTCCGCATGAATAATGAAAGTTATTAAGAATTGTTGCAGTACGAAATCGAGTTTTCCCATACCACAACCTGGTGAGCAGGTAGTGAACTTTTAGTTAAACTCCAGAGATTGATGCTTTGATATTGTAATCAGGGTATTTTAGGATGATCAATTTATTGAATATTCCACCGCAGCCTGTTTACTGGACTGGTGTTGAAAAATGATTTGCAAATTTAATGAATTGATAATTATGTACCCGAGAACACTCTGATTCAAGCTTAGTATTCAACAATTAGCTTAATAATTCGTTATCGGCTCGCCGTATTATTGTAAGTAGGTATAGTACATTCAAAAGCGTCGAAGGAACTATTATGGAAAAATATTGTTTGATAATTTGATCAACTGGAACGATGCAGGCTTCGAAGAGGGTAGAATCAAGGTATTCCAAGGCCCATCAGGCTGCTGCCCATAGCACACCGAATGTTACCAATTCTTACACACACTTCTACTTCAAGCGGCTATAGGCAGGGCCGATCTTTCTGAACGAGTATTTTATTACGGATCGATGGGAAGAAGAACTGCTTGCCGAAACAGGCGACTACAGAAATTTAGCGCTCAGGGTCATAAAATTAGGGGTTTCCTCGTGAATCCATCTCATCCTGAATCTATTTGAGAGCTTTTGCGGATTGAGAGGGAGCGAAAGAGCAAAGAGGATAGAGTTGGGTTCATGGTTGCCTCGTAACACCATTTCGCTGAAAAGCGTATAATCCCCGAACTTCGTGGTGAGGATGGTTCGCGGATCGTGCGGGGGACATTTTCAACAAAGTATTTCCACTTCCTTGGCCCGAAAAGCGGAGGGAAATAAATCCATTATTCATTCTGTGGCAAACCTTCAAGCCCGTCCCGAAATTCCTAGTGTTCGGGTTCCTCAGCGCCTAATGAGTTTTCAATTATTAGCTCAGCTCGACTAGCATAAGCTTATGAATGGTCGACTGTTCCGAGGGTTGAGGCACGTTCACAAGTCCGTCATGGCCGAAAACCGTAAACTAAAATTCACAGAGACATATAAAATTGATTTCATGCGAACAAAGAAGTTACAATTCGATTTTTTATACTTGCCTCCATATGGCTTCCTGGACCAGAATGTAACTGAGGATCAAACTGACATGATGTTAAAATCACATTATCACACATTAACATTTCCTCGTGTGTTTGAGGTCAAGGAATAATAGCAACCTAACCTGATGACTGAAATATCACTCCCGATTCATTAGCAGATAAGACGACACTTTTACCACTTACTTGTGCTTCTATACCACTGAGGAACGACAAGGGTGTCTAAACCCGAGAAAAGCGCATTTTCCGAGCGCTAGGAAAGATGATCGGATACCAAACGCTCAGCAGAGGAGGAGGGAAAGCCGAAAAAAGGAATTTGCCGTGAAATCAATTCAGACAAGGGTGGCTTAGGTTCGTCCCCAGATAGCGCATCTCGCGTAAGGCTAAGGTACATACAAATTTAACGGGTGACAGGGCCTAACAAGGCTATTTATAAACATTATCTCCCCTTGGGACTTGCTTCGTGATACAGCTCCAGTGCAGGCCGCATGATTTAGAAGCTGCAAAGGCTTACGGGTATTGCGAGAAGGGACAGGACAGTATTAGATGGACATCGGTGCGCCACTGGTGGGCATTAGGGGCGCAGCTTTGCTGCCACTGCCCACCAGCTACAGTTGTTCTAAGACCTTTCCACCCGGTCAATTTCAGCTTACGTAACGTTCAATCTCGTCATATTCCTGGTATTCTGTTGGCCATCGATCCACGCTTACAGCACAACAGGACGAATAAAAACGTCAACATATTGCATTTCCCATCCGCAAGGATTTCCAAGATACGATGAATCAATAAGGTGGCTCCCTGCATACCTATTCCGAAGAAAATTTCACCATAGCAGCTGAAATTGCTTAGAGGAAAATTGGACGCTTCCACCAGTCAGATAAGCAAAAATTGAAGGGAGGGGTGATTCGAATTTCAACAAAAGTCAAGTAAGTTCAAATTAGGGAAATAATAGGCCGAGGTGTAAGACGAAATTTGACTTACCTACATGTCCTTTGGTCCTTTTGTGCAAAACTAAAGAAGATTTGAGCAGAGAGGTAAAAACACCAGATATCCAACTATTTGCACTTGCACCACACGTCCTAGAAAAAGGTCGACCCCGATAAAAGTAAGGCTGCCTCTCGAAGGGAACATCAAGCTTAGCCGTGCCTTATTGAGTGCCACGCTATTTCACGTGACAAAAGACCACCCATACTAACCACTTCATGCCTTGTTGCACCTGTATAAACTTTTTTCTCCAGCTCCATCTCGCACTCAGATGCCAGACAGTCTTCTTTGACGTGATCCCACCAGAAAGCCGCATTGTCCGGAGGTTTTCAACTGGTTTGCTGCGGTTAACAGCGACCGCACACGAGAACATTTTTTCATTGTGCTCTCAGAACTGCCGAGGAACGCTACTTTGATCGAAACGATTTCCGGTCATTGATTCTGACAGCTAGTAACATGGCACTGAAATAATTCCTGGGAGTCAAAAACTCGAAGGGCTTCTTTTGTAATATCCTGACCTCAAATTTTGAAATTAGAAAATTGCGCCATGAATTTTTGAGTTATAACTCATCTATCATAAATGATAGATCTGTTTTCTCCATGGCGACTTCCCAAGTTCAATACGGTCATGTCAGTGGATTGTCCTCGTTTATATGAGAGTCTGTACATTATCCGCCCTCTCTCCAAATATACCGTCCCGAAGAATTCTTTCCCTCGTCCTTTCCATGAACGAAACAGAAAGCCCCCTTGGCAATCTCTCCTCATCCCTGAGTCGTTTCCAATGGTTCTCTCTTTTCATTCCGCCCTCTGGAAAAGGCCTCTGAACCTGTAAACAACATATCGTCCCGTGAAATTAAGGATCCACTCGTCTTGCCATCCTTTGCTACAACAAACATCCCTAGCTCTTTTTTACTCATCAATACCTGTCTTCCCAAAAGGAAAACAACCTTCCTTTTGAGAAAAACACGTTTTCGTTTAGTCCTCAAAACGTTCGAAGAAAACATTTCAAAAAGTAACTCGGGTCATGATTCTGTAGTAATTTTTACGTTTATTGTTCAGTACAGTAAGTTGGGGATTACTCAAGGAACGGAAATCATAGCGATCGGGTGAAAAATGGAGTTACAGGTTTACGAAATTACGTTTCTAACATTATTGATAATTATTTTCAAAAATCATTACTCTGAAATAAAGTTTAAATAAAAAATGGCATCATGCCTTTGTGCGAGTCGATCTAATTACAATGCAATCTTTTCCTCCGTGAAAACATCTCTTTTCATGCGGGCATCGAGGGAAAATCGTTGATGGAAAAAGGCATACCAGTCAACTGAGCAAAATGAGGTTTCCACAATATCCCTTAGGCCTGCACACGTTTCTATGCGTCTCTCGAAGATGAAAGGGTTCTTTACGGAATAACTGAAGAAAGAATCAATTCAGGATTGATCCAGAACAGCTTCTTTGAAACTGTAGGAGGTAAAAGCACTCGCAACTATAATGGTTGCTTGTTGCGTTGACTTGGCATCGCAAAGTTGAGAAACTATGGTTTTATACCAACATCTCGTCTACTTAATTCAGTTGCAATGGAGGATGAAATTCTAACGCAGCATTGCTTTCAACAAAGCTGTTTTCAAAGAGATTAAAGGTCACGTTTCTACATACGATCAATTAAATAGACTGAAGGGTTTTATGTTTAATCCCTCTCTCATTCGCAAACAAACTTTCTTCTCACTACGTTGATTTAGCTTCTTGAAATGCAAAAAAAATTAGTTTTGTACTCTCCTGAATTTTCTTCTTGAAGAAGTTTCACTCTTAAAACTAGATCAGTTTGGCAAGCCAAATTCCACTCCTCGCCACTGATAGCTACTGCTAAATACAATAACTGCTAAATACCTATCATCCAAAACTCAAGTCATTATACTTGCAACGGCTTTACAGAGGAAAGTCCCCAAGTTTGTTCTTTCCGCCACAAAACGGCCGAGATAAGGGCGGCCGGGAAAAAAGTAAATATGTTGAAAATAACATTTTCAGCAGCAGCGCTACCCTCAAAAATTCCCCGTCAATATTTACAGGGCCCGACCATTTTCCGAAGAGCTTTGCAAAAAGCGGGAAACGGGGAAGACCTCGAATAACGGGTCGCTCCTGGTGGGGTCCGGTGAAAAAAGCCAGACCAAACAACAATCGTGTAGAATAATATTTTCCAGAAAAAAGTACCTGGGAAGAGCAAAATACGAACGTACGCAACGCGAATCGGTCGCCTTTCGGATTGTAGGTGGGCGCATTCTGCCGTACGAATTCGTCTAAAATGGGTGTAAGCCAAATATTGTCATAGGTGCGGGAAATCGGCTAAGGCAAACGAAGGAATGTGTACATACCTACTCTCTGGATATTGCTACAGTCCCGCGTTGAGAAAACCGCAAAAACGTTCGAACGAACGTTTAAGATTACGTTATTTTATTTGCAACTTGAGCGTTTCTGGTAAGAGAATCAATGAAGAAAGCCGATCGCCCATAATTGCTGGATAATCAATTTTTCCCAAATTTAATTTTTTTTCGATTCCAGAAGACGCAGTCCGATATGTCATTAAGCATTTTTTTCGACGAATTTTAACTATAGGTACTATAGAAATTTCAATATCATCTGATAACAGAATATTTTTTATGGGGTTCATTATGGTCGACAGATGAGGTCAGGGGTTCGAATCCGGCAAAAGGGCGGAAAGCAACGAGCGACACGGCGGTTTCTTTACTTCATTCAATTCCCTCCGGATCTCGGGTTTTCCCATCCCACCCCCGATTTCGACATGACGGGACCGAGCCGGGTCATTATAAAAACTTCATTTAAAAGGTGTTCGAGCGATATTAATTTTCAATTAAGGAGGACAGATCAAGAAAATTGTAATTGCTGAAGATGAGACCGTCACTTTTTATAGCCAGGCGATATCGCGTGCACCACGCAAACCGCACTTTTGCTCCCCAACTGGGTTTTCATCTTCTTCCAGCGATGAGTTTCACGTTAGATGGCGTCGACGTGGAAAAAACGCGTTGGAGAGGAAAGTGGACGAGAGCCAAAAAATGAGTGGAAGGCGTCATTTTGAGCCACGAGGGCGTGAAACGTCGTAGGAAATAATTATCCGGCGGTGACGGATCCCAAGGGACGTTGAACATTGGATATTATACAGAACAGCTTCTGGTTCACGCAAGGGAGAGCACGGACATCTGACCCGGCCATTTGTAACATGAATGTCAGTTTAAAAAAAGTCAAAAATAGATTCTCAAACACCGGGGAAAATGATGGAATTAAATAGATATCTACCTGGTAGGAAAGTAAATGCTAATAGCGAGGAGAATAATGTAAAACACTGCTAGTGATTGAAATTATAACACTACGAAAAAAATTTTCTTCCGAAAGGAATTATTCCCTAATAACTCAAAGAAGCGGTCGGAACATTTTTTACTACTCGGATTCACTTGCATCCTTCTTCAACTTGTTCAGTAATGAACTTTTATACGATCTAACCCAACTAGGTACATTCTTACCCGGAGCGCAGTTTCCTCGTCCTGCGACTCGTAGACTTGTGTCCCTTTGTGATATTGGGTCGTAAATCCGGCTACGCACTGAAAGGACCTAACTCCACGGATACCGCCCACGTATCCTTTTCCTGTCTTCGGAGAAAAATGCCCTCTCGAAGAGAAAGAAAAAGATGGACATTCCTATGTTGGGTCTTGAAAAAAGTCGTCCCGTCGTTGTTCCGATTGAGAAGGCAGTTTCGCGGGTTAGATGAATGGACATGTCCAATAAGGCAGGTTTTTCTTTGGGCCTTGTCAACTCTACGAGAGCTGCGATTTAAGAATGCCTTAATGAGATTAACTAGAGATTGGGTATGCTTGCCACAATTATCCAATAATGGCAACAGCTCTGAGTGATTTTGGGTGACGTCATGAAAATGATGAATGGTTTTATTTTTTTTGGCGGCATAGACGAGGTCCAAAAAAAGCATTGAAGACAGCAAAAAAGGAAAAGCCCTCGCTCGCACTCGAAAAACCCGAGAGAGATCCGACTAATGCTCCAACGCACTTTTTTCGTTTCCTGCTCAACTAGACGTGAGCAGAGGTTGAGCAACAAGAATAGTTCCCACTGCCACGAGGGTATCGCCGGGAATTTGAATTATTTTCTACGACTTCACAAAAATTTAAACTCAATCCCAATATCTTGCTCAATGATTGCTCTCGACGTTTCGCGTCTATTTTTTCTCCACTGGTTACCTACCTAGTGTGGATTTTGGAGCAGAAGTTGAGAAGTAGAAAAAAAAATGATTTCAATAATCTCAGCACGCAGTCATGATCACTCATAAAACAGCCAACATTATTGCGAATTTCCATTGCACCTGGATCCACTTACATTACAGGGATCAGCCGAATTACACGCATTTCACCCTTAACAAGAAAGAAACGGATAGTTTGCAAGGGATACTCGATAACTGAGGCACATCGCCACGTTTAAGGGTCATATTCCCGTTTACGGCCAGCAGCGGAGGCCAGTAAAATCGCCTAGACGCCGGGCGTAACGATCTGAAACGACCTGATGTACCATTGTTCCCGATGCTATCCGCTATTCTTCCACGGCCGTTTCAATAACTCGCGCGTAGTAAAATGCGCTATGCGTTAGAAAACTACCGCTGGCGGCAGCAACGCATTCTACGTTGTCTGACAAATTGAAAAACAGAGCGCAATTTCATATTAATACTGTTCCTGGCTTGATAAATACTACCTCTCACAGCTGGTCGTTATGTTTAAAAATATCTTTACCCTAATTTTTAGTCCCTGGAAAATTAAATTGTGCAAAGCATAGTACCAACTCCAAGGGCAAAGTTGCGGAGTTCACGAGAAACAGACGTTTTCCCTCCAAAATCGCTAACGAATTTTGCCGTAAATAACTGGAAAGCTTGATTATTGCTAAGCATAGTTGCAGTTAGTTTGCAGTTACTCCTGCATGCTACGTTGTGAAAAACCGGATGATGGCAAGGTCAAAAAACAAATAAAATCTAAAAAAAACGCTTTTTAACGCAATCTTCCTAAGCATGGAAGTACATACCAGTCTATCTAGTTAGGCATAGATAAGGTTGAATGAAAAGCAGGCCTTTCTTAAAAAAAGGTATTTCCATTCCGAAACTGTACCGAATACCAATTCAAAAATTCGTAGGCAGGAAGGCGGATAGGTATGCTAACTTTGGAAAGGGGACCTTACTTTTCAAAACGTCAAGCGGTCTGGCCTATGGCCGTCACTCACAACGGGATCGGCTCAGGGGCATGAATCATTTTGCCACAGACTCGGTAGAGGAATTCTGTCTAATGGGAGGAATGAGAAATCGTCCTCCAGCCAAGCCGGTGGAGTTCTCCTGCCTCAACAAAAAGATTTCTTAAGGCTGAGTTTGAAAAGCGTGGAGGGCATTTGATTGTGGCGAGAAATAATAAGAGGCTCGGAATGAAGAGGAAATAAAAGGAGAGAAGAAAGGTATAAAAAAGGTTTTCTAGCTGTGTTTACTTTCAGTTCTTTGCGCTGCACCGAACGAGGCCTGAAGAAGAACGGTATAAATGCTCGTCGCAGGGTCGTTTATCACATTTCATAGAGAACGAGTCAGGCCAGTAGATTGTTTTGTCGTACAAAGCCGTGGGCCCAGGAGACTCGATGAATGGACGAGGTCTCTCTCCAGTTGGCCCTTGAGCCATACTAGTTGGCAACCCAGGAATACCACGGTTGGGGGACCACTGGGACGTACCAGGAACAATGTTCCTAAGCCTACGACAGTGCGGTGGAACAATGTCTATAGTTTTCTAAGGTCAATGGTAAACATCTGCTAACTATGATTTATGATGGGGCCGGGGGTATTATTTACACAATTTTCTATCAATGTATCATTAGATTATGACGTACCTGTCCACAAAAACCCATAAACGATGTTTGAATTCGAAGAAGCTGAGTTGGCATACAACCCACGAGTCGATCTTGCGGAAGTGAATGTTTTTTTTTGTCGTTCGAGTAACGCCAACGAAACACAATACCCAGAGTTAAAATTATACTGGAATCGTTTATTCATCGGAAGTATAGTGTCTCAAAGAAGGAGCAAAAAATTAGTTTCTAGTTCAACTGACAGTGGGGTTTTTATTGCACAATGTAAATCGCGAAATTTAGGCGGAAATTGAATTAAAATCCTGGAAATATATTTTCGGGTAGCCAACCTACCTAACTCAAGTTGTTTATATCCATCGAATGAGTGAGTCAGGCAGTGGACCGCGATGCTGGTCCCAACTGGTGCGCTGCTGATTCCAGGTTTGCACCATTGTCCTGTATCTGTGTCCCATATGCGATTCTCTGTGTTCCTACCTGTGCAAGGACTCACTGTGTCGAGCAGCGTTTCTAATTTAGCAGTCATAAAAGGAGCTGTAGGCTCAGGGGACGATGAGCCAAAGGCCGTCATGAATATTGCCGCGCTTATTTAGCCGGACTTAGCCGGTCGCGGGCTATGCGAGGCTAACGAAGGGAGGAAACCGTCTAATACGGCTTACATATCCATGCAAACAGCGATCTCCATTACGGTGACACTGAGTAAAATAAACATTCGCAAATTCCAGAGCCAGCCCCTATTTACAATGTTCTACAGACGCTTCTCAAAGACTCAAACAGATGAGACGCGAAATCTCGGCAAACGATGAATTTTAGACGTCCCTTTTGCACGAAACGACGGTATGAGTGCCAAACTGATACTTTTTATAAACAATACTCAGGTACCAACATCGACCAAAATAGGTAGATACCCAAATCGCTTGATAAAAAAAAAAACTTCTCAATCCCCAAGCAATTAAAATCTCTGGACTAGATGACTTTGTTGATTAATTTCGTTCCTTTGTGATGGCCTTCGTGAAAAAAGTCAGGTGATATATGAACTTTAGTTATATTTTAATGCCCTGCTCTAAACCTATCCACTTTTAAGGTTTGTACTTTCAAGGTTTGATTCGCACGTTAAGGTGTGGATCGTTCATTCAGAAATGTTCAATAATGACGTAACTCCAAAGCAATAGCGAGAAGATACAATAAAAACGAAACGATAAAAGCCAAAGCAGTAAAGAAACGGGTGATTAAATTATCAGTGTGTGTAAAATCTCGTAAACTTTTGTGAGCTATATGCATAGTAAAACAGCTTTGGTCCTAAAATACGAAAATGATTTTTCAACCGCAGAGGAATTGAGCAGATTCCGTTTTACAAGCGTCTATACGACTCAACTATTGCGACGCCATCGAAGGGGCAATAAAGCCACATGAGGTGGAAAATACAGTTTCGATGAGACTCTTCAAGGTTTCCATAGGAGGAGAATTAATAACGCGTCATTGATTTTCATGGGCGGGGCGGACGAATTGAGCAATAATGACGAAATGATCCGAGAATTTCTCCCAGAAGGAACACGCTCGCTCGTTATTAGGTATGTGTACCATGAATATAATGTATGCAATCCATTCATGGTACACACTGGAGCGGAAACACTGAATTCCACTTGCCGGGGTTTCATGGTAAAATTATCAAGTTGATGTGCAGGTTATTCAAATAATACCAATGTAATAATCAGGCAATGTTTTCTATGAAAGTAATACAGGGATGAGAAATGAATTTTTCATGATCCCAATGAAAAACAATTCTGTTAAATCGGATAATTGTGACCTCTAGGACGTGAGCATTAAAACTCATTAGGGGATACGAGGATTCCGAAGCGAAGCCAGACAGCTCGCTAATCGGAATCATGTTAATTTTATCTGAACTTTCGATTCGGAACCCCGGGCTTTTTATCAGAGATATGGAAATCGGAGCACTCGATCAATTTGAAGCAGTATCAGCGAACACACCAGTCAGTCTTTTCTTGCCATGAGAACCGCCCATGTTTCCGACGCTGCTGTCGAGGAGGTACCTCGTGTACGCCGGGAGTCACCGTGGTTCATCGAATTTATCCTGTTCTTTGTTGGTAATGCTAACAAAAATTTTCTTCGTAAAAGCAGTTAGTGATGCTTCAAGACGGTGCATATAAAAAAAAAGGTTCATTTCTAAAGAAAAATGAACCAAAAGTAGGGACCTGCTTCTTTGAATGAATTTCAGACAAACATTTTCAAGCTATGTATATCCAGAGTGGGAAAAGAAGTTTTCAACTTTTTTTCAGTATTCGAAATCATAGATGGAGCTGAGAGCTTCCCAAAAAGGTACAATAAGTGTACAGGCGACCGAAAGGGGAAGTAGTCAACCAGAGGGTTGCCTACAGTGCGGAGATTTGATTCCTTGAGTAATGCCATATTTTTTACAATATCGAATTTAGAAAATGAGAATTGGTACAATGAAGTACCCGTTGATGAGCCATCACATGGCTTGAATTTGACGCCCGGGACTGTCCAGGGGCCCATCTTTTCGACAGCACAACAAGGACTTCCGTCTAATTTGAGTTTTTTGAACACTCGACGCTATGGTGTACATCCTCAGAAATAGCACGCAATAATATTCCCCGGAACATAGCAACCCTCATGATCAACAACTTCTTTCTGTTGCAGTGGCGTTGCTGTGCGTTTCCGCAGGATTCGTCACCGCTTGGTCACCGCCGGAGTTCAAGCACGAAGACGAGGATGACGAGCCGTTCTTCGTCCTCCAGCCGGATCCTTTTGGTTTTCTCGTCCTTGCACCATACGTCATAGGTTCTGGAGCCAGTCTAGTTTTTGGATACATCTCTCATCGGTGCGGGAGGAAGGCAGCCCTGTACGTGGCAGCTCTTTTCGGTTCTGTTTCTGGATTCACTTTCCTGTTCGCCGAAGGACCAGCTCCTGTCTATGTGGGAAGGGTGGCCTCATGTATATGCATGGCTGGAGCCACGGTGATCTGCCCGGTGTTCGTCATTGAAACGGTTCGAGATTCGTCTCGCGGCATTTACGTGTCGAGGTGCGTACTTTTGATTTTCCTGGGTGTCCTGCTCGGAGGAGGGATGGGGCAGTTGTTGAAATACACCCCTTACTGCACTTTCCTGATTATTCTTCCGACGTTGTTCGTTTTCCTATTTTTCTGGCTACCGGAAACACCTTATTACTATTTAAGCAAATCAAAACCGAAACACGCTGAACTATCACTCGTGTGGATGCGAGGACGTGATTATACCGATCAGGATTTGAAATACACACTGAATCAGTTTCAGCAACGGGAACCAGGGATATGGAGAGGAATTTGCCTGTATCTGATAAGAGGCGTTGGTAGTGTTTATATCACGCTACACTACCTTGCCAAAGGCACTCTAGCGATTTCGACCAATGCGACCCCAAACGAGACGGCTATCATAATGACTTCGCTTCTTCTACTTTCATCGTTTTTGGGCACCCTAGCAACGGACCGGGCTGGCAGGAAATTGCTGCTGTATCTTTCCTACGGAGGATGCGCGTGTTGTTTTTTGATAACAGCTTTGTACGACTTCCTGAAAATTGAAAAATTCTTATGCATACCGCTCATAGGTATCGGCATGTCGACAGTGTTCAACGGTATTGGGTATGGAACGCTGACACCGCTCGTGGCCATGGAGATGACCGCTCCGAGTAAAAGATGCTTCATATCTTGTATTGGCTCGTCTTTAGAATATTTAGTATCTTTCACATTGGTCTTTGCGTATCCGTTGATCGGAAAATTTCTCTGTAGTTCTGCGAATTTCATGATACCTGTGGTCGCCAATACGATCGGATTGTATTTTACTTGGTTGGCTGTCACTGAAACGGATGTATCACAACCCAATGGTGAACTGCCTTCAATTTCCTCAAGATTTGATCCAGCGCGTTGACTTGGATACGAGATGGCCAATTTCATTCACATGTTTGGAAAGCGAATCCGTTCATAATTCATCAGCATGGTTTTCGGTAATTAGAGGTGGTCAAAATTCAAAAATGAAAAAATTCCTATTCGTTAACTTTTTTTTTGCCATATGTAGCTTATAAGTTCAGCTGTTATAACGAAATATCTAAACATGTTCTGTGAAAATAAACAAGGAAACCAAAATATCAAAATTGGAAAAGAAACCCTCGTATTTTCAGCACGATGTTTTCATGGAATCGGATCGCTAAATGATGAATCGCCATGGTGGTTACCAATTAAGGAGGTTTTACGGCCAGTGTTGGCAGACTCGAAATCTCCATCTCTCTCAGAGGGCTCGATGTTCCCCTTCCATCAACAATCGCCAAATCTGTCACGCAACTCAATATTTACATTTTATGCGACACTAAATTTTTTCAGGACAGGTATGTTTCCCCAGAGTGAGCAGTGAGTTTCGGGAGATGACAATCATGAAACCAATGGTGGATATTCGAGATTTTGCTGAAGTAAAACCAAGAGGCAAGAGCGAAAAAAACGGTTTGAAATTTTCGGTTAATTTGAATCGTAGGTACGTATTTATTTGTCAAACATGAAAATTGCTGGTGTGGCAGCAATAGAACACAAGAACACACATTACAGACCATACGTTAAATATTTTGGTAGATATGCAAAATTTATGACCAAATCGACTATTCTCGGGCTGCTTAGAAGGTAAAAGTGCCCTGGTGCGTAAGAAATCGCTTAAAAGACCTCACCTATCAACAAATTCGAACGGCTTTTCCCTGCTCCGACATAACTCGTATACCCAAGATCCCTATCGCCATCACGAACTCTTCAAGATCTGTTCTTTTCCCCTTTGAACTAGCTTTACAAAGTCTATAAAAGTTCCCCTTTACCAGACTAATCGTTAATGAATCAATAAAAGTCTCAGTGAAAGGGTGAACACCGCTAAAGATTATTATCGACGAAAGCTCCTAGTCGGTATTTTCCAGCTGATCCCATCTAGCAAAGAATCTACCTCATGCTGAAGTAGAAATCATGTGTTATCATGGGGTAAAAATTCTGCGATAAAAATAATTTTCTTCGAGGTAATGGATATCCAATTATTTTTTATTAAAAAAGGGCCAATCGATAACTTTGCCTACATATTTTTAATTAATTTATTACTATCCAGGTAAGGCTAAATTTAGATTTTTTAGAGTATCTCGGGGCAGCGCATTAATTTAGAAAGAGGATTTCAAAGTCTAGAATACTGGTGATGAGAAGTAAAGATTGCGAAAAGTTTGAGATGGTTAAAAAAAATTTTTCCTGGCCGATTAGAAAGGTACATTTTTTAAGAAAAATGAACCAAAAGATCCTTTACCACCTGCCGACTAAACAAAACTAAAAGAAAGGCACATCAAGTATGAATAGGTATCGATGTTTATTGACTAACAAATGCGTTAATAAACTAGAATAATGGATTCTCGACAAATAAACTGAATTGATGAACCCACCCTAAGAGGAACTATCGCGCTTCCTCCCCTCTCTCAACGAACTGCTGATCAGTGCCTTTCGATACTATTATAGTCCATTCGAATTCATGAACTCGTTAAACTGTGGTTGTCTGTGCGGTTTTTCGATAAAGGCAAAGAACGCGTCACGACTCGACCAATGGCCTCAGCCAAGGGTCACAGGTGCGGACGGAAATCTCTCGGCCGGGGCAATAGCATCGCTAGATCAGGGTACAGGCGAAGGAAGGCCTTATTGCAACGGGCCCTAACGTGATCCATCCATTGCAAACGGGGGAAATGTTTATTGAGTTCGTGAGCCGACGGAAAAGGGAACAACGGTTGGCCGTGAAGGAACAGAAGTACGGTAAATTGGTAGGTAAATTCCAAATCGGCGAATTAGCTTTATAAAGAATGAAAAGAGTATTTTGAAGATGATTATCCCCCTTTCAGATCGCATGGGCGTCCGTTTCTTAAGGGTGGTTTCATCAATCTGTTTATTCATCGAATATCCATTATTCTCGAATAAAACTTCCATGGATACGTCGACAAGGAAATTCTTAGTCGACATTTCCAAGAAACTACTTATTCGGAGAATACTGTTTATTTGATGAATAAACTGAATTGATGAGCATCAATTTCCAGAGTCATATTATTGAAGAAAAAGGAATCGGACGTGGCGGCGGCTGGTGCTGTGAGTTGGGATAGTGAGAGGTCGTAGAACTCAAAAAATGAGGTCTAAATTCAGAAATGCAGGCCTCATTAACAGTCTATTATTTTAATTCTATTTTCTCTCCCCATCACTCAAGGACAAAAATTAACGTATTTTCAAAATTGAATGGGAGAAAATCAAAAGAAACACATAATTGATAAATCATAAACAAAAACTATAATTTAGACAATATTCAGTGGTAAACGAATTCATGAGAAAATTGACACTTGAATACAACATCACGAAATAGAACGTCAGACTCATAATATGCACTGTTTTTATGGCATGTAAGTATAAATCACAGAACGGAAAATTTTCCATGACTAGGAATTCATGACACATTGAAACGAAGGAACAGCGAAGAAATGTACAGTATTACATTAATACGGATGTGGACGGTATCCGATTGATCTCCTGAAAAAATCCGTTATCCCCTGGCAGACGATAAGATTCAAATGAGTTGTCCACGGGTTTTTCACGAAGACCACGCAGAAGAAAAAGGCGAATATCAAAAGGAGGATACGGCGGAAAGAAAACCGTTTCTGCTGGCCGACGTCTGCCAACAGAGAAATCTCAATGATTCGGCGAGCTGAAGTAATAGAAATCTTTCCTTGGAAAAATCGTTTCAAGGAGGTCCAGCGCAAAATTTCAAAAAACTTTTTTTTTCCTCCAAAAATTTGTGAACGTAAGGATTAATTTTTTCTCTTCAATGTAACCCCCATGTGAATATTGAACCCCAGTCTATTTATTTAGGTATTATTTTTTTCCAATAACAACTTTAGGGGGGGAGGGGGTTGGAAAATAAACTGGATAAACAAGACAGACGCGAAATTCATCGACTTACGAGCAACTTCTTGGACAACTTTATTTTGTGGGCACGGTTGGTGTTCAGGAGTTTGACTTCCTACATGGACACAAGGCATCGACAAGTTGCATGATGTGGCCTTGTTGCTGGTATCTGAAAATAATAATTAATGCTCAACCACAAAATGAACTCTAGCGATCGATTTTCACCAATTCGTTCAATGGGATTTTCGTTTATCCAAACTAAGTAGGACTTACAGCAAAACGCATGAGTGCCGACGGATCGGTTATCAGAAGGTAGAGTTTGAGTATGTTTGTTGACTAATTGTGGTATATCGCACATAGTGTTCTTATCTTGAGCAGTCAGAAAGTTGGATTCTGCAAGCAAGAGAGGAAGCAAGATTTTGAAATGGAAAAAAAAGGAAAATAACAACGGTTAAAATTATGGTAGACTCCTGGCAGACTATATTTTCTAAACTACGGAATCGAATTTGAGAAATTTGATCAAGAAAGTCTATGACACTTAGATGGACAACACTTTTGCACTTGAATGTAAAAGCGGAAAGAATTGTGGGCTCGAGAGCATTCAGCATTGAAGCAATGCCATGGCGAAACCACAGGAAGAATGTGATATTCAGATTTAGAGGAGTGCACAAAGCTACTAACGGCTTGTTGAATTTTAACCTAAACTGCCTCCTTAGGTAGCGGAAATCGGCGTTGAAGGATCGAAAGAAGAAAATTTCTTTTGCACTTGGAGGAGTGACGAAGCGTCTCAAGACCGATTCTCATTACAATTAATAAGGTAATTTCTGAGACCGTGGAAAGGCTACACAGACATGATGACCAAAACCAAAAAAGAGAACATTTATAGACAAATTCACTACACTTTTTAAACTGGCCATTCAGCTTACTGAAGACGGGCTAGAATAAAAGCGCGTTCATACCAAACGCGCACGAACAGCAAGCGCGAGCAAAAGTTAGCAAACGTTCGATAACTATATTGCAGTTCGTGCACGTTTGGTGTAAACGGCCTCATAAAGCAAGTGCTAAGAACGTTTTGTAACTGAGAAGGTTACAGAACAGAAAATTCAACGTTTGCTCGTGTTAGCTGTCCGCGCGCGTTCGCTGTAAACGCATCTCAATGAATGATTTGTAAGTCGACTCACTTATGGCGGTCAATTCTTCATCGATACTGACATGGCCGCCAGCTTCTCCGATCTTATCAGGAATACAACATCTACCGTCGGGGGTGAGTTCAACATTTTCCGCATCTAGCTCCACAAAATTAGGTATAGCCGAGGCCGCATTGTCAGAATAAGTTTCAAGAATTTGCTGCTTGTCGGCTCTGAGCTGCTCGATCTGGAACAGCAGTTGTTCTTCGCTGTGGAGCCGAGAACGTAGAGCAGCGATTTCCTTCTTGAGACCTTCATTTTCCACAGACAGGCTGTACATTCCATTTTTGGCCTCGGTCAGGCTTATTTTAGTTTTGGCAAGGTCTTCCTTCAGCTGACCGATGGTTCGATGGGCTGAAGCGACCTCAATCTCAAGAGCTTCCGCAGTTTCAGCTTTTCGACTACACATTTTCAATTCCTCTTTGAGAGATTTATTTTTCGTTTTGACGTCATTGAGCCGTCTTTTGATTACGGCCAGTTCAATGTCGTGGTCGTTCGCCATTTTGAAACAGGTCTCCTGCGATCGTTGTAAGCTGTCCTGCAGTCGTTTGTTTTGAGCTTCGAATCGTACCAAATTGGCGAGCATTTCTTTTCTCGGACTGTCCGAGGTGTCCAGGGGCTGGCTGATATCAGCGCTCGAAAACGAAGACATGCAGTATAATGATCGACGGCGAAGCCACGGTATGTCATCGCCTTGACCTCTTTCAGAAGCAGGAGTACTCGAGGGCAATTCCCCATTTAGAGACGAGGAACTGGAAGATGATTCTTGAACAGGGTAAATCACTTGTTTGATCCTGCTTATGAACTCGTTCCGAGCAATCGAGCCGTCTGTCCCGTCAACAAACAAATCGCACAGTTCCTGCGTCAGTTGTTCGTCGATAACGTCACTGACCTCCTGGCTGTTCGTCAATACTTCTAAAACTTTTCTGATGTCAGCAACATCGTTATCGTTAGGCTGACATTGATCGAACAATTCGTCCAATTTCGTCACTAAATCATCAGCCATAGTTTCCTTGCCTGAAACCGAATAAATGAACGAATCCCCAAATTCGAATCAATGAATGTCATTAATTTCCCCTATTTCCTGGAAGAATTATCATTATGAATATTGCCAAAAATCCAGAAATCTCTCAATAAACCGACATAAATCTGGTGCATTGCTGGCTAAACGCTAGATAGGAACCAAGACCCGGTACTTGAGTAGCAAGTTAGCTAGGTGTTGTCAGCTCCGCCTATTTAGCTGCTGTGTTGAAAATCAAGATTGAATAATATAATATATTATTGGGAATCAAAGTTTCAAGATCCAAGTTTAATGCTCAAATTCAAGAAGTCTAAGGCAAGGCGTGGTGTGGCTGCGCCCGTAGGGAGATTCTTTCAAGCCCCCCCCCCCTCCACAAGTTAGGCAAGCACAACTGCAATAATCGAGTAGGTAGGGGGGCCCGGGCGCCCCTTTAGAAAACGTAAACGAAAAGCACTCATATTCTATTACCTACTAAATTTTGAAAATATAATGACTTAAGATTGCAAATATTTTAGTGATTGTTGCAGAATAATAATTTGGTTATTGTAAAATCTACTTTTTAAAAATTCTAGCAGTAGGTAAAAATTCCCGTTTTTCTTTCCCTAGCCGATGCGCCCGGGGCGACCGCCCTGGTCAGGCGACCCACAATTTTAATTTGGGGGGACAACGCCCAAAACTTAAATCACTTCTATCAGCATTGGGTTATCAGCAGGAAACATTATTGGTAGGATGTAGGTACCTACCGTATTGATAATGAAAAATAATATTTTATATCATGTTCGTAGTACTTGCGTACACAACAATAATACTACAACCACAAGACATGAGGCTTACCTTTGACTTCTCAATCCTCAAGCGATTCCAGGTGAGCATAACTGATTCATATTGTACCCCGCACAAATATTACTCACACTGAACGAACGTCAACAACTGTCTCACGAGAGATAACACTGAGTACCAACAGCACAGACACAGATTGACTAGACCGATGACTGATGACTTACCAAACTGACCAAACAAATCAACAGCAACAGGTGAACAATACCCCAGGTGAACAGGTGAATTCCAACCACATAAAACAACATCCTTGATTCCAACTACGAAAGCAGGCTGTAACCACCCGGAAGGGTTCCATCATGGAACATCGATTCTGATCCTATCAAAACATCAGCATTCTAAGTTCGATGTTTTTGCAATCGATGTCAATGCAATCGAATTTTCGGAACTGTCAATAATTTTTTTCGGAAAATTATTTTTTATTGCCTGCGGAATAAATTGAAGTCACCACTCATCAAAGAAACGAGGCTTCAAATAGGACTACGCTACCTGCCTTCAGAAAATTATACCTAGGTACCTAAGTTAGTGTACAAACTCGGGTGTTCACCAAGAAATGCCCGTTTTGGTGTAATGAAGGACATTACAATGTGAGTTGCACAATGTGTGTTGCAATGTCATAAGCTAACTACCTACTTAAAAGCTACGTGTTTCCACAACATTCAAGTTAAAGAATCGAAAGAAAATCTGTACCTACCTCAGAGCATCTACTCGTCGAGAAGGTAGGCAGGTACCTGCATGACATAATGGGTAGGGGGTACTCTTTGGGTGTTTTATTCAAATTTCATTTCCAGTCAGCAATAACACCCAAGACATCAAATTTGAGTCTGAAAAAAATGAACATCGTTTTCTCCTAGTTACATAAATAATTAGGATTAAGTAGGTAGGTTTTTTTACTTACTGGTCTTTTGACTTCTCCCGTTATCCCCTTCCAAAAACACAATGAACATTCGTTATTGTCCGCCAGTGGTTTTGTGCCTTCCTGTTTCGTTCTTCTTAGTTCATCTTCAAGCTGCTCGAGCATTTAGTTGTGGTTCTGTTAAAATAACAAATTAGTCTATTATTGGGCGTATTTCCGCTGCTCATTATTTTCGACGCAACCGCAGACCAGACGAGACGGGTTCAGTAAGAGAACAGACTCCCTGTCCGAGCCAAGTTGATGTGCAGTGCATGGAATTGGCATTTTGGTAAGTCCTAACTTTTAACTAAGGGCATTTCGTAGAGATTGGCACATTGTCGAGAAAGAGGGTGCGTTTATCAACTCATTCCATGGTACGTTCGACATTCAAGCTGACTGGCTTAATTAAAAAAAAAGACAGATTTTTCGAGAAACATGGCATAGAATTCATACATTTATGAATCATCTTTTGGGCGTCAGGAGAAAAAATCTGATTCGATGAAAAACAAGAATTTTTCTGAAGTAAATAAATGGAACAAAAATTATGTAGCAGCATAGGGCATTGTTTCCTACCACCTACCTTGTGAGTTTTTGCTGAAGTTTTACAAATGAGGGGTACCTTGTGGGTATAGTCGAAAAGAAAAAGTTCTCCTTGGCCTCGACGTGGGCATCGAAGGCATTTCCTGAGAATAAATGCCTTCAGTTTCTACCAAGTCTGGAATTTACTTGCGAGTCCAGTTCAAAAGGTTTCAGCTTGTAGCACGCAGTTGCTGTTAGATACCGCAGGAAGGAAAAAGTGCATACAGTAAAAGGAATACGAGAAAGCCAGTAGTGTTGGAACTGAGACGCGAAGGGGGAATTTGTCGATAGGGCACCCAACCACTGTCCTTGTTTCAGCCTCCAATTACAGCGAGGCATGGAAAGCTAAACGACAAGCATAGACCGGGGAGCTGTAATGCCAAGAGATAGGAAACGACGACCTTTACTGACTCGGCTAATAATTATTAATCTCGTACAAGCGTTGGGTTCCTTTACTTACCTGGTCGTACGTTACAGAACCTGTTCACTCATACTTATCGTCGACCAAAGTCGACTAATCGAGCCACATTTGCCTAGAAACAAATCGGCTACTAATATTGAATGCAGACAGTGGTGGAGTTCGTGGAAGTAGGTACAAAAAAACTTGTTAGAATCGAAGACTATCTCCATCCGGTGTAGATTGTGGCTACTGGTTCTTTCCAAAATTGAAAATCAAACTGATACTCGAACACGAATTGAAAATTAAACTCAAATTGAAGCTAACTGAAACTCGAACTGAAACTCAAATTTAAAATCAAACTGACACTGACACTCAAACTGAAATTCGAATTGAAAATTAAATTGAAATTCAAACTCAAACTCAAACTGAAAGTGAAACTCGAACTCATTCTCAAACACAAACTCAAACTGAAACTTGAAATGAAACTCGAACTGAAATTGACACTGACATTGACACTCAAACTGAAATTCAAACCCGAACTCAAAGTGAAACTCGAACTCATTCTCAAACACAAACTCAAACTGAAACTCGAACTGAAAATCAAACTGAAATTGACACTCAAAATGAAACTCAAACTGAAACTTTAACTGAAACTGACACTGAAACTTGGACTCAAACTAAAAGTCGAACTCAAAGCGAAACTCTGAAGTCGAATCCTTTATCATCATTGGCTCTAAATCACATTTTTCTCAGAACTCGAAATTCATTGTAGGTGGGTGGCCCAAGAAATAGAAGCCTCCTGAAGGGCGCTTTCTTTCGAACGTCAGGGATCACTTCGTCAGAAAGACGTCAGTAGGTTTTCCAAAGCAACCGCTTCCCAACAACCTAGTATTGTAAGTCGGTAGGTACACACCCCATGGAGACCAAAGGCGAAACATCAAGCCTCCAGTCCACCAGAGTGGTTCCGCCTGTCCAGCTGTAAAAATAATATACAAACACCCAACACAAAGAAAACAACAAACTTCTTTTTCCAAACAATCGACTGCCAAAATGTTGAATTCCTGCCAAATGTACTGAAGTTAGTTGGACTTAACTAAACAAGATAATATCCTACCGATTCCTTCCTGTCGCTTTTAGTCCATAATGGCCACCATGTTTCCAGGCCCAAATCACCAAACCTCTAATAGCTCGTTAGATGAGCATGCGAATTGTAAGCGTAGACAACTTTGTTGACTACCTATCAACTAAGCGTGAGCCCCAAGTTGAGCACGAATTGAGACTTCAACGTTTGGGTCAAATTGAGCCTCAAAAACCCTACTGGGAATAATTTTGAAGCAATATTACCCTTAGTGGTATTAGCCTACCCAAGTGGATAACAGCTGAAAGTAAGTAAATACCTAATATTACATGTCCGTTGCCAGCTAGATATACCATCTTTCGCATTGGCGCTAGGCGCGTATTGTATGAAGACCTCTTCTCTTTTGAGTCATCTTTCGGTAGCCCAGTTGCTGACAGTTACACAATTTTCCATCATCAACTAATTCTCTCGAATACCATCAATCGAAATAATTGCTGCGAACGAGGTTACGTAAGTGTTGATCGAAGTTCAGAGTCCGTTTTTAGGGGTCGCTTCTCGTTTGTTGTGTCGGAAATGCGTTGACATGGGTCTCGACGGCATAACCGTCACATCCCTTTGGTAATTCGATCCCCTTCCTATCGACTAGACCCCGGTTTCTTCGTTTGTTCCTTTCAACAATCGTATAATAACCTGTCACACCTGGTAACTGAAGAGTGTTTACACACCTTCCGTAAAAAGGGGAGCACGAATGGTGGTGGAACATGAGAAGATACAGGCATTGTTGCTTCTGCAAGCTCAACGATCACCCCTTCATATCATGTAGGATCTCGTGCCTTGAACATCATGTAGGAGCCAACTGAATGTGCTTAGGGGGATTTTTGGTGTTGGGAAGGTATCAACTGAAATGCCTTTATACACGGATTTCGCATTCGAGGTTTGTTCGCTCGATTCGTTATCTTGAAATCGTTCATACGGGTACAGATGAAGAAATATTACCAAGAGATCATTATACAAATCCTGCGCTCAAGTTTGAAACCATCGCGACACCAAGAACTCAATAAGCCGCTTTCTTTTCAGCACTAAATAACACCCTGCCTGAGCTGATTTAGCACGCAATTTGAAAAATCTTTTTCTGCCGGAGATCTAAAAACCATCGGCATTTTGATAGGGCTAATAGTTCATGACACACTGACTTTTTCACTCTCCCCTCCACCTTTTCGAGGTGAGTACCGAATGTCGGTTGGAGGTGGCATCAGCCACTCGCAAGTGGCGCGTACGTGAGAGGCCCCGGCCGGTGCGGCAACGTGGAAAAGTCCGCCTTTGATGCCATTGTTTGCCGTTTGATGTGTGCGGGTCGCTGAACACTCCGTACCCCCTGCGCGTAGGGGTTGCTGGAAGGCTTTTGTCTACAGAGCCACCCCTATTAGCCACTTGTGCCAACCCGGCCACCCTCTTCGGCCTGATGCACGTAGTCCTTATTCGTCCTGAGGAGAAAAGAGTCTTCACTTATAGACTGAGGCCTGCAACTTTCCTTATTAGCGACCCCCATCACGTTCTTCTCGCCGCATCGCCTCCCGTCCTCTCGTACGGTGTCAAATGAACCGTGAGCTTCATCACAGAGGACGCACATTAGGCCGCCGTCCGCCTCTCCAGCGTTGTGATGATTTTCCCCGTCGGGTTTTCAAAGGAGCGCCCGAGCATTGTGAAAAAAGCTCACGTTTTCCCAAGAATGTCCTCCTCGTGTTATTTATCGTCCGAAAGAGGAAATTATCCCCTCGCTCTGTCCAGCTGTTCATATTCCAAGGAAAGCAGAACGAGAATTAGAGCACAGCGACTTCAAGCGAGTAGGTATGTAGATTCAATAGGGACCTAAAGCAAGAAACTGGTTGAAAGATTGGAGGAAATAAATACCCAAGTAAGTATGTTATATAACAAACCTCCCTGAAAAATGTTATACCTACCTACGACCGAGTAGGTATTGAAAAATATTGTATAGTTGTCGGTACACTTTTATCATTTCCTCGTTGATGGATGCATAGCCTACTTACCCGACTTGAGTGATTCGCAACGCCGTATCAGTTACACTCTGGAACTAATTAAACTCCCACAAATAGGTAATCTTGTTGACTATCGGGAAATATTTTGCTCTAGTTTGCTCTTGGCATGAAAACAGCTCAACTACGTCGTCCCGTATAGCGTGAGTAAAACTTTCAAGCGTGACGTTTGCTTTGAAACTGTTCCATATAAGCAAAATCTGATGAAGCAGCAGTTTAGCTCTTGAGTTATTATATTACCCAAGGAACTACTCTTAAGTTGGCCTGAACCAAGCCGTTTTCAAGTAGACCCTGGTAACCTGAACTTCCTCGTCAATGTCCCATTCACCTTAGTCAGAGAAGCTATCAGCTGCCATCATCCAATAGAAAAGACAGAGAACCGGAACTAGTTTTAAAGTTTGTTAACATGGCAGTGGAGAAAATGTTTAAGCATTTAATACCTACTTCGTCCTTCGGCTGAGTTGAGAGCGATGCATGCAGAAAGCCCATCTTTGAACAAAGAGAAGGGGGTCGCTCGAATTTTCAGTTGAATATTGGATATGTTCCAGGGGTGTGAGTAGGGGCATTTGTAGGTGCACTACGCATGCGCAGTGCAAGGTGTGAAAGGCAACACTTCGGAAACCGCATTCGCAATCATTTCAAAGCCTTACACAGCAGCCTTGCTTGCACTCACACTCGTGGGACAAGCCCATTGTTTCCCTTGAAGCAATCCAGAATTCAGAGACTCTCTGATGCACAGACAACCCACACCTCCAATTTCAGGCTGAACTCATGTCGTTCGGTCCTTGTTCCGCTTATGACACATCGAAGAACTTCATTCGTCCCTACAAAACTCTCGAATGAGGCTGTACCTAAAAAAAAATTAATCACTTTCTTTGGAGAAATTTTTCTTGTTCAACAGTGGCTCGAATCTTTCCTTCAAGAAAAGTTTGAGTGATCAAAGAGCAAAGGCACATCATGCACCAAAGCAAAGGATATTGAAGTAGGTCCTTGAGGAGGTCGCAGCGTTGAGCTGTCGAGCAGGGGCGACAGGGGAAACGCATATGAGAAGGGACTCCATACGGGTTAAATCAAAGCATCTTCAGGTTTCTCCTACCCTCGGTATACCCTTATTAAGGAACTCCTTTCCTTGGCTAAGGCTGACATACGCATTTCCCCCCAGGGTTACAATGTTCATCCCTAGGCGTTCTATGTTCCCGGTTGAAGAGCGGCTTGTGGATCATTAGCTCGAGTCCTTTCCATCTTGGAGCCTCCAAGTGAAAAGAGAAGTTCAGACTTTATTAGCACTGCTAGCTCTCCAGAAAGGAGTGACTACTTGGCTGGATTCACAACAGTGCACGATGTAGTGAGGACAGCATTAAATCATATTGTCATCCGTGGTGCTTTTGCTACTCACAGTACTTCCAGATAACTCGTCACTTTTGAAAGTATGAGTTACTTACTGGCACTATGTTATCTGTTCCGAGATGTTTATATTGTCATACAAATCAGCTCTAAGACTTCATGCTTAGTATAAATTCTTCGATACATCAACGTTGGCTTCGATCTGTTTCCGTCATATTTCGTCCGTCTTCGGCAAACCTGCAGAAACCTTAAAATCAGTTACTTTTACAAAAATAGCAAATCGAATAAAGAGATCCATCAGGCTAGGACAGGTTGAGCAAAATGATGCAGTTTGGGTCTTAGCGGGGTGAGGTAGCAGTGTTACCTATCATTTTTGCAATGAAAGAAATCAATGTTGCCCTATTCATGCTCAATTCAATGTTCACCGTTCGATGCAGCACAGAAAATTAAATTTTAATCTGCAGGCAGGCATATAAAACCTCAAAATGCAAACACGTAATGCCTTTTTTTAGACCGGCAATTTGTCATTGAAAATATGAAATTCACGGTTGGTACTTAGGCACCTTTAGCAATCTTTTGTTAAAATTCGGTTGTAACAATCGCATAGAGCGATCGGATAGAGACAGTAGTGTGGAAAGCTGCCGCAAGAGAGTGGAACCTTCCATGTAACTCGATTCGGCTTTAATTTGAATTTCCCTTCTTTAGGCGCTTTTATTGCCTACCTGACGGGATTAGGGAACAAGGGGACGGCAATTTATTCAGACAAGTTCAATTATGTACCCGCACCTTTCCCGCTGGAGTCGAGCAGTTAAACACACGCCTGCCTATGCGTAGAGTGTCGTCGAATTCCAATTTAGTGCAGCAGGGCGTTTGTTGGGGAATTCGGTCGGCTGAAGTTGAAGCGTTAGATGGTACCTACCTAATTTGGGAACCTAATTCTGCAAAAGTAAATTGAGGAAGCGTCATTAAATGACTCAATAAATAAATTTTGTTGGTATTAGTAGTACAAGATGAACTATTATGGTTATTATTTATTTTGGTATTATTAAGGATAGGAAGTTTTTTAAAAGAGAGTGTTTGGCACTTTCTACCTTTTGGCGTTAGCACTAAGGTGATTAAAATTCGGATTCAGTAGGTACCCTAAAAACGTGTAGATTGATGTGTTTTCGGAGGAGCGTAAAAAAAGTGAATTTTTTATAAAAACCCTGTTTTCGACGAATTTGACACGAAAATTACACCAAGTCATTACAGCACAGTCCTCCAGTGGGATTGTGCTATGCTTCCTTCTTAACGTAAATTACCGTACGGCTGTCTTTCCCTAGACTGCGTTTCTCAGAGGAAACCTTAGACCCGAATTCGAATGTAAGGTGGGGTTAGTAAAATTAAACTCCCTCTAACCGGAAACCCGTGGATAGTAAGTTAAGTCCAAATGTACTCCTTAACTAACTATAATTAGAAGGTGTAGGTAGACAATTGCATAATAAACCGAGTTTAGATTGTGTTTCGGCGGAATTGCGTTGATAACGATCGCTGTGAACGGGACGATATAATTTCCCGAAAACCACTGGTGCTTAAAAGACTCACAGTACTTCCACATTTTGAAGGCTAACCTCTTTTCGGGCTTATTGGACCTTTGCCTAGTTTCTCCGTCAATAAATTAGTCAATTTTGGGGAGATTCATCTCCGTCCTGAAAATCTCTCGTGATATAGTTGAGATGAAATGGTGAAAATGTTAGGATGAATTTAAAATGCGTCGCTTTTTTCGGTTTGGGAAGGGCTTAGTTCAAAGTGAGGCTGTAACAGGTAGCAACATTCTTTCGGAATTCGCTTCAAAGCTCCGACCGGTCGGACTAGTTTTTCCCGCGGCGAGTTCCATCTCGTCTTTCAACATCGAGTCATCTCTTCGCAACTATTGAATAAACGATGCCGTAATTTCGCCCGATGTCAACCACTTGGAGATGGGCGGTGGGCCAGATCTTTGAAGAAAGGTAAAGATGACTTTCGAACGTTAAAAACCGATCGTTCTCCTTCATTTCCATCTATACAGAGTGAATAGAGACTTGTAAGAGTGAATGGTAATTGTCCTATAACTGTGAATCAAATCGGAGGTACCTACGGACCAGAAAAAATAATTGAACAATGAGGCACTAATTTCCAAAACTTGCTCCTTGCAAGGCACACCGTTTTTCGGAAATCACGAAAAACCTCTAAAACGTTATTATACAGCCGATTCGCGTGTTTTTTTGCACCACATGGTTTAGATTACATCAATGGAGCTCTGTATGCAAGGAAAGATAAATCTATTGAAAAATAATTGCGTAGGTAGGAACGAATTTTAATTCACAAGGAGCGAGTTTTACTACCAAAATCTAGTCGAGCTAGTTTTGGAACTCACAACTGACTGCAAGGAACGAGTTTTGGATCTCATCCAGGTATTTCAAGGTCAATTAAACGGAGAAGGAGAGCGTTTTTCTCGATTCTGACTTCGGATTCTGAAAGAGCGGACACAAACCTTTCAGAAACAGCTGTCACCCCAATTTTCGTTAAAATTGCAAGGAGCGAGTTTTGGAAATCACATCAATCATCTTTTCAGATCTATTTTTATTTAATTTTTTACTCTTAGAAATTCCCACCAATTTAATCAGGTATCGATTTGAAAGTTGAGGGAAATTGAACACGAGGTGGGGGAAGGAAATGTTGGAAATTGATAAATGGCGGACATTAGTCAACGAGCGCAACCTGGGCCGGCCTCCATTTTCGCATTCCCGCCTCGCGCTTAGTCGCTGTCGCTTGTCGCGCTGTTTCCAAGCGGCGAGACGGCCGGGGAAATTAACGAGGGCCGGGGAAATATAGCGAGGCGAGAGGTGAGAAGCATGTCGCCGCTATAGCGGCCACCCTTGTAAATAGAGCCCGGAGGTGGGCTAAGTATGCACTCAGCGATATGTTCCAGTCCCGGCCCTTACTCAGTTGTAACTAGGTTGGAATAGAGTCTGCCGAGGACGCGCCGAGCCGGGCGGCACCCGGCGGTCATGCGAGCCCGGGGTTAATTCGACGAAATTTATCGCTACACGGAATTGCGCATGGCGGAGCCGCCCCGGCGGCCGCTACTGGAGTAACGGCAGGAATGCTCGCCCAGGGCCGCCCGGTCGCCAGGAATCCTGTGAGGCCTGATCACTCAGAATACTTCCGCGTATTCGAATGCAAGTTTACTCGAATCTTTTGAGTTCACTATTTGGAGGTTCACTATCTTTAATATTTTCTATGAGAAATTATCAATGAGTCATTTCGTTACCTAGCGAAAAAAAGCGCAAAAGTCGCATCGAACGGCTCCTGTGCCTAGGAAGTCTTGATACGGCCTGAAGTGACCAACTCGATTTTTGGCAAAAATGAGTTTAATGGTATCACTGGATTGGTTTTTCCACGGGGAATCTTGTGTTACCACTGTTTGGCGCGAATTCGGGAGAAAAAGCTGCCGGTAACCGTTTTGAGCAAACCGCTTAACTTTTCTTATGCATGAAACAGTGGTTATCTTTTGACACGATTCAAAAGCTCTCACTGTGGTTGGGTGCTGCAGCTCTTTTTGATTATTATCCAACTTGTTGTTACAGTTTTAATCAATTTGCATGGATACAAGTTTATTGATGGCCTGAAAAGTTAAAAACAAAATTCTGTTGGATGAGGACTGAGGGTGAGAGTTTAGGCACGACGTACTCTCGGAAAATATAATTGCTCGGGCGCCTTCGGCCATTCGGCCATCTTCAGGAGCATCATTTTCAGGGGGTCTCAGTTTGAAAACCTGCCCAAAGGCGATCAGAGTGGCGCGCAGGCCATCTCGTCGTTGGCTGGTTGGCCTCGGGCCATGTACGCGGCTATGCTTAGCGGCATGCCGGTCGACTTTTAATACAATCTCGCCCGTCGCAGGGGTCGTCATGGTTTTATTATATTGTTGGGAGCCGGTCCTTTTTTTAAAAATGTTTTCGGTTCTCACGATTTGATCCGGTCCGCAATGAATCGTAGTCTGACCGGCATGCCGCTAAGCATAGCCGCGTACATGGCCCGAGGCCAACCAGCCAACGACGAGATGGCCTGCGCGCCACTCTGATCGCCTTTGGGCAGGTTTTCAAACCCGGGGCGCACGAAAATGATGCTCTAGAAGATGGCCGAATGCTCGAGGGGCGCCCGTAGGCAATGGTGTGCCGAGAGTACACGTCGTGCTAACTCACCCTCAGTCCTCATCCAACATACGGATAACGACACAATCACCAAACAAAATTCTGTTTTGAAAAATCACTAAAAAGCTATGGCCCTAATGATTGTTGCGTATTCTTTTGAACGTGATCGCACACATTTACCAAAGCTAGGATAAAACCGGCCATGTTTTCCAGCAACTGTTCAAAATTTAAGCCTTCTCAGGTGTCCACACGCGACGTTTTATTGCTTCTGAAACTTTCCACAATCTAAAAGAGAACTTGGTTTACTCGAGTGGCCAACTTTGAAACCTACAATTTTTCCACGCACCTTTTCCGATCCCGAACTGTTCGGCTCATTGAAAGTTTCGAACTTGCCTCCTTAAAACTCTCCTATGCCAATGGCTGCTTTTGGTTCCATTAAAATTGAATGCCTACCTCGACAGGGGTGCATATAGGTACCTAGTAATCATGTCGGAGGCTTATTACTGTTTTCAGTTATAGGTAGTTTCTCTATGGAGGAGACCGGTGCGTGTTTTTACAGAGTTAGGTCTGTTATTCGCTGATGAATATCGCATGCGTTGTTGAAACAAAACCTTCCTGTAAGAAGGTAAACCATTGCCGGACCCTTCCAGAACCATAGGTTTGACTATAACTACCTAGCTATAGATATAACTTGGGTCGCATTTTCGTTCGCAAGTTGGGTTTGATCTCGAAGTTGAGTTTGATCTTGAAGTTGACGTTGATCTCAAAGTTGAGTTTGAACTCGAAGTTGACTTTGATCTCGAAGTTGACTTTTATCTCGAAGTTGAGTTTGATCTTGAAGTTGACGTTGATCTCAAAGTTGAGTTTGTTCTCGAAGTTGACTTTGATCTCGAAGTTGAGTTTGCTCTTGAAGTTGACTTCGAGCTTGAAGTTGACTTTGATCTCGAAGATGACTTTGATCTCGAAGTCGATTTTGAACTCGAAGTTTACTTTGATCTCGAAGTTGAGTTTGAACTCGAAGTTGACTTTGATCTCGAAGTTGACTTTGATCTCGAAGTTGATTTTGAACTCGAAGTTGACTTTGATCTCGAAGTTGAGTTTGATCTCGAAGTTGACTTTGATCTCGAAGTTGACATTGATCTCGAGGTTGAGGTTGAACTCGAAGTTGAGTTTGATCTCGAAGTTGACTGATCTTGAAGTTGACTTTGATCTCGAAGTTGACTTTGATCTCAAAGTTGACGTTGATCTGAAAGTTGAGTTTGATCTTGAAGATGACTTTGATCTCGAAGTTGAGTTTGAACTCGAAGTTGACATTGATCTCGAAGTTGAGGTTGAACTCGAAGTTGACTTTGATCTCGAAGTTGACTTTTATCTCGAAGTTGAGTTTGAACTCGAAGTTGAGTTTGATCTTGAAGTTGACGTTGATCTCAAAGTTGAGTTTGTTCTCGAAGTTGACATTGATCTCGAAGTTGAGGTTGAACTCGAAGTTGACTTTGATCTCGAAGTTGACTTTTATCTCGAAGCTGAGTTTGATCTTGAAGTTGACGTTGATCTCAAAGTTGAGTTTGATCTCGAAGTTGACTTTGATCTCGAAGTTGACTTTGATCTTGAAGTTGACTTTGATCTCGAAGTTGACTTTGATCTCGAAGTTGACTTTGATCTCGAAGTTGACTTTGATCTCAAAGTTGAGTTTGATCTCGAAGTTGACTTTGATCTCGAAGTTGAGTTTGAACTCGAAGTTGACTTTGATCTCGAAGTTGAGTTTGAACTCGAAGTTGACTTTGATCTCGAAGTTGAGTTTGAACTCGAAGTTGACTTTTATCTCGAAGTTGAATTTGATATCGAAGTTGACTTTTATCTCGATGTTGACATTGATCTCGAAGTTGAGTTTGAACTCGAAGTTAAGTTTGATCTCCAAGTTGACATTGATCTTGAAGTTGACTTCGATCTCGAAGTTGACATTGATCTCGTATTTGAGTTTGAACTCGAAGTTGACTTCGATCTTGAAGTGGAGTTGATCTCAAAGTTGAGTTTGAACTCGAAGTTGACTTCGATCTCCAAGTTGACTTTGATCTCAAAGTTGACGTTGATCTCAAAGTTGACGTTGATCTGAAAGTTGAGTTTGATCTTGAAGATGACTTTGATCTCGAAGTTGAGGTTGAACTCGAAGTTGACTTTGATCTCGAAGTTGAGTTTGAACTCGAAGTTGACATTGATCTCGAAGTTGAGTTTGAACTCGAAGTTGACTTTGATCTCGAAGTTGAATTTGATATCGAAGTTGACTTTGATCTCGAAGTTGACTTTGATCTCGAAGTTGAGTTTGATCTCGAAGTTGACTTTGAACTCGAAGTTGAGTTTGATCTCGAAGTTGACTTTGGTCTCGAAGTTGAATTTGAACTCGAAGTTGAGTTTGAATTCGAAGTTGACTTTGATCGTTTTATGTTCGCATTTTTTAATGTTGGTTTTTAGGGTTTTGGTCAAAGGTTGGGTTAGTCG
This sequence comes from Nesidiocoris tenuis, assembly GCA_036186465.1. Taxonomy (NCBI): domain Eukaryota; kingdom Metazoa; phylum Arthropoda; class Insecta; order Hemiptera; family Miridae; genus Nesidiocoris; species Nesidiocoris tenuis. Next base: position 7,001,725 of record AP028915.1, on the reverse strand, counting down.
AATTCAGAGGGTTTTTCGGTGCTCGACAGAGGGAAAGCAAGTTGGCATAGACCTCATGGTTCAGCGATTTACCAGAAGAAGTGTACCAGAGCATTCAACCATCTGCTATATGTACAAGAGTTCAATCATTGTTTAGGTACTCCACCCAAAGCTATCTAAAAAAGCAGCTATAGTTCAATTTCATCTCAATTTCAAACTGAAAAATAAACCCGTATGTGCCAATTACCCCTTCATGTACCAGCCCCGGCCTCACCTCTACCTTAACCTACCTATACCTCTACTCTTAGCGATAAATTCAAGCGATTCATCCAAGTCATGTGCCACCTATTCTCGTGTAAAAATTCAACTTGGATACCAATTTTGTTCCCCTTACCGAGACATGATATATCCCTTTATAATTAATTCAACCCCCAAAAGTGCGATCGGATTTGCCGATGTGCGCGCGCAGATGGTCTCGGATCCAGCGTGAATCACCTGAGCGCCCAATTCATTACTATCCAAAAAGCTCCCATTCGTCCGTCCTGCTTTGCAAAGATCCCTGCTGGGAATTGGAAAATCTCCCTCAGTCTCTCTCTCTTTTTCACGGGGCCCTCCGGTTACAACCCCTTTTATGCCTCGTTGTCCCCAGGGGAGAAAACCTTCCCAACTATTCAGCAAGGAAGGTTATAAATGTTTCCGTGGCATTCCTCCTTCAAAAGTGAAGCACAATGGGCCAACAGAGGGCGGGGGAAAGACCGTAAGGCTCTTGAAAGAAGAAGCTTTCATTTGACGGCTTTTTCTCCAAGGTTTAGCCCTCCGCCGTCCAGACCAAATTGAGTTTTCAAAGGGAAGGATTCTATAGTAAATCCTTTTACTTTATTTTACTGGTGTTCGTCTCAGAAGCTTTTCAATGTTTTAGGTTCTCCTGAAGACTCGCTTATTTCTGCAAACGTGATTGCGGCGTTTTCCCAAGTCCCACCTCATTCATTTTCCTTATTGCAACGTTTTTCAAACGTCGAGATTTTTTCAGCATACGAAAGGCGACGTTTTCCGTCACCAAACAGTGCGCGTGCATCACTTCGGTTACCTGTTTCTTTCGGCGGCTGTTTTGTTATGATTAAGGATAGATATGTTTTCTTTGCCTAATTTGACGTATCTTCACTGATATTCAGTACATACCTACATTGGGAGTTGGTGAGCTCCAATAAAGGATTCGTGGTGAAAGGTAAAGGTAAAGGTAAAGGTGATGAAAGGTGAAAGGTAATGGTGAAAGAAATCGTTGGTGTAGGTACCTGCATAATATACCTACATATTGTTGAGGAGAATTTTTTGAAGTTCTGAAACTTTTTCAAGTTCTTTATTTATTCTAGGCTATTAACTTACTTACTCTACGGCATGGTGAATCTGGATGATTTTTATGGGTACATAAAACTATTTTTATAAGATTGAAATGGGTTCGCGACCGTTATTTTGAGAACGTTCTAAAAACATTGGAAAGCTCTCTCCTTGAAAATGAAATTCAATCATTCGCTGCTGTCAAATTTAATCATACACTGCATTAGCTATGAATAGACCTGGATGCTTAGATATGTAGACTGGAGGTAATTGAAGAAACTCTTTTTCAAGGATCCTCAAAAATGTACGTCCTTCCAAGATTAATCTCCTGATCATAAGAAATAACAGATTAGCTTCTGAGATTAGCGTTTTCAAAACGCATTGGGACCCGAAGAAAAAACCAAAAGTCACATAAAGGCCTCTTTTTAGGAGGAAAAAATTCGAAAGATCTGGAAGCTTGAAAAAAAGAAATTCTGGCTGTCGGGAGAAGTTTATCAGGATTGCTCCGCCGGATCTGTGTTAAAGTACTAACCGGTTTGACCCGGTGCAGTAAACCTGCTTTCAGAACGGACGTCTCGGAATTTATCAATATTTTGATAAGTACCAAGAACTTGTTTATGGAGTGGCAACGACCCACGGCTAGCCACGGCGCAGACTGCGTGTCCACAATAGTTTCTTTACCAAGATCAAGAGCTTGGACGTCAGGTTTTTTGAAAAAATTAGGTATATCTATCGTAAATCACCAGGAAGATTTTTACAGCGTAATTTAACCATTCTAAGATAATTTCGGACGTATAATTAGGTTTGAATCGGGTAGCATCAGACCAAAAGCACTCGAGCAAAAATGGAACTTTTCCAAGATTTCGTCGACTTACCAAAGAGCGAGGCCGGACTGTCGTCTAAATTGCGGTGGGAGCAGGAAGCTGGATCTTACTCGCTACAGTTACTTATCAGAGCTAACACGTCATGGTTTAGTTTTGTACGAAATACTACCACCAATTCCAAGATGGCCCCTTTGGGCGCACTCGATCTAGCGGCGCTCCGTTAAGTTATGGAAAGTAAGGTCTTGCAGGGTGAAATTATAGGTAAATTGAACAAGTTTCGTGCAAAAAACTCAAAAACGCATTTTTCAGTGTTAGACCTCTCTTGCACTGGACTGAATTGACATCGGTTTCAGTTTACAAAATAGGCCCACAGATGTCGCTTAGCGCCGAATAATATTGGCGCTACTGAAGAGGGCGCTTTCGCCGCAAGTGCTTGAGCTTAGAAATAACGATTTCAAGAGAAAGGCGCAGGACATCTCATCCAGACTATACACATCGCCTTCACTTCACTGAAAAGAGCAGATTAAAAAAGTTATCTTTTGGACCGTCGCCAGGTCGGATCTCCAGCTCAATTGGTCGAACTCGTATGTTGATAGAAATTAGGACCGACAGAGCGTGAAAGGAGTGCAACGATGTCGCTTTTGGAATGACTACCTTCGGGTCGGCCATTTATAAAACCCTAACATTCCGAGTTGACACCTGGGAATGATTTGGTAGCTTCTCAACGCTCACAGCGGAGGCTGGAGATGAGATCAGCTATATTCACAGGAGAATCGTGAAGAAAAGAAGGACTGAGATCCGAGATGATATTTATGGTTAACCTGGACTTTCTTAATTTAGATTTCGACTAATTTCGGCTTCATACGGACTCTGCGCCCTTCAAAACGTAGAACATGAAAATTCCAGTGTAGTTTAGAAATAAAAAACCAGTGGTGCGTAGATAACACACAATACTTCCATATTTTGAACGTAAAATTGTGACACAATTTGATCATATTTTGACTGCTTTTAAGGGTGTTTAGGTCAAAAATATCAAAAAATTCAGTATTCAAATTTCAAAATTCGCCCAAAATAAAAAAACGCCAGTTTTTCGGTACATAAAAAATATCCACATATTCTGCAAGGTAAAAGAAAGATTTTAAGACCAAGAACGCTCAAATCGGTTCATTTTTGTGGCCGGAAAAAATAAAATAGAAAACACTAAAAATGCAAATATATCGGAAGTACTGTGCGTTATCCGAATTCCGATTAAACAGGGTGTTAGGTCTTGCCGAGACAAACATTTCAGTTCAAGAAATTTGAAAAAAGGTTAAGAAATGAGGGAGTTATGGCCATTTTTGTAAATGACCACAGACGGACAGACGGACAGACGGACTAACGGACTAACGGACTAACGGACTAACGGACACACGGACACACAGACACTTGTTCAGGAAGTGATTCTGAGTAAATGTGTATAAGAAAAAGTTTTTTCTGAAGCTCCGTTCCGATTCTCGATTTTAGGACGATCACAATACTTCCATTTACTCTGTAAATATGGAAGTAACAAGCTAAGGGCTGATTTCACCGACGATGAATACCTAGGTCAAGCGGGATGACCAATTTCGATGTCATGGTTTCAATATACGGCATTACCATCATCAAGATCGAGGAAAAACTAGGTTTTAATTGTTGCTGAAATTGGCCCTTAGGTTGTTTTTTGAAGCGTATAAAACGTGAAGTTCTTAAAAACGTTGCAAAACATGGTTACTTTCAGTGTGGTTTATTATTAACGGTAAATTTTTAGCATTGCAGACTTTGATTTTTCCCTCGGGCGATGGTTTATTATTAAATAATAGACCAAAAATTTAGATTCAACTGTAACTAAAATTACTGCCGGCAACACTGTGGAATTAATTAGTCAGAACAAGTCGGAAAGTCCCCGGGTGGTGAAAAACGCTTATTTTTCTTTTTTCAGCCCAGTTTTTTCCTGCGAGGTGGAACGATGGGAATAAAAAGAGCCTGCGTCCCGGAACCTGCTGCTGTACGGGGCCATTCTTTCCATTCTCCATAGAGCAGATGTAAAAGCGGGGACGGACGGGTATAACTCAACTCAGCTAATCCGGACACTTCGCGAACCCTAGGAAGGGCTTCTTCTCAACTCGGGGCTGGTTTAACCCCTCGGAGAAAGGGCTCAGATTGAAATTTGTTCACTGTGACACATTATCCTTTATCCTGAAACCTTCCTCTAAAAACGCCTTCATCTCCTTAGCGAAATCCAACATTATCATGGACCGGGTGTCTTCTTGATAAATCGTCGAGCTTGTCGTGGAAGAAGCGACAATGCTGAATTTGAGATCCTAGTTTAATGTTCAATTATGCTTTCCTTCAATATAGATTTGCACAACATAATTGTAATTGTATTTATAGCCCATGATATACGCACCAATCTGGTTTGGGATGTAACACTCTTTACTTTTAGGTACATAATATCGAGAGCTATCGAATTTTCCAACCTTCGGGTAATTTTGAATGCAGATACGCCTTTCTCGTTCGCTTAATCAAGTAACAGGCGCCTTCCAAATGCGTGTTGTCACGTTCGAGACGTCACGTATTGAGTTCGAATGCGACGACGCCAAGGCTCACCAGTCACACGTATTCTGCAATGTGTCAAGATGAGCATGAAGAGAACAACCATATTAGCATATACTAATGACTTAGCAGCAACGCATTGCGAATCGATCATGCTCCTGGCTCTGAAATGACAGTTCATTGATGTTATGGATTACGGTCCCCCTTGCAAAACATTCACCCACCTGGTTCTCGAATGAACATTGGTAACACCGATTGACCGTATACAAGAATTCATAGTCTGCACAAACATGAGAAAAATACGCGTGGCAGCGATAAATTCGAGCACTGAACACTCTCCCAGAAATCAGCAGGAAAGATTACGATGAAATATTTCACAATGGCGCATGATGATCATTTCGGATGTAAACGATTCCTTGCTCCTCGAAAAATTTCTTGAATACCTACCATTCTCTATCTGTATCAATTATCCCAAATATCCCCACTTATATCATTGTCCCAAATACGAGTCTATCGGTACTCGAAAGTCATTTAGACGGTAATAAATACGCATGCATCCCTTTCGATCCGCTTGTGAATAGGAGGCGTAACGGAAAGCACACGCCGCCTCACTTACTACACCATTCAAGAAGCTGACTCATTTCAGTGACTGGCATGAGGAAAAAGCTGCAATGTACGAACAGTCAAGTCCCAAATAGCGGAAGAGGAGGGGTAAAAAATGGAAACGACTACCTACCCTGATACGTGTAATGACTAGATTCCCAATCAAGCTAATAGCCACCCTTGCAGTAAAAGAGGCAGACAGGAAGGGCGCAACACGAAGAAGCGGAGCTGTTAAGAATAAAACCAAACTTCCTTTGATCAGGAGGTCCATTGTGTTTCGCACCTTTTGTACACCCTCTCGAGGATTAGCTGCCCTTTTTCGGTCGCATCCCTTCTGTAGTGCTTTGCTATTCAAGTGCCAGTCAGCGGAGGAAAATTGTGAGCGGAGAGATGGGGGCTAGTGTTAACAAGTAGAGCGAGAAATAATGCAGTCTGACGCACTAAAAAGTTATGAGCGCTTTTCAGGGATGGAATGGAAATACAAATGGTGGGCATTTACGACATGACTTTCTCAACCCATTATCACCTATCTTTCCCCAACATGTATACATACTACTCGAGGGGCATTGAAAAAGTCAATTTCAATCATTGAAATTATTGTTATTGTTTTGAAATTATTTAAATAATTATTATTGGAATGTAGTTTCTAAGTATATACACTTTTATCAGTATTCAAAATATATATTATAATATATGCATATATAGGCATATTATGCCTACCTACTTATAAAAATTAATAAATAGGCACGTAATCAAATAAATAGCTCATAAAAATAAAATTGGTATTTTGGTTAGTTTAGGCGGCCATTCATGTTCTAACTATTGGAAAATACACTACTTTGATTAGGAGAGATGGCTCAATGAATAGGTAACCCAAAAGAAAAATGTCGCCGTTATTCTCATTTCACGTCGCTATGATCATCCTTATTCTAGTATCATGTCAATGCGTCAAAATGATTGCAGGTCTTTGAAACCGACTGAAATTTATCCAAACAAAAATATTTGGTAATCAGCTGCATTAGAATTGTAACATCTTCCATTTTACCGTCCGTTTGTTGACCGAGAGATTTGTGCTTCTCTAACCAGAGGACGTAGATGTAGTCATATAAAATCAGAACGGAAAACGTACATTCTAAACGAAAAAAAAATATCTCTTTTCAAGAGGATTCGAGTGGGTCGAAATGGACTGTTTATTACTTTCTCCAAACAAGCCGACTTGGCTCGATGATGGGGAAACGGGATTCTAACGTCAGACTAACGCATATTGCTACACTTTTATGACAACATTTACAACCGGTCGAAAATGAGTTAAGAAAACGAATACCTATTTTCCAGTTTTAAAACCGGGCGGGACTCTATTTTTGTTTGGTTCAACTTGACTGCATCCATTTCAGGTGGGATAAGATGTAAGGTATACATCGATAGGTACCTCAAAGCATCGGACCTTAAAACACAAAAGAAACATGGGGAAAAATGGCATCTTGAGAAAAATGCATAATACCTGAGTTATTGGAGAATACAAAAAAAGCCTTTTCTCCAAAAATTTCCAATTTTATAATAATATTTTCCGAATAAAAAATGTTCGTCTCGTTGAGAAATACGACCTCGTTCAACCGGAACGCGCACTTTCAATACTTATTTGTCATTTTTGTTTCTTCTTGTTAACTAGACTCTAAAACGGTTTCCCAGATCATGACTTAAGGTGCAATCAATAGGTCTCGATGAATGGATTCTTTCGATACTGAAATCACAAAATTAATATTTTTTGGGGCATATTCCCTTTGTGCTTTCAACATCGACACCGATTCTGTTCTCGTAAACTGCTTGTGCAAAAAATATGACAGAACATCGTAGATTTGGATTTCGTTCGGCCTTGCAGCGTTCATCATTCGTGTGCCGACTGTAAATTTGTGTATCAGGGGAGGAGAAAAGTGAAAAAGTCAGGCCAAGTAAAATACGGCTAGCGACCCTTCCGGCTGAGGCGCGCCTAATACATAGAAATTGGTACGATATTCCCCTTCAAAAAGGGTTTCGCTCCTGTTTCGCCAGAAGTATTTGTGATCGATGAGTGGCATTTGGACCCTTATCAATCTAAAGGTCCTTTTCCATCATTAGGCGATCCTCCAATATTTCTCTTGACGTGAACAGCCTCTCCAACCTCATTCGTCCCGAAAATAGAACAGGGTATCCTGGTCCTTTTTCCGTTGACGACTTTCAACATTTATCTTTCAAATACCTTAACCTGCGAGAAGCATTACAAGAGTGGAGAAGGTGATTGATCAGTTCCGCATAATTTCATCAATCTCGCTCACTCCTTATACCCTTGCTGTATCCTTGACGGAATATGCGAAAATCGAGCTCGCACAAAAGATTGAATTTTTCCAGTTATTTCGTATGCAACACCTGCTAACACTGCCATCACTTATTGATGGGCGGACCAAAAAAAAATTACCTTTCACAGTTAGATTTTCAATTTTTTCAGGGGATGCAGATTGATCTTTTGTAAAAGATAAAATACATCTTATATAATTGAAGATCAAATAAATAAATAAATTAATTATTATTCACTGAAAGTTCGTATTTTCTGGAATCCCTCAGAATCCTTTTCTTCCAGCCTTTATTCCTTGTACTTTCGACCAACGAACATGATTTCGAAATGGGTGAACTTATAAGACTTTTCCATCTATTCATTAAATATTGTTATTTGAGCTCGTTAAAAATTCACTTCATTATTCCTATAATTTCACTGTTTCGGTTGTATTTTCTTTGAGACGGTGAAAAGAGAGGGGGATAGCACTCTTGTTGATTACGGTTGACGTGTTGACATTAAAACGGAACATTGCTTTGGTTCCTCTGCGCCTTTTCCGCCAGAATTGCTCGAAATAATCCAATAACCCGAAGAAACGGGGTTTCCTCTCCTGGCAAAAGTGCCCGAATAAGTTCATTCTAATGCTTTAATTTACATCGTAAATTTCATCAAAACAGTTTCATTATACAAATGAAACCATGCTTGAAATCTTCCAGTTTCTTCGTGTCGGTGGCTTCGCTGCCGCTCTTCGGTATTCAGAGAAGTTCTCTTTTCAGAGACGAAAGAATACAAAAAACATCCACTTCTTTCCCCCTTGTTCTCGCGGAGGAATAAAGTAGAAGAAACCTTGGAAAGAAGATGAGACGAACAAAACGGTAACTTTGACACTTAGCAGTTCTGCGAAGGATTTCACTCTGCGTTAAAGTTTTACCAAGGGGTGAGACGGAATGGAGGACAGATATTGAGTTGTTGAATCGTTCCATAGCTTCCATTTCGGTCGGATCCGACCAAATTCCCCTTCGGAACCAGTTTACAATTGAACGTTCCAGGCGATTTGACCCCAAACCGATTACCGAAGCGAGAACCATGAGATTATGCTTCAGGGGGTGGTGACCAAACTGTTTTGGGTGTTATGACATTGTCATCGGGTGGAATCTTCAAAGGAGCTTATTTTTTCAGCATTGTTGTACAAGAAGCATTGCTTTGCAGGTTTTTTCCAAGCTGAATCTGCCGAATCCCTTTTCTGAATAATTGGAAAATTCTTACTAATGAAAATTTGGAAAAATGTAGAATAAAATTTGAGAAGGCGGAAACCGGAAAATTGGGAAAACTCGCAAACCTTTAGAATCAAATTCTCAATTTCAGAAATGTGGAATTGAAATATAAAATGTGAATGACTAAATAAATAAGTTAAATAGATATTAATTTAAAAAAAAACTAGGAAAGTAATAGTGTTGGAAATTAATTTGAGAGTATAGGTAAGCAGGTACCTAAAGAAACAACCGCCCCAGGCGAAGGGCCGATATCCAAAGTTGTCCTGGGCATGTCCTGCCGCCCTTAAGAAGAGGGTTGTAACTAGTCAGGATGGACTGCATGATTTCACTTGGCCATGATTGTCAACTCGATTTTGAAGAATGTGAAAATTGATAGGTACGTGGCAAACTTGTCATTTCAATGTCCAACGATCAATTTTTCCACTATTTCATCCATGTGCGCATCGGATTTATTTTTGTGTTGTCTGCAGGCTTCTTCTCGGTCATAATAGCAATTTAATGGGTAAGTACAATTTCACAAGACTTTTCGATCAGCTTACCGCAGTGGTTGGTCGATCTTGATGAATTTGTTGATAGATATAATGTGACCGGCCATTTCTAATCCGGAAGTTGATTTTTTGTTGAAATTTCATCTCAAAGGCCATCAATTCGGTGTAAAGGACAAATAAGTGCAAAAGTTCGGACACAAACCAGAGTTTGCAGTCCACTTGTTTGAAGGCCATGGGAAAGAATTGGGGCGGATAGCCGGCACGGGTGGTCGGAGCAATTAGAACGACACTAAATCACTGGGATACGCCCAAACCGCCCCTCGTTCTCAACTTTTCAACAGATGTTCCGCAAGATCTTGAGTGGCGAACAAATTATGATTTTATTGGCTCTCCCATTCGGGGAACAATGATGGGCGAGATCCGTCCACTTTTTAACGCGACGCTAACAATTTTTTGTCGTTTTAGGCCCCTCGAAAATGTCACGCGAATTGTTCGGGGGTTAAAATTTTAACAGATAGTACTCAACTGGTATTCAGCTGGTTGGTGAAGAATGTAATGATTAGTTTTGGTACGAAGTGCCTCCCCGAAATTTTAGCCATGAAAAAATCAGAATAGTTTCGGCTACTTTGGAGGGTTTTTCTAACCGGACTAAATATACAAATTTACGCACCCATTCTACGAGAAAACACGTAGTATAAATACGTCCAGTTTTTGTCTTCCTTGCTTCGCGTATTCCAAGTTGTATTCAACAGCAGCAGCAGCAGTTAAACCCGCAATTTCTCAAAACGGGTGTTCCGGCCGCCGCAAAAAACGCCACATCCTCACTTTCTACGGCAGCGAACCGAAATCCCCGAGTGTTTCTCGTACCCAATTAAATCCGAGTTGTAAATCTCCTCCTCTCAATTAACCTTAGGAAGCCTTCCCGCCAAACACGGTCGATTTATAATTAGATATTTGTCGTCTCTGTGGAACTCTTCTCTTGTACGCACCGCACCCATCGTCAAGGCAGCGCATCTTGACTTCTCGTTCCAACGTTCGACTAATTTATTGCGGGAACCCTCAGCACGATCCAATTTCTCTCCAGGCTTTACGAGGAACAAAACATTATCGCCACATGACTAGCGTAGGATTTTCGAATATCCCGTTTCATTTTCTGGGCGAAGGCGCATGTGGACGATTTCAACAATGACTATTTTTCATCCATTCCCGGCGAAGTTTCAGAAATTTTCGTTTACTCTGAGGAATTTTATTTAGTGGATTCCATCATTATAGTAAACTCTATTAGGCCCCTCGACAAGGAATTGATGATAAAATCATTATTAAAAGATTTGGGGTTTCTAGTGGGCCAAATTCCGATTGAATGAATACTAATGCCCCAAAACCCTCTAATTTTACGAATTAAGTACTCATTTTTGGTTTATTATTCACCCAGGAATTTCCCAAGAAAAAAAGTTGTAAACCTGGAATGTTTTTTGACGGTTCCCGTTTCATGGTACGTAGAATCTAACAAGCATTATCAAGTAGCCCACCAGTTCCCAGACAAGGGACAGATACCATTCATACGGCATTCGAGTTTTCGGAGTCATTTTTGGTAGTTTATTGACTGGGCTATAGTTTGGAGTTTGAACGTGCAATATAAAGGTAACTGTGTGTCACACAGTGTGTGAGTGGCTGTGGGTTTGCATTGTTGTAGGAATCGCGTCTATTCTAAACTATTCGTGGTACCAAATACCATCGCTAAAATACTTAGGTACTTGAGTAGCTTATGAACTTCCCAGCACTGATTTAGCCTTCTTTTTTGAGGTTTTTTGGTTCCGCTCCGAGCAAATGGGGCCCGGGCAAATAGGAATGTTCAATCATGTCCATCAAGGAATTCCGTTTCATATCGCCCTTCGACAGTTGACCTTTGTGAAATTCCTACATCGCAGATAACTCTCATTTCTGGACGCATACATCTCGATATCCTGTCATCCTTTCACCGGCTCACGCTGAAGGCACGAAGTGAATGAGTTGATATATTAATCGAGCTTTTTCAATATTCCTTCTACGTCAAACATGCGTGCATGCCTCGGAAAAGCAGTGCCAGCCTGTTCATTCGCAATATAGAAACTGCAATCACTCCGAGCGGATTTGGATTTGCATCTAAAGAATCGGGATCCAATGTAGAGGCTGTGATTGATGCCAGATATTAAAGCGAATCGTTAAGCTTCCTATATTGCTCTTGTGATTGAAACGTGAGCTACGGCCGTTCAACAACTTTCTTCCCTCTTTTCAGTCCTCTTTTCAACAGTCTGAGCTGGCAAGATCAACGAATGATTCATGGTAACTGCTAAGTTAATAAGTATTGTCGTAGGAATTGTGAAAACAGGTCCTGGATATATAAGCAATCGCAATTCTTTCCTCAATATGAGCATTAGGTCGATTTTAGGATGGTCTAGGGGAGAAAATGTACGGTAAAAAGAAGTTTTTGTCTCCTCAATAGTTGTTTCAGTCTATAATAACAACTGCAAAAGCATTTTTTGTCATTATCTAGGTGATTTTTCGTAAAAGAGACAAACCCGGTGTACAGTGCATTTGTCCTTTTCCCGTTGATACATTCGACCCTCAAGCTTTTGATATTTTGACTGAAATTTGCATCCAAGTTGAACAATTTTCCTTACCAAAACATTTTCTGAACCACTAAACGGACCTCTGGCGGGCGCCTAAATTTTTTCCAGAGCGATCAAAATGGTTAATTAGCTATTAATAAACCAATATCAGTGTCTCCGTGAAAGAACTCCTCACTTGAAGACGAAATTTGAAATTTTCATTTAAGCGGTGTTTGACGCCTGTCAGAGTAATCACAGTTGCTAGAAGCCTGGCACAACGGTTGTGAAATGTAACAAAACATTAGTCAAAACAAAACGATCGCACGCTCAGGTTAAGCAGCATCAGGTCTTAAGTAATCTTTAATAAAAAATGTTTGGAGAGCTCTTGATTTCGGAGTGCGAATCCAGATGTGGACTGACACACCTGGTTGCCCTATCAACAGGTTTACCTCGAGTGCTGGGTTCACCTCAAATAGGGACGTAATAGACGTGTAGGTAATGCATATTCCGCCGGTTAATGGTATGTTCATACCATTGGCCCTGCTATACCGGTAACTGCATATATTTCACGGCTGACGGACTAAACTAATCCACTCATCCGACTGATTAATACGGTTCGACATAATATTGCGAGGCATAGGTATACAATATACAATACTGTGAACGTGACTGAGAGGCGAGAACGTCGTCGCTGACGTGGTTACGTTGATGGCAAGCGCTTTCGTTGTGGGGGCATTTCGAGTTGAGCTCTGAATGATGTCTTCACATTAGAAGCGCTATTAGGTAACCAATGGAAGCACATCATCACCTAAGTCAATTCATTTAGTACTTCCGACATTTCAGTTCAACTCATAGTCAAACGTGAACTCAAACTGAAACTGCAATTCAAACGCAAACTGAAACTCATGCGTCTGTGCAAAAAGTAGAAACTTGCAACCCTAATACTGGGCACACTATTTCTCCGATGAGCACCCATTCCCAGAGAGGAGTATAAGTAGTGGGGTAGGATAAAAATTATTATACCCACAGAACCATAAAGGCCGAAAATGGCTCGGACCATTGTTCCGCGGATTGTGAAAATCGTCATCTATTATGTCGATTTCCTTCCTTTTCAGGTGGCAGTCATTCGATTCCGAAGTTCATTGCTTTCGGAGATAATGGCCAGGAAATAAAGGCCACGGCAGCATCGGGAGAAAGAATCGCCGGGCAGGACCCCAGTTCTCATTCATTACCCCTTTTCGCTGAAATGGCCAATCATTTATTTTTACCTATAGAATTCCCCGCGGACGGAGACTGGAATCTGGAAGCCCCCTTTCGATTGGCCGTTTATCATTCACCATTGGCTAGCATTCGGGCTCAATCCAGCACGCACAACAGAAAGCTGAGCAAAGGTAGGCAACTTGGATTGTCAGAGTAATTTATGGGTTCGCTCCAGGAGCGTACATGAACGATAACGAGTGTCCCTGAGGGGGGGGGGATTGGTCAGTCATCCTGGTTTTTGGCAGTGAAATCTCATCTGACTGAGTTTTTAGGAAAATTCCCAACTTAGGTGGGTAGGTACACAGGAGCACCTACCTGTCGATGGTCGCATATCTATAGTGTTCGTTAACAATTTCCCGTCAATTCTTTAGCTCAGTCTATACATTCAATTGGTGAAGTTAGGTACGTCGTGAAATGTTCAAAATATCACGTAGGTAAGGAAGGACGTAAAACGCGCGTTTTAGCCGAGCAAAGCTCTCGAATGGTTCAACTTGGGGGATTAAAGTTTATTATTCTCTATTATCCACACATTGCGAATGATAACTCCTTCCTGCCTCACCAAGCTGCATTCACTGGACGTTTGTTTTCATCTCCCTGCGCAATTTTCGGAAAGAGCGAAATAGAGCGGAAACTAGGCGACTCGGTCGATTGACTTCGGCAACGAGCGCTGATATTGCTTTCGTGCGTAATCAAATGCTCATAGATCACTTTAGTGCCGACGTTGTGTTTGTGAAACGGGGCGCGTTTTACTTGATATGTAGGTAAACCTTGGGTATCCTGCGTCGACGTCAACCCGGGCTCCGGTTGCCAGTATTTATCCAATTATTTCCATCGATGACCATCGATGAACTGGAAGCCAGCCTGGTTATTTGTGGATGCAGTGACTCCCGGCTCTATTTGCCTTCGCCCTAGCGATGGAAATTGAACGACGTAGAGTGCAGTATCGATGTATTGCTCTGCATCGGAAGGGTGCACCATACTTTTTGAACATAGCCACCGAGCAATGGTTTCTTAGCTTGGAGATGCACCGGACGACAATTTCTAGCTTTTAAGCTACTGAGGTAAGAAATCTTGAGCCACAGTAACGCCATGATGAAAAGTTTCATCAATCTGAAAAATTATCTATCAACTTTGTTGGAAATGTTGCAAAAATAGGAGCGAAACCGAGAAATCTAATTCGAAAGCTGTTCCCGTATTATATGCATCTGGCCCTTGAGCACTGTTCTACAGCTGTTGTATCTAGCTCCTTTGATATCCCTCTTTTTTCCTTATGAAAGGCGAAACCGCATTACTGTCAAGGAGCTGATCCTTTTTTCATCGCTCGATATGGCTCCCTTCTGCCATGGAACCATTTGGTGAAAAAACATCTCCGTACTACGAGTTTCGGAGTCGGGGAAAACTCCTAGCCATTGATTCTGTTTGGCGGAGGCGGCTCTCCATTTTATTGCTATTTCTACTCGTCCCCTAACGCAATTTATATCCTCTCATAGTCACCCTGCTGTGTTTTCAAGTGCGTCTGCTTTTGTTTACTGCCCAAGTTATAACATTTTGGTAAGACTCGAAACGTGAGGGAGAGAGGGTGAGAGATGTGATACTCGACAATAGAGACGTGTAATGCAGGGGATTCACACTCGGCTCGCTCTCTGGAAATGTCTTATATCTTGGTCGTTTGATAAATTTATTGTTATCGTTATTTGTTGATGATCATTTTTAGTACACTTCTCTCGCAATAATCGACTGCATTCGGCCTATTGGCGTACGCATAAACTACTTACCTGCAAAATACTTCCACCCACGACTGATGAGTTGTTGTTGTAATGACATCGTAGTTGGTCTGTCAATCGACTTGGACTTTCTACAAAACATTAGTTGCAGCCTCTCCAGTTTAATCAGATCGGTCCCAGACACCTTGGGAATTACAAACTGCTAAATTGATTAGGTCAGCGGTCCCTGAAGGGACGAACACACGTTCGTTTGTTGTTCCATCGGTGCCAGGCAATTGAAACGCCACTAATGTTGGGAATGCTCGCATACGAAATGGGTTGTAATTAATTATCCCGATTCGGTATGGACGGGTTGATTGAAGTTTCAATACGAAATCGAATTCAATCAAATATTAGCATTAAGTTTCACGGATTCACCCGATTATAGGCCTGATTAATTGACAATATACGCGTCGTTGGTCGCTCTGTTGGTCATGGCGCAATCCACTGTTGGATTCATTTTCTGTTTGATGGTATTTTGCCTTCAAAATAAATACTGATAAAAACGAGGAGCAAACCGCCTAATAAGCGTGGTTAAGATAATAGCCGCAGAGGCGCTGGTGGTGGTGGTGTTGACGAAGAGTGGTGGTAGTGGTGGTAGTGGTGGTAGAATATAACAATAAAAACCTATTTCAAGCAAAATAGATTAAACGGCATATTCAACAATTCTATGACATGGTATCGTTTGTGCCCAGTTACATTACCATCAAGAAACTAGGTTTTAATTCCCCTTTTCCTAATTCGGAGGATAAAGGTTGTTAGCCTCCGCTATTTGCGGTGGGATCAGGAACCAGGAGCCTCCCCATACTGCTCATCCGGATTTTGGACCAGTCCCTCGGGTTGCATCCGTATGCACTTGGCCTTATCCACAAGGACTTGAGATGACACCTAACTCCCAACCGTAGAGTTACTGTAAAGGTATAGGTTTTAATTGTTGTTGAAACTGGCCCTTAAGCTTAAAGAATGCACCGACTGTAAATATACCGAGCATGAAAGTTGTGTATGTAAGGCACCACTCCTAGCTACCTCTTCCATTGAAAATCTCTTTCTAATGTGTAATTGAATGGGTAAACTAATATTTTAGGAGTTGCGCTCCGGAAGATTGCTTCTTCGAGGGGAAGGAGATTGCTTTTAAATAATAAAGCATATGAACGGTCGAATTTTTTAGCGCAAGTATAAGAATGGAATTAATCTCAACTGAGATATCCCTCTTTTCCGGCTTGAGGATTAAAAGATTCATGCGTTACAAGGGTGGCTATCCCTGTAGGGTTCAGATACTAACAATAGTATTCATGTGCCTTTTAAAACGGCTGCTCCATTTGTCGTTTTTTCTCACTCGAATTCATGAGCATTGATACCGTATGCTTGCCATATTTTCGAGCTGTTCAATGATCCCCATTCCTTACGTTCCTCAAACATGAGGTATAATTGGCGAGTGGAGCTCAGAATGATGCTATTTTCGGACGAAATTTCCACACCGTGAGATCCGTTTATTTCATAGGTTAAAAAGTAGTTACCTACAATAGGGTACATGTGGCATTGTGCGATTTATGTGGTCATTATGGTGTTTTTGTTTTTGGAAGCTCGCTTCAACGATTGATATTTGATTTGTTGGGCATAGATGAATCAATATTGAATATGAGACCTACTTTTCTCATTAACTGTGGCTATTAGTTATTAATTTTCCAATCACCCTAGTTTGTTCAACTTCTATTTAGAATTCCGCATGCTAAACAATAAATGTCCCTCGCCAATCAGCAGCTAATGAATCTTTAAAACGCGACGAGTGGGAGCAGTGAGTGTTCACATTTCAATAAGCTCTAGCAAACATAGAAGCGTGTTCCGGCTTCTGTTTCGGTACGGTCGAACGATTCAATTTGGCGTATGGTTGGGTATGAAAAAAGCCAGTCTTGAAGATAAACAAAAATCTACCGAATAGTCGTAAAAATTCTTCATTTTGCTTTTGTTATTTTATTTTTTTCATTTTGCAGTTATACAACCAAAATTGTTTTGTATTACCGACGATATACCTACTGAGATCGTGAAATCCCAACAATCCGTAAAATTCCTTCACATAGGAATGCCTGTAAAGTTCTCTTGACTAATCTTTTCCTGTACCAGAAACCAACGAGAAACAAAGGTTTTAAACAGCCATTTCTATTGCATGAGCCCGAGAGCAGAGGACACTGGACATTCGAGAGTTACAAATGGTCAATTTTAACTCGCTAGTCCGTGAACAGGTTTTATAATCATGGAGATCATGTTCTGTTGAGGGTTATTGCAGTATTTCGACTGTTTCAAATAGGTATTGTTAGGAGAGCTGTTACAAGTTATGTAGTTCTATCACTGCTTCTTTGCATGTCGTCCTACTGATTTCAGTGGTTTATTCTTTTGGGGGATACTCTTGTTCTATTTTTAGCGCTTGTTCGTGAATACCTTCGTGCATTTGACCTTAGTATTTCAACATATTCCTCACTGCCCATGAAGACATCCAGGGCATTTGTATCACTATCACATCAGAGTCACGTACAAAATGTTGAAACATTCTAACCACATTTCGCGGTAAGTTCTTTCAAGATAACCCTTGTTTATGTATTACATGCAAGAAACAACTTGAAGTTGATGCCGCATGGTGCATGTCAATTATTTCCCTTCGCTTTTTCTTATTGAATGGGGAATTATCGAAATTCTGCCTTTTTCAATTTTTTGCCTTCCTCTGATTTTTCATTTTATTTTTTTAATGAAAAATATCAAGAGTAAAGTAGGTACCCAGGTATAATAATCGATATTCTTCCGTGTACTCTAAAGTCAACGTCAGTCTCACTATACGGATGCATTCCAGTTTTGGCTGTTTTGGCGATCCCCTACGGAAACATTCTGGGAGCACCAAAGATGATGGAATTAGAAGGTAGTTTCCTCGACGAAATTCAACGGCTGCACAATCCAATTATCTGAAATAACTTTCAAACCCGATGAAAGAAGTCTGCAAGCTTTGCGAGCAGGAGCTTTCCTGCCGGCGTTCGCTGGTGGAGGGGGCGGATGATCGGCCGGCCCGATGTTCGAGCCAGTCGTTCGCTGACAGTCGCAGGGCCTCACTCCCTTACGTTTTGAGTCTGGCGTTTTTCGTGTTCTCAAACTCCGGTGTCTAGCGATCGACGCCGTAAGTTTTCTGCTCGACCGAAAAAATTCACAAAAACAGAATCCAAAACGACGTTTTCGCGTAGTGGTTGTGTTTTTAATTTTGTGTTCTTTGTTTCCGCGATACGTAACTTGAGGCTGGAAAATATCGGAAAATTGCTGAGAACGTTTCTCTAATTGACAGGTATGCCAGGTGTTTCATAATATGAACTCCACCATCCATCGTGAAATCCACCATTACGATGTTAGAAATTATTGTGGTGATGGCGGATTTCACGATCTCTGCTCATCCTTGAATAGGGGCTTATTTTTGCTGTTATGGTAATAGTTAGGCCACGGTGGCGACGTTTTAAAAAAACAAAAATGTCTATTTTGCGTTAAAAAAACTGCTGGTTTATTAACCGGTTATTACCGGCATGCTGAAAACATTTATCTATCCGATATCTAAGGAAGCATCAGATAAACTTCTCCACGTTGCAATTTATTTAAAATTTCAAAGCCAAAATCTCATTGGCAATGGGAATTGAGAGCTTCTTTGGATATCGGATGGATAAATCAATGGATTGGGCTAAGGCCCTTAGGATTTCACCAACTATGGAAGCCTTGGTCGAGCAAAAAAAATTTCGATGTCATGGTTTTGTTAGTGTCGTATCTTACATTACCATCAAGATCAAGGAAAAACTTCTTGAGTTTTATTGTTGGTGAAATCGGCACTCAGTCTTCCTGCTAGTCTATCGGCTGCTTGGTATACCTACGTATGTTTTGAGTATTGGTAGGTGCCTATATTTTATAAATTCAATAATAGGTATTTTGAAGTGTTGGAACTAATATGGGTCAGTTCGCTTTCGACTCCAATATTCAGGAATTTTAAACGCTCAAATCGGATGTACCTGCCAACAGAAAAACATTATTGAACAATAAACCAGAATCGCCTATTGAATTGCGAACAAAAAACTTGAGCTTCCTCAGCTATAAAGTTTGCCATACGATTTGACTGCTGGTGGAGGGGGTGAGAATATGCGAATCTTTGAATGGTTGAGGTGGCGTCGGCGTTGAGCCCTATACAATTCATTGGCGTTAACTTTAAACAGCCGTTACCTGTGACGTTCTCAGGCTTAGGGCAAACCGACACTGTGACCCTTATCTAGAGAACATGAACTCGTTGATATATCGAAATATTTGTTTGAACCTATGATCTGTGGTTCAAAGTATGGCGCTCACTGGTCCGTAGCATTTTCTATGTAACTTCCCTCACAATGAAACACTAAAAAAATCAATTTAACGACTTCGGCCGAATGGACGATAATAATCGACACTGGCTCGACGGGAGGTGACTACGCAGTGAAAGATTTTTCATTTCCAGAATTTATTTTGTCAACTAAACTGTAAAACAAGTCGTCGAAGTAAGTAGTTTTGTTTTTCGCTGCGTTGTCCAGTTTCCAATGGTCCGAGATTTTTCGTCGCCTCAATATAAAATCGTATTGTCGAGCGATGGAAGTTTTTCTAAAAAGTTCCAACGAATCAGTACTTCTCATGACCAGTGCAACGTTGCATCTTTCTGAAATCCGAATCTCGAATATTATATGAATAGTCTGGAATGTTCTATTGTTTGCGACGGGAAAGGTTAGTAGCCAAGTTGCTTTGGAAGGTCGGATTCGTCGGTTGCTTGTTCAGACTTCACGGAACTCGCCCTATCTGTGGGAACGTTAAATCGAACAATCTGCCCAATGGAGAGATAGCCCTGGGAAAATGTTAGTGCTGAGTAAATTAAATCCAATGATAGTTTAAATCATCATAAGGTTTGTTTTTCATTAGACCTGTTCCAATAGTTGGCTTATGGGATCTCTGTTCATCGGTGGAGAATTTCGAAGATTGAACAGTAGGTAACTTGAAGATGGTCAATATAACAGGGAAAATTGAGTTTAACTCAAGTGGTTGTTTTAGGTTAGACGAATTCCGTGGGTAAATCGTGAAAAAATTTTGCGTCCCGATCGCACGACCGGGATTTTAACGTTTCAGCCTGCACGTCAGTCTTCCCTCCAACATTCGATTGCTGGAAATCTGCTATTGCCAATTAGGTAAACACGCGAGAAGTGCTGTTAGCCCAAGGAAAAGAAGTCGGAGTCACGCAGGAACCAAAAGTACCCAGATACTGTATTTACTGGTGATGTTATTCACAGGTCGTGGGCGACTTCCAAGTTGAAGGCATCTGCGGTATGAACTTCTTGCTGTCAATCGACTATAATCTAACCAATAAACTGACAAGAACATTTTAGTGATTACCACGACCCAAGTAGCACAATACTAAAATTGAAAAACTTTATGAAAAATTAAAATTGACCAATTGGCTTGTATAAAGATTTGGGGCTGTTCCTTGCCAAAATAAATTTTTCCTGGGAATTAAAAAAAATATAAAAAATCGTCAACTGTTTGAGAGAAAGTGTTTACGGAAGACGGGGTTCATGGTCGATGGCCGGACGGAAATGTTTTCATTGTAGATTCGTATTCTTCACCCTTTAAAACGTAAACCATAAAATTTTCAAGGGGTGTTGAATTTTTTTTTGACAATTACCTACTATGGTTTGATACTGAACAATAAACCAAAATTAAGAGGAATTTTTAATAGGAGTAAATTTCTGTGTGGTTGGTACCTGTGGCATTGCTAGCGTTAAAGGGTGTTTAACTTTCATGTGCGGTCGCGGTAACCAATTTCTCGTTGGTTAGGTACCTGTCAGCTTTTTCTCTGATGTATACGCCTGTGGCGAAGGAGTAGCCTCTTCCCCGAGTCGTTTCTTCGAAGTTTTTCTACGAGGAAATGAGATTTTCCCTGTCTTTTCAAGTGGGGAACGGAAGACGCACCGCTAATTGCCTCGCCGCCGTAATCCGCAACTCCAGAAGGGAGTTCCGCCTTGGAAGTGAAGGAGCCTTTTAGCTGGAAAAATATTTTTGCTCAGTTCACCGGCAAAAATGAAGTGAAAAGACGTCGGTTCAAAACGTACCGGAGAACCGAGGTGTGCCCGTGGGCGTTTGAGCCACTTGAAGAGACAAGGCAACGTCAAATAACTTGGAGAGGATATTAGCTACCTGGATACACGTTAGAAATTTACTATTTTCCAGAGGCAAACAAGCGTGCGCAAGGTTTAACAAATAGATCCCATTCAGAAAAATGTTATCCCCCTGAGAGATAGTTAGCCACTCGAATGAACCCCTAAAAATAGGTCTGAATTTTCCAATAGCAAAACTGTTTTCTTTGTAGTGGGGCACTTTCAAAAACATTTTCTTACAACCGTTTACATTTAGATGCTAGTTTCTCGCCATCGCTTATCAGAAAATCAAAACGGTGACGCTCTCGTCAATAATTTGGAAGGTTTGTCAGATGCTGATCGTAAGAAAATGCAATTTTGAAATCATATGATTCTATACAAAGAGAGCAAAAGTGAATTACAAAAACATCCATTAGTGGCATCGTCCAGCCTGGTGGCAGCCCCCTTTCCACTAGTTGGTCATACACAAGCAGTTATTTTGTTAGTCTTTTCACAGGTTTTTCGGATGCTCGTGCTTTATTTAGACTGAACTTTCACGGAATGGTGTCAATGATGAAATTTTTATATCCTTGAACACCCAGAAAAGGAAGTCAAAAAATGGTTCCCGTATAGTCAGGTATTCAATCTCAACATTGCTTCTCAACAACGGTTGCAAATGTCGCGTCAAGGCTTTCAGTGTACCAATGCGTGGAGCCGTTCGTTGGTATGCGAATATGCGGCTTATCTGTAGCAAGCGACACCTTGATCCCTTGAACCGAGATTATCTCCTTCTGGCCATTACTTACGTTATCGACCCCCATAAGGCAATGCGCTTATCAGCCTCACTTCCTTTGCGCCATGAATGGCAGGCATTTTTCTATAGCAGCGGTCGATATCGTCATATCGTTGTAGGTTCATTTTTATCTCTGCGAGCCTTGCATCTTAGGTAATGCGAAGTTTCAAGATCCGTTTCATGTATTTTCTTTTATGGCTTTCAGCCCGTGTTGCTTGATTGGCCTATAAAATGCCGCCCTCCCCTGATATCGTATTATACTTTGCCCAAAGCTTAAAAAAATGTATTGAGAATTCGCGCAAATGAAGGATTTGTCATAAATCACCAGATGGCAAACTATGAGCTTTTTCCTTGTCTAAACTTCGTAGAATTAATTTAAAATCGCTAAGGCGGAGGGCAGTACCGAATTTATGGCTTTTGGCCGATTGATTTTCATCATTTAATAGGAGTCATTAGGCATCGAGGGTCGTGAGATAAGGTCGGATACCTGCCCACGCTCGAGCTAACAATACGTTGTAGAAAAAAACACACACGTGGGTTGACCTGTGAGGTAGGTCGTGGCTGTTCGCCCTGAAGATTCCCTAGTGAGGTAGCATCACCCTCGAGACCTTGTCACCCTTGAGACCGCCGAGGTGGGAGAAGAAAAATAAACTGCAGTAAATTAATATCCTACGTCAAAACAGAGGTGGTCCCCCTTCGACAATACCTGCCGAGAAGTACATGCTGTGTATTCAATGTTTTGCCGACGGTCTCAAAGGTGATTTATCAGTTCCGACGAGGAAAGCATAGCCGTCATTTTCTGACCGTAGGCACTTGGCATTTAAAAGAGGATAGTGAGTTTATGTGGTCGAGGAGTTTTTTGAGTTTTGCCGCCGTAGGTGCCGAACAGCTAGAAACATCGTTTAGCATAGATTCTTCAATATTTCCCAACAGATTTTTTTTCCGGTCTGACATTGACCAAGAGATTATTAACCAATAATGTTGGGATTATGATAAATGGCGTTTCTTTGGAGGCGTTGTCCTGCAATTAAACATAAAATTGCTTTATGACAATAAATGCCGTGGTTCTTTCTGTGCTCGCATTTCGTGCTGGAGATTTTTGAAGATCGCTTGATCATTTCAGCCTGCCAGATAAGTTCGTCTTCTTCTCTCTATAACATGTCATGTGCTAAGTTGCTTGGTAGCACAGATATCCAGATATTGGGGTACTCTATTTTCTTCCAATTCAGCATCCTCAGGCCAAAAAGAGAGGAAAGTCCTAGATGCCGGACCATATTCATAATGTACCGTTAAATTGTGCTTCTATATGCTGAGGGTATGGAGGCCTATTCACTCTTCTCATTTGGGTCATCGATATAAACTTTTCCAATGGTAATTTGAAGCAGCAGGGTACAAGCTTGATTATCTAGAGCACCATTCGGTAACAATCTTCATCGAGTATAAGGAATGTTTGGTATCGGTAGCAGATGTTCCCTAATTGTATCAAACTGTCTGCAGTTAGAGAAGCTGCGATTCGTGGCCTTTGAGTAACAGGATCTTATTTTTCAAGTGCATGGGCATCACACACGAATATTCAGCCTGATTTGAATCGTTAAGGTTTGTTATACGGACAGGCCGTTTCATTTGTCCCTTGATTGGATAGACGGCCGTCGATGCCTCCAAGCGTTGACTGAGAGCTAGACGAAGGGAAGACCCCCATGAGGGCGTAACAAAATTAATAGTCTTCCCCACGCTCTCGATTCGATAGGGTCCCTTGAGTCTCTGTTCGCTGATAAGGAGCTCAATTGAAACTGACGTGATAGCGATAACAACTTTCTGGTCTGCCCTTTGAAGATAAGTGAAGCGATAGTTTGTACGGTTCGATAGTCAAGACACGTGGTTTCCAATATAAAAGTTGATTGATAATGTCAGGGGCAGAGAAATGCGGCTGGATGAATGTTTTTTTTTTCTCTGTGTGTACTGTCTGTCTAAAACACATTATAAAAAAGGTTTGAATCCATTCTGTCCCACTCAAGTCCGTTATATATACATATCTGCGTTAGGAACGTGTTCAATTCCATAGCACGTACACGTTAAGCAATTTGGCGAAAGGACACTAATCATGCTCTCGTTGATTACGTTCTCCAAACTCCTCCAAAACATCATTTGAACTCATTCGCAATCGAAAAACTCGTAAGTTGAACGTTCAGAAATTTGATTTATTTCCATAGCCTTATCTTCATCATTAAGAAAAAGGGAAGGGGGGAGTTTCAATGACTCAGCGCTTAACTGGTCTGGTGTATTATCAAGGAATAATATGGAAAGGAAGTAGCACCACACGCTCGACATTCCTACGGTGTTAATGCAATAAATAGCCCATAAAATTGACAAACGGCTTTTTACGCCTGCAAAAACGGCAAGGTCTGCAGCTCGTTATGCGCCGCTGACTGATCAGGTCCTGGATAATTATTCATAAGCCAGAGGCGACACAAACGGCAAAAACGCTCGGGGAGTGTCGTGAAATATGCCGTGTCTCCCCCGCGAGCACCTCCGCCACACACATGTGCACCTATAACAGCAGCTAAGCACTTTGCCTGAATCCACACAACGTAACATTTCTCATCTGCAAGCCCTCGTTCTAACGCTTGAACCTTATCAGGTCCCTATTAGTCAACCGTGTGTTCCCCTGCACGTGAAGCCAACAGCCCGGAAACCGAGCAGGCGTTGGCGATAAATTCCTTAGCGGTGAAAACTGCGCTGCCTCAGCGGGAAATTCGGAGCATTTAATTCCTGAGAAAAAGATCAAGGCAAAGATCAAAACAGGGAGGGGTCGAAAAACGTGGGGTGAAAACAAGCTTGCCAGGTGCCTTCCTCAAAAAAGTATGGAAGTATATTTAACCAAATTTAGGGTAGTTAGGTAGTTAGGAACTTTGATATTTGGATACGGAGAAGTTCCAAAACATGTGCCTGTAGATAATGCTGCTGGATGGATGGGTCAAAACGTTGACAATTATCGCTTCATTGAGGGTCTCTTGATAATCAACGATTACTTTGTTGAATAATGTGGACATGGTAGTCCAAAAAGAAAACTTTTTTAAGCTAGTCTGGAATCCTACAGAAAATTACGTCAATTGTTAATAAAAATTCGAGTCGTTAGTCTAGTTCCCTTCTACAATCTGAACTGATGGATGCTGAAAGAAACGTTCCTAAGGACCCATGCCATAGCATAGTTTAACAATCGACAGAACTGTTCTTCCGAAGAGAACATGTTCGGTTCCATTCTATTGGTCAAGTTACATGAAGATCCGTCTTCGTAGAGCTCAGGTAACGCGTGGGAGAGGTTGATCTGGTTTAATCTATAGCTCGGCGGAGGACGAAAAAAGGAGACTTCTTGTTCTTGTCAGGACAAGAGGAAAACAAACTACGAAACTAATGCTATGCCTTTGGAATAAATCAACGAGCATTCTCCATTTCATTAGCTGCAGGAATAGGAGCATACCTATGGACCGAATCGGACTTTCTCGACTCGACGAAACCTTTTCCAGATCTAACGGCTAATAATTATTTTGTCTAGTTCTTCTGACTTTTTAGAGAAGCTACCTTCATCCTTTACTCATGAGTGAGGAAACTTTTTCCTTCCGAATCAATCCTCTGTTCCACGTTTAATCATCCTTTCAAGTTTATCTCTTTTGTAACTAGCCCTTCCACGCATTTAAATAATGCATTTAACGAAATGTGATCTTTTGTTGCAGGTGAGGTTTTGATGATTTTCTTCCTGATGATTTGTGAGTTAAAAATCATGCCTTTCATGCCTATTCCTTAAAAAAAGTACCGCACATTTAATTGAAGGGGTCATTACGAAAGCAACCCATGCCAAAAAACGTTAATTTTCAGGAAAACTATAAAACTATTCCATAATTTAAGTGTAGGAGATTCTTTCTATCTCGAGATGTATCAACCAGCTCGTGGGCCCTCTCGGTCAGATTATTAGGCTGTGTAACAAAACCTTGAGTAACAAAATGCGAAATATTAGGAGGAAAAAGGGATTCTCAGGAACAAGCATGATGTGCTGGTCTGTCTATAATTAGGGCCAGGAAATCGTTGGCATCTTCCAACTTCTGATAAAAGCTGTCATGTTCAACGTCTGTCTTGGCCTCTTGCCGAGAAGTCTTTGCAAATTCCGATGGCGTTGATGAGAATGAGTGCATTAATTCCTTCTTCTCGAATCAGTTTCTGGATCCCTCATGTCGATAGCGCCTGAAGAGTAAAAATTACACGTTTCGTGCGAGTGACTGTAATGGCGTGTTTCCACCCTCTCAAACAACTCCAGATGGAACAAAAGGAGGGCCGAGACAACGAGCTGTAATTGCAAAGATGATTGTTCGCCCCTCGCGAAAACTTCCGCGTATGATTCAAGGCATAATTGAAGACACTCGTGGAAGAAAAAAAAAATAAATCTCCCGACAGGCCAGTGGACTGTAATGGAATGGCCCGTTGGCGAGAGGAGGCAGGTGAACACACTTTCAGTTCTGTTTGCCAGCAACATAATAGCAACTTCCACTTTCGTACTCAAGACGCATGCGAGTTGGGAGTGCTAATTAAAATTCACCGACGCAAGTTGCCATCAACCGGTTGGCAAGGTCTTACAAAACGATCTTCCATCTCTTGCTCTCTTCAAAAGTCCATATCATAGGCTTCAGATCACAGGCCATTCGCCTTGCCTCTTTTAACTTGGCCTAATTGATACTTTTGAGACCAAATCACCTTCTGCGTTCGCTTCGGTAATTGTTCATGATTTACGACGGAACGCCACGTTGAGCCATTTGTCAAAAATTATGGCCGAGCCACGGAGGTTTAGTGTAGTTTATTCAATTCCATTAAGGACCCGGTTACTAAAACCTGGGTAATTTCCGTATCATTAAATGTGGCCGGGGCACGGGATACTCGGAGCTGGGTATCACAGTTTGGGATAATTAATGGTTCTAGTGGACCATCGTTCTGTCTATATCGGCTTTCCAAATACGGTGACACTGCCTTATAAATTTGCCTGCCTTTACGAGGATGAGAAGACCATCTCCCTGGTAGATTTGGATCGTGAGATGGGTTATCCATTGACGGTTTCGTCTTTCAAAAATATGTTTG
The DNA here is from genome assembly GCA_036186465.1 of Nesidiocoris tenuis. Taxonomy (NCBI): domain Eukaryota; kingdom Metazoa; phylum Arthropoda; class Insecta; order Hemiptera; family Miridae; genus Nesidiocoris; species Nesidiocoris tenuis. The sequence goes on along the minus strand of AP028915.1, from coordinate 6,974,657 downwards.
CCTTGTTCATCGTTTTTGTGCGAGTTCGAGGCAAGAAATCGGCGAAGAGTTCCTCTTAACATTGAGTGAGCTTGAGCACTTTCGCGCGTACGGGCCTCTTCAGGGTCGATTTCCGACGTATTGTCTCTCGTAAGGAGCGTTAGAGGGGCTGATCTGAATTTCAAAAATTTGGAAAGCCGCAGGTGGCCTGCCGTCATTCCTCTGATGGGACGCCTAGCCCAGAAACCGCCATCTCTGAATGGCCGGATCCCAGCATTCAGGCAAACGCCAGCAAGAGACAATATCTCCGAAATAGTTCTCAGCTAATGCCTCGTGGATTTCTAAAGACAGGTTTCTATCTAAACTTTATAGAAAGAAGTAATGTCGTCTTTAAAGACTTAATAATAATATGATAAGAATAGAATAATTATAATAGAATAATAAGATGATAATTATTACCCGACCTTTCCACATTCGGGTGGTAAGTAAGTGCCAAAAAAATATTTCGATACATTAGAGCTTAGAGCACAAAGGAATTGTATCCAAAAATGGCGTTTTGAGAAAAATCTTAAATAAACGTTTTTTATTTCTAAAACATTTTTTTTACGCTCTTCAACTAGGCATCCAAATACGAAGCTGCAATTTACAGAGTTCACCAACATTCAGGAGTTATCGATCACTACGTACCTAACCGAGATAATAGCTGGTTACACCTAATCAATATTGATGGTAATAAGTATCAGGGAACGCAATTTCGATGGAAAATTGCAGGATTAATTCACGAGCCGGCTAAAATGGGGGATTGAAGCTAAGCGCACCTTGTGGCCAGTTATGAACCTGCGGGGATCACTACCAACTTCATGAACGACCGTTTGCTGATAGGGGTAGCGGGGGTGAAGTAAATTAGAACAAGGGACGTCGATGGGGTGGCTTATAATCGGGTGACCTATGAGCTTTCATAGCGGCAATTTCCGCCAACACCAAAAGTCGTGGAAAATACGATAGCCTGACTATTAGCTGATGACCTATCCTCGATGAAAACTGCGATGTCCCATCGGATGGGGTCACGTTTTCAATTTTGCCTAAAATTTGACCACGCTTGCCGAACGGTTTGGTCGGTTATTGACGGTGGCGTACACTGAGAAAAAAAATAGGGCAAAAGTCGGTTGCGGGAATGCGGTTAATGGCTAGCAACCGCATTGCAACTTGGTTAATGTTAAAAGTCGGTTAATACAAATGCCGCCCCCGGAGTTGGTTAATGTAGGGCCGCCCCCAGCCAAAGTCGGTTAATACAAAAGTCGGTTAATTTACGTGAATGCGGTTAATGGCTAGCAACCGCCTAATAGTCGGTTAAACCCTAAGAAAAGTCGGTAAAACCTGCATTGCATCTAATCGGTTAAAGCAGTACATTAGCCGTATATTTAGTCGGTTGTAGTCCTACATTGACCGCATGCCTAATCGGTCATGGTGCTTCATTGACCGTATGCGTGGTCGGTTATAGTTCTACTTTAACCGCATGCCTAGACGGTCATGGTACTTCATTGACCGCATACCTATTCGGTTATATTCGTACATTGACCGCATGCCTAATCGGTCATGGTACTTCATTGACCGTATGCGTAGTCGGTCATGGTACTTCATTGACCGCATGCCTAATCGGTCATGGTGCTTCATTGACCGTATGCGTAGTCGGTTATAGTTCTACTTTAACCGCATACCTAGTCGGTCAAGGTACTTCATTGACCGCATACCTATTCGGTTATATTCGTACATTGACCGCATGCCTAATCGGTCATGGTACTTCATTGACCGTATGCGTAGTCGGTCACTGTACTACATTGACCGCATTCCACAGTGGAATACGGTTAATGTAGCCCACTTGAAATGGAATTTCAAACATGTGATCTGAAAATGAAATTTGAGTAACATTTTGGTAATATATTCTTTAATAAAAACGAATTAGGTATACATATTATTAGAATGATAATGAGAAAGTGGGCCTGATTCTTCATGGTACATAACTGTTTTCCAAATATGCGACCTAAAAATAAAATTAGTTAACATAAGTTTACTAATAAAACATTTTAAACCTGTATGATACAGTCAATAGGTACCTACATATGTTTTTTTATTTGTACAAATTCTTACAATAATGGTAACTATAAGTGAGCCTCAATATAGCGTTTTTCAACTTGGCGACGTTCTTCGGCAGGGCGATACTGTCAAGTGCCGGGTATAGTTGTTGGAAATCAAGGGATAGCTGAGAAACCAAACACGAAACACTGTTAATACATCTGAGGGCTGAAAATTACAACCGAGCAAGTACCACTCAAAAAAAAAAAAAAAGTTTCTCACCAGCTTATGGCCGATTATGGGAAGTCCGATAATCATCACCGTGTCCAGGTAGTCTTCAAAACTCGCGACCTTTGCGTAAGCTATTCGCTTGCCGGCCGTTTTCTTCCAAGATTCGAGGAATGTAGATGATTCAGCGCCGCCCTGCACCCCTCTTGCCGCTCTTGCACTATTTGAGAATCGGGGTCGTCGAGAAGAGCCGTTTTTATTTCTGGGAAAAACGTTTGTTAGATCGTGAAAAAAATGCTCAATGCACAATGAACCTGACAATCAATCTCTCTTCATTCAATAGTATTTACCCTCAACGTCGATTACGTCTTCAATCTTCCTTTTTTTTATTGCTGGCTGCAGGCGTCGTCCGTCAGTTCCTCAGAACTAAATGGAAAAAAATCAGAAAGACAGCCTGATGCACACACAGCCTCAACCAATATACTGCAAATCATCCACCCAACGTACACAATTACTTACCATTTTCTTGTCCAAAAATAGGCGTACCCGTGTTAGCCAGGAAGTAGGAAGAATCAAGAGAAGAGCCGAGGTCAAGCCGAAGTGAGAAATATCCGATCCGTGAGAGCCGATTGCCGAGAAACGCGCGAGTCAAAGCCGGAATAAATGACGGATAAGTTGCTGATGAAGCAGAGGCGATGGGAGTAGATCTCTCAAAAACTGTGGACGCACAAACGTTTTAACTACGACCGAGGTTGAAAGAGGAATGATCCCTACTTCTCATACAGCCAAGTAGAGGCTACAAGTTGGAGGGGGAGCACATGCGCAGGGCGCCTCTCAACTCTGTTACTGCTATGTTTCAACGGTATTGCATACGGTGAAAGTAGTGCAATAACCGACTATAAGTTGGAGGGGTGGGGAAAGGTACAAGTCAATGTCAATCGGCCAATGACCTTTAGGACGGAAAGAGAAAGATATTCGGTCTCTACTCTGTTACTGCTATGTTTTAACCGTATTGCATACGGTGAAAGTACTGCAATAACCGACTATAAGCTGGAGGAGTGGGGAAAGGTTCAAGTTAATGTCAATCGGCCAGACCTGTGTTGGTACGAATTCGGTCAAAACTATGCGTTAACCGACTCTACACGAGTATGCTTTAACCGACTCACCTTATGTAAAACAACCGGCTTCTTGTAGTGGTTTGACCGTAATTGACGGCAATGGGGTGCAATAACAGACTTATACGGTCAAAAGTATGGGTTAACCGACTGGGCTCCAGTACGCTTTAACCGACTTAACTTATGTAAAACAACTGACTTGGTTTCTTTAACCGTGTTCACGGCACATTAACCAACTTGAACGGTCAATTGAACAACCCATACGCGGTTGAAGTATGAACAGTAACCGACTTCTGGTTTCCTAACCTCACCTATTCTTAGTTTCGGCGCAAATATTTTCTACTTTGACAGACCTTTGTATACGGTTAGTGTTTCAAGGTCATCCTTAGACCGCATTTTACGGTTGCCGCGAGACAAACGTCGGTCAAATCTGTAGGATAGTTGGTTAAAATGGCCTGGGGGGCGGCATTTTCAACATTTCGGCATTTCTCGGTTTTTCGTAGTCTGTTGATGTCGGAAATTTGACCGCATTTCGTCATTAACCGCATATTTTCAAAATTTTTAACCGACGATTTTTCTCAGTGTATCAGTGTTCATTCTTGTTGTGCCGGAATATTATCCTCACTAAATTGGCTATCATTTCGTGGCTAAAGGGAACGATGAAGTGATTCCCCCTGCTCGTATCATCTGGTTATGATCCGGTTTAAAGATTCTCTGGCTATTGGAGCAGCTATTGTGTCTCTTAATGCTAACTGACTTACCGTACACGGGTCATGACAGATTCTCTTCATGAATTCGTTATGCCCATTTGCTCGAGCTTTTATTCGGTTGAATACTTTCCTCACGCACTGAATTCCTGGCTGTTCAACGTGGCGATCAGATAAGCTCGTTTTGGGGCACGTATTTTTGGGGAGTGAATCTTTTTTCCCTTGTGCTCTCTCACGCATATTCGTTGTACTCAGATATTATCAAAGCCACCTTTGTTCGCTTGTTTCGACCCGGATTACCGACTGGAGTGCGTTTTTGAAATCTTTGTTCAACCCGCCGTTACTAGGAGGTAGGAACTACGTGAACAATAGATTAGTCAGGGCCCACTTCCTATGTACCTACCATTAAACTAGATTTTGTGTTTTAGATTTTTTATGATTATTTATTGCTCATCCGGTCGCTTCCATCCTTAAAATTAATCGTTCTGTTTCCCCTCGCTCCGGGAGGCCTAATAATGAAATGGAGCGGATTAATTTTACTGTCTGACTTTTATCATCAGTAGTGTGAATCTTATGAAATTTGACTACTTAGGAGTTTAAATTAAACCATTCCAAAGTTTTTCGTCGGTTGTGGATGACTTGTGAAAAACTATGGAGGCTGGCAAAATTCCTATATTGCTTCGCCTGAGAAGAGTATAGTTTCCAAGTAGGGCGCAGATGTTGCCAAGTAATCATTCATTGGTTCAATCGCCCTCGTGAAGTTATGAAACTATTCGAAAACTATAAATTCTCGAGCTACGACAGCGTTGCCCAAGCACCCTTCTATAATATTCCATCTGAGAGATTAGTTTCTGGAAAGAGGTCTGGCAACCCCTTGACTCATTCTTTTAACACGACATTTTGCGGTGAATTACGTTTTACGAGCAATTAGATTCCATCTTTAAACGCCAAAGCCATAATGCTACCCTTCGACGTGATCATTATGAGTGCACGAATAAACATTATGGTCGTTTTACTGCATAATATAAATCTTCGGGAAGATTGCTTCCTCAAATCTCACGGGAACGATCGTCGCATTGGGGAAGTAGCAATTTCCACACCATAGAACGCATTAGGCTATCTTATGCTGACCAATTTGTATGGATGCAGCTGAGCGAAATTCCTGCATCTCAAAAACCTTTGAAGGATAAGACGGATTTATATCAGAGATATAAAAAAAAAATAAAAAAAAATATAAAATCTGTTTAAATAATTCTAGCATTTGCAATCGATCAAAAACCTGATTTTGACCCAATGTCGTATCTTGACACAGACGAAACCATGACATCGGAGTTGACTATTTTCATTCTTGACTCAGGTTTTCATTGTTGGTTGAATTGGCCCTACCCAAACCTTATATTTTTGTGCTGTTAAAATCGCCGCATTTTCCTGAACCTTGAAAACTCAATCTCGCAACCTCAATATTAGGAGAGAAATGAAATTCGCGTTCAAATCTCCTGTCGCGCCGGGGAAATCCAATAATTCCATCTCAGCCCCATTCATCTTGCGTGGGGTCTAAGTCTTTTCGAACCCTCGTCACCAAGCAAAACACGTATCACAACTTTTTTCTCCACCGATGGAAATTGAGAATGCTAGTTTCTCCTCGGCCAAGGTTCCTGACAACGTGGCGTTATGGCGTTATTCAGGGCTGCTGCGGCGTTTATCAAGAGATAAGCTCCTTTCCTTGGGATTTCATTTCAAACTGTTACACCTGAGTGAAATACAGCCCCCTTTTTCCGAACCCTCCTGCTGACATGCGTGGGGAGAAAATAGCACTGCGAGGGATTCACTAGATTGAGAAGTAAAGGGGAAATCACTTTTAACTTCGACCCTTTTGCCAGGCCGTATTACCTATGGTTAGGGTTAACGGCTTTTCATCGGATTTCATACGCCCGGAAGGGTTCTACCCGGTAGAAATTTTTCAAGAAAATTAAGAGAAAGTTAGGCTTTTGTGAGGGCATCAGCCAAATAGCATGGCCATCAGCGTAAACTAATATTGCTGTTGTGAGAAAACTTCTCCATCAGTATAAATTTTAAAATGATTTTTATCAGTTACCTACCCGCGATAAAGTCCATAACTTAATAAACTCTGTTCCACGAATTTTCACACAGTCTCAGTTCACATTCCCAACCCAAATGCGTCAACATAATAGCAGAGTTCCAACCTCTGGCGAAAAAGGGAAAATAATTTTGACAGATAGGTTGTTATGAGTTTACGATTACCTAGCTGTCATTTCCGACACACCTGGTTTGGAATATCTCCAAATATTTAACCAACGGACGTGATATGTTGGTGGTCCCTGAGGCGGAGTAGAATCGAGTCGGGTTCTGTTGAGGTCCATCGTCGGGTTCGTGCCAGGTAGGAATCTTATTCATTACACTAAAGACCCCTCACCTTCTCAGCTACAAAACAACCTTCTCAGGCATTTCTTGACTCGGAATCCTTTTCAGAGGAGAAGAGTTTGTTCAACAGTCGAACGAGCCGAAAGACTGCTTGATTTCTTGAAATAACGCGAGGACTAAAGAAAAAAGTTAGTGTTAACTAAATAAAAAGCATAAAATTTTCGTCGCTATATAAGTAGAGAGGAATAGGGGTTATCGGTTAGGGGTTTAAATGACCATACTCTGCAATTAACTCTCCAAATTCTGAAATTCATTTACAAAATCCATTCAACAGATATCCATATAAAATTAACTCATGCTGATGGAAGATGCAGTGGCATTCAACTCGGCGGCGGGCAACAGCCATAATCAAAGAGCGGCCGAGTCCGACGATCCCTTCCGTTTCAAGAACCTTGTCACTTCCTGGCATTAGAAACATTTTCCCAAGAGTTGTTTTATTTCCTTAATTGTCTTTGGCCCGAGATTTCTACTTGGCGAAAGAGCTTTTGTTCAACCATGCCAAGTTGGAGCTTTCCGGAGTATTGTGGAAGAGCCTCCGGCTTGGCAAATTACACCAAGTTATGAGGAGAATGATAACTTTACAAAAGTAAACTGGAGAATTCCTGCTATGCTGCGGTCCTTGCTAAATAACTTGAAACTGTAAAGTAGTTGTTCGATTATCAAAGCTGAAGTTGTACCACTTGACTGGGAAACTAAGCGGAGCGGAGAAAAATACGAGAAGTTCGTTTAATCCAGTCTTATCCACCAAATTTCCGTAGCCTTTACAATAATTGTAATTAATGTAATTATGTAATTAATGTAATTATTCCCATAAAGGACCCGCCTGCATCCGTAATCCGCCTGCATTTGCTAATCCGATAAAAAACTCACTCCCTCGCGAAATCGCACGAGCTGCTTCGTTTCATCATAAATTTTTCTTTGATAAACTTGAGACGGGAAACTCAATCAAACTTGCCTCTCAAACTCCCGATTCTCGCCAAACTCGGGTCGTGGGCCGAGATAACTGAGTTCGATGCAAATTAAGACCGCTGCTGAGGTGGCTCGAAAACAGTGTGGAGAACCGTATTGCTGGGGTGTGTTGGCAAATTATTCGGCAATTTTCGGATCATTTTTCTTAAAAACTCAGCAATCAACAAAAAATTAAAAACTCAAAACTTAGTAATCGGTTAGATAAAAAATTTTAGCACCCCTTTTTAATGTCAATTAGCCAGATTTCCCTGATTATAAAAGACTCGGATTTAAATGATGAAGTAACCATTGATTTTGAAAATTCACGATTTCACGCTTGATACTTTGTTTGGTTGATGGCCAATAACTCTTCATCTTTGTAGTTTCATTTTAGCAAAATTGTCGTTTTCATAGTGCTTGTAGTATTTGTTAAACTAAAATTTAGAAATAACATCAACTAATATTTAGCACTTACCATCAACTGAATTCGACTCCGGGTTCTATTCTGGGCAGGTACTGTGATGGAGGCTAATGAAAACTATATCGACTATACCTAGGGCGAATTTGGGCAAGCAACGGTTTATTGCGCTTCGTTTGGTTATGAGTGCGCCCGATGTGATAATTACGTACCGTCGAAATCGTTAGGTTTCCGCAAGAGCGGGTTGAATAATCAGTTGTGCGAACAAAGCGCTCATCAGGTGTGAGCTCTTCTCATAGTTTATTTAAGCCTCTCAGTTGAATTTAGATTGGACGGTAGGTATACCTCGTTTTGAATAAATCGGATTGAAGCAATGTATTGGAAGACTGCGAACTGTGTACGAAGCGGGAATAGGTCAAACTCACAATAAACAGAAACTCAAACTCATAGTCAAACTCACAATGAAAGAGAAACTCAATCTCATAATCGAAATCGAAGTCAAACTCACAATGAAACAGAAACTCAAACTCATAATCGAAATCGAAGTCAAACTCACAATGAAACAGAAACTCAAACTCATAATCGAAATCGAAGTCAAACTCTCAATGAAACAGAAACTCAAACTCATAATCGAAATCGAAGTGAAACTCACAATGAAACAGAAACTATACTCATAATCGAAATCGAAGTCAAACTCACAATGAGACAGAAACTCAAACGCATAATCGAAATCGAAGCCAAACTCACAATGAAACAGAAACTCAATCTCATAATCGAAATCGAAGTCAAACTCACAATGAAACAGAAACTCAAACGCATAATCAAAATCGAAGTCAACTCACAATGAAGGAGAAACTTAAACTCATAATCGAAATCGAAGTCAAACTCACAATGAAACCGAAACTCAATCTCATAATCGAAATCGAAGTCAAACTTTCAATGAAACAGAAACTCATAATCGAAATCGAAGTCAAACTCACAATGAAACAGAAACTCAAACTCATAATCGAAATCGAAGTCAAACTTTCAATGAAACAGAAACTCAAACTCATAATCGAAATCGAAGTCAAACTCGCAATGAAAGAGAAACTCAATCTCATAATCGAAATCGAAGTCAAACTCACAACGAAACAGAAACTCAAACTCATAATCGAAATCGAAGTCAAACGTTCAATGAAACAGAAACTCAAACACATAATCGAAATCGAAGTCAAACTCACAACGAAACAGAAACTCAAACTCATAATCGAAATCGAAGTCAAACTTTCAATGAAACAGAAACTCAAACTCATAATCGAAATCGAAGTCAAACTCGCAAGGAAAGAGAAACTCAATCTCATAATCGAAATCGAAGTCAAACTCACAACGAAACAGAAACTCAAACTCATACTCGAAATCGAAGTCAAACTTTCAATGAAACAGAAACTCAAACGCATAACCGAAATCTAAGTCAAACTCACAATGAAACAGAAACTCAATCTCATAATCGAAATCGAAGTCAAACTTTCAATGAAACAGAAACTCAAACTCATAATCGAAATCGAAGTCAAACTCGCAATGAAAGAGAAACTCAATCTCATAATCGAAATCGAAGTCAAACTCACAACGAAACAGAAACTCAATCTCATAATCGAAATCGAAGTCAAGCTCACAATGAAACAGAAACTCAAACTCATAATCGAAATCGAAGTCAAACTTTCAATGAAACAGAAACTCAAACTCATAATCGAAATCGAAGTCAAACTCGCAATGAAAGAGAAACTCAATCTCATAATCGAAATCGAAGTCAAACTTTCAATGAAACAGAAACTCAAACTCATAATCGAAATCGAAGTCAAACTTTCAATGAAACAGAAACTCAAACTCATAATCGAAATCGAAGTCAAACTCGCAATGAAAGAGAAACTCAATTCATAGTCGAACTTGAAGACGAAGATTGAGAGTTGCTGTTTCATTCAGAGTTTGACTTCGATTTCGATTATGAGTTTGAGTTTCTGTTTCATTGTGAGTTTGACTTCGATTTCGATCATGAGTTTGAGTTTCTGTTTTATTGTGAGTTTGACTTCGATTTCGATTATGAGTTTGAGTTTCGGTTTCATTGTGAGTTTGACTTCGATTTCGATTATGAGTTTGGGTTTCTGTTTTATTGTGAGTTTGACTTCGATTTCGATCATGAGTTTGAGTTTCTGTTTTATTGTGAGTTTGACTTCGATTTCGATTATGAGTTTGAGTTTCGGTTTCATAGTGAGTTTGACTTCGATTTCGATCATGAGTTTGAGTTTCTGTTTCATTGAGAGTTTGACTTCGATTTCGATTATGAGATTGAGTTCGACTATATCGACTATACCTAGGGCGAATTTGGGCGAGCAACGGTTTATTGCGCTTCGTTTGGTTATGAGTGCGCCCGATGTGATAATTACGTACCTACCGTCGAAATCGTTAGGTTTCCGCAAGAGCGGGTTGAATAATCAGTTGTGCGAACAAAGCGCTCATCAGGTGTGAGCTCTTCTCATAGTATAACTAAGCCTCTCAGTTGAATTTAGATTGGGCGGTAGGTATACCTCACTTTGAATAAATCGGATTGAAGCAATGTATTGGAAGACTAAGAACTGTGCACGAAGCGGGAATAGGTCAAACTCACAATAAAACAGAAACTCAAACTCATAATCAAAATCGAAGTCAAACTCACAATGGAACAGAAACTCAAACTCATAATTGAAATCGAAGTCAAACTCAAAATGAAACAGAAACTCAAACTCAGAACCGAAATCGAAGTCAAACTCACAATGAAACAGGAACTCAAACTCATAATCGAAATCGAAGTCAAACTCTCAATGAAACAGAAACTCAAACTCATAATCGAAATCGAAGTGAAACTCACAATGAAACAGAAACTATACTCATAATCGAAATCGAAGTCAAACTCACAATGAGACAGAAACTCAAACGCATAATCGAAATCGAAGCCAAACTCACAATGAAACAGAAACTCAATCTCATAATCGAAATCGAAGTCAAACTCACAATGAAACAGAAACTCAAACTCATAATCGAAATCGAAGTCAAACTCGCAATGAAAGAGAAACTTAAACTCATAATCGAAATCGAAGTCAAACTCACAATGAAACCGAAACTCAATCTCATAATCGAAATCGAAGTCAAACTTTCAATGAAACAGAAACTCAAACTCATAATCGAAATCGAAGTCAAACTCACAATGAAACAGAAACTCAAACTCATAATCGAAATCGAAGTCAAACTCACAATGAAACAGAAACTCAAACTCATAATCGAAATCGAAGTCAAACTTTCAATGAAACAGAAACTCAAACTCATAATCGAAATCGAAGTCAAACTCGCAATGAAAGAGAAACTCAATCTCATAATCGAAATCGAAGTCAAACTCACAACGAAACAGAAACTCAAACTCATAATCGAAATCGAAGTCAAACTCGCAATGAAACCGAAACTCAATCTCATAATCGAAATCGAAGTCAAACTCTCAATGAAACAGAAACTCAATTCATAGTCGAACTTGAAGACGAAGATTGAGAGTTGCTGTTTCATTCAGAGTTTGACTTCGATTCCGATTATGAGTTTGAGTTTCGGTTTCACAGTGAGTTTGACTTCGATTTCAATCATGAGTTTGAGTTTCTGTTTCATTGAGAGTTTGACTTCGATTTCGATTATGAAGTTTGAAACTCAATTCATAGTCGAACTTGAAGACTTGAGTTGCTGTTTATTGTGAGTTTGACTTCGATTTCGATTATGAGTTTGAGTTTCGGTTTCATTGTGAGTTTGACTTCGATTTCGATTATGAGTTTGAGTTTCTGTTTTATTGTGAGTTTGACTTCGATTTCGATTATGAGTTTGAGTTTCGGTTTCATTGTGAGTTTGACTTCGATTTCGATTATGAGTTTGGGTTTCTGTTTCATTGTGAGTTTGACTTCGATTTCGATCATGAGTTTGAGTTTCTGTTTTATTGTGAGTTTGACTTCGATTTCGATTATGAGTTTGAGTTTCGGTTTCATAGTGAGTTTGACTTCGATTTCGATCATGAGTTTGAGTTTCTGTTTCATTGAGAGTTTGACTTCGATTTCGATTATGAGATTGAGTTTCAGTTTCATTGTGAATTTGACTTCGATTTCGATTATGAGCTTGAGTTTTGGTTTCATAGTGAGTTTGACTTCGATTTCGATTATGAGTTTGAGTTTCTTTTTCATTGAGAGTTTGACTTCGATTTCAATTATGAGTTTGAGTTTTTGTTTTATTGTGAGTTTGACTTCGATTCCGATTATGTGATTCCATTACTTACATTCACTCTGCAAACATGGAAGTAAAAAGGTAGGTATTAATGATCATAAACTACAGACATCTCACTGAAAATATTTCTCATGATGCCAAACTTCAGTCACTTCGTCTGGAAATGTGATAATTGTGCTCAATTGACGGTGTAGAAGCTAAATCACGGTTGCAACCAAGATTTCTCTCTGCGCACAGTTTTAATTAACCTGACGCCGCTCTCGTTGGAATTACTAGTGCTTAATTAAAACAGGCGTGCCCTGTTTCAGATTTATGAGCAAATGCATGTTATATCAAAAACTTCGTTTGTTCGACACTTCGAATTTCGCAGTTTATGAACTAGTGCGTTTCGAACAATGTAGGATGTTGAGTAGTCATTGAAGAATTGTGCTACATGTTTGACTGAAAAAACGAAAACTGAGGTACTGAGGCACATTTCAATCAAACTGTTCTTGTGCCAGTCCGCCATTCAGGTGCATCAATTACATTTGCCTGCCAGAAAAGCAACCTACCGTCAGCATCCAAGTTTGATCTTTGTTCAGAAAAATCTTTCCCTTCTGAGCATAATTGGATAAGTTTCCCGCACCGTAGGAAGTTTTTCACTTTTTTGCCCACCCCATTGTCCACCGTTACCCAACGGTTTTCAAGAGTTGAGTGAACTTTTGAAGGGTTTGCAGAGTGACTTTTCCGCCTTGACAAACAACTGTAGATCATTAAACGTGGCTCAATATTTGTCACTCTTTTGTTTTACACTTTCTTTGAGCTGCTTGTTGTGAAAACAGGACTTCTGTTGTACGCAAGTCGCCGTCGGGCGTGGGTCGTGGTTAATTTGAATGTGTTCACAGCTATGAATCTCCCATTCACGTCTGACAATTTTGAGGTGGAAGTTGAATTCGCTTTGTTCTGCGATGTTTGCTCGAATTTAATTATTCACTCGGCAGCTACCGCTCTGGTCCTCGTGCCATTGTTGGGTTTGTCCATCGGAAGAAAGGACCGACAGCCAATATGTGCTCAGTTGGCATGAAAAATCCATGGTCACCCTGACGTCATTTATAGCAAATTTTGCTATATTTGTAACATTTAATGATGTTTGTTAGTCGTGTTTCTTATCCCGGGTAGGCAATTGACCAGGATCGGTGGAATAATTTTGTATAGGCATGAATGCGAGTCGTACTACTTATTGCAAAGATACACTCAGTACAGTAATTATAGTACGCTTGTTTAGGAAGCGTTTCATTTATCAGTGCCTCGATGATTGTGTCCAATTTGTTTAATATGCTTTGCAATATTTTTTGAACCTCTGATGATCAATTTCATCCTGACTTTCATGTTCATCTTGGTCCATGTTTCCAATTTCAGCGGCTCTCCCTCAGATTCATTGCTTGTTCGAAAGAGCGGTAGTGCTCATGCGAACGCCGGAGTGAGAGCCTGGCTTTCATAAATAAAATTTCTTTAATACATGAGCGTGAAATGGAATTTTGGATCCCAAGGACCGAGTGGATTCAATGTCAGCAACCCCCAACCGAGGCCGTATCTGTATACACCTTCGTCACTCGAATCCTCTTTAAATAATTCACTCTTTTAAAAGGAATTTTATCCCTTGTACGATTTTTTCCCATTCGCCCCTCGTAGGCACTGAATACTCTCTGATACTCTGAAAAAATTCTCCACTTCCCTTCGACTTTTTTCGTGCTGATGACGTGAAATTCAATCTCTTCGAGAATCAGTGCTGTGAAATTTTCCAATCTGCAGATGTCCTAGCCGAGAAGGAAATCCTAAATCCTTATGTATTTTTTGGAAATTTAGGCCGTTAAATTTGGTAAACTTGGACAGGAGCACTCAATTATTTTTTCAATTGTACCACTTGATGACTCTTCTGTCCAAACATTCACTACCAGTATTGTACCTCAGGACTACTTTGAATTGCTAATAGTCATGTCTCATTGTTTCTGGTTAGATGCAGAGGCAAAGTGTTGTGAGTCGTCTCGTTGAGATTCGAGGTGAGAGAATCTCCAACATCTCAACGATAAGCACCCGGTCATCTGCATAAAACCCTAAGCCCTGGAAACGGTATCCCTTCAAAACTTTGAGAGATTTCTTTTGTCACCTTCTGCATACAATGCTACATTTTTAGTGAGAGTCACTAAATCATCTCAGTGGAAGAATGAGTAGATTTACTACCTACTTTTTTATGTATCTCGTGAACCTTACTTACTTTGGTAATGAGATTTTTTGAGGAACGGTCGAAAATAATAATAAACCACAAGATACCTACTACTATCAACTACCTGCTGTTATTTCTTACAAAATTTGTTGGCCCATGAAACCAACACCTGACAACCCTTTCTAATTCGCAATCGGTTGCAGGTAACCGTAAAGATAGGAGAGTTTTCATATTACCGTCTGAAGTTTCAATGTCGTCATCCAGTCATGGAAAGTCGTAAAGTTTACCCGAAAACTTTTTCATATTATGCACGCCCGTTTGTGCTCAAGGCCTCCACAAACCAATATCACCGTGGCGAATCCGGGGTCTCGCATAAGTTGGTACAAAAGTCGTAAAGAAGTCAAGATGTGGACGGACCTTAACGTTCGACGGAATTCGGTGTTGAGAATAATTTGTATACCCGGCAGACGTTACTTTTATACGTACCAATAAGCATAAATTCATATTGTTCAGCAGATGGCAGTCCGTTAACAGTCAAGAGATTGGAATATTTTCAAAACCAAGAGAATGAAGAGCGGGCACTGAGTTAGTGTATTGTTTTTCTTGAAGATTTTTTGGTATGAAACATGTTTTTTAATTCACAGCTTGAGTGATGGTATTAAATTATCCTGGGACAAAGTCCACTGGCTTGAAATGTAAAATGAAAGATAATAAGTTTTATCGACGCCTATAAGTCCCTTCATTATAGGTATTAGAAGGTCAACTTGGAACAGTTAATTGTCCTTCATTGCGATCGTATCTCTCAATTACACGGCCATTAGGACAATTAGGCCATTTTCAAAAATGGAATGATAACTCTAGAGATTTGGATGTAAAATTGATCGAAAGGAAAAAACATGCGATTTTTTGCCGGAAAAGTTACAAACAAAGTGATTCTACAATATAAAGTACATCGTGGCGCCTGTTCGGAGTGGAGGGGGCTGCCGTTCCGCATGAATACGTGACTTCAGATGGAACAGAACTTGTGTGTCGTGGGTATCTTCCCAACTTGTAATGCGCATGAGAAGAGCGTCCAACTAACTTCTTCTTTTCACGATAAATCGACTTTTATTGCAGATACCGTTGAACTTACGACTCGACTTTCGGACGAGTTCGAAGGATCTTCTTCTCGCAGATGGCTTTGAGCGATAAACCGAGAGCATGTTTATGAATTATGTATTGTGTTTATTTATATCGAGTCTCCAAGTTCGCAGAAAATATCAATGAACCGCGAACGATTTTGGGTAGCCCTGCCGATTCTTCCTCTCTCATGTCTTCTCGCCAAGAAATTTTTTATGGCGTTCTGACTGAGGAGGGAATTGAGACCAAAAAGGAAAAATCTATATTGGAGTGGATCGATTTTTCGGAGAAAGGGGAGTAGTTTTGAGAAAGATGTTTTCTTTGAAGATTTTCAAAATATTTTTTTCAGCACAGTTTTCGTAGTCTCCTTGAACGCAGTCATCTGATTATCAAATTCTTTAAAATTTGATGTAGGTAATCCAATTTTTACTCACGTAAATAATTCTATTTTCAAACAAAATCAAGAATACTAATAGGTTGAATGCATCACAGTAGATCTTCATTTTGCCCATTTCACTGTATACCTCGATTTACGATTACTTTGTCCTACAGTGCGTAATACGTATTCAAAGCCCCGATGAATCATCTGTTTCCTAGGAACAAATCTCCGGTAAAGCCGTCTTGTCTGGCTTCAAGTTGGGATAAACACGCGAGGAAGACGTCATTTAGAGCCAAGCAAACATGCAAATATGCACCACGCAATCTGAGTTCTTGAGCTTCGACTCAAACGAACAAAGGATGAGAAATCCGCCGGAGTTGTTGTCAACTTAAAGGCTTATCTTTGTTGTATTGTGCTTGGGCGGACATGTCACTTTGAGTTGGTACCAATGGAGAGAATATTTGCTGTTGTGGAATGCTGCACGGAGGAAAATACTACAATGGGCTCAGCGTCAAATATTGGTTGAGTTGAAAAAATGCAAATTCATCGGTCAAATCAAGGCCTTGTTGAGAAATGAACGTTCATCTATTTTAACACCACTACATTGGTTACCGTCAATGTTCCCCGTGATGGTAACTAATCCTCCTTGTTTATCCCAAATAAAAGAGTCCCGATTTATCATTGGAACAACGTGTTAATATTATTTTCATTAACGCGATGTATACATCAATTGACTCATGTATACCTTTCATGTATACATCAAAGCGATCCAATACGGGCTTATGTCTCTGCTTGACTATGTACCTAGTACGCGGGAATGAAACATGTGATGGGTGATCTAAGTATAGCGAGATTTCAGACATAAATTTTACTTTAATTTTGGCGGATTAGTATCGGACACTCAGGCCATTGCCTAGCTACTGATGAGAGTGAAATCTAGGGGAAACCTCGGGTGCCAAATGGCTTCCCATTCGGAACCCTCCCCTAGCAGACGGGCCAAATCCAGCGTAAAGCCTCCCCCGTACCAACCCCTCCCCCGCAGTGGCCCCATCCTTCGTACTAACCTATAGGATTAGTCGTGGAAGACGGATCAGTCAGTGACGGGGTTCCTTCAGGGATTAGCGTGCTAGCAAGACAGATCAGCAGTCGACTCTTGCCGAGATTAGAGTCGAGAAATCGCATTCGGCGTTCATCCCATCGCCCCTTGAGCGATAAACGGAAAACGAGGCAACGCGTCTTTCCTAAGACCCTATCTTATCATAAAAAGACATTAATGCCTTTTTCATGGCACCCGGTTACTTTTTTTTGGTGGTTCGGATGTAATTCTCACGTTATGTGAATTTGCAGCATTTACTCACCTCACGTTCATCTTCCGGCACCCCAAAAGTGAGATATTCGAATCCGGAAAAATAATGACATTTGGTTCCTTATGCGTGAGCGAGCATGCGAAGCCGAAGTGTGTTCGGATGAAATTATGTTGTACAGTGATGAAGGTGATGCGTAATTTAGCACTTGACGTCTATACTGCACCAATAGAAAATTGGTATTTCCTGAGTTGGAAACTACTCCACATTCGGCCAGTGCAGGACCCCATGCAGCCACCGTAAAATACATTATCCTTTTTGATGTCGGCACAAAAAAGTAAATCTCCTAAAGCGATTTACCTAATCCAACTTTGAATGTAATTTACTCGGAGTGAATTACGACTACATTCTCCCCCCTTCCACTATCGCACTTGCTGACAGTCCACACGGTCCATCGTCAGAGGGAAGGAAAGTTTTTACAATCACAACCCATGAATTGTCAACTTTTAATTAGATCTGCTGACGAAACGTTTCGTATAACTTTAAATTGAGTTACTGGGACCTTCTGGTGGTTTCGGGACCGGGACGAGACGAAGGGGTCGGTCTTTGGCTCAGGGATGGTTCGTAAAAGCCACGATGGTCGGACGGCTATTTTTCGAGCTTAATATTATAGGTAAGGTAGGTAAGGTAAGGTATCCTATCTATCTGGGAAGTCCGTGGCTCTTGAGATATATTTGTGTCTGATTCGGTTTTGACTATGCAGAACAGCCGATGGAAAGAAAAGAGTCAATTCACTTATATCAAAGCAAAATGCGAATGAAAAATAAATTTGAGGAGATTTAGATCAGATATATTTTACATTATTTGAAACGTAAACGACCATGGGGTAAGGTGGCTCAACCTCATAAAATAGTCCAAAATCATCTTTTGTATAAGGAGATTCTTTTTCCAATAAGTTTCTCGTTAAAATCCTGCGTATAGGTAGGTACATCATAATAAGCATTACCTATGTACAAATAATATGATATACCGACCAAGCTTGAATTCTTTTCACTTCCCCTTCTCAAGGAAACGCAAGTACCTCTCCAGTTGCATGTTTAAAGGCCTCAGCTACTATCTTCTTCGGTCGTAAGACGAAAATACTGGATTCTTTTCTTAGGAGAAATGAGTCCCTTAGCGTGATTATCTTTGTGAAGAATCGCTGCCATTACTTGTAGGAAATTATCGCCTAGGAAAATTACCTGTGAGAACCGGACTATTGAGTCGAATTTATTACAAAAAGTGCACGGCGTGATTTTTAATAAGACTGGACATCTTGGTGGGAACTCTTGTTCTTCATAATTCACTCAACATTTCCTCTCCAAGTCCCGAGGAGGATAAATTGCCTTACTAAACCTCAACTCTCGTCTCCACTTATCATCAACTTCGATCGAGGTTCGAAAAAGGTGCGAACTTGTTAAAGATGTTTACGGCCTCGAGACGCCGTCATCTGGAATGCTTTATCGGTTTTTGTCATCGAAGAAATTGTAAGGTTTTTGTTCAATTAGGGGGCGGCAGTTCTTGCATAGTATGTGCCCCCACAAATCCATAAATCAGTCTGCGTGTCGCTTTTTCCAACTTTTCCTCCTTGTTGACACAATACTCTTTTTACAGTACAATTTTTAAGCTCCTAGGTTTTTTGGGAAGTAAAACATGGACTGTAGTAAACACAAAATGAAAGTAAAACTGAAAGTGAACCTCAAGCTGAAACTGAAATCAAAACTCAAACTGAAACTGACCGTGGAACTGGACGTATTTTGTTTCTAGGCTGTCTTTAAAATTTGTCTATAGAGTTTTTCAGAGTAGCCAAAATATCTTATTCAATTTGTGTCAAAAATTTACGTATGCAAGTATGGAAGTATTTCTGTTTTCGTCGCCCCACTGGTTTTACTAAATTTTACGGATTGCCTTTCCTATTACTATTTTTGCCAACTCCAGTTCAACTTCTCTTCATCCGCTATTGCTACCGTTGCACGGTCATTAAATCCTAAATAAATTGCCTCGGACCCCTGGGTGCGTATATCTTATCGGCTTCCAAACCTTTCTCTCCCTCGCATCGTATACGTATTGCCTCGTTTGAAAGATGAGCCCCGATCTACAACTCAATTATATTTTTTCGTCCTCGTTCCAGCGGATATAGGAACAGAAGCTTCAAGATGTGCTGAATTTCGGATGTAGGAAATAGCATCGGGGGATTGAACCAATCGGAATAGATTGGCCGGCCCTTAGTGTCTGGAAAAAGTGATAGAGGCGTTTCGCCCTAAAAACAAGGCAATGGCTGGGGGTGGATGCCTGTATGTTGCGGAGCAAGGGGTTGTAAGGTTGAACGTGACGGAGGTGTAGAGGTGCTCTGAGTGATATATGGCCTTCCACGATCTCTAACGAGTCTTCCCTCTTTACCTTAGCTCACATGTATTTCACGTCTTTTCTTTCCGTTTTGTCCTCAATAAAACAGCGAAACGAGACTTGCCTGGGTTGTCCAGTAGGAAGTTAAGATCATGACGGGACATAGCTTTTCTGAAGGATTTTCTTGATTGATAATTTGGCTCAGAAAATCTTGAATCAATGATCCACTATCTGAACTGCATGCTCCTGTGGCGAATTTGACCATCTCGGCTCAATGTTTGCATAGGGGTGAGTAGATAATGATTGCCTAACTAACATGAATAATGTAACTTACTGCAACCTTCATTTTAACATTGGTTAAATAATTTACTTATTAGGTGTTTAAATCGACCATCCAGAACGTATGCTATTAAACTAGCACAGACGGTTCCCTATCATGGTGGAGTTGACAATTCCAGCAGTCTTTTTTTGTAATTACTCTTTCTTCCTTCGTGTTTTTCATTGAGGTACACACGCGTGTCTCTTTCTCCTTGCTTTTGATAAAAGGTGTAGTAATTTTTCGGCACCGATCAAGAAGTTATTTCGTAGAAAGGTCAGTGATAAATAATAACAGGTGGCTCCGAGGACTGTTCTGAGAACGCAATTTCATAAAGTGAGTCGGTAAATGGACGTCATATGGTCGGGGTATTATGTGTGGTTATATGCAATCGTGACACTCATTTCCTCTCACATTTCAGCAGCTGGAACACGAAATTGTCAAGTCTCGGACGATATGAGACCAGGACGAAACGCAGGTCTTCCATGGGCGTTATTATCCGGTGGATTCCATTTGGACCCTGGACCCTGAGATGATGTGGCTTTGTTATTTTGTTGACATGTCAGATCTTGCGGTCCTTGGTAGGAGTTTCATTCAAGATTCCCTGCAAATTTTCTCCGAGGGAGCTCGACACTTTCGTTGAAAGCTTCTCTTGGTCTGTGTCGCTACATTACCCAAGTGAGAGAGAGTCTTCGGAGATTAGGACGCACCCTTTTACACATTTTCATGATGGTTTCTGCTCAGTACGTCATAAAAGCGGCATTCTTCGATTGCAGCTCTCCGGCAGATGTGACATTGACTGCTGTACGCTTTCCCTCACTATTTCTTGGCGCTTACTAAATGAAGTTTTGCTCGAAAGAGGTTTTGCGTGTTCCTCGGGCAATCGACCAAAAACAGGAAAAGTGGTGGTGCTGAAGTGGGCTCAAAGTGGGCTCTCCTATTGACGTCTTCATATTTTCAAAAATGTTAAAATTTCATGAGCTCCTTTTCGTTTGGTTTCAACATTTTTGAGCAATTCATCGGTTCTAGTTATGGATGATGTTGTGATCGATACCAGAAATAATTTTATTCTGCCTGAAGCCTCTCCTACGTTGTTTATCGACTTAACTGCTCCTACGCCCCTGATGACTTCCAAACTGACTTTACTTCGGAAGATCAATTTGCCGACCCTCGTCTTCCTCCTATAATTCCTAATTTCCTTCCCCCTTTGTTTTTTTTTCTTTCTTGGAGACCTTTCACCAGCTCTCAATTACAACCCTTAGGGAAGTTCGCCGTATCGTGTGGACTGTCTGTGAGCTTTTTTCCTATTCCCCTTCTCCAAGAGACCATGACATTTTGAGGAACGTGCGTATAGACGGGGGTTAATTAAAGTGAGTGAGCCGGCCATGCCATCTGCGTTTTAATTTCGAGCGAATCCTTAAAATTACCCGATGAGGTCCTGCCTCGGCGTAATTTGAATCCGGTTGCTCCCGAAAGAGAGAAATACTTGCGTCGAACACCCGAATGAGCTTGATGGTATAAGTTGTAACAGATGCCTAACGTGCGTGGTACATCTAATAATTTGTCTTCGTTGAACGGTTGGGTTCTTCGTTTTTGGTGTGTTCATGGAAATTGAACAGGACGCTGTCAGATCCTCTCCTTCTTCTAGACAAAAACTTCCTAGACGAGATTGCCTCTGGGAGTTATCGTTAAGCAATATAGTATTTTGTTAACCCGGCTCAAAGAACCAATTCAATGCTTACAGGTACGAATTAATATCTACATTTGCAAGTATTCGGTTTTTCAGGGTAACCTAAAAATTTTATCAGTTCCTAATTTGGAGCGTCCGTTATTTACGGTGGGATCAGGAACCAGGAGCCTCCCCATACCGCTCACTCGGATTTTGTACCGGTTCCTTGGATTGCAGCCATAAGCACATTCGTCCATGTCCAATTCGTACTGTACAGTAACTGTAAATAATTTTATCAGTGGTCTGCAGGCCGTAGGGGCCCTCAAACGCTCGAGCGCAACAATGCAATTCGGTCTGTACCTACACAATAAAATTACCAATTAGTGCAGATTCGACCCCTTCGTTGCTGTTCCAAATTTAAACGACCAACATCGGGCAGAAAGATATGCAGCGTTCCGGTGTTAGAACAAGCATCAGCGGAATTCGTCAGTCTCGTAATGAGAATCGAATGGGCCCAACAAGCGGGCAGGACAATGGCAGGTAAAAACAAAGGTACGAATGAATGGAGCGAGGGACATTAATTAGTGAACAGGGAGGAAGCAAAGGATCGATTCGTGATGCGGTGGCTAGTGGCTCCGAGTGCGAGTACTGCCAGGTCGTTGAGTGGGATTATTTCGAGATAACATCGTGGAACACTGGCGAGCGCCAGGTTTGACACGGCATCCGGATTTGCGCCCGTGTGCGCCACTAACGGGTCCAGCAGGACAGATGAACGAATAGGATTCGCACATTGGAGAATTATCGAGTCATCGGCGACCTGGTTGGAAAACGTCGCGTCGAAAGGCCAAAACAGGATAGGGTTGCCTCTCGAGATCGCACTAAGGTTAAATTTTGTTTTCAGCGGATTCCCACTAAATCTGAATCCACTGAGGCTAAAAATCGCACTTCTTACTGGGTAGTAGGCGACTACGTACACTTGAGGCCACATACCAACGCACAGTCATGCAGAAAATTGCTGGCAATTATTTAGTGCAAGCCCCTCTGGATAAATCTAGATATAAATTGATAAACCAGCCTTTAATCAATTTCCAGCCACTTTCGAACCCTGCGAAGGCGCTTATTTCGCAAAATAATGCATTCCTGCCGTTGTTCATCGGATGGCAGCTGCCCCGAGTTGGAGCCTTGAAAAGGCTGCTGTACACGATTAAGGCGCATAACCTTTTGTCACGTTTAACGGTACCTTTTCTGCATGAAGCTACAGCTAGCTTAAAGAACTTTCAATCTGCTCCTGCAAAGTTGCTCAAGATCTGCTGTCACGATTTCGCCCTCGTAATCTGATCCAGTCAAGGACGCCGTAGTTTAAAGTTGTTTCGCAAAAGAAACTAAAAGAAACCTGTTAGTTATTTATGGTGCAAAATTTATAAACGGTTAATAAGTACTAACGGTTAATTCCCCCGAGAAATGTGGATCGACTGGAAAAATTATTCAGCGTGATAATCTCTGTAACGAATTTTAACGACTCTTTTATTTGTTTCAGGTGAGATTTCCCTCTGCTGAAAGTTCGATAATATCCAGATCAGTACCTATATTATCGACGGCGAAGTGGTGAGATCTCGTATTTCCAATTTCGTATCTGCACGTGCACATTAGAGATGTCATGGAAATTCAATGTGGTTACATAGGGTACCATAGGAATAGTGGCGGTCTTAACAAAATGGAGATACGAGATCTCACCACTTCGCCGTCGTTATACTGAATTCAAACTGGTAAGACACATTTTTCCAAACCTCAACCTGAGAGCCATCATTTTTACCCGCATAATTTAGCAAAAAATCATTTTGAGTTAAATTTCCATTGACATTTTAACATGGGAACTAGCTTAGCATGCTGGATGCGTTAAGTTGTTAACGAATTTACATTATTTAAAGCTCTACGGCAGTTAACACCTTTTCTTTTCCACTGACCTCCTCAATCAAGATTTTCGTCCCCAGGCAGCTCCAAGTTCACAAATGAATATAGCAAGCCTGTGTTGAGTAGTGCTCCATTCCACGTCATCAATCTACCATCTTTTACGACACGTCCTCATTCGACGGAAGCACTGAGGGAAAATCACACGACAAATAAGATTTCGGCCGGCCGTCACAGAGCTCAAATTAAACCGAGGAACTCCCTCCCGATATAATAGCTCACTTTAGGCAGTACTGCCGCTCCTATGGCGCGGGGGTAGTTGTCAACCGAAAATTAGACTTGTGGCTCAGTTAAATTAGACAGGGGACCCCCCTGGCCCCGAGGACCATTTGTTACCCACAGTCAAGCAACGCGTGGGGATTCGGGATCTATTATGCTGGCAGTTCGAGTTTCCAAGTCGGAGAGACTGCTAGCGTGCAGCAATTACAAGGCGGCGTCAATCAACTCTGAACGTCTCAGGAACTACAGGCACTAAACTGACTGGTTACGGATGTGCGCTTGTGTGTGTTCGAGGAATGCAGGAGTACCGATGTGGGATCGAGAGAAGTAAATACTACATGTTCGCCGTGCACAATAGACAGCTGTGTGGTCGTGTTAGCACATAAAAGATGATGGAATTGCCGCGATTGGCTCAGTCTGCCACCGCGTTGAATCGAACCCTCGTTTGTTCCTGAACCGCACGTTATTCAATTTCCGAACATTCAGGTTGAAGAAATCATATAACTACATTTCGACAGTGAATATTCAAAACCTCTTATGTTGAAACCCAAAATTTGAGAGGAGGTGATAAAAACGTCCGATTGCTGGCTGTGCAAATGGAGATGACCATGGAGAGTTGACTTAGAAACGCCAATGAAATTACATGGTTTCAACTTTGGAGAGTTTTCTTTTATAATGAATATTTTAGCAGGACCTACGGTAACGAGTAGAGTTGGAAAACAATTTTTGAAAGCTGACAGCCAGACTGTTGCTTTTACGGATCAAATCTCAAAATATTCGTCAACTGCTCATTCAGGCTTTCAAGCAATGCTTTCACATCATATTTTTTATTCATACCTGCACTCGTACCAACATAGTTCCATGCTTCGCTCACCCACCTTGTTTTTTAAATATTCAGTCCTGTCAACCAACGATGTAATTTGCGATCTCTGAAATTAGGATAAATCCTCTATTATATCTGCATTCAGTAGCTGCCAAACACTGACGTAAATAGGGACGTCAGGAAGACGAATGCCGTACCAAAGCGGAAGACCGGAGCGATGAACAGGATGGATTCCAGTTTCATCAATCAATTCCCACGAGTGTCAGGGCATAAATAAATTACCCAAAAGCGAATGGATATACGAGCGATTAAACACTTTCGAAAAAGGGGCTAATGAGGCGGCCATACGTCAAAGTGCGTTTCCGCCTTCGCTGCTTACCTCGTTAATTGCTCGTGAATCTTCGGTACAGGAGGTTTCTACGCAATTTTACGAGTAAATCCTCCGGTAGTTCCAGAGGAAATTAACGTATGAATTGGAACTTCTGGAGATCTCAAGTTCGTACGTCCTGTTCACTTTTATAAACAAATTTTGACAATATAAATCCTATATTAGGGTACAAACTAGTAAAAACGCCTTTCAAGCTTTATGGGTCACATAGGAGTTATTCGTTGGATGCGTGTGTCTATCAAACAGTAGAGTATTGACAGAAACACATACTTAAGTACTTGAATTCTAGCAAGACAATATTGTCAAAATTTCAAAGGGCCGCCATCAGGAGGAAAGACTTGTCCATCCGTGAGAAACCGAAATGTTGTAGGATGGGACAACGCCTAGAAAGCATTGCAAATAATCCTATCAGGCCTAAACCACTTCTTGGGATTTTCCGAGAATCAAAACCAACGCAACAATATTCAATATTTGAGTCTGAAAGTAACAATACAGTTTCAACGCCTACAAACCAAGCTGATTTTTGGTAGTGCCGTATAGATACGATCTTCCTAGTGGAACATCTGCTCTCCCATAACTTTCTCCATTTTCGAACAATACCACGCAGGTAATAGTATTTTCTAATTAGCCGTCATATGAATCACACTCACATAACTCAATTTTTGAAGTTGTTCCAATTACCATTTATGCGTTCACTGGGGCCCCTTTCGCTTTTAACAAGATTGCTCTCGATGCCCGATCCTAATTTGAAATAAATTTCCTCCACAAACGTCAACGCTGGCTGAGTGGGTGTGAACCACAGAGTTCCTCATCAGTTATTAAGAAACTCATTCCTCCCGAAAGGGCAGTAACTCATTCAAATGACTAGTGGGGGCAATACGCTTGACTATTAATGCCATGAGGCCGAAAGCTTCTTGCATTCGGTATTTATAACACTTCTGCCCTGGAGCGACCTAAATCTTGTTGCGCAGACGTTGAATACAGCAAAAATACCGCATGGTTCTCACGCTTTAGCTAAATTTTGAATTAAGTATTGAACATTTGTAGGCTCTCTGATGACATTCGGTTCGGGAGTTCAGGTAAGTGGAACTTAATACTGCTCATCTGCATTCCTGGATCAAAAAAATAAAAAAAATCTCGTCTCAGAATGATTCCCTGAACTGTAATAATTTTATTTAGGTCTTATTGCTTTGGAGAGTTTTCGTAATTTTTACCTACATTATTGGATAATAAGGCATCAGAAATTGGATAGTTTATCGTGTTTGTAACAAAACTCGTTTTCGAGCTTTTCCGAAATTTTGCTCAAGCATCGCCATTGAAAAGTCGTGTTTGTTGCACCCATCAATCTTCTCTTGTCGGCTCGCAGAGCCTGATTATTGTCGGCGGAGTTCCCTTAACGAGAGCTCATTGTGACCTCCAGAAGCTCCTATTATTTCGAGTGTCATAGGCCTTGATTATATCGTGATTGTGGCTATTACTATTCCTCCTAGGAGTCCCCTCTCGTTGTAGAATCTTCCACTCGATCGGCATAGATTACTGTTCGGACTCTCACCCGCACCCCATACGTAGTGCAATTTGGAAAATCATCGGACAAAAGAATTGTCGGATTGACTTCCCCTGATGGAAATCAGGATTGGAAAACGACCCGGATCGGTCTCGGGATGGTATTGAAAGTCGAGCGTAGAAACCGCAGACGGGAATCGATCGGGGATGTCTGTCGGGTAATTCAGCACTGCTGACGCACACCCTCCGGAACTGAGGCGAGTATGGGTTTGGGACGATGTAGATACCCCCATCCACGAAGGGGTAGGTTTTCATTGTGAGGCACCGTGTGCGAGGGAGGCAAAAATTGGCCATTACGCATAGTAAATCGAGGATAGCTCACGTGTTGTATTATGGGCTTGGTGAATCGGCAAAAGCCGTTGTAACATTCGACTTTTACGAAGTCATCCGCCATTGTGAGGACAATGGAATATCGGACGGACGAATGAGAACACCGGATCAACCGGCCGAAGGGTAAACAATGTGAAAAACGCTGAATAAGCTCGACGAACCGTATTTATGCTCTTGAAGCCTTGTATCGGTAATTTCTTTTTTAGGAAGGTACGGATAAAAATTTTCCGAAATGTTGGACCGTCTGGATTTTGCGAGGGTGCTGAAGAATCTATGTTGGAATACCCAGCAACTGAATAAACTGAACCAGGCACTATTCAGGGCGACCCTGTGGTTTTGTAGTGAAGAATAACTCGCTACTAGGCCCCTTTGGTCATGCGCAGTTGAAAATAATAGCGCTCCTTTTTAATATAGCATTTCCAAACGGAATAAGTATTTTCCAAACAAACTGAGCTGCTAAAAATATTCCCTATCCCCTTGCTCTACCTCGAACGATCCCTCTTCATGAACAATCGTCGGTATGGAAGGTCGGGAGGATAAGGATTGCCTATGCTAACTTGACAGCATAGGGGAACAGTAAAACTCAGTGCTTCTCTGACAATGCAGATTTCCTCTTTGGTATTGCTGCTGGAGTACCGTCACGGGTTAGCTCAAAACGAACTGTCGGATTTCGGAGCATAAAGGATCCCATCGATGGCTTCATCCTCTCCCGGTACATTGCAACCATCGGTATGGGGTAGCGCGAGAAAATGGAGCTAACGAGATACCATATTGAGGCCAAACTTAACTAGGGGTTGGATTCATCCTGGATTCCAACTTGCCTGACCACAAGTCCCGTCTCCATAATCAAAATTATACCCTTACGAAGTCGAGGGCATCACAAAACCGCATAATTGCATCCGAGCAGTGGCGGATCTCGAGCTGATGGACATTATTCCGTCTGCTGCATGCTATGAAGTCAAACCGACTATGCATGCACCCTGTTATCAAGTACCCTTTCGACTCTATTACTAAGTGAATACTAACGAGGGCATAGGCCTCGAGGCAGATGCGTCAAGCAGGCAGATGGCAGTTGGAGTGTTGATTTTCCAACAGAATAAATAGGCCTCTCTTACCATTGGAACTCGAGGAGCAGTTCCACGCCGTCCAAATGTTTTCAATCAAAACAACCTTTTTTACGGCAGCTCTTGAATATATTTTGTTGCCTTACGCTTTTTTCGGCCCGCAGTTCTCTTCACTTGGCCCATTGAGCTTAGTAAGTGAGCTGGATCAATATTATTTCTGGAAGAGGGCTCCTTGATGATGCCAGAGCTTAGCTGGTCACTGAAATTAAAAGTATATACCAGCCTTCTTTCAGGTTGTGATATAAAGATTGATTCTGAACGTTTCTGCGTGATACTCATGATTATTTCTTTTTCCAACCACGTATTTTGGCGAAAATGTCAGGTACTCGTAGAAGCCGTTCGATGCGCCAGCACTTTGCACATTTTATTGGTCAATTTCAGAAAAATAAAGGTTCCGTTTCCATAAAACCCGCATGGTATGGAGACGATCAAAGCAACTTAGGTACTGTCAATAGTAACCTCAAAATTGGAACCTCGAAAATCGTGGGATTGCTGGCGCATCGAGCGGCTCCTATGCCTAGGAAAAGGTGAACTTTGCTCGTATTCACCTCGTTTTTACAAACGACGAACTGTCTTAAACAAGGGGAACAGATAATTTCCATCGAGAGCAGCGTTGAATCATGATTCAGTTATACCTGCCTATTGTTTTCACATCAGCATCCTGCCGACTGGGAGCTGATCGTGTTGCGTTAAAAGCTCGTTTGAACGTACAGCGTATCCGCTCCACGAACATCAGTCATGATTCTACTTGCAGCCAACGCTCCCATAATACAAAGGGAGTTAACATGAATTCAGTTTTAGCTGACCGAGGAATACTGAGTTCGTAGAGCTGGCTATGATAGGTATTGATGAATTCGCTTGAAGTTCAGTCTTTGCAAATTTTTGTTGAATTAGGCTCGAAATGTTAGGAAAATTAAATTCTGGAAGCAGGTACTTAAAAAGCTTTGGTTTCCGGTGAATCCTTGAAAAATTCGTAGAAGACTTGACGGTTTTTGCCTCTCCGTTCGCACAGAGCTGGCACTCCTTATTTTACTCGCAGACACTTCTGGCTGGGTAAGTAATTTTAAATGTATGTGGTCTGGGCCGACCTGGGTGAAAGTGGCTGTTTTCCCTCGCACTTTCCCAGCAAACGTAGCTCTTCCATCAGTCACCAGGCCCGGCGATTCCAGAGAATCCCAATCTTGGACGAGGGCCGTTAAACACGTTGTCAACCGTCCAACCGCGAAACGGCTCTTCTTGGTCTCGCAAAGGCCGGGCCCTCCTTAGTCGAGTACAGCGTTGAGTGCTAGGTAAAACCGAGTGGCTTCGTCGACCGTTAAATGGAGCGTTTCTGGAGTTACCACCAGATCCTGAGAAGAGACATTTTAGTTTAGTAAGCCTTAGTGCACTCAGGCTTCGAAGGCCTAGGGTGCCACTTGAACTTCTGAGTGAAACGAGATCTGTCCACTTGAACGGTGATGCACTTGGATTGAATACTTCATTCACGTTTTACCGGTGAAAGGAGAACTGGAATTGTGGAGAGCGGTTCCACGAAATCGAATCATCTATAGTTGGGGCTGCTGCGAATGTTCCATGACAATTCGAAAATATCCAGTTGACTTTTTATTGAATTTCGAAAGGGATCATCCTCCATAATGGTTTAACCTACACTCTTGTCCCTTATAAGCTTCAGGATTGAAAGGTTTCCAATTTCCGACTCAACGCGAACATGTGGGCTATGAACGAATAATAATGCTCATGCACTGAGACCGTTTTTGAAAAGACACGTCCCAGAGCTAGAAGGAAGTCCGTGCCATTGAAGCTTATCGAAGACTTCGCGGATCCTATCCAAGAAAAATGTTTTGTTGAGCTGCTGCATCAATCAACTGGGAATTAAGTTTTATATACATACTGATTTTCAGCATGCAATGTAAACTGGGAAATCCCTTCGGCGGATAGTTTTTGAGATCAGCATTTCCCTCTGGCACGGGAGAACCAACTGTCCCAGAGACTACCGTGATCGTTCATGTGACAGGAGCGTGAAGCCTCTTTGATTTCAACCCCTCTGGATTACAGCAGTGGAAATTTCGAGGGAAACAAACCCGATACCCTCGTCTCTTCGTCATTCGATCCTAAAATAATAGCTGGCCATAGTTTTATCGGAAAAATTAACACGCAAAGTCAACATCCTGACCGGGGGTCGGGGTTTCAAATTCCTCTGCTGATTTGAATTAAACCGGGAATAGCTGACTAATTTTCCAGAAGGATGTAGGTTCTATCAACCGCGATGAATTTCAAATAGGCATCGTATGCAGATATTAATCCCGAACCAAAACGTACAGCGGCCGCATGAGTTTAGAAGAGGTCAGCTTTATGGGAGCGGTGTGTATTTGGTGAAAACCAAACAGGATAATAAATTACCTAGGCCCTTTGTTTTATTTGGATTCGAAACCACATTATTCATTCACCGTGGTTCCTATTATCGGCCTATTTCACTCTCATTTCCGAGAGAAATTTTCTCTGCACGTTTATTGAACTTATCCATTAATTCAGAGGTCGGATTTATTTCGTATACCCAATTTCGTACAACCTAGTACAACCTCGCTCAAAAAATAATATGTGGGGTTCTTATGATCGCTCAAGGCTTCAGTTATCAATGCGGGGTATGGTGTTGATAAAGAAGGCTCAGGTTTGATGATGGCTGGGGGCAATGCTGATACAGACGAATCGGCTTCCGGGTCCGCAATGATAAAGGAATAGAAAAAAAGGCAAACCTATCGCTATGAGCCTCACATCGGAGGACTGAGGCCGAACCGTTCAAATAAGGGCTGCTTTTATCCGGCACGCAGACGACTTGGAAGAGCCTACGGGTTCACAAAAGACCTCAACCTCCAATGCCGATGGGTTGGAAAAAATATAAGGAAAGATTGGCCGAAGAGGGGACAAGAAGAAGGTGGGAAAAAGACGGCGACGAAAATAAAACGAAGAAATCCTTTTGTGTGAAGTAGTGCAGCGAAAAGGCGTGCAAAGTACCAACCTCTTCACCATTTACTAATGGAAAAAATAAAAGAAGGAAACTCCGATAACGGAAACCTCAGCACTCGAGCTACTTTTTCGCAGATTATCAAATGGTTTCTAACCATTGATTTTGACCTTGTTTCTTAAGATAGAAGCCTTTTCCTAGTTCTGAACGCTGTACTTTTCCTTCAGCTTTGAAGGAAAATCCTTCCAATTGGAAGATTTTATCAGCAGTCCAATAATCGTTCTTAGCACCAGTGATTCCTTAAAAATGTATGACACTAAAAATGTATGAAATGCGCTCAAGATTTATGAGTGAAAAGGCAAACAAGCTGTAGGTCAAGTGGGGAAGAAAGGAGCCTGTGTCAAGGCCCTATGAAAGATTGCTCTTCTTTGGTATCATTATGTAAAATAATGAAATCCATAAAAATTACCCTCATATGCTTGGATATTATGCTTTTTCGATAAAAAAAGATTAACATCCTTGAAAATGGTGGATCTCCTGTTCCTTTATTCTCGCCTGAGGACCTGAATTTCCTCGATCAGTGGATAATTTGATATTATGCTAAGAGAACAAAACAACTCAGCCCAGGCTGACTTAAGTGATACTCATTCTCGCCCAAAAAGTGTACGTCCTTATCGGCCGAACATCCGTTTCAGCAGCGGATACCCCGGCGATCCTCCTGGGAAACCGTACTGACTTCATAGCAAATCCTCGCCTTGGGGATTCACCGAATGCCAAGGTTCCCCATGGAATCTTCCGGAAGATTCGGATTACGATAAAGGGGCCACGATGACAAAACCGCCCTCTGCGACATAAATCCAATGCGAATTTTCCGCTCCGTGTCTCTTATCGGTTGGTTTTTCTCCGTGCCGACCTTCCGCTCGGTATCAGTGTGTCATATCCTTTGTGCCATTCTGGAGAGCACATTCTGTTCCATATGCTCCAGTTAGTTCTGCATTTCTTCGGGTGAAGTGTAGTATCTACATCAATCAATGAGAGAATTTCACACGTAATCATTTTTTAGGGTGGAAAAATTGTCTTCAGAATGAGGTACCTACTAGGTATATTTGCATTTTTCCTGTATTTTTAACTAATTTTTGCCCATTACCTACAAGTTACTGATTGGTTTTTGCGCTATCGACTCCAATCTCCCGAACCAAAGATTTCCCTGCTAGAACAGAAATATCGAGTTTTAGTTTCGACTTCGTCGCACTGAAATAAATTTCGTTCCAGTTTACCAACTGTCCGGGTGATAAAGATTGATTAATCTTGGTATACAACTCACATTTATCTCGTTCCTATTCATCCCTAGCTAGAAGCCCGTTATTTACTTAAAGTGCGAATATAACGTGGTACAACCGTAATTTGTCTTTTCCCCTTTCAATTGATTTATAGGCTTAGGCGAAGTTGGGACATTTTGATTAATGGCTGTTCGTTGGAAGGGAGGTCCTCTTGCCATTGGGTTCGCAGTATCGGAAGTCGAATTTCTGGCTGATTGTGTCGCATTGGAAGTGTTGGGTGCGAAGCCCCTTGCTAAGTAACGTTACGTAATTGGACTAAAAGAGACGGAGGTCAAGTGCCCTGCGGTGGTGCCTAAGGGTTTCTCTGGGCGTTGAGCATTGGGGGAGGCTATAAGGGTGAGAGTGCTTTGGATTCAGTATAAATTCGCCCACGTTCGTCGTTGTTTATATGGTAATTTTATTCAAAATTAGGTTTATCGATGAAAATTCTTAGTATTGCTTCAGTACTGTAGATACGTGGGCAATGAAATCCAGGCGTTGCGACGAACTCATATTTCGACAGTGAGTTAACGGATTGATGTGCTTCTCAAGCGTTTTTGAACAGTAAGCTGCTTATATTTTTTTGAAAAAATAGTTACTCTGCGGTTCTATGGTCAAGTGCCTCCTGACATTGATTTACGGTTGCCACAGTAACGCAGAAATCGACTGGGCGAGGATACCTACTTGTCCAGCGGACCAGGGTTTCAAGTGTAGGGCGGGTGAGATGAGGCGAGTCTCCGCTCCTCAAACTGATTAGGCGAACCGGAGGGGTCGGTCGGATGGAAACTCGTTATCTCGGTCGGCGGTGACCCTCGTCTCCTCCTCATTTGGAGTACCGAAACATAATTTTGGGAACCAGTGAGTCACATCAGCCGAACTCGGGACTCAGCATCTTCGGAAAGGGCGTTGAGCTGATCGTGCTGATGGTGTTCTCGTAGTAAATCAAATCAACATATCTCACAATTTTGGAAAAATTTTGAGAATTTGAGTATATAGGCAAAAGTAGTGCTTGAAAGCTAGAAAATTGATAAAGATAAGTTTTGGCTAGGAAAAAAATTAAAATATTTACATAGAAACTAATAATTTTGAAAATATTGAAAGATATTGAAAAAAAAAACAGAAAGTGATTCTCTGCTTAATTTTTTGAACAGTCACTGAAACGTCAAAAAAGCGGATAATGTTAGATTCACATCGAGCCGGACAAAGTCGAAATTTAAAAATAAAATTCGATGGACGCCGGGACTCAGGTAGAAAATATACGACTTGTAAAATGTGCGAATACAAATTGAGGTAAGCCGCCAGGCAGTTGCTGGGAATAATCCTCTATGCAAAACGAAAGAATGAACAGTCGGGAGTCCGGTGAGTACTGAAAAAATAATACTCGGCACCTGGGAATATTTAATGGTGGAAAAGCAGTATGCATACAGTTACCTCGGTGTGTGGCATTAGTAGCATTACTGCGCGGTGGCCGAATGGAGAGAATTTGCATCATACAGTCATTACTGTGTGTTGCGGCATATTAGAGCGAATACGGAAAATATAGCGCCCACGTTTGCGGAAAATGCATCCTAAACTATTGCCGTTCGTATTCCAGCCTTGTTTTTTATTAATCATGCAATGTCATTTATGAAGCTGATTGTTCAGTTGAGGGGTACCCATGATAAACTATGCTTCATCAGCATATCCGTAGGTTCATAATAGCCGAATCATTTTCAAACCAATCTGAACCACCTGATTTGAGAACGTCAAATTATCCAATTCATTCAGTTGCTTCAACTTGCAAAAAGTCTATTCCAAATTGCGAATTTCTGGACAATATTCTATCCGATACTTTCTCGGATATTTTCAGCTTGAAATCAACTCTTATTTATTTATTCAGAATGCAAAACAACGGTCGACCTCCCTAATTATTTCCCTCTGAAAACTAGGATCATTAGAAATTCATGTTCTCGACAGAAGGGAAAATCTAAGGAGCCAAAAAGGATAAAAATGAATGAATAACGAGAGAAATAACACGACGAATTATTATAACATGGCAACCCTATAGCTACCCTTGATCGAATTAAGGCGGTACGTTCCTCGTACACCAGTGCTGGCCATTAAAGAAGAAATTATTAATGTTGAGCGCCCAGCTCGCGTTATGAACGGGTATCTAACGGCCACATCGCATGACTCGCTAGCTAACCAATTGAATTTAATCGTCACCATAAACCAGTTCCTGTTTGTGCAATGAGAAACCCGGTCAGCATGCGAAGATTGCTGAATGTTAGAGCTCTTTGCAATATGCAATCGATTGCATATCGAGATTGTCGAGATCATGCGAAAAGAATTGCAAAACTCACCTGGCATATTACGCCAACCGGCTATACCTACTTAGGTGTTATGATATAGCAAAATAGAAAACAATTTAACGAAATTCCGAAAAAATTTAATTTTTTTTGGTGGGGTAATTTTAATGAAACGAGTTGTTGAATGCAACGGAAAGGTTTCGTAACGAACATTTTTGTATCATACTCTTTTATCTGATTCAAAGATCTTAGGCGAAACAACGTTTTGCAATGCCCCAAATGCCATATTTCAATCAGTGCTAAAGTGAGAAAATAAGTTAGCATCCCAGCTCAACTCCTACGCTTAGCACTTGAGCCAAGAAAATGTCCCTACTGGGACCCCCAATATATTTTTCAAATCCGTTCGAACGAGGGTAGAAATTCTTGTTGATACTGGATCTTTCCAAGAAACCGAGCGAACCCTTGCAAGAATCTCCCATCTGATGGCTTCATGCTGCCAGGATATTGTATCAAGCTTCAAAGTGCGCCGTTAATTTTCTTGCTGTGGACGTTCATTGCCATCCCCTGGGGAACTGCTGGCAATCTGCATTATGCACCGTTTCTAGGGAACCGGCTACGTATTTCAGTGGAGGCTTAGGAGGGCGTTTCACGTTGCTATAGGGTCAGGGATAATCTTGGCTTCTACAGCTCTTCATTACGTTTGTTCAGCCGAAGAGCCTCTTAAGGTCTTTATTCGATCCTCCATTTTTTAAAGCGAATAAACTTTTGGAATATTCAGTCGAGCCAGACTGGGATGTTGACCTTGCGAAAATAGAAAGAGCAAGTAGGTAGATAACAATATTTCATGGAAATTCGAGATCGAATTTTTGTTTTATTTTTCCTGGAAAATTGGCTTTTTTATAGAAGGAAAAGATCATGATAACAGAAAACTCCTATTTTTAGGAGATACCCACTCCATCATACCTACAAAAAACCTTCACGTTTTCGGAACACCCATAGACTTGCTGAATTTATGAACTAAACTAAATTTCTACTGGAAAATTTTCCAAGTTCTTAACCAGCTGTATCTGATTTTTCCACGGCTACCTATAATTCTTAAATACATGAGCGTCTGCAGGTACCTATGTATGTAAGAGCCTATAGGTTAAGAGAAATTTAATGTCTTCCGTTTTCCGTTTCGTATGTATCAACTTAGAGGATGGAAAAGTACTTTTAAATTCAAAAATCATTGAGAGTTGGAATGAGAGGCTCATTCCACCTTCATTTCCTGTTTCATAAATTTCTGTGTGCGCAGCTGTGAGCTCCCTCCGCCTTATTTATGGGTCATATCCCTTGTAAGCGGCTTCGAGAGGTCTTTTTAATGGATATTGCTTCGTCGGCAGGCGTTTTCATTGACCGCCATCTGATGTGTAGGCAAAAAAGGCGTCCAGTGCTCCTCTAAGCCGAAGAAATGGTGGGGGAGTGACGTTGAAATATCACCTAGAAAAATTCGTTTTCTGGAAATGATTAAAATATTCGATTTTTGGTGGTTAGTACTTCTTCTAAATCAAGTGACGGGTTCAGTACATCTTGCGGATATCCATCTGTGGGTACAGTGCCGATAATATTGATTCGTGTGTGCAGGAACAACAGCTTACCCTGACACGAACCGGGGACGGCATATAAAGCATAGGAATCCGTCCGTTTTCCACTCCTCGTTGCTGGCTCGTGCCCCAAAAGCTTTAACAGTCCACAAAGACGCCGCCCTGAGAGTTTTTTCGCAAATAGGACATTCTGGTTCTCGGTAAAAACTCAAGAAGGAGAAGAGGTTTTAGGGCCCATTTATGGGTGGAACGGCTGTCCATTAGTGCGGTAATTGCGGGTGCCTCCTATCCCATCTGTAGCGCTGTGGGAAAATCACTAGATGGTAATCGCTCGTCCCGCAGCCTCAGCTCGGGATAACTCGGTTTGCTCTCGGTTATGACCCTAGGTCTCCATCGGTAGCTCCAGAATGGGAGGTAAAACCTGCCATTTTCAAATCCCAATAGCTCACTCTTGGAAGAATTTCATGTCGGTGTGGCTGCATACCCGGTTTTTCCATTTCCGTACATTCATTACCACACACTTCAAGTTGAGCAGCTTCGACATTGTTGCTCGCTAAAACTCGCTGTTCTTTCGCAGGTATGGGGCAAAATAAGCATTCGCCTTCAAAATAAATATCCGTACATACGCTCTTGGCATTTTCGTGCCGGGAATTTATGGGTAGGCGTTCTGAGGCCGGTAATGGAAGCTGTACGTCAGATTAACTGCTAGCGTTATTGCTGAGTTCTGCGCTAGTTCACAGACATAAAACACTATCTTGGGGCATCGATCTTGTAATTGTACGCGTTACTCTTGTTAGGATAGGTCGTTCTGTTGCGTGGGTCTGGTTCTAATGTGTACTCGAATGATCGGTCACGGCTATCCTGCGATAACTGGTATGAAATGAGTCACTCTTATTTAATGGTAGATTGCGTGGAATTACGGTAGGTGCAGGAATTGCCTCACCTATAATCTCCCTATCACACCTTTATCAGTTTCTCCGGCTATGCGCTTCCTAATGCTCGCCGTTGCGCGTTGATGATCACAAATGCGCCGAGTCTGCCTTTGATATTTTGATAATACGCCAGAGGTATTGTGGCTATACGCGTATTGGAATAGGTAGGTAACCAAGTTGCTTTCAAATTTCGATCAATCTGCCTGCAAGGGAAAAGATACAGTTGATAAAGGTGTGCCCTTTTTGAGGTAAGTTGATTCTGTGCAGGCGTCGAAAAAGAGCGTTGAAACTTCAATTATCAAACGCCATCGGGAAAGGTTGCAAAAAATCAGCTCCTAGGCAAATTCAAAACGAGGTGAGGGAATTCTCAAATTCGACAAAGGAGAACAAACAGATGCAGTAAACGCCCATTTATTATTCACCGGTCTATCCACCATTTTGAATTCCTTTTCAAATCGCACTACGGAGGGGGCACCCCCGGTCACAATTATTGAATTGAAGGTGGTGGACCCAGTGGCACAGAGGACCGCATGGAAGGGCGCATTCAACCGTACCTTGTTTAATGAGTGACGCACAGCTCGGTCAGGGTCGCTCATTTCTGCTGAGAGTCCTCTCAGTTCTAAGCTTCGCTTTTTTACCGTAACTTTTCTATCGTAAAGTAACGACACTTGATGTCGGGACGGCACTTATTTCGCCTTTTCACGCCAATCGTTGGGAGCGCCTCGCAGCTCGCAGCCCATTCAATAGAACCTCCCGCTTCCCTCGCCGCACTTCGTCCAGCTTCTATTTTTCACTTTTAACGTACCCCCATAGTAATCAATCTTTCAACTGGAGTGGTGATGAATCAACAAAAACTATCTACGCCTTTCCAAGAGAGTGTGTTTGGACGAGGTGTTTTCTCATTCTTAGAGACTATCGGTCTCCTCAATCAGTACACTCCCCACCCACTAACGACGCCGAACAATTCAAGTCATGTGATTGGGTGAATTTACTTGGCGTTGTTAGTAACTTGTCCGGGACTGCCCAGGATTGGCCTGATGTCCGTAACTGTCCAGGACTGGGCTGATCGGATAGACCCTGTGGTAACTGAGGGGCGATGCTGCAGATATTGCAATCCACCCTTCCATTGTGCCCTTTGACACTCGTAATTTTGACTGAATAACCTCTTATCTAAATGAACCTGGACGAGAGACAAATCATCTGAAGAAAGGAAAAATAAAAAAAACACTACATGAGGCACAACTTGTTCTAATTTCTAGAGTTTAGGATTTTTCAATGTCCCTATTGATTTTACGAACGATTGGAGATTTCACGGTAGACTCTGGCAAGATTTTCAGCATCGTCAATGCTTTCAAAAATGGCCCATTTCTGACCCTGGGCACGTTTCGCGATTCGACGAAAAAGAAATCAACAAAAGATGGCCTGGTCGGGGTCACTGGCATTCAGGAACTCGGGATCAAAAATGTCAGTAGTTGCCCGACTGGTGTAGGTGGTTCAGCTGAATATGACTTGTCCTTTCGGTCACGAATGAGGCTCGAGACCTTCATGCGAATGTATAGCTCGTTGACCGGAGACCTGGGGACCATGGGACCTTCCGGAGGAAAATCGAGAAAAGTCGGGGTGGATTCGTTTCGTTTTTATGTTCTCCGCCAGGCCTTTTCTCTTTCACCCACCCGGAACTTCCATATCTCCGTCTCTTACTTCCGCCGATAGACATTGCTGCTGAGCAGCACAGACACGTTTGCACAGCCGGCATCGCAAAGGCATGTATACTGCCGGATGAGGCGACTAAGGAAAAGGAGGTCCAGATGAAGATTGTAGTCGTGACCTGAGGAAAAATGAGACTGCCCGCACCGAGTTTTCCATCTGGAAACTATCGTTGACTCCTAACGCTGTTCGTATTCAGGAGTTTGCCGATCTCTCGACAATCTACAAGAAGCAGTCAATATTTTCCTGATTATTGAATTCGTATATCAAATCGTGATCCATGTAGTGTCATCAGGCAACCCCAATTTCTACTACTTTCAGGCTACTAGCCGATTAACGGGCATGGCGATTCACTTTTCAATTTTTGATGAGCCAGGCACATAAACTTAAAAATTTAAACGGTAAATTTGAATGGAATGGATTGTGATTGCAAGGTGAGAGAGAAAAAGTATTATAACTGGTTACTCTCTTCGAGGGCGGCAGTTCACGCCCGGGACAACTTGGGTCGTCGGGCGCAAAACCAAAAGCTGGGACGGAGGTTTATTTTTACTTAGTTGCAGTTTTTGATCGGTGCGAGGCATTAACATTCTTCTAATCGTAGCTTTCATAAAGTGGAATAAATTAGAGACTAACATTTTTGGTAGGCCTACCTACTTGACACATTTAGGAAGTTGGTCGAGTCGGTAAAAAGTTTTCCCACCTTTCTCCTCCTTTTCTTCTAATGCCAGAAGATTATTTTCCCGACTGTCGGCGTCTTTCGTACAGCTGGTCGTACGATCCATAAACGTCAAGGCGAGGCCTGACATTGACTGATTGCGTCGGCGGGCATACACTATAAATAATTCCGTTGTTTTTCCCCGTGGTCAAAAATGCCGTTGCGAGCCGACACCTTGTAAAGCTGTTATACTTTCACCGGAAAGAGTGCGAGAATCCTCGATAACTTCAAGGGTGTAAAATTGGCAGCTCGAGTGGAAAAAGTGGTTTACGTTGTAAGCTAATTTCGAGATCTCCAGCAACGCTCGTAAAGAAATCTGTCACCAAGGTTTGATTGGAATAATTTATGGAGCAAAAAATAACGATTTCCTCTCAGAAATAATGATGGAGTTCCTAGAGCGGCGAGTTTGCGTAAACGTCAAGCGTCTAACTATGTGGAGCTGGTCATTGCCCGAACTGGTATAAACATTTGCACATATGCACTCCAATCCGTATGCGCCATTATTCGACTGTTGATCTGGCTATTCAACATAATCGCGTACATGGGCATTTTCCGGACCAATGGCAACATCGGGTTTACAAGGGATAACAGCTATCGGGGTCACCATTGACAGACGAACCAGACTGCCGCACGGTTCGTCGGCTTTGATCGGCAGCGGTGACAGCGGTGTTGTGTTGCGCTTGCAGTCCAGTAATTTGACAATTGGCTCGGCCGATTGATGGAAATTAGCTTCGACCGCCAACATCTTGAACATGGGTGAGCCAACATGTCAGCAGTTACGCTCGAGTGTAACTACTTACTTTACTTACCCGTGGGAATCTGAATAGTTGGACTGTAAAGCGATTTCGGCGACCACTGCAAGTTTTGTACATAAGTATATGCATATTGGGTTGGTGATAGTGAGTTTGTAAGGTACGGCAAGTTCAAATCAAATTCATCACATTTCCTTCTATATCTTATATCCTAAGTGAATTTCGATCAAAAAGTAATAATATCCTTATTATTAGGATATTAGGATGTAGAAAGTGATCTATATCATTATTAGAAAATGAGAATAATATACTCACCTACAGAATATTATTATTTACATTTTCTTGTACGTTGTCACCAATTCTTTTATCTATGGCTGGGGCCGTTTTAGATTTTTAGGCATTTCCTTCCAACAATTTACCGTATTGCAATGCGGACCAACACTAAAATATCTTTCTCTGAAAACTGCATGAACAAGGTGTAGCTTTGAAGTTAATGATGATATGAGTTGAGTTAAATGATATGATTAAAGATGATATGAGCAGAGGCCGAAGTGTCCTCCTCTGCAGAGAGCATGATAGACATTTTTGTCTCTTTAAAAGTATCGGTGTTTGCGCTCCCTGACCGAGGAGCTGCAATTGTTGTCACGTGGTGTCTGAGGACTGGGATGACACATAATTCAATAGGCCAGGAATGGTTTCGGGGACCTGCACTCTCAGAAGCTCTGGCGCATTTTATACCCGGTCCCGTACATTTGAAAAAGGGATGTCCATCTGATGATATCCGTGACGTCATAAACTAAGGTTAGCTCTGAGAGCGGCAGTCACATCAACAATGACGAAGCAAAAATGTCTCCTCAAGGAAGTGGCTCGGTTCTGAGGGAAATTGTTCCCATCGTAAAATATCCATCACGCTTTTGTCTTGCTATCTGTCCTAACATTAGCCCTTCACAGAAAGGTTAAGGATCCGTGACGATTTGGAATGGCATCAGTTGCGGCCAGCCCTACCAAGTCAGTAAACAAGGCGTTGCACACGGTAGTTTTGAACAATTTAGATTACTAGATATACGTTAAAATTGATACCCATTCGATGAAATTAACGGCCCTCCCGTCTGCCTTTAGTTTGACCATCATTTCCATTGAAATTGAGAGGATGGATTTTATAAAGAGGATATAATTGGTGCGTAGGTACCCCATGGATAGTAAAATACTCTTTAAATAAAACCAATTTATTGCTGTCAATCACTTCGTTTACCTAAACACTCCCCACCATTTTCAACAGTAAAAATCACATAAAAAACCTTTTTAGAGAGCGATACAAAAACTCAAGATGATACTGATATTCAAACTCAATGTTAGTTTGAGGAAAAACTCAAACCAAAACTCCAACTGATGCTGATACACAGGTACAAAACTCAAAATAAAACTGATAGGTCCTGAAAGTCAAAGTTCGAAAAAGAGGTAAATTCAAATCAAACTGAAACTCAAACTGATACAGATCCAAGATCGCTGGCAATATTCGAAAAAGAATCCACTTTACTGAGCAAACCCATCTTGCTAGTGGAAGATGACCGCAACATTTCGTGACATTTTTCCTCGCTGCATCATCAAGTCATTAGGGTCAGACCACCAAGCGTAATACTAATAACCTTATCTAATATAGTTGAGACGAGAAGTTCCAGACCGCGATAAAATTGAAGTAATTCCAGGTTTCACTTTCGACGAAGAGAGTAAGATGTCGTGCACTCATCAGTCTTTGGCCCAAGATGGGAAATTACTCGCTTCAGTTCAACGACCTGCCCGGCGAGTAGTCATTATCGGCTCCTACGTCGTTGTCACAAACTAGCATCAACAAACATACCTATGTCCTTTTTTTTGAAGTTCTGGTTTTATTTACACATCGCAAACTAAGAAGGAATCACAGAGGATTTTCGTGGGACAGATGTGAGAACTTGATAAATCTCAACAGCTTCCGATTTGAATTGTATAATTTTTATCATTTCAGTTACTGAATACCTAGTATGCATGGGTTGAAATATCCCATAAGGAATAATGAATTGTTGGTGAAGATAACATAAATGCACAAATAATCATATCGTTTTGGTACTATGACTCATTAATTTTTCCCTTGTATTTTTGCTTAATTACCTAATTTTCTGTTTCAGGTAAGCCAGGGTCCATACAGCCTCAATCCTCAATCCGTAAGTAACATCGACGTCCTCTTCAGAAACGTTTTTTCAAATTTTAATAGAGAATTATTTGGTTTAATTGAAAATGCATCAATAAGGGGCAGGGAACTGAGATAATTGAGGATTTTTTATATTCGTGCATACTCGCCATTTCGTCGCTATGATCATGTCATATTACTATGGTGTGAAAGTGAGTATTCCTCGCCCCCCATTTCATGGCCAGTTCGACCAAGGTGATATAAGTAATAGGTACCCACACGAATGATTTCAATATCCATAAACATCGTTGACTTCATCATCATTCGAAGTACCTGAATTATGATTCC
Source organism: Nesidiocoris tenuis (assembly GCA_036186465.1). Taxonomy (NCBI): domain Eukaryota; kingdom Metazoa; phylum Arthropoda; class Insecta; order Hemiptera; family Miridae; genus Nesidiocoris; species Nesidiocoris tenuis. The sequence goes on along the minus strand of AP028915.1, from coordinate 6,931,924 downwards.
ATATTTCAACTGGCCTCAGATTGCCATCTCTGTGCGGCTGATAGCTCAAACCAATGGTAATCATACTTTGCGAACCCATCCCGTGCTGTAATAAGGCGTGAAATGAGCTTTTCGCTATGTTGCCCATGTTCGAACAGCTAATAGCCTAATTCTTTCTGTCTCATTCTACGAGACTCGATTTGATAAATTACCTCGACTGTTATATTTTACAGAATAACGGCCTGTGAAAAGTCCTTATTTGCTCGCCAGAGTGCGGTCGGAGCACTGCAGAGCTTCCGGAAATGTAGAAGGTCGAGTTTGTAGGTGCTCACAATAAATTAGAGGAAATGAGCCACGAAAAAGGCGTTATTCCTCGCCCCACCGCGCTTTTTTCACCCCAACGCCATCACAATGTTCCAATTCCGTCTTCTCTTTCTGATACATGAGGCCGAGCCGTGACCCGTTGCGGCGCCGACGCCTGAACGTTCTCATTTTAACAGTTTTAAAATAGTTTCAGTCACACCAAGTTTCTCGTCGATTTACTTCGTCAGGTACCGGATTTTCCGATGGTCCTATATGATAATGCATTTTCCCTTTGAAATAGATGTTAAATATTTTTTAGGGCTTGAGCATTCAGCAGATCTTTCATTTTGAAATATTAACCCGCTAATGCTGCTGAGCATAATAATGAGATCAAGCGGGAAATGGCAAATATTTTGTCTCCGTCAGGATTAGATATGGCACCTCCCGCTCTCTATATAGTCAGACGCCTTTAACCCTTCGGCCGCGGAGAGCCTAGGGTCAGACGATCTGTTAGGTGCACTTTAAATGACACTTTACATGTCTTTATATTGAAATACTTTGGAGTTTTTGACCAAAAACAGGAAAACGTGCACTTTACGTCTATCGTATTTCGTTCCGATGTAAGGGGCTGTAATTTTGACGGATTCCACCATCTAGTCTCGATGGAACTCGGTAGCTATTGGTTACATATCCATCATTAAAGTTACCAGGATCTACTGATCCTCATGTTAACTAATCCACCATAAGCGGAGGGGGAAGCATGGAGGTCGACGTCGTGGTGCCACTTGCTTCAACGAAGTAATAACACATACATCCCAATTGGAATAAATACAGGAGTTATACAGAATGCATAGATGCAGAACACCGTAAACCCAGTATACTTGACTTCAACCCAGTCCACGCCTCAAATGTCCCTGGCTCACTGGCCCACCTGGAAAAAATAGGAGAAAAAAATGCACCGGAAATTTGCATTTGGGCTGAAACAATGAGAGGAAATCGTTCTCCACAATTCAACCGTAGAAGGTAGCAGGAGCAAGGTAGGCGAAGCGGAGGCCTGCCTTTACTCTGACGGAATCTGTTGATCGCATTTTGCTCTTGCAGTTCAAGCATGTTTAAAAACAGTCAATAATTAGCCAACTCCGTTAGATCCTTCAAAGAAAAAAAAAATCGAAGCCAACATTGGAAAAACTTGAGATTATGATATCCGTCTTTTCCCCTCACTTTCACGATCTCTCGTGTGAAAACGCATCCGTTTTTCCATACTCACAACTCTCTTACAGTTGCAAACAAGGATAAATGCGATGATCTCTATCTCGCTCTACTGGAAGGATGAAATAGTCATGTCAAAACGTTCTATATCTCACAAACAGACGGCACCGGAACTTGGCATCAAAGCTTGAACAATGAAAGGGAATAGCTTTCCGGAATCGTTCGATCGAAGGCCATCTTGGCAACGGCTCCGAAGCTTTTGGATATCTTTCCCAGTCTAGACGTCATTTTCCTCCTTCCCTTCCCTCTGCTTCGACTCTGGACCGAAAGCTCCATCTTGAAACTGCTTCCCGATCTCCATAAAATACGAAAAGTTGCCACTCGAGAGTTTTTCTATCAATAGTTTTTGCCTCCCCTCTAGTTTCAACTCGATTTTTCCGCTTTTCCAAACAACTTATCCGAACTTTTTTATCAATAGCGATTCAGCGGATCACTATTTACACGCTCGTGTCTCTCTTCCGATGTAGCTTTTCAGCTTTTCTTTATTTTTACTTTTTTGTGTTTCCAACGCAGGGTGGTCCTTCTTCCTGACTTTGGCACGGTACCAGCTGGCCATGTCTAGCCGTGTCGTTTCTACCGTGTCTCAGATAGTTTTCTAACTAGTTGGGAAAGAAAATAGTCGAGGCGGTTCCTAGAAACCTCCGATTTGGTAAAGTTTACTTTCCAGTCGCGCTTGATTGTCCTCTACCTTTTAACGGGTTTATCTTATTTATGGTTGGTCTCAGTTGACCATTGATTTGTCGGGAGGGAGGGCGGCGGTGTTTGTTGTGTATTGGGGAGAAGCTGGGCTCATATAATATGTGTCAGGCGTATAGTATGCCGAGTTTAGCCTGAATAGCGTAAGGCCGTAACAGAATTCGAAAGTGGGTATATTACGTTATTAGGCAACATTAAAATTAGGCAAAATTTGATGATTCGGTCGATTTTCTTAAGGTTGAGAAAATTATCAAGCACTACGATTACAGTGCGAGATCGTACGGTTTTAGTTGAGACTGGGAAATGCAAAAAACCTACTTTTAACAATTTTCTCAAAGCCCCTACTCAATAAACGTTTTTTCAGCACCGTGTATTCCGATAAATTTTTTCAAAGTTTCCATATTTTCCCCTCTATGCCCATCCGTTACAGCGGCCAATTCTAATGAGTAAAGTTGGTCGTGAACTCCGAACGAGCTAACGAGAAGGCTGTTGTCAACTGGAGCTTCGTATTTTGAGAACGGAGGACAAAAAACCGTTTCCAATGGATATTCTAACGAGTTGTTCGGCTTTCAGTATTGACACAGAGGCATCCAACAATACACTGGGGATATTGACAGAGAAGTTGAGTACATTACAAACTGCGCACTGTGGAGGGGAGGTCGAGAAAGGTGATGGCACGATGAGTCATCTGTAAAGGTAACTCACCGGGGAATATACATGGAAAACATCGCGATGGGAATCCGTCGCTGCCAACTCGAAAGCAACGTTTGGGGGGAATTTTCCATTATATAAATTTCGAATACCCAGTCTAACGCCTCTGGAAAAGTTCCAGGTTTAAGGTGTGCGAAGTTGAGTCGTGGAAAGTTTGAATTTCTGACAGGGCCACTCTCCCTCGCCAAGGACAGTGATCCATGGAGGTCTCATTTATTATTTCAAATCCCATTTATACCGTCTCTGATGGGAAAAAATGCCCTCAGCGAACCAACTTTACCGGAAGAAATATTAATTATATTTTCTGAGTAAGAGATGTAGGAAAATTGTTGGAAAATTTTGATGATCTCGCTTTTGATCATTGCCCAGCTATTTCATGGCCGAATAAAGTAAATAGGCGGGGGAGTGATTTGTGTTCATTCTAATGGTCGATGCTGGAACAGCAGACAACATGTTGACCACATATTGGTTAACAACAAATTAGGTTTCAGGTGATTAGGTACCTGAGTGCCAATGTCAATTCTACGTGAGCCGGCACTGTATCTCTCGTACTGTATCGTGTTGTTGTTTTTTCATGTAGGTACATTAAATTTTGTCCACTTGTCTTTGATGCGAAAAGGGAACCCTTCTTCATGGACTGCAAGAACAATTTTTCTTGACTTTCCGAGCTATGTATATACCTGCATATCGTCGTTCGAACGGGGTTCGGGCAAACATTGGATAGGTATAGCAAACGGTATATTCTGAGAGGCCATAAACTTATTCATAGCTGGGAAACTATCTCCGACGAACCAATAAGCTGGAGTCGTTTTATAAGCTGAGGGCTCGAGAGTTGCGAAGCTCAGCCGGTATTAATGTTCGACCCCTCGGGTCGAAGCGACCTGAACTACCCTCTTTGTAATAACTTTGAACGCGGGGCGATAATTTGAATAAGTATCAACTCCCACCAAATTGTATGTATGATTCGACGTCCGCATGAGTCTAGGAAAATTTTAGAGCTACTTTCAGACGCGGCGTGGTTATTCGACCGACCGACCAAAAAGTCCTAGGGAAGCATTTGTGGAAACGACCGTGGGGCTTGGATTCGCCTTTAAGGCCTAACCACCTAATAGGTGAGGTTGAAGCCATTGGGTGAGAAATACCGATTCTCCGTGCGACGACCGATTTATTTTACTCGATAAAAATCACCGTCGCTGTAAAGAAATTATTGGACCTGTTGAAAGACTGTACGTTTTTCTGTGTCTGCTTTTAAGAAGTTGCATAGCCGAGCATGGCATCCATTATTGCATTGCAGGGTGACAGGTAGTGTTTCCCCCAGAACAAACATCATCAAGAAGTGTCGAATCCACTGAACTCAAAGATAAAAGTCGACAAAGCTGATGCGGTAGTAAATTACCGATATAATTGATATAATTTTCATTATCGAACTGTCATGTGTCAACCTCACAACGAAACAGAAACTCAAACTCATAGTCACACCCGAAGTCAAACTCACAATGAAACCGGAACTCAAACTCATAATCAGACTCACAATGAAACTGAAATTCAAACTCATAACCAAAATCAAAGTCAAACTCATAATCGAAATCGAAGTCAAACTCATAATCATACTCACGATGAAACAGAAGCTCTAACTCATATTCAAACTCGAAGTCAAACTCACAATGGAACAGTAACTCAAACTCATAGTCAAACTCGAAGTCGAACTTACATTGACACACAAACTCAAACTCGAAGTCAAACTAACAATGAAACAGAAATTCAAACTCATAACCGAAATCGAAGTCAAACTCATAATCGAAATCGAAGTCAAACTCAGTCAGTACTTCGGACTTTGACTTTGAGTTCGACTATGAGTTCAAGTTTTCGCTTCACTTTGAAACAGAAACTTGAACTGACAATCAAACTCACAATGAAACAGAAACTCGAACTGACAATCAAACTCGAAGTCAAACTTGCAATGAAACAGAATCTCGAACTGATAATCAAACTCGAAGTCAAACTCACAATGAAACAGAATCTCAAACTGACAATCAAACTATAAGTCAAACTCACAATGACACCGAAACTCAAACTCATAGTTGAAATCGAAGTCAAACTCACAATAAAACAGAAACTCAAACTCATAATCGAAATCGAAGTCAAACTTATAAAGAAACAGAAACACTAACTCACAATCGAAATCGAAGCCAAACTCACAATGAAACAGAAACACTAACTCACAATCGAAATCGAAGCCAAACTCACAATGAAACAGAAACTCTAACTCATAATCGAAATCGAAGTCAAACTCTCAAATACACAGAAACTCAAACTCATAATCGAAATCGAAGTCAAACTCGCAATGAAAGAGAAACTTAAACTCAAAATCGAAATCGAAGTCAAACTCACAATGAAACAGAAACTCAAACACATAATCGAAATCGAAGTCAAACTCACAATGAAACCGAAACTCAATCTCATAATCGAAATCGAAGTCAAACTCACAATGAAACAGAAACTCAAACGCATAATCAAAATCGAAGTCGAACTCACAATGAAACCGAAACTCAATCTCATAATCGAAATCGAAGTCAAACTTTCAATGAAACAGAAACTCAAACTCATAATCGAAATCGAAGTCAAACTCAAAGTCAAACCCACAATGCAGCGAAAAGTGAAAAAGCGAAAGTGAATCGAAAACTTGAACTCATAGTCAAACTCGAAGTCGAACTCACATTGACACACAAACTCAAACTCGAAGTCAAACTAACAATAAAACAGAAATTCAAACTCATAACCGAAATCGAAGTCAAACTCATAATCGAAATCGAAGTCGAACTCACGGTCAAACTCGAAGTCGAACTCACAATCGAACTGAAATTCTCATTCATGATCAAACTCGAAGTCAATCTCACATAGTCAAACTCACAATGAAACAGTAACCAACTCAAACTCATAATCAAACTCGAAGTCAAACTCATTCAGTACTTCGGACTTTGACTTTGAAGTTTTCGCTTCACTTTCGCTTTTTCACTTTTCGCTGCATTGTGAGTTTGACTTATAGTTTGATTGTCAGTTCGAGATTCTGTTTCATTGTGAGTTTGACTTATAGTTTGATTGTCAGTTCGAGATTCTGTTTCATTGTGAGTTTGACTTCGAGTTTGATTGTCAGTTCAAGTTTCTGTTTCATTGTGAGTTTGACTTCGAGTTTGATTGTCAGTTCGAGATTCTGTTTCATTGTGAGTTTGACTTCGAGTTTGATTGTCAGTTCGAGATTCTGTTTCATTGTGAGTTTGACTTCGAGTTTGATTGTCAGTTCAAGTTTCTGTTTCATTGTGAGTTTGACTTATAGTTTGATTGTCAGTTCGAGATTCTGTTTCATTGTAAGTTTGACTTCGAGTTTGATTGTCAGTTCAAGTTTCTGTTTCATTGTGAGTTTGACTTATAGTTTGATTGTCAGTTCGAGATTCTGTTTCATTGTGAGTTTGACTTCGAGTTTGATTGTCAGTTCGAGATTCTGTTTCATTGTGAGTTTGACTTCGAGTTTGATTGTCAGTTCGAGATTCTGTTTCATTGTGAGTTTGACTTCGAGTTTGATTGTCAGTTCGAGATTCTGTTTCATTGTGAGTTTGACTTATAGTTTGATTGTCAGTTCGAGATTCTGTTTCATTGTGAGTTTGACTTCGAGTTTGATTGTCAGTTCGAGTTTCTGTTTCATTGTGAGTTTGACTTCGAGTTTGATTGTCAGTTCGAGATTCTGTTTCATTGTGAGTTTGACTTCGAGTTTGATTATGAGTTTTAGTTTCGTTTTCATTGTGAGTTTGACTTCGAGTTTGATCATGAGTTTTAGTTTCTGTTTCATTGTAAGTTTGACTTCGGGTTTGATTGTGAGTTTTAGTTTCGGTTTTATTGTGAGTTTGACTTCGATTTCGATTATGAGTTTGAGTTTCTGTTTCATTGTGAGTTTGACTTCGAGTTTGATTGTCAGTTCGAGTTTCTGTTTCATTGTGAGTTTGACTTCGAGTTTGATTGTCAGTTCGAGTTTCTGTTTCATTGTGAGTTTGACTTCGAGTTTGATTGTCAGTTCGAGTTTCTGTTTCATGGTGAGTCTGACGTGGATTTCGATTATGAGTTCGAGTTTCTACTTTATTGTGAGTTTGACTCCACGTTTGAGTTACTGTTTCATTGTCAGTTTGACTTCGACTTCGATCATGAGTTCGGGTTTCCGTTTCATTGAGAGTTTGACTTGAAGTTTTATTATGATTTATGTGTCTGTTTCATTGTGAGTTTGACTTCGATTTCGATTTTGAGTTTGAGTATCTGTTTGATTGTGAGTTTAACTTCGAGTTGGATTAGGTATGCGTTTCTGTTACTGTTTCATTGTGGGTTTGACTTCACATAAGTGATACGAACGTGATATAATCTTCATTGTCAACACGGTAGTTACATTCATCCTACCTATGAATTCGTTGTTCCCTAACGTTGATAAACCAATGTTTTTTGTTGAAAGTCGTCTGATGTTTTGGCGTTGGCCCCCTTATCTCGTTGCAGGCCTGCTTACATCATCTACATCGATCCATTCTTTCTTCAACATTACCGGGAGGGAATCCACAATTTTTCCGCGAATAAGTAATTCAATTTCCAACGCGACATGCATGCAATAGCTTTACATAAACAACCTGGTTGCATTTATCATCACAGAATACCCATCTTGCAAGTATGTTTAGCGGAAACACTCCTCCGTGGCTGCCTTTGCTTATGTCAACGAAGATGGAAAAGGCTGGTGGAAATTTACTAGGACGCACGGAGGCCATCCGTTTTCGCTTATCAATTCAGAGCGGATGCCGTTTGTCCCTCGGCATACCCCCACTCGTACGGACCCTTTTTACATGTCATTTGTGCTAAATAGTGAGAGTGTGTAGCAGTGAGTGCGATAATGCAATATGGATTTGGAGTAAAGTGAAGTCTAAAAGCACAAATCACGACGCAGGCCTGTATTTATTCCTGGGAAATGCCATGCACGATGTGACCGTTGACTAGCTGAGTTATGAAAACCCCTGCGCCCCTATCTATGGCAGAGTGGATAAAAACAATTATTGGATTTTTTTAGGGTATTTTGAGAAATGTCTGCCCAACTACTTATCTTATCTTTCGTGATCTTCATCGCCTACTCAATACCTATGCCCCAAAATAACTTTTTTCTGTAATTCATGTAACTTTTGATTATTCATAAATTTTTCCATTTTAGAACCGGGAAGAGGAAAGTCGTGATGAGTGCTTAGTAGTTAGGTACTTTCAAATATTTCCAACGCCTTTCACAAAGCTGAGATAAAATAAAGGCGTGCCTTGCCCAGCACATGATTCCTCAGCCGAAGTGACGCTTCTTTTCGATAAAAAATCGGACAAGTGGGTTAATGATGATTCTAAAATGAAGGGTAACTCTTCATGCGGTGACCTTCGATAAATTCGAGTCAAGTCACGCTGGATATTGAACTTCTTTCGGATTTGAAGCCCTCTCCTAAGTTTCAAAGCTACAGTCTCTAATGGGATGATAACGGTATAATCCCTGGACTTTTTCCATCGAAGATTTTTTCCTTCACCATTCCGCCTGTAAACATGATTACATGTCAACCTGCGAAGCTCGTTTCTCTCTCGTTCTCTGCCTCCAGCACTTGGGACTTCTCATTACAACTCATGAACGTCAAGATTTTGTTTGTTTTCTCTCCAACCTGAAACATTGAAGGAACCAACGCTGTTTCACCTTCGTAGTTTATTACTCTCATGATTTATTACGGGAATGGACGTACAAAATTTAGGTGGTACGTCCAGTGAAAAAATATTCACACCCCAAATTCACAGATTACAGATTTAAGTAATTATTGTAAGCTCAGGTTAATAAATACATTTTAAATTCTACTTCTGTAGTTTCCATATCAATAACATAAGAAGTCAAGCTATATTAATATTATTATTAATATTATTAGCTATATAATTAGCTATATTAATATTAATAATATTATATTTCCATGAATTGTTTTACAAATTTCAGGTGGGTAATATTTTTGGTTCGTTTTGGATTTCACATTGCAATATCAACTTTCAATTTTTTGTAACAAAATTATTTGGGAGATTGTAATGTAAAAAAAAAAACTTTCAATTCAGAAGTTTATAAAAATCGGAAAATTTTAAACGTCATACCTACCTACTCAGTGAGGTACTATACTAGAATATAATTATATTTCTGCTAGCCAGCTTATCTAGCACTATTTCCTTCAATCTGAGCGAGTTTCCAAAAAGACAAAAGAGTCTTGGACTATCCTCGCGGAAAATTGAGATTTTAAAATTCTCCTAATTCACTTCAGTCTATCTCAATAAAAAGTTACTTTCGAAGTAAGGCAACATTATTTAATGCACGCAGATGGTTTCATGCTCCAAAAGTTCCTTTCCCACCTAAGGTATAAAAGCCGCTTTACAGTCCTAATTGCCCAAACTTTTCTCCAACCTGGGTCGGTTTCTGTATACAAATGGATGGGATTCCCTTTTGAATTTGAAATAACGGCGAAAAGGCTTCCATCTCTATTCCTAATTTCACATTCCAATAGCTGGTGGGATCCATGCCCCGAATATTTCTGAATACCAAATATACCGTCTGGAACCGTTTTACCTTTCTGCGGACGAACATGAGAAAATACTTTGCAATATATTCCATCAAATCATGACCCGAACCTGAATGCCTTTTTAATAGGTAGGCGATACTCGATATGGCTTCTTTTATTCATGAAGCTAACCTTATTAAATTTTAGATAAAATCCTCGTGCTTTGTGTTTCAACTTTTGACGGGTTATGGTGACGATCTCATCTCTTCAAAAATTATTGTAGTACCTACTATTACACCCAGACTTGGTGTAAACAAAGAGCATAGGTTAACCCTCAAGACTCCGCGCTCTTTAATCACCGATTTTATTATTTAAGACACGCTTGCCCAAGCGTAAACGAAACTTATCTGAACCGAACCATTGATACCTGGTTGAAGCAATTCAACACTGTGTCTTTGCATAGATTTTCTTTTTAATAATTGCTTTACCAATTTTGTTTTTGCATTTTGATTTTGAAATTTCCCTTTTGCATTTTTTGCTGTTATGTTTATGCCATTTTTGTACTCATATTTTTGAATGGGTGCACTCTTGCTTACATTTTTTAGCACTTTTACTTTCGCACAAACAATATATTTACTTATCCCTCCTTACCTTATTACATGCTAATGACTAATTAACTTTGTGGACCATACAAACTCTCGCACCTACGATCGTTAGTTTTTTTTTAAATATCAGGCCTCTTAAGAAAGATTTTGGGTATGAGCCTGGCACGACTGCGAGAATAGAATGATGGGCATGCATGGGAAAAAGAATCCGTTTTCCGGTCAAAACGGTGTCTTAAGGCTTCAAGAGGTCATATTTTGTGGCCATTGCATCAAACACTTTTCCCAAAGCCTTCGAACCAGCTTTTAAATCGTTCACACCGAAATTTCCAATTACCTTTTTTGGCGCTTACTTATGATTAATGAATTTCTCGCTTCCTTATTCGCCACAATATCACTTACCTACAACAATAAAAATGTATTCTGATGTATTCTGGTTCCAACCTGGACTTTTTTATTAACAGTGTTTTCTTCCACCATGAACCGAGAGGTTTGCCAGTATGACTAATAGAAAAGAATCGACGCAGCCCCGAAACCACGAACCTCCCCTACTTGACGCCAAGGGCCCCCGCCTTCCTGGCCGACTCCGGTAAAACTGAAGCCTGTTCGTGCCTCGTCGCGGTGTCTGGTGCGCCTGGTTAGTGATGAACGAGCCGCGGCCGAGGTCGCTCGGACCCTCACGTGTTCACGTCGCCGACAGCTGTTTCAGTGTTTGTGCCCTTAGTTCGTTACTTCGCCCAACTTGACCCTCACGTCCGACTCCTCTCCGGACAATCTGGCGGCAGTTCACGATCCGACGACAGTTTCACGCGGTGATTTTCACATTTGCACCCCCAACTGTCAGCACCAATCAGTTCGCTCAGTTTTGGAATTTTCGAAAAGCTACGAAGTTTCAATCTGATTCTAGGTGAGCGGATGAAGATTGCCGATGGATTTTCGGGCGTCTATCGTAAAATTTCACAACCATGATATAAATCGACCATGGTTGTTAAATCCTTCGTCGAAATTGGTTATACGGATAGCGACGATGATTCTGCTCAATATTGTCATTTTAGCTCAAAAACAAGCCTTTTTTCCGCAAAGGGGGCGGAGTGAAAACATTTGTCGGTACCTACTCTCGTACCGATAAAATTACGTTTCCTGTACAGCATGATAAAAATGGCATGGGACCTCTTCCGAAATGTTGATTGCCTTTTTATCAAGATTTTTCAAGTGACACTCTCAGACTGAAGGGAAATTACTTAGTTACTTACCTACGTATACCTACAATGTAGGTCCTGCATAGTGTCGGATGTTGGGTATTACATGATATACTATGGGTTCTGGCATGACGCACTTCAAAAAGTACCTCAATTTGAGTTACGTTTAGGTAAATTTCTCGATCGCGAAGCTTTTCAGAATTTCGTGAGGAATTAAGAAAAAAACACCCAAGAGAATTTCAGATTTACGTCACAGTATAACTTTTGGCCTTGAACTATTTGCACAAAACCGGTACATACCTATGATGATCCAATCCTCGTCAATGCTGAGTGGGTTTTTAGGGCCAAAAAAGAGGAGTGTGGCCGACGAGACTGCTCCGTGGTGGGGCAAAGAAGCTGGAGCTCCCCATACCTACTGCTTACCTGGGATTATGGACCGGTTCCTTTGGGTACATATTCTTGGAGGGCAGAGGTTAATGACTACCCATTCCTCTATAGAGCTAGCTCGAGATAGTTCCTACTTTTCCAATTCCCTGCAGAAAAACATTGTTCAAGGTTGGTCGTTTAAGGTTTTTAGAATTGGTCATTTTTACGGCATTTAACGGCAACTCGAATGCTTTGCGCTGGCTAAAGTCCAAATGATACATTTTTTTCTGAAAACCTGATGAAATTCGCCAGAAATCGCGCTCGTTCGTTGCTAGATAATTCAATGTTCTGTTTTTGTCATCCGGCTATCTTTATACTGAAGATCAAGTTAGCAAGTTCAACAGTCAGAGAATTGCAGCTGCTATTGAATACAATTTCTGTGCAAGGCAAGTTCGAATTGTGTATAATTCCAAGGGGCTAACTCCGCAAGTGAGGACCGGACTTGGTGGACAACAACGCAGAAGTAATTACTTCCGGAAGCTTTGCTCCCAGAATCCAAGTTCCCTCCTTGACTTACCTTCTCACCCTTTTCCTTCCAAGGGGTCAAACGATGATCATTAATTTCTGAGTCAACTTTGCCCAGAGCTAAACAAGAATGGGGAGGAGTTAAAGTTTGAGCAAACAAGTTAATTTACATTCCGGCCTGCCATTTGTTTTCCAACCGTGTTGGATCCCATTTGGTCGACATTACGCAGCTGAGTACATGAGGCGAGGAGAAAATTGTTCATGAATGGCGATCCAAGGGTGGGAACGCTATTAGCAATTAGGGGTAGAGTAACTTGAGGATATGAACAATAGACTGCGATCATAATCATGGGCCGAAACGAAAACACAAGTCGACTCCAGTAACCTAGGTGCCATTTTTTCAAAGTCGGTCGAACGTCGGAAGCTTGATTATAACATTTTGCGTCTAGAATGTTTCTGCTGTTCACAATTCATAATACTCTTACCAACTTGCTTTTATGATTTTGCTAATCATCAAATCCCATTTTCGCTCATTTCAATTCTGAAAGAGCTGAGAAAAATGTTTGCGAAGTAAGCTTTAATCAGTTCGCGGTATCAGCAGTAGGAAATGTCGTCGCCACCGCTATATTTAATAATTGTTTCCGTTTCCCTCTCTCTGCCAGAAATAAAAATCTGGAAAACACTCGTAAATTTACACTGCGGTCGTCGGGTGTCATGCGGACATGTGGAGAAACGTTTAATCGCAGACAAAAGGCCGACGCTGCTTCAAAAAACAAATTCTTTCCAAAAGGGTCCATGCAAAATGCTTCTTCCCGGTTGCGACCCTTCCATTTCGCTTTATTGTGCAACGGGGAACGACCGACGGCGTGACTTTTTTTTTGGAAACTTCTGGAGGGTAGAAAAATATAAGAAGCAGCAGATAGAGGTGGGGGTGAAGAAAAACCAGAATTGTGTTTTCCTCGTTCTTTCGCGTTCATTTTTCTACTCCTTTTTCCTCCCTCAGTCTCGAATCATTTTCCATCGTTTCGGGAAACCGACCGCCCCAGGGAGCAAAAAGGCGCATGTATAATAAACGCAAGTAGCCCTTTGCTAAGGCTCCTCAACCCCATCGTGGAACCTCGCCTTTTCTACGTAATAAAAGTAAAATAAATACCGACCACGAGTCGAGAATAACAGTAGTTTCATCGGGCCATATATTTCGTTGTTTTCGCAACCTGGTCTAAAATAATTATTTTGTCGGGAGAAGTTTTACCAAAATTGAAGGCATTTTAAAACAATTATTTTATAGCACATCTAAGGTTTATTGTAAATATTTTTAGGCCATAGTTAGGTATGCACCTGTATAATCTTGCTGTATGCAATAACTTTGGTTCAAATGCAGGGAAGATTTCAAACTTCAAGGAAATTGCAATAATTACGCCTATTTGCTCTCTAATTATGGAGATAAATCTTATACCCTTAACCATCTGTTATCATATTGTTCAAAAATATTGTGGATAGAAATTTCAGTCAAGTGGTCAATATGTAGTTTTTGCAGTTACATTTCCAGGGCCCGCTATTGAGTGGTAAAAATGACGCAAATGGTAAAGTTAGGTACCTAGAAAATAAGCAGTAACCGCATAGCATACCTACCCCGCCCTTATCATAAACGTACTTGCCCCCATAAATCTTCATATTGCCAACAATTTTCATATACGCTTACCTAATATTAGAGTAAATTAGAATTCTTCTAGTCGTCTTTCAAGCCATATTCAATCATCCTAGTGAGGTTCGACCGGAAAAATCATTATATTCATCGAGAACGAGTGGAATAACAATAAAGCAAGGGCCAGAGGATTGAACCAGGGTACATATTTATCACTGCATCCAATTTCAATATATTTTTTAAAGAAAATATTCCATTTTTTGCTCGGCGATAAAAATCAATCCACATCTCGAAAAGTTTACGGTTATTGTACTTTTATCGCGTGCTTTCGTGCTTTACTCTGCTAGATTTATTATTTTCGTGCCTTGGTTTATTCACGACGTCCTTTTAGCTACCGACTAGATGAACTCGCGATTCAATTTACCTGGCCGTATAATATGGAATTCTGTCAAATTGACTTTTATTATATACTTATATACTCGCTCTCTCAATATCTCGTTCCGCAGAAAAACGGTAATAAATACGGAATTTCGGTGGAAACCTCGTTTGGCAGTTTCTAAAAGTTACTGACTCCAGCGGTGCACAGTTGGAAGAAGAATTTCTATAACTTTCGAAGAAAACTGGGCGGTGAACTTTGAACTGCCCTGGAGATGCCTCTTAAATAAATATTGGCTCCCTAGTGGTGAGTTAAATATTGGGCACTCGGTCTCGTTGAATGGTGGAGCATGCCCTGGAAAACTTTCGATTCTGATATTACTTTTAGTTAGAACCTCTCAAGGCTCGGTGCCATTTATGTCCGATAAACAATCTGAAAATGCTCCCAAGTAAGTGGAAATATTTTTCGCAGTCTATAAAATTGAGGATGTTCTATTAGTCCCCATGGGAGATTACATATTGGCCGGAATTCGTTTTCCCTCAACAATTGCCTTGAGCCAGATGACCTACCCGATTCCAGAAAATAATTTAAAGAAAAACGAGTCTGTTGTCCATTAGAAAAGTTTACTTCTCAAGCTAAATTCACACTCCACTCGGTAAGAAACAAGAAAGTAATGAAAAAATCGTTTACGGAATGACAGAAAGGCTTTTCGCGTGAGACCTAAGAGCCATTTTGCCGCACTCAACTACTCATCTTGAAGGATTTCTCGAACACGAAATCCTTTCTGGTGATTATCGGATGTTTAACTTTCGTTCCGACGACAATAAGCTCTTGTTCGGAACGGGGCTTGTTCCGAGTTGAAAGACAGCTGATGGCAGAACCAGAAGTGACTCGGCTGTTCCACACCACGAACACCTGAAAGGGAAAACTTCGTTTGAACGCCTAACTGCAGACAGACGCCCTCTGATCACGCGATCCGTGCCACTCTAGAAAATTAAATCATTATCACATGCGAGAGGGAGGCAGCTGATAGTAATTGCGCAAACTGTGGGCGGTCCTTTTTCACGTAAAATAAGAGAAAAACACTCGAAAAGGGAAGGAAAAACTCGAAAATAATTAATAACGTCGGAAGTCCGGATGTTATCGCGAGCGTCGAAATTATTAATTTCGTGCCACATCTTTTGATCCGCGTTCAAATTAATTTTCCGTGTATTTGAGGATGGCGGAAGTTCGGTGGAGCTAATCGAAAAAGAGAAGCTACTGATGCTGATAGAAACGGAAGTTATTGATTAAATGGCTTTTATCGGGGGAGGCGTGGTCGAAAATTAATGTATTACCTATACCAGGCTCCGTTGGATATAATGATGCAACCAATTCTAATGACATTCTTGTCGTAAGTAACAGTAACTGTTACACAGTTACAGGCCGCAAGCGTACTTCGAAATCTGAACATAGATTAGAATCGACTAATCTGACTCGGGTGGGTGGAGAAACTTTGGAAGACGTCGAAAATGCTGATACGTTCACAATAATTTTTCTTTCCGCCGAAATTGTTCTGGATAATAGAAAAATATCGTGTTATCATGTATTTCCTATGTAACTGCAACTTATTGTGCGATACAGGGAGCTTACCTTATTTCGAGCTGAAATTGATTTGGACTCAAGGAATCCAAGAAGTTCTCTCAAAAGCTCATAATTTATATCATCAGAAAAATGCGATTGATCTGATTTGATTGTACTCTTTTCCTGTTTGATAATTGATAGAAAATACAGTTCGGGGAGGGATGCGACTAGCAATACCCGGAAGTCGGTTCTCCTGACGTTCAGATTAGATCTCAGTTGGTTCTGCATCTCAGGGGTGGGCTAGTTCTTCCAACTTGGCTCTCCTCAGACTCGAACTTCGCCACTGCTTCCACCTCTATGTTGGGCTCGGTGTTGAAAGAAAACGAGATAAGCTCTCTTAGCTTGGCGGCTGGAAAACAACATACAACACTCGACCGGGCGTGGGGACCTTTCACTTGATTTATATGCATATTGTTCCTTCTTCGCCAACCAAGATGGCTAGATGTTTCCCCCAGATGAACTTTGCACAATGCAATTTCACCATTTGGTTTCTATCATGTTTCGTTTATCTCATGGTGGAAGGACGTAACTTCGACAATTATGGTTACCAACAATGTTATCTCGCTATGAGCTCTCAAGGAACTTTCATAAAGAAATGTATGGATAGCTTTTGTAGGTGTGAGTCTTTGTATTTGTATGGTTGGGAAAGGCGAGTGGAAGGTCTACCAACATGTGTGTACATGCTGTTCGTCGATCAAGTCAAAATAAAAAATAAATTTTAATTTTAAATGCGCAAATTATCCAGACACAATTAATACGACCCTAAAGCTGAACGTCCAAGTACTTTGGTAACGACACCCCTAAAGCATGAAGACTCATTAATAAAAAAGTATTCTGGCGAAGTATTTCCTTTTTTTGAATACCTATCTCCATTATCAAAACACATTGCTGATCAATGATCATGCAAAATAATCACGATGTTGTGCCAATCCTCAATTTTCCTGTCTGGTTTCAAAATCTGATAATCTTCATCCCGTAGATGGATAATGGCAGTAAATCCTGTAAGAACGCATGCGTGAAAACTAGTTTTAGCTCGAAACCTGCGGGTTCGGTGCGTCTCTCAATCGTTTTACAACGCAATGCCGTTGATCCTTTTAACGGAACCCTTTCTATAATAAATCAGGTACCGCGGACAACCAACCGAGGTACAGGACATTCCCGGAAGAACATGGATTGTAAGGATGCTTTACTCAGCTCATTCCCTTATTTGCTTCACTTGGCTTCTGTGTTCGCAAGTGGCTAGTTTTCCCCGACACCTTCCTTTTCTGAACGACGCTATCGCCTCTCCCATTGTCCTCCATAAACTCGCATAAACGTGTTCGTCTCAGATCTGAGACTTTATACGAAGTCTCGAGACTTTATACGATGAATCGAGTCAAGTTAAGTCGAGGATCAAGCCTTGAAGATTTGGGAGGCCGAGGGGGTTAGCCGTTTCGGAACACAGACGAGGACCACCTGGTTGAAACATTTTTGCCCCAGGGAATTGGCAAGAAAAGTTTTGGTTGGGACAACACTTATGAATTCTCAATAAACTATAAGGCGAGTACATAAGTTTCGACTAAAACTGATGGATTTAGGCAGCTTTTTACACTGGGCACAATAAGTTTCGAGCGGTGAAACTTTTGGGACATGTGAGGATCTAAAAAAAATCTACTTTGTTCTACAATGGACATTTTGATTTTTCCTTGAATCCTTGAGATATCAATTCCAGTGTGACTGACATGAAACCGGTTTCGATTTCCATCAAGAATCTTTCTACGAAATTCGTTGATTTATTCCTGCATGTCTCATGGCGTTGAAGATTTCAGACATTTGGGGCTCTTGGAATTTTTTCGGGCAACCAAACATATGGCATGGAGATAGACATGGGGTTTGAGAAATTAGTTTTCTCTGCCTGGCTCACAATGCCAATAAATCAAGCTCAAAATCCTTGTTATCCGTCCCAGGATTTTTTGTCTTAGCTGACGAGGCGGGTTGGTGGTTTTTCGTTGCTTTTTCAAACTCTATGGTCTCCTCTTAATTTTTTGAAGGTTGTAAAAATTGACTTTGGAGTTGTTAAAGTAGGCAATCTGCCCCAACCTGAAAAAACGTTAATCGAGTTAAATTCGAAAAGACCACATATTCTTCCACAATATTGTACAACCATTTTCTAGGGTACTACCACACTTACCTATGAGCGCTCTCGAGGATTTCCGTTTTCTTCAATATCATGCTCTTTTTGGCTTCTTATGATCTTCTTTGTTAGATAGGATACCATCCTCTTCCTCTGAAGTGATTTTTAGCTTTATAGTTTTCGAAAGTGCGGAAAGCACCTTCGAAACGAGACCGAATTACTCTTCACCGTCGTCATCATGAAAGTCTCGGAAAAAACCTCAGAATTCAGGGCCGAAACGTTCTGAGGTTTATGACTGGTCAGCCATAAACACATCCTCGGGCTATTTGTACTTTTATTATAGGTACCTATAATATAAATACGGCTTTTATCTTTTTCCCAAAAGCAGAGCTTTTAATGGATATCATTCTCTCTTGGTTGCAGGAGAAAACAGTCACCATTAAGCAGTAAACCTGACAGCAGTAGTTCTTAAGGTAAGTCTACCTCTTCCCTCATGAGAATTCACGCGTTGAAAGTTTTTCTCGATGCCACAAGATTCTTGTATTAGCTTGAAATTGAAAAAAAAATACTGCATTACACAAAAACTGTTGCACTATACAATATTATGCGCACTGGCAGCGCATCTTGCTGGTGCTGGGGTGTCGCTGTTCTTGGTGTTTATGCAACTGCGTTGGGTGAATATAAACTCATCCTTTCGATGAGCTCGATGCCTGCAGCTGGTGTTTACTCTGGATTCCACTCTTTGTCACACAAAAAACCTTGCTATACAAGATTTTACTTGAATATAGCTGTAGAAGAATACCGGACTATGGTCGGAACATTTTTACAGTTTTGACTCAAACTCGACTCGACTGCTTCCCGAACCCTTTTTTCACCCAACTGCCACCCGGGGTCCTTCTCTGCAGATGACAACTCCCACCCTCACTAGCCTGCTGATAAATCCCACTCATCTCGTCCGGATATCGTATTTTGCGTACCGACAACGCAGGCTTGAGGAACCTTCACTCAGACCCTATTCTCTGACTGATCCTATGGAAATGTCCGCTTTGGTGCACTTGCATCAATGTTTGTTATTATTCATCTATTGAACCTTGTCTTCCGGAAAAATTACCAATTAATTTGCACTTCAAAATCACCAAAGAATCGGTCCGTCCTGACGGGCTGTGGGATGGTTAGAAGTACGGCCTGATGTGCACACCAGCCTTGACTGATAAAATTTCAATCACTCCGGTTTTCCGGCTCAGCCTGCAACTCAGTTTATGAATTCGTATCATTCATGCTTCAGGTGATCAGCGACTATCTGAGTCAACGAGAGAGCTATCTATCATTAATAGTGAATGGCCGTTCGTAATGAGTTTTTAAATAGGCAGATAGACAACAGCTTTGAACTCTGTCGCCGACTTCTCCCCTCCTCCCGGTCAATCAATCTCGAGCGGACAATCAAACAATGACAGCATTAATGGGACCGAAGCGACTCTACGTCAGTGCCGACGTTTTATGGAACCGATACAAGACTTAGGGCTCGGGGGTCGCGAAGAAAGGGAGGAAAATCATTACAAAGATACCCCCGGAACGAGTTTCCAAAGCCAACTTTACCTACCGTAATGAGCCCTGAAATGGAATCTTATTTAAATATCTTGAAAGTCCCGGGACGAAGGGGGAAGGCCGAGGGCAAGTCCGGGGCCCATCAATCTAACCTGATAAAGTCTAAACCTATTCAAGGTTTCCCTCCTGCCATTCCACCATCTCCATCTCGAGTACACGCGGTGGCCCCTATCCTGATGAACCATTGTTTGCTGCGAGTATTCATTCAACGGAGGGGGAAATGGACTAAAAGACACGGCCTGGCGAGGGCCATTGAAATGTCCGACCGATGACGGGGGATGGCGGACGGATTTAATTTGAGGACTTCAACACAGTTTGAACCACTCCCGGCGGACAGTGGCGGGCCGGCGATAAAAAACGTTTATACCATTCGGTTGACCTGTACTCAATACTTTCCATTCTGAACGTTTTCCAATCGAGTGCCGCAGTGTTGTTTCATTTCTTCAAATTCATAGCTCCCTCTCGCTGGCCTCTCCAGAGACAATTTCCGTCAAGTTCCAATTTGAGTTTCAGTCACTTGTCAATGAGAATGCTATACTTTTATCTTTTTTTTTCTTCATTCTCATGTAGGAATTGTAAATAAGCCAGGATTCGGCCAGTTCCGACTAATTTTTCTCCAATGTAGTCAATATTGTATAGTGAATCTCTTCTAAAGAGCGTTCGCACTTGAGATTGTCTTCCGACCCCTTAAAGAAGCCGATTCTTTAGCTCATTTGCTAAAATTTTTCATCCGTAAAATTTTTTGTGACCCCAAGGGAAAGTACACTTTTTTGCTTTGAAGATTTTTTCGTGTTTTTGGCATAGCTTCAGTAAAATGGCCTTCATATTTTAGAGCTATTGCAAAAATGAGGATGCGATTGGAAAACTCGTTAAATTGTCTACGATTCCACGGTGTACGCAAGTATTCAACATTCTCCCCTTCCGAGTCGAGAAAAGCTCAATTTTATAAAATTACAATTTTTTCGACCAAAGAAATGAATGCAAAAATCCAGCGCACGTTCCGAGAAAATTGGCCCTAAACGATTGTTTAACCACGCTATTCCTATTCATTAATGCATTCACTTACAAAGCTTAATACCTGAGAAATCGGCGATTGATTCAAATTTTTGAATTATCGACTGTGGGGCTTGTTTTCGAAGATTTTAACGCTGAATTCAAATTCGTTCCAATTCCTTGATTCAATTCTTCTATAATCATCAATAATTCAATTGATGTAGCAACCTCCTTTGGAAATGTCATTGCGTACGGATAACCTGGCATGTTTCCAGGATAGTCGAGAGCTGCAGGAATATCCAGCACTGATATTATGCTCGTATTTGTCCACTCAATTTCGTTAAACGACGTTCTCATAGTGAAGTTTGCTTTCAGAACAGAAAGCGAACTGGTCCCACCGGTATAATAGGCCCTCGCAAACTAAAAGGCGTATACTTATTCAATTCGACGAACTGTCTACCTTCTCAATGCTATATTCCCTTTCATTAGTCGACGCTATTATTGTCTGTGAAGGGTAAGGATGTAAAACGCTCTCTTCCTCTCTCGTTTCATGAAATGAGAACACCCCGGCGACAGATGATGACATTTCTATTCCGCGACGAGAGCTCCATATTTATATCGGGCATCTGGGTTCAGTTCTGCACGGGCCTGGTTCTGTTTTCCAGCTGAAAATAGGTTCAGATGTTTCTAGGTAATGTCAGATATTGATGAAGTTAGGGCGTGTACTGAATAGTAATTATGTTGCGATATTATGTGTACCTATCAGTATTGCTATATTTGGTACTGGCTGATCCTATCCTCAATTCTGCCGATTAATTTATTAATGTTTTACTCGGAATCATTCTCTGAATAATATTATCTGCTACTTGCTTTTGTGTACATTCACCGAAACATCCCATACTTCTCCGACCTCCCAGAATTTCCGATCTCTTCTCAAATTTCTTCTGTACCCGCAATAAAAAAATTAGAAATTCAAATTGGGAGGGCTTCATCAATCATAGTCAATTCTGTCCTTTTTGACGCAACATTAATGTTGATAAAAATTCAAATATTCGCCCTCATCATGTGGGTGGGGCTCAGATTTGTATTTCATTCAATTGAAGTCGATTTGAATCAGATTAGCATCTAACATGTATGTAGGCGAATCCATAGTTTCCACGCCCTTTTCAGTCCATAGGTTTGTTTCGTCTTCTTGGGAAAATGTTGTCATTGGTAATTTCATTCATCCGGTTTTGATAGACCATTCCTTTCTAATATTTTTTCGTATCATAGCAGCATTTGATTTTTACATGGTCATAATGCTAGGGATAGGCCTTTTTCATCCATACCAAGCCATTAGATTTTACGATTTCCACGATTGACCGGTGATTTGAAATGGAAAGGCTCGTAAATTCACTAACCATTTTCTAAGCCTATTCTACCTTTCCGAGAAATCCAAGAAAAAAATCCTTATCCTCGCCGATTCTCGTAAAAGTGTACACGGCCAACTGATATTATAATGGTTCTGAAGAAACTCAGCGCTTTTTTCTTTCCGATTTTTAAAATTTTATTGCGATTAAAATGCTTTTACTAATTGGTTAACAAACTCGAATACCGACGGTCATCTTCATAAAAGTAAAGTAAATGTTATGTGTGATATTTTTCTGCGCATTCCCCATAAATGTTTCTAAGTCGATAGCTTTTCGTAAAAAATGCCAGGTAATATTCTTAGACATAAATTACAGGCCTATAATAAAGGTAATGAACGGCAGAAGCCGTCTTAGTCAAAGACAATGGCAAGTTTTTATAATGATTTTCTATGGATTTCATTATATTCGTTCTTCATTTCTTATAATATGAATGCATAGAAAAAGTAAATAAGCGTTTCGGCAGTACAATGGTCACAACATTGAGAGGGTAGCTCAACAAAAATTTGTAGGTTATTTTCCACGTTTTTTTTTTAAATTTCCGTTAAATAAATCGTTCAACCATGCCATTTTTTTTCATTAAACTTTGGAACGGTTTATTGACAAAATTTATCGATCCGATATCCTAGGAAGCTTCAGATAAAATTCACCACGGTGGTATCTTTATCAAATTTGTAAGTAAAAAACTAGTTGGAAATGTTTATCTAAAGCATCCTTGGATATCGGATGGATAAATTTTGTCAATAAACCGGGCCTTATTTGCACAAAAATGTGGGTTGAGTGAATTTGAACTCGGGGATGATACGTCACGATGTCATATCAGCATATATACAGCAAGTGGTTATCGTATTTGTAATACTCAGTGTTGGATTTGTACTAAAGATGGCTCGTCCGCCGAAACAAGGCTGCAAACTCGTAAACTTTCGTGGAACAGACTACTTCCATTCCCTCAATTTGAGTTCCTATTCGAATTATGGGGTTCCACAACTTCTTACTCCTCCAAAACCTAAATTACGTTTGGGATGCCTCATAAATTCGAAATCGAATGTTGGAAACATTCTCGCAATACGAAAACCCCTGCATAGTATTGAAAATGGCTTCCGCGTACGGTTTCTCGAACGGTGATTTATCGAAAGTGCTGTCCGTATCAAAGGTCAGGACTGTGAAATACCGACAGCAGGAGACAACATGCAAGACGCATAGAATCAACTCGACCGACGCTCGCCGACTTTCACCCGGCCCGATGGCCATAAATCAAAATCGAGTATCTGCACATGGAACTGGGACGCGTTTGTTCTTGTACGTTATGACAGGGGTGGTGGTATTTACGACATCCACTTCAATGGATGTTGGACGGTTGCTCTTGTCCTAACGATTGAGAGTGACGCAAGTGGCGCAGGCTTGAGGATCGTTGAGCAGATGCTGGAACGATTGAGTGAAGTTTCTTTGTCTTACATGTGGGTAATCTTATCTCGAATCGTGTGATTCATTAACCCGAAATCCTTTCAATTTTCAGACGAAAAGGTTAGATTTGTTTATGCCGTAATAAATTGATTATTCCTTATTTATCAACTTCTCCTGGAATGCTCCATTGTCAGATAAATACCATCTAAAATCTTTAACAATAATTACACGAGTTTTGGTAAAAGATCATTTTCCAGAATAAGTATTCCCTTGCTTTGAATGTGCCATTTTAGAATGCTCAATTCGGTTGATTAGTGTTACTGTAAATTCTGCATATTAAAAAAAATTTGTCTATGAAACACTTTCTTTCCAACTGGGACCTGGAAAAAGATACTTTTGGGGAGATAATCCAGTCATTATTTAACTTTCAAGCGTGGTAAAAAAGTATCGGTTCAAAAATAAATACTTTGCTTCCATGGCCCCAACACTCAATACACAATTTGTCGAACCTAGGAATGACCCCGTTGTATTGTGCATTGTATTCCGACGAGATTCTGCAATATGATGGCTATTAGGATCATTCCCTTCGTATAACAATATTCTCCCAAATTGAACGTAATCATATTAATAGCCGCACATTGCCGGAAAGCGGGGCAGAGAAATTTGCGGCACGCAGTCCGTATAATATGATAGCATCCAATATATGCACGCCGTATAACATATTATGTACGCAGTGTAGGGAACAATTTGATGGAAGAGCCCTTCCGACGTCACCCATTGAGCGATTGGACTTGCAAGGAAATTCAACAATGTGGCCAACCGGTGTTCAACAATAGGCGCCCCACAATGTCGGATGCTTGGCATTATTTTGACCTGAATTTGAGCCGTATCGAATGCCTTATTGGCTCTGGTCGGCATTGATATTGTGCTTGAGCCTTCCTGTTGAATGTTATTTGAAACACAAAGGTACCGCACGCACGTCATTAGGTATACCTACGTTACTTTCCGCATGTTCACTTTATTCAAACGTATTTACCTGCTGGTGAAAATCAGCAGAAAAATGTCAAAACTAGGTCTCACTCAAAGTCCATAAAATCCAATTGTGATGTGGGAATCGATTGAAAGCAATTTTAACACAGATTAAAACCGACTTTGAAAAGGCGCATGAAAAACTATAACGTTATGAATAAAAATGCAAGTAAAAAATGAGGAAAATTGAAATTTGAAGAAAACTATAGGTAGGTACCTATTGTAGGCCGGTTTCTACTGAATATAATATATTCAGAATATAATATACTGATATTATCAGTACAACTCCTCGCTCGAGCATCTCACTTTGAAGTCGGCGCCTTTATTTAATCCGAAGCTTATGCCCTGAAGTGAACGCACCCACTTCAAAGTGGTATTTTCAATTAAGGATTTTTCCTTAGAACTGAGCTATTCATCAGTAACCAGTGGTGCGTAGATAACACACAATACTTTCATGTTTTTAAAAGTTATATTGTGACACAATTTGATCATAATTTGGTTGCTTCAAAAGTGTTTAGGTCAAAAATCTCAAAAAATTTACTATTCAAATGTTAAAATTCGCCCAAAATAAAATTACAACACATTATCGGAGTATAAAAAATATCCACTTATTCTGCAAGGTTAAACAAAGATTTTAAGACCAAGAACGCTCAAATCGGTTCATTTTTGTGGCCGGAAAAAAATAAAATAGAAAACACAATATATATCGGAAGTACTGTGAGTTATCCAAATTTCGATTGGACAGGGAAGGAAAAGCATTGGGAGAATTTTTGTAGGAAAAACGTAGGGCTGCTTTAAGCAACGTCTTTCGTATTTCATAGTTTGCATAAAATCGACTGTCTATTTTCCACCCGTCGTTCGTCAATTAATTTCATAACTGGCAGTGTCCAATTATAAAGGAATCATAACAAGGAGCGAATGATTAATCATCTCAATTATCGAAAATCAAATAAGAAAAGTTGGAGTGATAGCAATGCCCTAATTATTCATTATTCTATCGAGGGAGTCACTTCGGTATGAAATTTACCAATTACCTACCAGTTGTTTGCACTCTATCAGTTTTACTGATTTTGAACTTGATTAATGAATTTTGTAATTAAATTCTGATTAGGTAGAGAATTCGATAAAAAATTGAAATAAGTGCGGTATAAACACCATGCCTCGAATTCAGGCTCGAATTAGCTCGGAATATTAATGATATATGGCTGATCCTTTACTTTCACGGGGACCTTTCAGACTCACGAGCCAAAAAGTTCTGAATCCCCAGAGCGCAGGCTAAATGCGAAACTTCGCAAATTGGCTCGCCTTTGCTGCCACGGGACATTGTAGCAAAGCACAGTGACCCAGTAGTCTGGTCTGGCACCCTTCGCTTAAAAGCTCGTAACGGCCCTTATCCAACAGAACTTGCCACATTATCGCACTTTGTGTTGTTCTAAGTAGGTGGTTACAGGGTCCCCTAAGCCCAATCGAGGCCTGGCCCCATTTTCCAACTCGCATCTTCGAGCATTAAAAGTTCCGACGCGGTCGGTAGTCGAATTTTCTGACGAGCGTTCCTTGAAACTTGGCAGATGAACTGCATTCTGCTGAGATAGGTCTTCTAGGCACAATATCGAAGAGCGCATATTTTTGCTTGAAAATTATTATCTGAAAATTTTACATATTCATAACCCGAGGGTCATGAGGCTGTGATTTCCAAAACTCGCTCCTATTATTGACAGTTCCACTTTCATTACAAAAAATAAGCGTTTGGTACCTAATAGTAATTGTGTCCGCTCTTTCAGAATCCGAAGTCAGAATTGAGAAAAACGCGCTCCTTCTCCGTTTAATTGACCTTGAAATACCTGGATGAGATCCAAAACTCGTTCCTTGCAGTAGCGCAGTTTTGCCAAGTTGGGGCTCCCCAAATTTGGGGGTTTTTCTCTCCGCCAGAGGGGGATTTTAGGGGTGAAATTTTTGGGGGTTTTTCTTGGGGGTTTTTGTGGAAGTCTGAGGGACTAGAAAAAAGTATAAAAATGAAGAAATACCAGGTAAGTGCTGCAGATAAATAGCAGCTAAGGCTGCCACTGCACAGCTAACTGAATTGAGAGATAGGTACTCAAATAAAAGCCATTTGGGTTTGGGATGTACGTCTACCAACTTGTGGGTAGGTACAAACCTAATTTTTATTGATGTTTTAGTATGTTAATTTATTGACTTTACTGATGAGTAGTCAGGAAGAGTGAGTATTAAATAATTTATAGTTTTAGGTAATATTTAAAATTGTAGTTGTATAATATGGAGTTAGGCATGTTTTATGTGAAATAGTACCTATATTTTTAATGCTTGAAAATGAATCATTCATCCTTAACTTTTGGGTTGTTCGGGGATTTTTTCATATTTGGGGGGATTTGGGGGTTTTTTGACGTTGTCTCAGGGGTTTTTGACGGCCACACCTTGGCAACACTGCAGTAGCGGTTCAGCCGGTTTTGTTAAAGATTCGGCTAAGGAGATGAGCCTACATTTTTCATATTTAGACATTTTAATTTGATGTTTTTTTTATTCTGATTGTTTGAATAGGTTGATAGGAAGTCTTATCTGCTACGTAGCTGTTTGAACTGCTCATTTTGTCGTTAAAATAGCATTTTGAGGGTGTCAATAATTGGGGTTCGAAAAAACGCTGCTAAGTAGATCAGTGGCATACGCAGATTAGTTTTCGCTATGTCCGAAGAACTCTGCAAATTTTGCACAGGGGTTCATTTTTCGATTGCTAAGACAAACTTCACGATATATCGGTACTCCTTAAACTCAGAATTTAGTTGTTATTATTCTATAATTTCAGTATAAATTTGTATTTTAGAGGGGGATTTAGAGAAACGTTTTTTCAACCCGGCAAAAAATAATCATCCTCTTTGCTTGATAATTACCTACTTACCTATCTATCTTTTCAACGAAGCAGATCGTTTAATTCCGTTGCATACAGAGCTCCATTGATGTAATCTAAATCATGTGGTGCAAAGAGGTTTTTCTTGATTTCTGAAAAACGGTTTACCTTGCGAGGAGCAAGTTTTGGAAATCAATGCCTCATATTTAGTCATTTTAATTTGATGTTTTTTTGATTCTGATTGTTTGAATAGGTTGATAGGAAGTCTTATCTGCTACGTAGCTGTTTGTACCGCTCATTTTGTGGTTAAAATAGCATTTTGAGGGTGTCAATAATTCGAATTTGTACAAAATCTTTAATTAGCGACTCATTTTATGTTCCGTAAAATGAACAAACGAAAAAATTAAAATTAAAAAAAAAATTCTCTGAACGCTCCGATATTTTTTGGTCGCTGAAAATTAAGAAAAATGTCAATTCAGTCGTATCGTGAAATCATATCGAGATTTCAAATACAATAATTGTATTAATAATTAATTTATAATAATAATTTTAAAATAATAATTAATCAATCATTATTATTGATGCTGCAAATGTCTTTCTCGCTTCTTAGACATAGTTAAACCCGACCCATTACATAGGTTCCCAGAAATAATGTAGGTACCAAAAAGTATAAATTCAAAAAGCCTTTAAAATTGCGTTTTGCGAAACCCAGTCGCGTCGGAGGAAGAGTCGAAGGCAACCGACACCCCGGCCCATCAATCCTTCACGGATAGCAAAGGCCGGAGCTAACAAAGACAGTTTCCTGAAGCCTTCATCTCCTGGTACGTCTGTCCGCCTCTGAGTCGGTCCTTAGGCACGCAAAAGCTGACCCTTCCTTTTATTAACACTTTACCCTTTATTCCTTCCCCTTTTTCGCGCGGAAAACCCGGCGTACATAAAGTTACCTATTTTACGACGCTGCCCGCCCATCGTCCGTGACGCGTCTAACTCAGTCGACGCTGAAGACGTTTCGCCTTGAAAGGTGTGCAATTAACATAATGCGACCGAGATACTGGCCCTACATCACAAGCCTCGGTTATATATTGCTTATTATATATTGCCAGCTTTTGTTGCCTGTCAATTACGTCCGCCCGGATCTAGTCGAATCCCTGGAATAGACCGAGGGCCGGGGAATAGACAAAAACCGACTGTGCCTTACGTTGATGAGATTGCGGGAGAGGTCGTAAAATTTTCCCATAACGCCGGCGACCGCACAGGCGGACTCGGGTAACTGAGGCCGAAGTACCTTCTCACGTAATACGAATACGTCCATTGAATTATATTGAAATAAAATTTATTTAATTGCGGCATTTAATGCTGCTATTATACTTTCAAATATAAAAGTTATGCCCCCTCGCTATTTCACTACTTCTACTTTCCGAAGTTCGAACGCAAAGACGAAAATAAGATGAAAGTGAAACTCAAACTGAAACTTTTACACAAGCACAAGCTCAGTATCAGTCTACTCGAACTCAAACTCTGACCGAAATTCAGTTTCAATTCGAGTTTGAAATTCAATTTCAGTTCCAGTTTGAGTTTAAGTTTCAGTTTTATTTTGGGTTTGAGTTTGAATTTCAGTTCGATTTCGAGTTTGAATTTTAGTTTGAGATTGACTTTCAGTTCGAGTTTGAGTTTGAATTTCAGTTTGATTTTCAGTTTGAGATTCAGTTTCGGTTCGAGTTTGAGGTTCTGTTTGAGATTCAGTTTCAGTTTCATTTTGGGTTTGAGTTTAAGTTTCAGTTCGAGTTCGAGTTTGAGCTAGAGTTTGAGTTTCAGTTTGAATTTCAATATGAGTTTTAGTTCAAGTTTGTGATTCAGTTTCAGTTTGAGTTACAGTGTTATTTTGGGTTTGAGTTTCAGTTCTAGTTCAAGTATCAGTTTCAATTTCAGTTTGAGTTTCATTTTTAGTTTCAGTTTGATTTTCAGTTTAGTTTGAGATCCACTTCGAGTTCGAGTATCTGTTTATGTTTGAGTTGGTGTCTGTATCAGTTTGAGTTTTGTTTTTAGTTTGACGTTCCGTATTAGTTTGAGTCCCATTATCAGTTAGAGTTTGTGTATCAGTATCAGTTTGTGTTTGAGTTGGATTGTCAGTGGATCAGTTTGAGTTGGGCACAGTTTGAGTATCAGTATCCGTTCGACCTTCCACCTTTGAGTTTGTATATCAGCATCAGCCTGAGTTTTATTTCAAATTTTAGTTCAGGTTCTAGTTTCTAAAGATTTAGTTTTAAGCTGAGTTTAGGAGATTCAGTTTTAGTTTTAGTAGGTATCTAATTTTGACAATATCAGTAAGTTGACAATATCAATCGATTTTTCTCAATTTCTGGAATATACTCAATCGAATTTCAACTTTTGATTTGCCACCCCGCGAATTTATGTCGGGGGCAGGTACCGGGCGCTGATTATGGCCCCATAACCGTTCCGAATGACCGGCGGCGGTTACGGGCCCCCAATCCCCGTGGGGTGCGCATTATGGTGGCAATCGCAGTTAAAAGGGCGCTTAGCTTTCGACATCAACCGCCTCTTCCCAGACGGGCCGTTACGGGCAAAAGTGTCAATTGACGAAAATACAGTTCGGCCCCCGGACCGAGGGCGAGGGGAATTCCAGATACGCCGCCGGTGCCGAGATGCCGGCGTATACTGTTGGCCGCGGAAATTAAACCGCCGTCGCGCAAATGGCCGCTGAGATAAGCGTTCGGCGAGCATCGGTGGAACCGCCGAGTGATAAATTGGGTTTCTCGCCGCCCGCCCGAGCGGAGCTTCTCGTCCGCCCGGCAAACCGTAAAGTTCTTCGGGCCCTTCGCTCGATCAACTATTGGCCGCAATTTAAATCGTAGTTCCGTCCCGGCGGCTGAGTGATTCGCAGTGCTGCCAACTTGAGGCGGCTGAAATTCCCGAGTTGCGGGGACATTTTCGACAAATGTTGAACTGAGACGGAATCGTGGAAATTGCGAGGAAATGGTTTCTGTAACCGAGGAAATTCGATTGCACCTGTCATTGAAACCATCCAATGAATTTCAGTAGTTATTTTCTTTAAAATAGGTCTTTCAATGAAATTTCAGAGAAAAATTTAAATATTGGCTAGGCTAGCCAATCATATTTTTAAAGACAAAACTTTGGTTTATGGGGTTTTTATACTTGGGGTTTTCGGCATTCCAACAATTTTAGTCTGAACAGACATAATATGATATATTATATCGATGTATCGATTTTTTCACTGCAAAATTCTAAGTCGATACCTATTGAATTGTCAAAGTGTGACATTAGTATGATAAAGCAATTATACAGTTGAGCTTCTAGTTATTCTGCTCATTCGGAGAAATCCTGTTTGAAATACTTAGGTGGAGTGGGAAATTCGGGGAACCATGTAAAAACCGACTTGGCCGTACAGCGGAGAATTGCGATAGATTGACGATGTGTTGACCGATGGTCTTTTTTATTTTTTGCCGTCTGAATGAATAGCAGAACGAATCGTGTATTTTCGTTATTGCTTCCGACCTCGAAGAAAATGAACGCGGTTCAGATTTTTAGAGTTCAATTGTTTACTTTGTTCGTTTGAACGAATTCATTCGCATGTTTCTTCAGTCTAGTCTGCATGGGTCGGGAGAAATGGTGCAAAATTATTCTTTTAATGATAGCTTGAATCTAATGTCAACCATCAAAATTGACGAGGCAAAATTCGGGAAAATCCATTTTTGACTCCCAACTAGCCAAAGAACCCCAAGTTTATTCTGAAAGGACAAAAGTTTTGTCAGATTCTAAAAATGTACCTTTGTACTTCTCATAAAATAATTTTCTCCCATAAATATAAAATTATTCAAAGTCGAGTTTCTGACACACGCCTACCATGTCCAATACTAACATTCTCGTGATTGATTGGCATGGTTACCTTACTTCACAAATATAACCAACTCCAACCGCGACGTTAACTTTAACGAGATGGTAAAAGTTTGGCGAAAGACCCAACTTGGAAAGAGATAATATTTAGCCGACGTGTGGCTCATTTCTCCGGAGAGTTAAGCTGGCCATAAACGGTTATCATCGTAGGGCGGCTCCTGGCGACCACGGAGGATAATAAAGACGCCATTATCACGGTTGGCAATACTGGAAGGCGACTCACCCAGCTTACGATCTTCTGAATCACATCAAGATAACTCTCCGATGTGCCAACTTCGGTGAAATTCCGGTATAGGCTTGATAGCACGCAGACATTCCCTGAGTAAAAATTTGAACCTGTTTCTGATTTTACGGAGCCGTTTGATGCGCCAAAATAAATCATTAAAATGCTACTGGTCGATTTCTAAAAAACAAACAATCCGTTCCCATAAAACCCCCATGGTACGAAGACAATCTTAGGTATTGTCAATCGCAACCACAATTTCACAAGGAATGTGATCCGATATCAATTTTCCTGAATTTTGGGTCCAAATTATTGGTTTTTGAGGTTTTTTGGAATAAATCGTTTGCACCAGTTATTAATGCCACATGCTTATGTTATTTGCCACTGATTTATCGATTATTGGCCACTCGAGAATTTTATATTTTAAACATTTTGACTAGCATTTTAAGCAGGAAGTTCAGCCTTTGTTCGGAAGTGATTCTGAGTAAATGTGTATTATGGGTAAAAGTTTTTTTCTGATGCTCCTTTCCGATTCTTGTTTTTAAGGACGGTTTACTATACTTCTATTTACTCTGTAAATATGGAAGTAAAAATAGGTGGCCAATAACTGGGGGGTGCCCAATGACTGGTGCTTTTACCCTAGGTAGTTACATTTTTACATCTTAAATATGGAAATGGCAGTATGCGAGGAATTCAAGGCTTTCATCAGGACGAATTCCAATCCCGTTCGCATAGGGGTCATGAGTTTTTGACAAAGGCAGAGGAAAAAACACCGTCTGCCGTCCCAGGTAGGTAGTCAGTGGTCCAAAAGAAGGAGCAGGAAGTCAAGTCTTCTAATGTACCTCCTTGACAAAACCCATCCACGTCTCCCGCGGGGAATCCGACTCATCTCATTAAGACGGCCTCGAAGTCCTCCCTTGAGAGAACATCCTGAGGAGACGGTCCCATGAATTAGTGGTGTTATGTGAACCGCAGAGGTCCGACATCAGTGGCCCACCCTGGCAGGAAGCTGCCACACATGAGCATCGTCTTACTAACATATTGCCTCTTCCATCAGACATTAACATTTTCATGGCACTTCCTCCCCTACTCTTTCCCTTCCTATTTGGAAAGGTGGCCTCAGATCAAAAACAAATGGGTTTCTTCATTTTTTCCTCCGTTTTACGACCCGTCAAAAGTCGCTTTACGGGATTTAAAAAAACGTTACGGAACGTGTCTGGTGTCGATTCGTATGAAAATTAGGCCCGACCAGTCGACTCGAATCTGATCGAAAACGGTTGTTCGCTCTGTATCCACGTCGTAAACTGGGATCGAGGATCTCGAAAATCAATTTGGTCCCATATAAACACAAGATTTCGCTCCCAGATCTTCTTACCCTTTCAACCTATGTTGAGCGAGTGGGGCTTTATCGGAAGAGCCGATGATGGGCAAGTGAATAACATAAATCACCCGGCTACCGGATTCTTTTGAGGAATTTTTTCCTGCAGTTTTTAGTATACTGTAGCTACGAATCTTTGTCTGACAATCCAGAAGACGGAACTATAGATTTGAGTCGTTGAAATGGATTTTACGATTATCATGTTAATTATGATTTTGAATTTTAATTACAATTTTCATTTTAATTCTAGAAATTCTTCAGAAATTTCTTACTGGTTCTTAGAAAATTCTTTAGAAAATTCTACAAATTTCTAGAAAAATTCATTAAATGAATTAATTGCCGGTTTATCAATCCATTTGAATCCACATTTATTCAGGGACGGTTGCACTACTACCGAGCTATTTTCTGTAAACCTACGTCTAAATTTAGGGCAAGCGTCCTTGGATAAATCTCGATTTAAATTATTGATAAGGTGGCCCGAAATCATTTTGATTGGTTTCGATTCTTATTTGATGAATCTATTCGTTTTTACTTCCATATTTACAGAGTAAATGGAAGTATTGTGATCGTCCTAAAATCGAGAATCGGAACGGAGCTTCAGAAAAAACTTTTTCTTATACACATTTACTCAGAATCACTTCCTGAACAAGTGTCTGTGTGTCCGTGTGTCCGTTAGTCCGTGTGTCCGTTAGTCCGTGTGTCCGTTAGTCCGTCTGTCCGTCTGTGGTCATTTACAAAAATGACCATAACTCCCTCAATTCTCAACCTTTTTTCAAATTTCTTGAACTGAAATGTGCGTCTCGGTAAGACCTAACACCCTATTCAATCGAAATTTGGATAACGCACAGTACTTCCGATGTATTTGCATTTTTAGTGTTTTCTATTTTATTTTTATCTGGCTACAAAAATGAACCGATTTGAGCGTTCTTGGTCTTAAAATCTTTGTTTTTCCTTGCAGAATATGTGGATATTTTTTATGTTCCGAACAACTGGCGTTTTTTGATTTTGGGCGAATTATAAATTTTAATAGTGAATTTTTCGATATTTTTGGCCTAAACACCCTTAAAAGCAGTCAAAATATGATCAAATTGCGTCACAATTTTACGTTCCAAAATATGGAAGTATTGTGTGTTATCTACGCACCACTGGTTTTAAATTTATACGATTTTAATTTCAATTCTGAAATTGATTTTGAATTCGATATTTTTTCTCATCTTGATTTTTTACATTAATTCTAATTTAGATTTCAATGTTGACTTTAATTATGTCTTTGGCTTCTAGTTTTAATTTGAATTCCAATACTATTATTTTCTAGTTTGATGCTAGTTCTCATTTTGACTGTGATCTTAATTTTGATCGCCTATCTGCTGATTGTGATTGCGGTATTGTGATTATGGTTTTGATTCTGTTTTTCTAGGAACAGGGATTTTCTGAATTTGTCGGTAGTTTCATCTCAGTGAAAAGTTCGGTTTCGAGACGAATCTTTTACGATCTCGAAGCTGTTGGACGAAGGGAAACGCGTCGTTCTTTCGTCATTAGGCTCGAAAGGAAGGGAACATTAGACCAAAAGTGTTAATTCCCTGGCCACTCAACTTATTCCAACTTCAATGGGTTGAACGCGACGAGTATTTAAGTAATGTTAGTTCTTGTACCTCGAACACAGTCCACCGTAAACATTGTGGTAAGAACAGACCTCAGAAATATTCCTGATATTCGTCAGATCGTAGTTTTTGAAAATCCTGACGAAAAATGTTTTAAACATCCATTCAGCAAAGTTCTGTTGGG
Source organism: Nesidiocoris tenuis (assembly GCA_036186465.1). Taxonomy (NCBI): domain Eukaryota; kingdom Metazoa; phylum Arthropoda; class Insecta; order Hemiptera; family Miridae; genus Nesidiocoris; species Nesidiocoris tenuis. The sequence goes on along the minus strand of AP028915.1, from coordinate 6,897,323 downwards.
GGTTAGGAAACTTGAAATACCCTATTGGAAACACAGGAAAAACACATCAAATTGTGTTGGAAACAAAGTCAAGATTTACCGATTAACATCTGGGGGCCTATTCTGTAACCTGAAAGCAATATGTCTTTGGGAATCAATATTGATTTGCCATGGCAAAGCTAATGACAACGTATGACAATTTGTATAATGAATCGATAGCGACTGTCAAGACATATTGCTTCAATTTTACTGAATAGGCCCCCAGTAGGTATGATAGAATCGAATGGAGTAGACTTGTAAATGGTGTCATTTAGACTACTTAGTATCTAGGATATAACAAATCTTACCATCTCAAATGCTTAAATCTAATACATCTGAAATATATCGATACCTTAAAGCACAAAGGGCATATGTCCAGAAATGGCATAATGACAAAAAATGCAAAATAAGTTTTTGATCAATTTACAAAAGTAAGATTTCTCCCATAAAAAAATTCCCTGAATAAAAATTGTTTGTCTGGCCAAGGTCTACAACCTCGTTTAACCAGAACTTTGGTAGCACTTAACACTTCCAAGATAAACGCTCTTTAAATATTTGTCGTTTTTCTATTTTATCGTTTTTTGGCCCCAAAAATATGCCCCATTTTGGCCCATGATTCTTGAAACGATCGATTGGTCCTGATGACTAGATTCTTTCGGTACCAAAATCTCAAAATTGATATTTTGGACATACCCTTTGTGCTTTAAGGTATCGATATACTCAAAACCTGAAGATTTAGGATCATGATTCTGGTGCTTGCCTGAGGTTGTCAATGTGGGGGTTTTACTTTCAGACCACCTGAAGATGTCTGCTGTGTGGCCGAAATCGATAGTGGAGGAGGGAATTACTATAGAACTGGAGTGACTTCAATAATTCCGCGAGTACGAAGTTCCCAATCGCAATCTCGACCTATGGGATTCGCGGATCTTGCAAATTGGCCGCAGCCCTTTCGAACCGAAATCCGCTCAAAAACCAAAAAAGGAATCCGAGTTACGTATTCTTCGGAAAGAGATCCAAAAGAAGCTCTTACTGTCACAGGCGGGTTGTTAGAGCTCGGTTACAGGAAACGGGTGGAAACTCGGTTTCGAGTGTGCGTGCTCAGTCGTTTCCTATACGTGGGAATCGGCTGTAATGGTGTAAACTGATTCCGTGTGTGATTCCCATCCCGGTTGCAAGAGACGTGCGTAGATCGTGACGGCTTCGAAATGGGAGGTTTAATCTCCGACCATTTACCTTATTTCCTTCCCCAGGGCGATGTCACTTCGTTCTCGGTCGAGACACGTTGGTTCGTTCTTTTCTATACAAGCCACAGGCTTCTATTTACAGGGAAACCGGCTTTTCACGGAAGCAGGGCGGTTTCGTTAGGCTTTCCCAGGAGTCAGTCTGTTCGTTTTCACGGGTTGATGCCATGATTTGTCTTAAGCTACCTTAATACAGTGTCGTTTTTACGAGTGCCGAGTGCATGGCGGATATCCATGCTCCTTCATTTTGTGAGGTAAAATAAATAATGAATAAATTTTGCTTTACGTCATGAGTTGTGACCTCAACCGGGCCTGACATGACGAAGGCGCTTTTCTGAAAAGATTTTACTGCAAGGATGTCACAAATATTCCAGGGCTGGGCTTCGAACCCTTGAGTCCTCAACTGTGGACCGATAATAACGGAAAGCGCCTTAAGGCGGATTCACAAATGCGCGTCCTCGTGCTGCACGGAAAGGTCCGGAAAACACCAGTTGAACACCATTTTTGAAATGATTATGATTGAATATTAAGTCGGCCATACACTGGCTGTCGGAGGGGGGATGAACATGGGAAATTGGCTTGGAAACCCCAATCAAATTCTTTGTTTCCAACGCCGACGTCACTTCGACCCATCACAGCGATGCTTTTTCTTACCCCGGCTTCAGCAATCATCTCTGGCCTCATCGAACAGAACCTGTGTGTTTGGGAGCGATGGTTGCTTACATTCAATTGTAATCATTGTAAAAGTGGTGTTCAAATGGTGTTTTCCGGACCTTTCCGTGACGCTCAAAGACGCGCACTTGTGAACCCCCCTTTGGACCGGATCCCCTCATTTTGTGAGGCCTCATGATCGCGTCTCAAGGAAAATTGGAAATTTGTTTGCGGATTTGGTTTTGTGTTGGTGTTCGGTGGTGATTTTGTGGTGCTGGTCGTGATTCGTGGTGCCGGCAGCTTGACAGAGTAGTTGCTTCTTAAGACCTACAAGAAAAATATTTTGCGGTAACGACCGTAACGCGTGTGACGGTTTTCTTTATAGAAAATAGAGTGCGCAAATCGACTGAACCACGAAATCTTGTCTTCCCGATAGAAAAAATATAACGAATAAATAATTTAGCGGTTTGAGAATAAGCTGTATGGAAAGACCTTAAAAGTAGGAACAGTGGAGGTACTATCTGATGGAAAAAATTCTCTTTAGCCCGTATTCCAGATGAAAGGGTCGAGATAAGAGTGGAACAGGCGATTTGTGCTGTAGATGGTGCTGGAATCAGTAAATGTGCCGGGGCTTGGGATTTTCAGTATATTGCTTTTGTCATGGCATCTCCTTCGAAAGACCGTCAGTCGACAAAGATGACCTGAACACGCGAGTAAGCCATCCGGAATCACGTCAGCTATTACTTATCACTAACAGCAAGTGAATAGATAGGGCAACCCCACGCTACTTCATCATTGACGCTAACGGCAACTCCGAGGTTAACCAGACATAAAGTTGAAGGAGGGAAAATGTGAATTCTTGGCAGAGGAGAGATGATATCGCGGCAGCGATGGGTTATTTCTGTCTCCTCCGTTAGTCTCTCAAGGAACTGGAGTTTCCAGTGGCGAGAATCGAAGACAGTTTCTTTCATTTTGGTTTATTATTCGATAATAAACCATTGTAATCGTCCAAGAAAAATATTTTTCTAGCCGACCCTGAAAATTTCGTGGTTTACCTTTTAATGGGTGTAGAATTCTTCGGATCAACACAAATGAAAAAAAAAAAAATCGGCTTTTTTTTCTTGAAATTTTCAGGAAAAATCAACCTTGTTCTCGGACAGCACCAATTCTTTGGCCACGCCAATCGGTCAGTTTTAAGCGCTCTGGAAAATTTTTTGAAATATTCAAAGAATTTAGTTTTTTTAATTTTCGCTCCTCCGCTTGAAAATGTGTTTTTTGTTTTTCAGAGCGCTTCGCGTGCGTTACATTTTTCAATTTAATCGAAAAAAATTTTTTTGGAGAGTAGGTACCTACCTACCAAGGATTGACTTTCAGGATCGGGTCAGCCTGAGATTGTTTTGTGCTTAGTCTGTTTCTATTGGGGATGTTCCATAGTAAAAAACTGACGAGGTCTTATCCTAGTTTTTCTTCCGTTTCTCATGCACGTAAAATAATGAAAGATTTGCGGGTTTATGGCGCAGGGATCATTGGGCAGCCGATCGGGTAACATCTGTCTTCATAGCTTTGACTAAGGCGGGTCAAATGTCAAAGGTGTTCGTTAGTAAGCCAATACTGGGAATAAGTCGTATTCTGGTCCGATCGATGCCGCGACGTCTACCGACGCCGAATATTGATTTGCAGCTATTATAGGAAATTACCACCGGGTCGTCCGACAACAGAATGGCAGGGGATTACAGGGCGAGGAGACGTAATAATAGTGTTCGCTACCGTGCGATTTCATGCTTTGTCTTCCATATAAGATGAGATCTGTAGATGTCCTCTGTTCTGCAGTCTGACATTTACCCCAAAACCCGGGGATGTTCATCTGCAGACGATGCATGTTATACGTATATTTCGCGGTTGAACATGGCTATCTGCATGGATGTTCTCTTGGCCAACATGCTGGTAAATTAATTTGAGAAAAAACATCAAAAATTGCGGGTCATTTATAGTAGTTCTTGTTGTCGTGAATATAAATATTCACATTTTCTCTCTTTTATATTCGCATTTTTATTATATTTCACCATCATATATCATTCTTTCTCTTTCATATTATAACAATTATACAAAAATTATTATTATTATACAATGATTGTTCCATATATGAAAGAAAATATGAATATACTCATATTTCATATTATTATTTTTGTTTTTTCTTTCATAATATGAATATGAATAGTATTCATATTTTCCTTTTCTTTCTTTTGGTCGCCATTTGTAGCCATAAATTTATGCATATTTATATTATCATTTTCGTTCTTTCTTTCATAATATAAATATGAGTATTATTCATATTTTCCGTTCCTTTCTCATTCCCATGAGAAAATCCTGGGGAATGACTATAAAAAATTCACTCCTCGTCAAAGGCCATTTGGATTCCTCAGATTACTTCATATAAGGATACTACCTATTACTACCGACGTAAAATATGTCCTTATGTCGCTCGCTCTACAATTTCGAAATATAAAACTCTTGAGTTGTCTGGATGTATAAATTCGGAAGTAACCTTGGTTCTAGAGCACGCACGCAATGCATCCCGAATCTCTCGGTCGATAAACGCCGACGTTTGTAAATGGTATTGACACCCGCAGGTGTTTCCCTTTACGGCCCGTTTACGGCTCAAGATATCACACGGAACAATTCAACGGTAATGGTAACTCTTCCATTGGCAGCCCTACACGCCTCTCGTCTTTTTCACCCCGGGGTAATCTGACGTCTCCTTCCTGTTATACGTATGTCTCGCTAACGATTTTCGCCTGTCAGTCGAACAAGTTTTCCGTCTCTTATCTTGTTTTTCGTTCCTCTTTTCTCCTCGGTATTTTTCCCCTCCAGTAACTGGAAGCTTTTTTCAAACGTGACAATTACCGCAAAGAAATAGATTTACTCGACTGCAGCAGTTCATGTCAGTTTTGTGCACGAGCAACTTGTTCCATCTCCAATATTTTTAGCGATATTTCTCTTTTCTCGTAATGTGTGGTAAAAATTTTTTTTGAATGGCGTGTGTTGTCATGTTGAAGAAGATGTACCGGAGTCCACTGGTATCAGGAGGCTTTCTAATATATCCGTAATACTTCAGATACATTTTGCTACAGAAACTCAAGAAGCAGTTCTCGATCTTTGAACAATTCTCGCTCACATGGTCTAAAACCCGTTTTCCCGGCAACGATGAATTTCTGCCATACATCCGTGTTTGATCGAGTGTTCTGAAGACTCGTCGACAGGAATACCACTTTTTGTAACAAGTTCGCCGGGAACGGCAGCGTCTTGGAAACACTATTGAGAAATGGTCTTCGCTCCCCGCTTGTAAAGCTTATATACTCGGGTTTGAGAGGAAAAATCGTTGAGGGCTGAAAGCGAGACTGACTGGGAGCTTTTTCACCCGAAAGGATGGAATTATAAACAAAGGAAAGAGCGATGTATTAGGGCGCATCAACGTTTGGCGCCTTGCCTTTCTGTTGTAAACACGCCAGCCAATGACAGCCGTCTGAAGATAATCTTTCTGCAGCGACTTCGTACTGAGGATGAGAATAACTTACTATTGGTCGAAATTTTCTGGATTTTCCGCTTTTCAGGGTTACATTTTTGCTGAAATAACAAGTTTTTATTGAATTTACATGTTCAGTAGAAAGGAGAAATTATTTTATGTGAGTGATAACAAAATCCTCTGTTCGGACCCTAGAAAGCCCAGAAGTGTGAAGGGGAGATTGCCTAATAATAAATTTACTCGGATCCGCTGTATTCACCGGTGAAATCTTTCTTCGATTTTTCGTGACCTGATGGAAACTTTGGACGGCTCAGTTCACATGTCAACCGTGGTGGGCGTGCAGGTACATGTAAACATATCCCTCCGATGGTTTATGCAGGCCAGAGATGTTCAGCTGACTTCCAGGCCGCCGTCGGGTGGAACATCCCGTACCGCGTGGGTAGGCATCAAAATTTTACGAAGCAAGCCAACCTCGGACTCTGGGAATGGTAAATTTTAAACTTGCATCCCCTGCGTCTCTTCAAGAGCTGACTGGGGTAGCTTCCGCCACAAGGCTCAAGGAGTGTAACTACTTGTATGTGCATTCAGAGTGCAGGGGCCGTCCTGCACGCTGGCCCGTAGGGCTCCCTTCCGAGGCTGGAGTGCGCCTGCCAGACTCAGCATTAACAAGCTCAGAGCACTTGCACGCAGGCCACTTCAGACGTCATTGTACTCTTCATATATCTTAAGGCCTCCCTCGACTTTCCTCATTGCTCCGTGGCCTTCTTCAGACGACGCAGTTCAGCCTTCCCTGCCTTCTTCGATAAAACTAGTCTTCTCGATGGCAAGTGGGTATCCTACTTTCGCCATGTTGTCTTTTAAGAAGCTTTTTATGCGTTTCAAGGGTCTTACTAAGAAAAGTCTCGAAAGGGGGCTTTGAAAATAGCCAACTATACACTTGAAGTAAAGTACTTGTATTGCGATGAAAATAAAGGCAGTAAGCTCAGCTCGTTCCCTCATTACTGTTCAATCTGCGCGCAATCTGGACGTTTTGTTACGGTTTGTTTTGGCTGCATTTTCAGCATGATAAAATGGTGTTGATACTGTATTTATACTTTGAGATGGATTGCTGCTTTTCTGGACTCCTTTTTCATGCCTGAGTTTATCCAAATCCAGATTAGCTGAACGCTTAGATTAGTATACTTTATTAAGTATAGACTATAGTGCATTCACTGATCTCAAATCTCGACAGAATATTGTACAACCCGCTGCGGTTATTGAGAATGCCAGCGGGGCCTTGCAAGTGAACTAATCGGGCATCCGAACGGTTATCCTCCGTCTTAATGTTCGAATAATCCGGTTTGCCGAGAGTTGGAAAGCTAATCTTCATTATGCTTCATGGGGCTGAGATGCCTCGAACACTATACAATCCTTTGAACAATATTGGTTTTATTGTTTCTTCAGTTGCAACGACCTCAATAAGTGTGATGAGATTGCTTACCTAGATACTCTCTAGTCGGTGCATGACGATCTTTCGAACATGTTTTCTTGAAATATGCGATTAAAATCAAAGATCGAAAAGTTGGCAGAAACAGTTGCTTACGTGGTAGGTAGTCTAAACTAAGCCCACATGCGAGTAGGGTGAGTCAGTTCGAAAAGGCGTGAACCGTATTGGAAGGACCGTCCTTTATAAAACGTCCGGAAATTTCTAGGAACGCCAGATGTAGTCCATTGGGACACGTGTTTTCGTTTGAAACTCAAGGGGCTGGGAGCCGTGTCTCTAAACGTTTCGAAGGCTGGGCCCTTGGAACATTGCGACTCCATAATAGAAACTGGCTTAGGTAGGTAAAACGGCGGAACAGGGAACAACACGTAACCTAATATTCGGACGAACGCCAAAGAAATGTAACTGGAGTTGGTGAAACTTTTTTCAAGAGAGAAGGTCGCTTTTCGTAAAGCCTGCACTCGCGAAAAGGTCTCACTTCTTGAAACGTCCTTGGGTTCTTGGAAGGTATTGAATTATGATATCATTATTTTGTTCCAACGGCATTTCGAGATAGCTGTTACAGAGACCGGATAAAGCACAACATTTCTGACGCAATGACTTGATCACGTAATACGCCATCTTCTTCAGCTTTGGTTTAGACATTTCTCCATTTCAACTGACTTCTCCCTTTTTGTTCCAGGTAATATTCCACCGAATCCCCCGATAGCTTATCAACTTTTACGGCTGCCGTAAGGTAAAACAGTGTTTTTTTCTTCTAAATCCTCACTATAGTGACTATGGGTGAAAATTCTGTCCACGAGCACTATCCTGTCAGGTGTCTACTAATTACTGATATGTTAAAGTACATGAATGTGCTGCATGATTTGAGAACGGCAATTGTTCAATTACGAGTTTGGAAATTTAGTACAACATGACTTCAAACACAATCTTCATTGCTCTTGTTCTTGGTATGTATCACATCATGTTGAGTAGATATCACCTTACGCTCAAATTGCTTCCATAATTTTGGGGCCTCGAGACACTTGGACAGATTGGGAAATCATGCAATTTTTCGTCCATTTTTGGTCCAAAATTCTACCTACTGAGCCCATCGCCTTTTTTTCGTGAGAGAACTACTGACCCCCAATTTCAGTCTATTCGCTTCCCACTTTCCATAACTTCTTCTGACATTTTACAGATCTCTTCAACTTTTCCAGCATCGTTCGTCAACTTTTCACCATCGGCACACCCCCCCCCCCAGAATCTTTCCTAAGGGTTCCAACTTTCCGTTATAATTTCTACTCTCGGTTGTAATAGCTTGGTACAGCAAGACCCTTCCAGCCACTTCTCGCCAGCTGCTTGTCCCTAAAATGGGAATTTTTCCAATCAATCTCGGACGAAAGTTGGGAGAAAATTCTGGTAATCCCCGGTCCTGCGTTAATCTCCCTCAGTTTTTTCCCCCTCGACAGGGTTGAGGCTCAAGTCATCTTGTTCGGGGCTTTAAATGATTTTTCGTCTTCTCTGATTAAGAGATCAATTTGTTTTCCCCAATATCGCCTAATTGACAGCCCCCCGATCCCTAATTCAAACCCCGGTTTGCTCGGACCTGATGGATTTCTCGCGTTTGACTGCCGTTCGTTAGTAAATCTGCTGAGTGGAATCGATCATTCGAATTGAAATAGAGGTATTATAGGAAAATTGGTAAACTTTCCATGGCTTCACAGCATTCATTTAGCAGGTTTAGTAAGGGGTGACCACTCTTCATTCTAACGGGTATGTCCACTTCTTCTTATCTGCACTTACGCAGGCAGACCCTTACCTTGTTGCACAACTATAATAGTAGCAATAATTGCTGAGTATAGTCTAGCAAGATTTAACCTCATATATGATGACATATTATATGTCATCACTTTTTCTCGTTTGAAGTGCCAATAGCTTCCAATGGATTCTTGTGTTAAGAAAATCTGGTGTTGAAAAAAAAAATAAAAAATCTGGCCTAATATTTTTCAAAAAATCTGCTACGTTTTTATTGCGCGCGGGAGCATTTTGGAGTGTTGAAGGAAGAGATGTAGAATATCATTGCGATTGATACCTTTTTTCTATAGATTAAGAAAAATCTTAATTCTTATCCTATAGATTAAAAAAATTTAGCATCAAATTCTTTGTGAAACCACCTCGGTTTTTTGACATCTTATCGGAAAAATGCTTCCCTTAAAATCGTATAGAAATTCCTCCAGATCGTCAACTTTTAATAAACCGGCTCATCCAGCCTAACAGTGAAACGTCAAGTGAACGAAACCCAGAGCTAATACCGGAGAGCAAACGAAAGGCGAAAATTCGGGCCCTTTGAAGTTTTTTTGAGGAAAATACCCTCTATACTTGTCGCAGAAAGGCTGCAAAGCGCCAAAGTGGAATTTCACTTGAAAAGGGTAGAGACAATGCTTCGGAAAACGTTTCCTGCTTCCCACCTCCACCGCCGCAGAATCACTTTATTTCAAGATGGCAAACGCCTTGTTGGAACGGGAGAAAATTGGAGATTATTATTGTCGCTTGGCGGTTGCCTAAATTGAGAGGCTTGTTTACTCTTTTGAAATGAAAATTTCAGGGGTTTCGTCGTTTCCTCTATGAAAGTAGGCTTCTGTACTTGTACCAGATGGGCGGTGACCGAGATTGTAACAAAAAATTTCACTCGATACTCCTGACAGTACGCAGTTATATTTTCCTGTATTCGCAGTGTCTGATATAACACCTTATTTTGCATAAAAGGCGTTTTGCACCTTACAGAAGCTATAATCAGACTTCCGATATAAAATGTAATATACGAACGCATAAAGAGATTTCTAGTTCCTGAAAATCTCGGATGAAAATGAACCTCATATCCGAAAACACGAAAAATATGAAAAGTTATCGCAATATGAGCAAGTATGGTACGTACGTAAAGACCAGACGGAATATTCGATATTTTCAATTCTCTGGCCCTTAATCTTCCCTCGTAAAATGTCCGGCTCTTTATCTTTTAACGACCAGAAAGGTAGAGAGATTTATGCTATCACAGGTGTGAGTGTAAAGAATTTAATATAGGTTTGCTCACTGGGCTGGAAGATACGGAAATGGCGATTTTGGTAGGCATCCTGCATAACGGCAAGGTGAAATGGTCTTTTTTACCTCTGTTACCTACCATTTGTACGAATATTTGTGCGACGTTTATTGAACAGAACTCCCATCGGTTATTGAACATCTTGGGTAGAAATGAGAGATGGTGATAAAAAAATAAGTTGTTCTGCATAGGAGCTAGTCAATTGTTATCAAAATTCATATTTCGAAACTATTGGCAGGTATATTACAAGTTGTAATTTACAACTAATAACTTTTCCTCAATAAAGTAAACACTGTTTGCGCCAAACTGATGATGCGTTAACATAAATGCAATCAATTTACTAGCAGCATATAAATGAATTCGGCCTTCCACGAATCCTTCCGCGAATTCTGGGAAGAGGAAGTAAATTGTTCAATATGCGGTTATTTTTATTCGTCAATGCTGATGCGTCTTTCTAGCAAAATAAATAAATACAACGGGAACTACCGGGCATGAAAAGGAGGCAATGGAACGTGTGAGGGGTGGAAGAAAAATATCGTTCGACTGGTTTTCAAGGGCTCCGTCCGGCCGTAAATCTAATTTTCTGATATCTCTCTTCCGCCTTTTTAAAATTTATATCACCCAGTTCAGGATTTATATCTCGAAAATTCGACGTGCTTTTTCTCCGGCTAAAGACTCCCACGCGAATTTGTGTTGGATTGTTGCTCGTACTCGGCCGATGCCGATGATGAAGCGGCCGCTCGCAATGGAATTACGCTGATTGCAAGCTGGCAATACCGTAGGCGATCTCTGAGTCGATGACATGCCTGACGATTGCTGAAGAATGTTGAAAATGCAATATCGTCGAGGCGCGATTCAAGATTTTGTATAGAAAACGGATCGAGGAAAACGTTTAGGTCTTTATTTTAGGAGATATAATAATTTTAATAAGATATTATTTATAATAATTTTTTCAAAACTGACGCACCTTATTCGAATTTTAAAATATAGGTAATTCTACACAAACACTATTATACAGCAGGTACATCGGTGCATCTACACAGTGAAATCAGTTATCTAAACTATGCATTATTGCATCTTATTCAGCTGTTAGTCCATAACAGTCAAGCCAGGTATCTTTAAAGTCTAAAAATCATCGAAGTTATTGTTCCCTTTTGTGATCTAGATAAAAATATAAACCCGCTAAATAAAGGCAGGGTACTTCTGTTTTCCCGTCTGTTCTTGCTTCTGCGTTGTATTTCCCTTTCCACCTGATTTCTCTGGGGAAGTAAAGTTTAATTTCAACATCCGCTCTTTCTTACGTGTATAAGCTCTAATAACCCATAGGTCCAAGCATCGGTTCAGAGTTTGAGTTTGATCATCAGAATCAGTTTGAGTTTGAGTATCAGTTCGAGTTTGAGTTTCATTTTGAGGTTCAGGCGAGTGTGAGCATCAGAATCAGTTTGAGTTTGTGTATCAGTATCAGTTTGAGTTTCTACCTTTTAGCTTAGTTTGATTTTCAGTTTGAGTATCAGTCCGAGTTAAAGTTTCAGTTCGAGGTTCAGTTTCAGTTCGAGTATCCAGTCCAGTTCGACTATCAGTAACAGTTTGACTTTTGCACTTATTTGTTGTGCTGTTTCGTTCAACATTTTAAGATAAGGTCCGGCACGACAAAATTGGAAATAGTTTCGCCATTGTCAAGAGGCTTGAAAATTTCAAATCCCTAAATTGTCATTTTTTGAAGGTCGAAAAAAATACACATTTGACTCACCAGTCAATTAGATATCACCAGCTTAGTGCAAAATCAGGCGAGGGAGACCAGCGAACGCCGGCGACTTCCGATGAAAAAAGATCGTGCATCCTGAAGCGCTGTCAGAATTTGAGGTAATTCTGAATAGATCGTTCCGAGATAACACGAGACTACATCGATCCCAATCTGCGAAGGAGAAATTTCGTGTCTTCTTCCCAAAAGATGCTATCTCGTTGTTCTTCAGCGGTGAAAGACCTCACGCACCGTCGAACGTCCTCAGGCATCCAGGGCCGTAAAAAGAGCCGCCAATTACCCGCCCTGTCCACTAATTGAGGGGCAAATCGCCGCTAAAAGGGAAGAGAAAAAACGTCCAACAGCATCATTTTTTCCTTGGGATCCTCAATGTTTGATGTTTTTACGAGGCAGGGATGAGCTTAACAACGCGGAGTTATGTGCTAAATTTAGAAGGCATTCAATTTCTTGGCGCGTCGGAGTCGGGTTTTGAAAATTGAGAGGTAGTTCATCGTTGGTCATTCATCGTATGACGACTAGCAACTTATGACATACACGTAAATTGAGAAGAATTGGAGGAGGTTAACTGAGAGTCCGTAACAATATGAGCAACCAACTTGGTTCTTTAGAAATGGTAGTTTGTTTTTCCAGCAGAGAACACGTGCTTGCTTGAAGTAGGTAGGAACAGAAATTTGAGTCACTCTCAACGTGGCCAAAATGCGCAGATAGGTACCATTCTTCTACCCTGGGGGTGCTCTGTTGTTTTTACTTTCAACAACGGAAACTCGAACCAGCTGCCGTCCTTGCGTGTGCCGAAAGTGAAAACCGGTGCAACGATCAGGGCTCATCAACCGAAAAACCCACATCAACTGTAGGTACGATGAAGGAGGGAATCGGATGTTGTTGGATATAGGAAAGGGTAGAAAAACATTGAAACGAAGGGGTTGCTCCAACGAAGGTTTTCAGTTTTGGTTAAGCGAGCATGTAGCAATTACCGGTGTACGGCAACAATTAGCCAACCCATTTTCTTCTTGTTTTTCATGCGGTCTTTATTCCCGTCCGGGAAATGGGAGAAAAAACATCCTGCACGCTCATTTGACGAGAAAATTGTATTTCGGGAGAACCAGATATTGACAGGAGCGTTTTGTAATTGTTTTTCTGGAAATCCGTAAATATGAAACCCGCCATTGTCAGTTCGGCAACAGACGATGGTATTCCACGAAATTCTATATTGTTTTATTGAAATATGCCAGCAGTCTGCCCGATCATTGACGAAGGTATGAGCCCACAGGAAACTGCTCTTGCCAATAAACAACAAACGATGTAAGAGAGGAGGAGATTCTAATGTCAAAACACATGAATTTTGCGTGAATAATTATAAGAGATTAAAAAATTGTATTAAAGAAAGGCCGACTTCAAAAATACTGAAAAGTAAAAAATATAATTAAAAGAATATCCTGACACTAATGTTTTTATTTTTTTGGTGAACAATTTTTTATTTCTCCCTTGATTTCAAGTAAAAAATTTTTTGAAATTGTATACTGCAGTTTTATTGCGCTAACAACATTAATCCTAAAAAAATGAAATTAGTGGAACCAAATAGCAAACTTTCGCGACATTTCAGTGAAAGAATTTTTATCTTTATACCAGGATTGATATTTTATATATTTAATCAATGAAATTTACTCAATTAGGTTTTGAGCCACCTGCTAATATAAATACGTTTCAACTCCTTTCTTCGAACAAGTTCGCTCATTGGGAAAAGAGCAGGCTGACCCCTGAGAATCTGGATTCAGGGGAAGAGAGAGACAGAGAGATGGAATATATGAAAGACGAGGCCTGAGGCAACTTTAAAACCATCCGAACCAGCAATGAACCGGTTCGGCCGTCTCACGATCCGTTTGTTCTCCCTGGCCTGTCATGGTAGCTTAAGAATTGAACATATAGAGTCCTACGTGTTATGATCCGCTGGGAATTTATTTCCAATGGGAATTCCTTGAGGATACGTTATAGATGAATCAAAATTCACAATTGCCGACATCAACAATTTTACATGATTTGGACAGTGTGGTGGTGGTGGAGGGTTAAGTGTTTGGTTTTTCCGCACGATTCCTTTAGATTCAAGACGAGGAAGTTGGAGGAATTAGAAGTGGAGTGTCTCCTCTTGATATGCAATACCAGCCACTGTTGTCAAGACGAAGAACTACACTATTCTTGAGATTAACTACGTAAACTTGAGATCTTCCAGGTCTTAATGAACTATAGATCTTGATAATCAACGAACCAGACCGCTTGATCAGCACCTATCTCGAACTCGAGAAACTCGAACTGACAATCAAATTCGAAGTCAAACTCTCAATGAAACAGAAACTCAAACTCATAGTTGAAATCGAAGTCAAACTCACAATGAAACAGAAACTCGAACTGACAATCAAATTTGAAGTCAAACTCACAATGAAACAGAAACTCAAGCTCTTAGTTGAATTCGAAGACAAACTCACAATGAAACAGAAACTCGAACTGACAAACAAATTCGAAGTCAAACTCACAATGAAACCGAAACGAAAACTCATAGTCGAAATCGAAGTCAAACTCACGATGAAACAGAAACTCGAACTGACAATCAAATTCGAAGTCAAACTCACAATGAAACAGAAACTCGAACTGACAATCAAATTCGAAGTCAAACTCACAATGAAACACAAACTCGAACTGACAGATGAATTCGAAGTCAAACTCACAATGAAACAGAAACTCGAACTGACAATCAAATTCGAAGTCAAACTCACAATGAAACAGAAACTCGAACTGACAATCAAATTTGAAGTCAAACTCACAATGAAACAGAAACTCGAACTGACAATCAAATTCGAAGTCAAACTCACAATGAAACAGAAACTCAAACTCATAGTTGAAATCGAAGTCAAACTCACAATGAAACAGAAACTCGAACTGACAATCAAATTCGAAGTCAAACTCACAATGAAACCGAAACCAAAACTCATAGTCGAAATCGAAGTCAAACTCACGATGAAACAGAAACTCGAACTGACAATCAAATTCGAAGTCAAACTCACAATGAAACAGAAACTCAAACTCATAGTCGAAATCGAAGTCAAACTCACGATGAAACAGAAACTCGAACTGACAATCAAATTCGAAGTCAAACTCACAATGAAACAGAAACTCAAACTCATAGTTGAAATCGAGGTCAAACTCACAATGAAACAGAAACTCGAACTGACAATCAAATTCGAAGTCAAACTCACAATAAAACCGAAACCAAAACTCATAGTCGAATTCGAAGTCAAACTCACAATGAAACAGAAACTCAAACTCATAGTTGAAATCGAGGTCAAACTCACAATGAAACAGAAACTCGAACTGACAATCAAATTCGAAGTCAAACTCACAATGAAACAGAAACTCGAACTGACAAACTCGAACTGGCAGACGAATTCGAAGTCAAACTCACAATGAAACATGTCTCGTGGGTTTGACTTCGATTTCAACTAAGAGTTTGAGTTTCTGTTTCATTGTAAGTTTGTCTTCGAATTTGATCGTCAGTTCGAGTTTCTGTTTCATTGTGAGTTTGACTTCGATTTCAACAGTTGAAATCATAGTTACTATGAGTTTGCGTTTCTTTTTCATTGTGAGTTTGACTTCGAATTAGATCGTCAGTTCGAGTTTCTGTTTCTTTGTGAGTTTGACCTCGATTTCAACTATGAGTTTGAGTTTCTGTTTCTTTGTGAGTTTGACTTCGAATTTGATTGTCAGTTCGAGTTTCTGTTTCATTGTGAGTTTGACTTCGAATTTGATTGTCAGTTCGAGTTTCTGTTTCATTGTGAGTTTGACTTCGATTTCAACTATGAGTTTGAGTTTCTGTTTCATTGTGAGTTTGACTTCGAATTTGATTGTCAGTTCGAGTTTCTGTTTCATTGTGAGTTTGACTTCGATTTCAACTATGAGTTTGAGTTTCTGTTTCATTGTGAGTTTGACTTCGAATTTGATTGTCAGTTCGAGTTTCTGTTTCGTTATGAGTTTGACTTCGATTTCAACTATGAGTTTGAGTTTCTGTTTCATTGTGAGTTTGACTTCGAATTTGATTGTCAGTTCGAGTTTCTGTTTCATTGTGAGTTTGACTTCGATTTCAACTATGAGTTTGAGTTTCTGTTTCTTTGTGAGTGTGACTTCGAAGTTGATTGTCAGTTCGAGTTTCTGTTTCATTGTGAGTTTGACTTCGAATTTGATTGTCAGTTCGAGTTTCTGTTTCATTGTGAGTTTGACCTCGATTTCAACTATGAGTTTGAGTTTCTGTTTCATTGTGAGTTTGACTTCGAATTTGATTGTCAGTTCGAGTTTCTGTTTCATTGTGAGTTTGACCTCGATTTCAACTATGAGTTTGAGTTTCTGTTTCATTGTGAGTTTGACTTCGATTTGATTGTCAGTTCGAGTTTCTGTTTCGTTATGAGTTTGACTTCGATTTCAACTAGGTACCTATGAGTTTGAGTTTCTGTTTCATTGTGGGTTTGACTTCGAATTTGAATGTCGGTTCGAGTTTCTATTTCATTGTGAGTTTGACTTCGATTTCAACTATGAGTTTGAGTTTCTGTTTCTTTGTGAGTTTGACTTCGAAGTTGATTGTCAGTTCGAGTTTCTGTTTCATTGTGAGTTTGACTTCGAATTTGATTGTCAGTTCGAGTTTCTGTTTCATTGTGAGTTTGACCTCGATTTCAACTATGAGTTTGAGTTTCTGTTTCATTGTGAGTTTGACTTCGAATTTGATTGTCAGTTCGAGTTTCTGTTTCATTGTGAGTTTGACCTCGATTTCAACTATGAGTTTGAGTTTCTGTTTCATTGTGAGTTTGACTTCGAATTTGATTGTCAGTTCGAGTTTCTGTTTCATTGTGAGTTTGACTTCGATTTCAACTATGAGTTTGAGTTTCTGTTTCATTGTGAGTTTGACCGTATCTTCACACTTGACAAAAATGAATGAGTAATACCCCTTTTAAGCGCCTCTGACTAATAACCCGACATTTCAAACGCTCTTTTCTGAGCAGGACTTCTTCCCCAGTTATTATTCCCCTAATGGCTCAAAAATTATAATTTAATCCCCTCAACTTGCTATCTACTACTTTTAGCAGGCATCTCAAAGTCGTTCCGTTTTACCGAACATTTTTTCCCTCCCGCCCGTTATCAAAGAGCCATATTTCTTCGCCCGAATCTTTCATAGTATCATGCATTTAGATTAAGGAGCTATTTGTTGTGCGTGCTCAGGGTCCGTTGCTGTGAGGTGATGGATCGACGCTTGGGGGCGACCATCATGAAATTCCTCCCAGCTACCGATTGCATGTTATTCGTGAATTCACGTAGGCACTTTTTAACCCGTCGACTGTTAGAGCCTCGGTTCTGCTAATGCGTATTTTATATCCCTTTTCCCACTTCTGTGGCCGTATTGGGGGAAAAACTGTCGATGCTGTTAAAATTGAGCTTTTTTTGTGGTAGGCGAATGTGTCGTTTTCCGACTCGATCTATCGAATGTGAGATTCAGTAGATAGTTGCTAATAAACCACTGTCGATACAGGAAGCTCCTGAAGATGGCCGAATGGCCGAAGGCGCCCGAGCTAATAAATCTGTCGAGAGTACGTCGTGCCTTAACTCTCACCCTCACACAACCGCCAATTTTTTTTGTGGATAACCGATTCGCCATCAAATAATGCTCGTGTGTTGAGTATGCTCGAAGTTCACTGCCTTCGGTTTTCGGGCATCCTGGAACACATTACAATGGATGTATACCTAATTCTCAACTTCAGCACTTAGGCCATTGTAAAATTCGGGCCCAAATGATGTAGACTTGCTTCAAAGCATTCATCTCAATTCCCGCATTACACGAGATGGGGAGAAGCTCATATTGCAGTTAGCGGACCTCGATGGTTTACCCTCGTATGGAGTTAACCAACCACGCTAACTGGGGGCTCTTTGCGTGAAATATTTCTCGTGTTGCTTGTTTGTGGCCCAACTTACTCCCCCAAAACATCCGCAGGCGTTTGTTGAATCTCGCGGCACGTCGACTAATGGAGAAGTACGATAGGAACCAAAACCTACCGAGTTGCTGCTGGTAGAGCGAACATCCACTGCCGTTTAACACGAGCAAATCTGTTGAGCAAACAGAGCTTCGGCTTACACCGATAGCAGATTACGACCACCAGGTTTTGCAGAAAAGCGGGGAAACAGCTGTTTCGCGTTAGAAGATATTGACCAACCGCCAGATACCGAAAATATATCGAGTCTCTTAAGATTTCTCGTAGCCAACTTGTAAACTGACACTAATAATGCACTTTTAATGAGCGCCCGGTGTAGGTAATGAATCATTCGCGAAGGAATTGTGGAATCCCATAATTTGAATTAAAACTCAAAAGATGAGAGAAAAGAAATAGGTGATAAAATTCCACTATCAAGTCCTTATCCCTAAATCCTCCCTTATCCTTAATAGCGGAATAGACTTTTTCTTTTCTCTTATCTTTTGACTTCTTATTCAGCACCCGGTGTTTCAAAAAATTTATTCTTAATCCAAGACATTTTTTGACGCAACTCTGCCACATTCGATGCGTTTATGCCATTCATGTCTTGCACAAAAAAGACACCAAATGGACCAATATGTAATGAGAAGTTGCTTTTCTTCAATTATGTTTTTCGATAGGGTTAATCTAGATTTCAATTCTCAAACGCATGAGCCAGCAAGGTTGCAGCCTAAAACTGCGAAATTGTAGCGATTTTTCCAGTTTTTTGCATATGAGTCGTTAAAGAACAGGGTTTTCGCTAAAACTCGCAATTACAATTTTGACAGTACATTAGGTTTTGAGCTATGATGCAGCTCTGTAGAGGCAACAGTTCAGGAGATGAGGCTCTAAGAAAATTGCTGATTCTTTCGCAAAATCAGAATTTCCCAGTATAGTAAGTATGCATTGAAACCCCTGTACGAACATTTTTTACAGGCATACCTACACTGTAGGTCCTACAGGTTTCTAAAAAATTGACTTCTCGCGGTGGCATCGAATTCAACGATCAGAGCAAAGGAACCGAAGAACTTCGTGTTTTTATGGATAAATGAAGTTGATCAACTTTTCTCAGGTCCCGATTTAAAAAGAAATTCCAGTGGAAAATAAACTCGTGAAAACCGAATCCTTAGGATAGGTAAACCTGAAGAATCGTAATTCGGCCATTAGTTTCTGAACTCCCGTAGTCACAACCGGTCTGACAGGAACTAAATCAGAATTTAACTCCCAGGCCACAGCCAGTGGCATACTCGTATTTCTATCCGCCCCTCTTCCATCACTGACCGAAGGTTAACTCGCTATCACGCCAACCCCCACCCCTCCCCCCTGCTCCGTTGATAAGTCAAAGCGATGACCCGTGTCCCTTGGACAGATCCTTCTTGTCGAGACGTCGCATGCATAATCAACGTTTCGACCTCTGCCGCTTCTCCTTCAGTCGAACGACCTTTCATGCAAATGTTTCGACGTTGGCGCTCACCACCGGCCGAATTCCCTCGTGCGCTCCCCTCGACCGAAATCCCCGCACCGAGCGATTCCCTTCAACCAAGCTGACCGAATCCAACTTACCATTTGCCTGGACTTCATTTTCCCGATGTTATTGCCAAGGTGGCGACGAGGGGGTGGCATCAGGGGTCAGTCTCAGAATTGCATTGACTCCCTGCTCTGGCCTGCATCGTTGTTGCCCTCGGGGACCGTTGCGTCATTCATATTGATTAGACGTGACGTGTAGGCTTCATTGATATATATTGACTTTTATATCCTGCATGCATAATATATTCGTGGTCGGCAATGCGGCGCGTACGTATATGCTGACAAACAAATTACTTATGTGCATCGGATTATGTTCCCTCTTTCTGACACCGGGGTAATGACGATCTGGTTTTCAATCATGTCCTGGCCCTCCTTGATCTATTACGGTTGGAATTCATTATTTTCGGAGCTTTCCCAAATCCTTGGCTCCGGCTGAAAAAAGACAGCGAATTCTTTTGATATGGTTATGAGCTCTCACGCTAGCAAAATTTATTGACAAACTGTTTTCAGCTGATTCCTTTGTGAAAAGTCGTTGATGTGCTATCATCAGTGTCAGTCGAGTCAACCCGTCATCGTCGAGAGCCCAATCGATCGATAATTGACAGAATTTCCTAGAGCTGTAAAAATTAATCACGTCGATTACTTTCGAATGGATCCGCTCTCGCTTTTGCCGTCGAAACTCGAGAACAGGGGATAGAATGAGTTTGAAAGCACTGGTGCACTATCGGAAGAACTCTCTCTCGAGGGTCCATAGATAATAATTACGGCTATCGATTGGGAGGGGAATCGAAGGGGAAGGCAAGTGAGAATGCGCCATTCAATTTATTAATTGCCGTTGAGAAGAAGAAGGGAGGTCGAGATTTATTACGTGCAATCGAGTATCTTTACTTTCGTTTTGCCTTCACGCCAATTGGACGTCATTCACTTAACAAAATTGTTCGATTGGTACCTTCCAGATTACAATCGCTTGTTTGCTCTACTTCGACTATCAACGTGCGAATGCCCAACCCTTAGGAGGAGGGGGGCGTGGGCTCAAGAGTTTCTATGTAAAATTATGCCTAAGCCAGTGGTGCTTAGGTAACACACATCACTTTTGACATCCTAAGCTTGATATTTTGACACCTAAGCTTGATAAGCAAATTTATCAGATTTTGGCTACTACAGAGGCTATAAGGATAAATAATGCTAGCAACTCACAGAATGCCAGCAAATTCAAGCTCGCCGCAAAGGTTCGATCATTTTTGATACCATCGGCAAACCATCATCCCTCCTGACCACCATCTGGCACCACTCATGGCATGAACAGAACCAGTGAATCGTCCCAACAGGAAGTTTAGGGTATGGAATTAATGTTTGAAATCGATTCAGGCAATGAACTCGGACAACTTTATTGTCCCGCACGCTCCCAGTCGCTGATATGAATTATGCCTGCTGTCTGAGCCTAGCCACGAATCCCACACCCATTCCGACGAACAGCCCTGGTTCCCTAATGCTATTACATATAATGAGCTGCTTCCTTGCATTCTAGAGTCATCCAGGAAGCGAGGTAATAACGATTTATGGCGTACAAATAGGAAAAAAACATCTGATTAGGTCCAATAGACATACTTCGGACTAAATGAGGCCTAGTATCAACCGAATTAGGAACTAATTTACTCAACAGGGCCTCAATTTGTTAGACATTTGCATATCAAGGTCGGTTATCAAATCTACATTCATAAATAAAACGAGCCGCCTCAAATTTTATTCATTTTCTCATATAGGTGATCACCTATCAGACTGTGGAGAAAATTGGTTACAAGCATCCCAAACTTTGGGCAATTTTCGCTATCAATAACTTGAATAAATCAACTTCATCCGAAAAATCTGAAAAATGTGTAATCTTCAGGGAAGGTCTTCAAACGTAAAAAAACCAAAAACGGACGCTAAAAATTTTAAGGTTGAAACTGTATTTTTCTTTATAATTTCTGATTGTTGGTCCTTAATAATGGAAGAAAAAATCCATGCATTACAAACCATCGATCCAAAATTTCATGACATTCTACTCAGCAATAAATCCAGGACAAGGCCCTTCGTTACAATAGTGTGGCCGATGGAGGAGAAAATGCGGATGTTTTATGAAATTGGGAGCGTTCCAAGTTCTACTCAATTCTGTGCCGGATGTTTTGGGATTCGGGAATTTGTGCTGCGCTAGGGGCCAGTTCGAGAAGTTAGCGAGTTGCTCGAGGAAGTTTGCTGACGTGACCGAATCAATTTGCCAGTGAAGAAGTACCGCCGCGAAAAGACCTCGTCCGATACATTTTCACTGTTGCTTCCGCAAGTTCAACACGAGGTTTGGGATTTTGGTGGGATCCAGAGGATAGTGCTTGGATGTAGTTTGTTAAGTTTACATAAAGAATTCACTCCCGGGCTTATCGATGAAAATTACCATCTTAGGTATAATCGTGATTTTTATTTAAATAAAAGCAATTATAGTTATACTGACTACGTGATTAATTGTGTCTCTCGACTCTTTTACACACTTTTCTTCAAGCTTCAATTTTTTTTCTTTTCTTCGATGAGAATTTGCGAAAGTTGATGATTTTTCCCCCAAAACAATAAAAGCCGTTTCCTCGCATCATCTCTCATAGACTGTAGAACGGTCTCTTTTCCTTCAAATTAGCAGAAATATCCGTTAGAGCCTCTGATCCATCCCCTTTCTCGGTTTTGAAATTCCAGAAGCGATACCCTCGGGACCGTTTCGAGAGAAAAGCTTTTCGCTTCTATTAATGCTTCCTCCTCCCTTGGGGGATTTCTGAATGCTTTTCGGCCCTTGTACTTGTAACGACCCTTTGAACTCCTTCTCACCTAATGAAAGTGAATCGAATTGCGTCATCAGTCAACAAGTTGCAGTCGTTTGTCGTTGTCGTGCACTCATTGTTGGCACTGGCTCGATCGACTATTCGATTCGGCTATTAATTTGATTGAGTTTCTAGGAAAAGGAGAATCCATGGATTGTAACTCAACACGATTGGAGCATGGGTCCAAATTCTGGATGCATATTTGGAAGCAATTATGGTCAATTGAATAATTTTCTCTGGAAGGGCCAATGTTGTTCCTTGCAGTTACCTTCGTCACCCATGCTTTTAGCAAAGTGAAAATTCATATTGAGTTTTGCCAAAAATCGGGATCATTCTGACTACCTAATGAATCATTCGTAGCGGAATTCATTCCCTTCTTAAATTCACTTACCTGTAAGTGGGGTTAGGTTATTATCGGCAGTCTTAAGGATATGACGGATAGTCTTAAGGATATGACGGATAAAAAGCGTTGTTGGCTACCTAGTGGCTCAGGTATGGCTGATTGCAATGGCACCACGCTCTCCAAAACCCCTTCAGGGCTTGTGGCTGGACATTGAATAATCAAGATTTTACCATCCAATCTTATTACGCGTGATGGGTATGCGAAATTGCCACCATTATGGGTTTTGATAAGCAGGCAACCCAAACGCCTCTGAAAGACGTGGCAAATCGGAGTGGGCATCTTCACCGTCGAAAGGATGATGGTATCTTTTGAATCCGAAACCACCTGACTCATTTGCTGGTTAACTATATATAATGATTATAATCATTGAATGATTGAATGCATGAATAACGCATTATTTCTCTTTTGCAGGTGAGTCGCGGAAATTGCTGCAGTCTTCTCAGAATCCCAGCTCTATACCGTAAGAATATAGTACTGTTTTGAACGAAGTCCCGAATACGTTCTTTAACATGGCGGAAATTCGTGGAAATTCAAATTCATCCCGCCCTTTGGGGTAGGTGGTTTGAACAAAAGGCCAGAACAGCACCCTGCCGTACGCCCTGTGAACTATCATAACATTGCGCAAGTGCAATCCAAAAATTCTACCTTTTGACGGCCTCTCTTCAAGAAGGCTTTCAAAGCTTCTGGTTTCATAGTCAATTGATGATTTCTTCTACTCTACAAAAAATATAAATAAGGTGATAGACAACAATGGAAGTCTTGGTAGGGTGCCACGCGAAGTCCTTGAGGCTTCTTCAGTGCCGTCAGATTGTCTTATTGGAAACCTTCTTGCCGTGTCTTGGGTTCACAATGAGCTGGCTCATTAATCTCGGGCGACGTTATACGTTCTTGATCGGCTTCGAAGGTTGAATGGGATTAATGTCGAATACGTTTTCCCAAGTGCAGCCTTAACTTTCTTCGGTAGGTGGTTGGTAATTTTTTGAAAGATTTCCGAGGTTTGGTTGAGGGTCGCTCGGCGATTTAGGACATTTGGACCTTTCGTATTTATCCCAATTTTTTGGATGTTAGATCATCATGAAGACGACAAAAAGCTCGAGTTTCGTCGTCATGTCTTTGGTGGCCGAAGAGAACACCGATGAATAGGGGTATAGTCCCATTCAGGGGGGACTTAGAGACCAAATCTTGGTCAAAGTTAATTTTTCATTGAAAGTATTGAATTTCAAAAGTAATACAATTGTGATTTCAATCCTTGGGTATTGTGGAGAAATCGTAATTTCAACTTCTGCCATTTGAGGCCAGAATATGAGAGAACTAAACCAGGATTGAGGCACTAGGAGCATCCGGAATCTTCCGATTAGAGCATACCATGTTTTATGATATTTCAATTCCGGAATCACGATTGAAATAGTTCGGCGTGGAATGTAGGCCCGATTTTGAGGGAAAACTCTACATTTTCAACCGGTCGACGACGAACGTTATAGATAGTCAGCGCAGGACGAGAAATATGTTCGCGGTAAACGACCAGTCATAAATTATAATTATTGCCAGGAGTCATTCAACCTTTTCTCATGCGAAGCAAGGCTTGATTGTTCTGGAGTGATATGGGATCAGTGTCGTATGAAGTACAAACAAACAAGCGAGTACACGTAACGAGCTCAGGTCTTGGAACATATGCTATATAGATCGTTATCGTTCACCGCAGACCCTAACTGCCCCTTGTTTCATACTCAATCAAACAAGAAACGAAGGCTACAATACAGCTGGCGAGAAAAACTGCGTATGTACTGGGCTTTCGAGCCCTTGACGAAAACCGTTGCGCTAATCCCAAAATCATTATCAGCTTATACAAAATCCAAATCCTACGAAAATCCCCACGGAGGTACTCTACGATGTTTTGGACTTCCGAAGTGGCTACACTGCGCAATTTGGAGAACGGTCTGCGCGGATGATGGATTTTGGACAGTTCGATGTGTAGAGTTCAAAAAGGGAAATCGTGTACCTACGTTGCGAATAAACCGCATTTGAATTTCATTTCGAAGTTTTCCCGTTTTCCCATTCATCAAACCCAGCTTCCTCAAAGCATTCTACATCAGAAGTGGGATTTGGATTTTGGGCGGAGGCGGATCGGCCGCCGACATACAGAAGCCAGTTATTGGAGATATACCTTGATACGATTTTTCTGATTTCGAACCCATGCATCAATCATCAATGAGATCAAGAATATGGCATAAAGTACATTCATTTTCTGGCCAAAATTTGAACCTGCTCTCCAGCCAGACGTCTCAATCCTTTGTCACCAGAGTGGCCCCGGTTCTAGACAGTCAGGAAGGTGCTACCAAGTGATACATAGTTACTGCCTTAGCTTAGATACAGGAACAACATTACCATTTCCCATAATTATATTTTCTGATGATCCGATATGGCAGGAGCACTGAAGTGGCATCATTGTAGTTTGCGTCGGCGGTGTCGTTGACGGCGAACGACGGAACTAACGACTCCAATAGCACAAACGACACATGTTTTCACCCGTAAAATTACATTTCAGAGCTGCGCTAATGCGTCTTAGTTGTGTTTAAATGTTTGTTCAGAAGGAAGTTTAAATTTGAGCAGTCTAGAGCGAAAAGTTTTGTTTATACTAGCACAACGGAATTTTCCATATGCGAACATTTTACTGGATCCGAAGACGGCAGAAAATAACTGGCTGGCGTGGAGTGCCAGCTCTGACAACGCTTAGCTGAAATGACGCCTGTGACGTCGCGAGGGCGAATTTTAGTTTTCCAGTTACTAGGGCGCGTCCTCCAGCGGAATAAAACTTGTCAGCAGCAGCCGTCCCCTTTCCACGTCCCCGACGTTTTCCGCTTGAAAAGCGGGGAAATCCCGTCCTCATGTTAATTTCATCTTCAGCAACCTCAACCTTCCACCAACCAGAAACAGTGCTATACGTTCGGGAATGGTTATTGTTATAACCAAGTTGTCATGGACCGCTAATCCGTTCGAACTTGAACCACACATCCTCGACTAGATGTTTCCAGGAGTGGGAGACCTGAACAGGATCATGCAAATGCGCTGCATATTGCTGTGCAGCCTGTTTGTAAGTTTGGATTGTTTCCCAAAATATGGGCAATAATGATGATCTGCTCCGCCAGGTATTCCAGGATAATTATCATCAGGTATATCGCCATATCAGAATATGCACCTCATATTCTGCAGGTGCCATCACTCTGCTGAAATCTCATCGTTCGCTATAGAACAAGTTTGTATCTATTTGTAACGCCTGAAACGTCAATTTTTAACGTGAAATGACAACTTGACGTCATTCCGGTAGCTGATAAGGGCATCAGGGGTAACTTTTGAACAACGTGCATTGTAAACTGCGCTACATCAAAACTCAGATCTCCCCCAGAAGCGCCTATTTCTATTTTTTTCGGAAACGTGAACTTTTCGAGCAACCTCCACAGGGATGATTGATTCGATTCACCTTTGCAGCCCAAGCAATGAAAGGGCTCCAGCTTCCTGGCCTCGCCACCCATCTCTGAAGCCATGGGTTTGTTTGTCAAAGATGAAAAAAAAATCGAATTGTCGTTTTCGTATTTACATTCTTAGGATTTGTAATTTATTAGTTCTAAAACCAAAAAATGTGTTCTGAACTACGAAGTGGATAGCTTTTTTGACCAGCACTTCAAAAAAATCCAAGATAAAAATGCATCACCATGCAAATCATCAAAATGCACCTTATTCAGTCGATTTGTTGGCCCTTGCTCGTTTCCTGCGAATGAAAACAGAACAGAATCCCTCCGGGACAAGTTTTATACTGATTGAATCACTCCCTCATTACACTCTTCTACAGCATCCTTCTAAATTAAATTAAAGTGTTACCATCTTTTCTGCGAAACATCGTAAGAAGTCTCATGATCAGAATTCCTTGATACAGAGAAGACCCGTCCAATTATTCTTAATGATTGCAGTCCTCGGAGAATATTTCTGAGGGCGGAGATGAGTAACTCATTACATCATCTGAGACTCCATGGCAGCAATTGGAGGATTCGGATAAGGATGTAATTTCTTCTCAAGCTCCTATCGTCTGAGCTGGAGCAAAAGTTGATGAAAGTAAAACTTTTCTTTTTCCCTTTTTAGACGGCGGTTGCATTCAATTTTCCAAAGAAGTTCATAAGAAATAATTTAATTTACTAATAAGCAAAGTCATAGGTTCAGGTCGGGGATGGGATGATATTTGGCTTGATTTATTAATACCCAAAGCGGCGTTGGCGTTGGTATAGACCATTTTCATGTGGTCTAAATAAAATCTTCACATTTTATTGGGGAAAACTTTCCGTTTTGTAACTGAGCTCGGGCTTTCATGGATACAGGGCGATACAGGTCGATCAACAACATCATGAAAATGGTCTATTGGCGATTAGGTTTTTATGCTCCAGCATTTTTTGACACAGATTTGTTTTCCGTTTCTTCGCTCTTGTAGCGTTTATCCATAGTTGTGCACCTAGTGGTGAAATCAATACGAATGGCGCAATCCCACCTCTACTGAGCAATCAGGATCAAAATCTGTACTGATCCTACCAAAATCCATCTCCGCCCACGGCATATGCTACTGTCATAAGAACTCAGAATAAATGGTGGCCATTGTGTCGCTTTCTTCGACCCACAACAGCGGTAGAACCTATAAAAGAATTCAAATGTGTGTTTCTAAAATACCCACACCATATTTTATCGAGTCTCCTATCAAAAACGTTTGTTCTGCCGTTGGAGGAGGGTTTGAAATGTGTCTAGTGACACCTACTCGACACGACCATTATCGCCGGATTGTCCAGTCAACTAGCTTACACAATGGGACGACAAAACGAAGACCGACGCACGACGCATCCTCCAGCTGAGATGATCATCTTTTTTGAAACACTAGACGCTTCTCGGACGATTTTATGCCGTAGAATAATGTTCGAATAGGGTAACGCCAGACGTCAAGCAGTGCTTTCTAATTTGATAGCAGCGTTCATATGTCCAGACTTCAAATAAATTTTGAAAGGATCGAGACAGTTTATTTTTCGCTTTCTTTTACAAAACTGCGCCCTGGAACCCCATCTTAGACTATGCACCGCACAGTAGATTGCATTTTTATTGCAACATTTTTTTACCTACAGAGAGCTCAACTGCCGCTCAATACACTTTTACTCAGAATCACTTCCTGAACAGATTTTTGCGTCTGAGATTTTACAAAAGTTACCATTATTCCCCTCAATTCCCAAATCATTGTTCAAATTTCTTGACCTGCATGGTTTATCTATCTTGTTTTGTTCAAAATGTGACGTTCCAAAATGTTGAAGTATTGAGCGTTTTCTGACCACTTTTGGATTATACTCGCAACCCTATTACAGGCAGCGTGAGAAACATTTTCCATCCCAAGATAGAAATAAAAATCAATGAGCGATTCTATTGTAAGCAGCGGGACGTCCCATCTGTCGGAAAGAGTGAGGGCATTCTGATTGATTTAAATTGATTTGTTTTCTCCCTTCAATTGCCCTTAATCATGCGATCTAATTGATGATAGCCCAAGTCGAGCGTGGATTCCGGCTGGCGGGGACGGAACATTAAATTAATTCCGACCTTGAGAAACGCCACCAGTCATCTGCTACTTAAGTTTCAATTAATTTTCCGACGAGAGTCATCATTTTTACGACGGTGGTTTTATCGCAGTTTTTGACTTTTAAGTAGAGGCGCGTGATGTTGAATTCACTGGTGGCGATAAATTCGGCTAGCCCCCTAATAGCTAGTCTGACTGCGAGTTAGAACGCAATATTAATCTTCCTCAGGAGTAGCGTTCCAGTTTTTCTTCCCGCGAGCGTCTGGATTTAAAATGCAGCCATTAAACTGATTGCGCGGGTGAACTTATTTTTAACCCATTTGAATACTAAACCCGATTGAGGAAAGGTTTTCCTTGAGCTTGAAAATCCTTTTCTCGCTTGTTTAGGAGATTTCACTTACTTTAGCCGACGGAAAATTGAATTTTTTTCTCAACTCATCTAGCGTAGTTTTTACTTCGAACTAAAAGGGGATAAGAGGTCGACGGAAATCGTGGGAAACTATGGAAAGTGGTATTTTAAATTCTTGCACAAAAACGTTTGTTAGCAGGGATTTTGATGGCATTTTTTTAATAACATGCTGCAACACAATTTAGGCATTGCTGCTTTCTAGTTTGTCGCTAGAGAGGAAAATGAGATGCAAGGAATAGTACCATTGTTGCTAAACATCCGCGGTAGATTGAGGTTGATTTACATTTTCAAATCAGTTGGGTGAAATAAATACCGTAAACAGCGAAAGGCCCTGTGTTTATATTCTGGTCTATCCAAGCGAAACCTGGCCAACTTCAGCACTCGAACGCGACTCTCGTTTATTAACTTTTGTCGGAAATTTAATTAACCTCGAAGCCAGCCTGTCTCGTATTGAATGTTTGTGAGGAAGCGGAAAAGCCCGCGGGGTGAATTGGAAGAACATGGCCACACGGACCGAGGGGAGAATTTCGTTGAAAACTCAAAACCACGAAAGGTAACGCATAGTTGCTAGAGTTGAGCTGAAAAATAGCAGTTGTTACCATGAAGGAACCTGATAACTTCTCAGTGTTTTGCTAGTTAACAAAAACCATTGCTTTCAAAAACATTCGTTTTCAAAGTGAAATTCATCTGACAATGGCAAATAAAAGCCTTCTCGCAGCTCATCGCTAGAACAGAATGCAGCTTTAAAAAAAACTCAAATTTGTTTTTGTTGAGCGTTAAAAACGTTTGGTTCTTCGGTTATCAGCAAGTGAAGGGGTTTCATTATTCTTGGGTAATTTTCAATTCGAAGATCAACTAGCAGAAAAAAAAAACATTCCTACGCTGGTAGTAGAGTCTTGATGTCCTACCGATCTCATACCTCACCCAAAATTCATACATTTCATAGCGCCTCAGCATATTCAACACTTTTTATGTGCTCGAATAAGGTAATTTTTTACGACTGAACAATCTTGAAAGGAAGAAGATATTTCTGCGGTAGGTAGTCTATAATGAGAACATTCGTGGCGTACAGAGCATTTGCTGATAGACTACGTTTTTTGCCATGAAAATGAAAATCCATGTCCATCATGCATATTAATACAGTAATATTTGCATCACCGCTGGTTTCATCGACTCTCGAAAAAAAGCTCAATTGAGATAGGTATTTCTCACGACTTCTCCATCAACTCCATCAACTGTAACGGTCAGGCGAATCCAAAAAAATCCATAGACGATAGTATCATGCGAGCTTGATTGCCCTGGGATTTTTAATGTCGGCCGTCTTAGCGCGCATGGAGGACATAAAATTTAACAATCCGACTAACCGTTCGAACGACTGTAAACGTCCGATTTTCTCCCGGCTAAGAGAAAAAGAAACGGATAGGAGTATTTTTCGGACACGATCGACCCCGGGATCGAAAAGTCCGTAAACGTTTCCGAAGTCTTGTTCAATCCAGACGTGACTGTCCTGTCTCGGAAACTGCAGGTTTGCTGGGGTCATAAAAATAAATTGGTCGACGGTTTAGAATCCTCCACTCATCTCTCACGGCGGCTCCTCGGCGGTACCTCAAGGTTTTCCTATCTGTAGGATCTTTCGAATCGTTACGACTTCAGAGATCATCGTCCGAATTCGAGCGTTCCGACATTAATAGTTTCTACTTTGGCAAAAAAAACTAGTTTTGCCGCAGACTTTCCAGACAATGTACTTGATTGGAAAGATAGGTATGTACTGGTAGGCCTGTTTATATCAACCTAGGAGTACTTAGGTACTTTGAAAAGCACCACTCGAGTAAAAAGCACAACTCACCTCTTCAATTTTGCAGAAACATTTTATCACCACTTATTAACCATCCTCAATCCTGTGAGATTCCCAGGAGAAAGAAAAACTGCTTCAAATGTACTGTACCTATGCTACATAGGCTTACCTATATGCAGACTGAAGCATATCTCCTCGAATAACGTTTTTTGCCTCGGCCATCCTTTGAAATTGAGCGCTAGTCCCATTCCTCACTTTTTATAATTTCAGGTTTTAACAGAGGCATTTTTATATCGTTTTTTTCCGTGTTACCGGCATGGGGGAATATTCCAGGCATTCGGAAAAAGGAATGACGAGCATTGTTTTTGCCCTGTAGGGAAAGGATAACAGACTTTTTGCAGCCTATTCATATTCCCGTTGGTTTTCTCTTTGCAGCCACCTCCCAACGGGGTACGTGAGCGTTTCTCTGAGACCGCATTAACATTAAAAGGGGAAGCATGATTGATATTGCGGAGAAGGGCCTTCTTATCGTCCTTGCCACGTGAAATATTGGGCCAAATCATCATTCATCCTTCTCTGTGCGGCTGCAGCTCAACGAGGGTATGAAAGACCCTCAGGGGCTGCATTCAGCGGAACACAAGTGCGGCAAGGAGTCGTTATTATTAACGTTAAGAAGACTCTTCACTTTTCTTATACGACCTTTAAACGTTCACACTTTGCGAGACCAGCCAGCTGGAACGCTTGTTTTTTTACTGGAGATTCTGTTTCGGGCGTTTTTTGAACTGATTCTCTCCAAACTGTTTTAGAGAGTTCACACTTAGATTGCCTCCCTTGAAGGAGTCGATTCTTCAGTTATTGTACTAGAATTATTGTTCTTAAACGTTTTAGCGAGCCCCTGAAAAATTCCAATTATTTCGCTACCAGTAAAGTGACCATAAGTCCCAGAAATATTGAAGTGATCTCGAAAATGAGGATATCGTTGGAAAGAGAGTAAGATTTCCGATGATTCTACGGTATTCAGAGCTTTCTAAAAAATGCTCAACTTTTAAAAATCACAATTTTTTTAACGTAGGTTTAGGACCAGAACAAGGAAAACTCCCGCGCACGTTCCAGGAATAACAATTCACAATTCATTCATATGCCAATATACCTTCAATTCACGATGAAAGAGATTTATGCTAACATGGGGCATCTCAGGATATTATCCTGTTGTCCTGAAATCTGTTAGGTATCCCTTTGCAGGTACACCTACTTATTCGTGAGCTGCACGAGCATCATAAACCCCCAATGCTGTAGATGAGGCTTTCCTGTGGAGACCAGCTGTTCAGCGTAAAAACCGTATGCCCACATCAACCCTATTCGATCCCACACGTATGAATAACCACCCCGCCAAATGGAGGTCAGCCTTCGGTCGCATGTGGAATAAATCCTAAGTCACCATTGTGGCCCCTTTGAAACCTACCGTCGCTATACAACCCTCCCCACTTGAAAGTCGATTCCTAGAGAACCGTCCGACCGTATGAACTGCGCGGTTTGTTGTTTGAAAGCTCGCGGTGTAGAAGTTTTGTAATGACCCCTAACTAACCCTAACGGGCCGGCAGGAACTGGACAGAAACTCATTAGTAAGGGCTCCGAAGGGACTGATAACAAGTTATCAACTGATAAGAGGGCAACTGATCGCTTCAAACGTCTCCCGGCTTCAGGCGAGTTTCTGCTCCGCTGCGGCATTCAAGTGCCTACCATGGAGGATGCTTCAGCATTTCTCGTGGTTTCAAAGGTACTAGACATTTTGCTGATGGGGATAGAATTGCTCAGATTTGCAATTGATGGGTCCTCAGCTTAACGGTCGAAAATACCAATTTAAGACGCAAAGCCTCCCGTATCGCAAGGAAGAAAGGATTCTATTGCTACCTCTTGGTCTAATCGATTCAATAAAGTTAGGTACCAAAAAGTTGGAGGCCGTTTTCGATGTTCAAATGCCGCTAGCTGCTGAATGAAGTGCTAGCTGATTGAAAGTTGGCTGCATTCATTGGTGGAATCGTTGAACACCTCTTATTACTGCACTTACGAGCATGCCAATATTCAGCACTTTTTCGTTCCGTCTTACTGTCCCCAACAGAAAGATTCATCCGCAGTTGTTACGAGTCGGGAAATTTTCGGTCAAGCCCAAGTGGAACAGGAAGAATGACATTCTCGGAATCTCCGTCGCCTGTATTCTTCTTTCCCTTTTGGGGTCCTCTCTGGGAAAAATAACCTTTTCTCTGTGTCCTGGCACCTTTGGGAAATAAGTCCTTTCTTGCGACGGCCGACCTCTCCTACCCCAGCCAACTTTTTCCGCAACGCGTTTTTACTTCTTTTTCTATTTTTCCCAGTCGCTATTTTCCCGCTTTTTTTCGCTGTACGAATGGAAGAAATATGAAGCGGAAATGCCACAACCTTCACACGTTAGCACGTCATTCGAACACGTTCCCGGGTGCGCATTTGTGTCCGAACCGCGTGTTCCACTTTTCTCAGATGCTGTTTTCTGTTTTCTTACGTTTATGCGGGATCCCAGCGTGCTGCGAGTGGCGCCTGTATGACGACAGTAGAGCCAGAATCTCGGGTAGTTTTGATGATTTTTCAAGGCAAATTAAACGAACCAACATTTTTATGGTCTTCCAAGGCTATCGAGGGAAAATCCAGTTTATAGTGAATTCTGTCTATTATCAAAGTGCCTGCAGGGCGATGCTGTTCACTCGTACGTCCAGGCAGCCCCTATGGGCTGTGGGGTAGATGTAGTGGAATAAACGCAAAAAACGTTGTTCCTCAAGAAATGTCATCAAAATCCTGGATAAGGTAAGGTTTCTGCTGGTCTGCGCTCTTGAGGGAAGAAATTTAAAAGAGTATTCCCCGGAGGAATCAAAATCGGCTGAGTATTTTTAAAGTTGTTTGAGGAATGCTAACTTTTTTCGTTTTCTTTGGAAGAACTTATGGAAAATTAAATCGATTTTGGTGATACAAACGATCAAGTGCATATACAAAATCAAAAAATAATTAAATGAATAAGGTTTTTTCAAGTTTATTGGAAAATCCGCATTTTTTGAGATTTCATCACAAAGTCATTCCGTCGATCCTTCTACAGCGTCAAGGTCCTTCTGCTACTTCTCCATTGCGGCACTTTTAAAACGTAGTTATCAAAGATTTGAAAATTGAAGAACTTAGGAGAGATGCAGTTCGTCACTCATGAGGGCCTTTGGTAAGGATCCAATTAAATTTAAAGTTCTGGATCCACCTTCGTTTACCTTCCTCAAACTAACCCAGCCATTAGCGCTTAAACACGGTTCAGCCCGTTTCAGGTTAGCATTCATTGAGCCAGGTTCAGTCTCCCGAGTTTGAATCGGTTGAATCGCACGTAAATTTACTCGTTTTCAACTTCGAGGACTTCTGTCGCAACCCGAATCATCGCCTCGTTTCATTTACAGCCTTTTTAAACCGCAATTACGCCCTTTAATTCTAAAATGTTGTCAAAAGGAACGGAAAACTGTAACGCTTTGATGGTGCAGTAAACGTCAGCAAGGTTTACTACTAATTAGACGAACCTTTCAAAGAAAATCAGAAAGAGGAAACCTGCGAAATAATTTTATACCTACTGTTCCAAGAGGCGTTGCCAGGTTTAGTCGGGCTGAAACAGGAACGAGACTCGTAAACCGACATCGGACTCTATTTAATTAAAACCTTATTAAATTTATCCTGCTTCGGGCTTATTTGCAAAGCCTTTAATTCATTATTCAGAAATTCACGGCATGATATAATATTATTTGTACTATCTCGTTTACTATAGAATCACTCCAATTAACTTTGGCTGCTAGCATTCGGGGGAGCTTTTCACAATAAATTTGATATTGAGTTTATTTTGAGATCGTCCCAGTTCATTTATGATAGACTTATGTACCTGTACATTCCAACTAACCTACCTATAGGATCGCCATTTTGTACATGGTTTCCGAAGAAGTGAATATGGAACATGGAATCCGAAGAAGTGAAAGTCACTTCCGCTCATTGTTGATTAGAATACCTGGCCAAATTCGTGCCCTTTGCACTGCAAAAATTACAAAAATATAAAATAATAAAGATTTGCCTGGTAAAAAAACCTAAACCTGAAGAAAAAAATAAAATACCATGCTATTTATTTGACTTTCCAATATATTCGTACGATTTGAAATGCTCATAACTGGTTTCATCTGTAGAAGTACTTACCTCATGTTTCAGCAGTGCATATAAGTTGATGGATTGTTTAATCCTTGCCTACCAGACTTACGGTACCTAAATCAATAAAATTCACTTTTAAAAAACCAGTTATAGTTTTAAAAAACCTATCTATATCCTGTGGAAAAAACAAAAAAAAAAACGCTCAAGCCCAAGTAACAACAAACTTCATTTCTCTGCAAGCGGAATCCCAGAGTTGAATTTTTATCAGGTATTTATAACGGTATTCCGCGCATATTCAAATCGTCCACATTTACCAATTTGCGTGCGGATTAATGAATTTTTCATCCGCGAGTTATCTTTCAAAAATATAAA
The DNA here is from genome assembly GCA_036186465.1 of Nesidiocoris tenuis. Classification (NCBI taxonomy): domain Eukaryota; kingdom Metazoa; phylum Arthropoda; class Insecta; order Hemiptera; family Miridae; genus Nesidiocoris; species Nesidiocoris tenuis. The sequence goes on along the minus strand of AP028915.1, from coordinate 6,862,401 downwards.
TGAACAATGGACAAAAAGAGGTATAATGAACCATTGGCGGTTGAATGTAAATCCCCCGGATTTAAATTTCAAATGCGATGCGAGAGTATCTGAACAGTAGAAGGACGTTCTTTAGACCGTTTTACGTCCGCAAATTCAATTTACGGCTCCTCCGCGATTCCTTCATTTTCCATTTTCACTCCCATGCTTCTAGAAATGGAGGATTTTATGTATCAAATGCGTATGATTAATTTTCAAGCTAAGTATAAACATTTTTTTGAGATTTTTTCCCTTTACACACCCAAGCAATAAAAAAGGAATGTATTACCTTTGAGTTGTAAATTTAAACGACATTCATTAATTATCGTGCAATAATATACTATTGCTGGCTTACGATCTTTGCTGGTTTCAATTTTAAATCAAATTTAATAAATTCTCATTCTTCATTTTTGCCCTCTTTCCCAACACCTCCTGTTTCCTTCATGGATAAAAATGCAAAAAAATACTTGAATTAATATTTTTTTTAATAGAAAATCTCAGACACTGCGTAGGTGAAAACGCTTTTCAAACGTCCATTCAATTTTTCGGCACCGCAGTACTGGGTAGTTATAACCGTAATAATAGATACTGATGAATCAACCGAGGCTCGCATCTTATCAAGTTGTCATTATTTGTGTCTGACTGTTCAGTATTATTTGCTACTCAGCTTCCCTGTACGTAGATCCAAGAATAATTAATCATCATGAAATCGTTCAAATTCATACTAACATTATGGCAAGACCGCATTCAGTCCACCAATGGTTAACGGTTTACCCCAATCTGACGTAAACGTAGGACTTGCTTATTATCTATTCGCACATTAACCAACGGTACATCTCCCTTCAGTCGTCCCACCTTCAAATGCACCTGATTTACGACCTGCAGATAACGTGATTAGCTTCAGTTGATCCCTACCTATTAGTTCAGCTCGAATAGATAGTTGTGTTTCTCTTATCCTCCGTAAATCCGGCCATTCCGGCCCCGCGAACCGAATAGGAGGGTCGAATTGGTTTATGCTAATACCGGACCGAAACCCATGGCCCCGAGTATCTATCAATTTCCCACGGCCGCGTACTATTTACTTTACAACCCACTCGCGGAGATTGTCATTGTTTTCCAACGTCGAATCAGTAATGAGTCGAACATATATCTTTACAAGGGTGGATAATGTAGCGCTCTCGATGTAACCGCCCACTTTTGTTGCTCTTCTCCAAGAAGTCCTCGAATTGACTACCTATATAAAAATATAGGCGCCAGCAAAAGGATTCAGGTAGGTAAACGTTTCAGGTCCAATATCACCAACATTTTTACGTCTATTGAGGCTAGTTAGGGCTTAAGATAAAACCGCAATCATCAGGATTAGAACGAAGGCCAGGACAAAAACAAGGACTAGCGCCAGGACCAGGAGAAGTGTCTCTTCGATGATGAGGACGAAGAGAATCCTTAATGAAGTATGGAGGCATGTAACCAAACTTATAGCAAGGATCTGAGCTAGGGCAAGTACTACTAATACCAGGAACCGTGCCAGCCTATCTTAGGATGCAGAACTGAAGTGCAACCACTTCATGGGGTTTATGGATTGTGTCATGTTGGATCTGAATCCGGCCAGGCCTTCTTCATGATGCAAGACAAGGATCAAGATCAAGACAGAGATCAGGATCAAGATCAAGATAGAGATCAGCATCCAGATCATGATCAAGATAGAGGTCAAGATCTAGATCAAGATCAGGATCAACCTTCAGGCCGAGATCACGATCAATTCTACGATTGAGGACTCAAGCCGAGGACAAAGCAAGGTTGGAACCTATACCTGGTATAGTATACCAGAAATATGACCAAGGCATCACCTGTGAGCAGTGACTGTCAAATTCCACTAGCAAATGATATTGGCTACCATTCTATTTATTTGCTTGCCTCCAGTGATTTCAATGATCGAAGAATCTCCAAAACATGATTCATTGGATTGATTCCATGTCTTCGTGATTGCCTGCCGCCTTGGAAATCCTCGGAGGCCGTTTATGAAAACAATAATCTTATTATTATTTTTTATCCATTCAGCATTCTTGCAATGTAACGCCGGCGAGATTCATGCTCGATTCGGCCACAAAATGTCTCCCAGGAAAAAGAAAACTACGAAAGAAATTGTTTCGAATAATCGATCGTCAATCTCTAGTGCGCCTTCATTCGCTTCGAGAAAAGTAAGCGAGGCCGATGTTCTTGAATTCAAGAAGATATTCAACGATCAGATACAAACCGAATACGCACTGCTCGATCGTTTTATCGATAATGTATTCAATCAAGCTATCGAGGCCTTGGAAGATTGCGGTATGGGCGACACGATCGTTACGCCGGCTCATTTTCCTCCTGGCTGCACCTTAGGTAACGGATTGAAGATCGTCGTCAACACGCTACAGAGATTTCCCATCGTTCAGCGTTCTTCGAATCCTGATCTTCGAATGTCTTCAAGACGACAATCTCGTCCAGAGAATCGGGCAGTTCGAAGGTCTGCCAGGAATAGGGGGACTTCCCAGCACAGCGGTGCCAGTTCAAGATGTCAGACACCCAGTCGACAACGGACAGCTCAGATCGCCACAGTGACACCCCTGGTGAAACATGCGTACAATGAGGCACCGAAAATCTTGAGGAAGCCACGTCCTGGAGAAACAGCCATATCAATGTCTGGAAGTCCGCTTCACGTTTCTTCCGATAACGTCTCCGACACTTGCCTGATCGTTCCTCTTGACGATGGTCGCATATTCACGTTGGAACATGGCGCAAATGTAAATTTAAATAATCTGCCGGCCGATCTGAAAGAGGAAGTGATGGGAAGCCTTGCCGATTTCAAGGCATACCTCAGTCAAATACTCCGTTGAGCATCAGATCTTTATTTTATTCTGGATTTGTAAATACAAATGTATAGCTTGCGATTCTCTCAACCACAGTTGCGAAAGATAGAATCGGGATTGAGGTGGTGCGTCCTTGGGGTGTCTGCATCTTCTATGGTCAAAAATGGAGGAAAAGGTTTTACTAGTCATTTCAAACCAATCTTACTCCCAGAGTTTTTGTTCGCTGGAAAACCCTGTTTTTCTGTTGTGTTTTTGACTATCACTCACTCAAATGGATCCACCATGCATCACTCCATGCATTTTGAGTAAATTCATATCTGAGGGCACCTCGGAAATGAAGCTGGTAATTGATAAAGTCGATTTTCAGCTAAAAACCAGGGTTTTCGACCTTCAGCAAGATGTTTTCGGTATTCTTCTGTAGAAAAGAAGTCAAATGTGACATGTTTCTCACGAGAAAATTTACGAGCATCCCAAAAATTTCCTTAGGTTAGAATTCTCTCAGAAATTGGAGAAGCTATAGCCATTTTAGTGAGTGAACGCCAAAAATACGAAAAAATCCTAAAATAGGGGTTTCTAGCGGACTAGGAAAAGAGTCTGTAAGGTTTTTCGATATGACTAGTTGAACATTTTCCTTCATTTTTGACAATCTACGATGCAGCCACCCCGTAGACGCTCTTCAGGCATTATGATTGAACAGACCCTGCAAAAGAGCAATCCGTCGGATAAGAGAGGCTTCAGTCTCTTTCTGAAGCGAAATCTGGAGAAGAAATACAAATTTTTCTCTGATTTAGAAGAGAAATTCGAAGGCTCTCGCGCATTTTCGTTAAATCGATCGAAAGCGACGAACGCTTGTTAAACTAGAACCGGCCACGGATCATTGTTGGCCCATTGGAGCGATAATTGGTTGTTAGTCTGAAAAGACCTCCGGTAGTCCAGGATGGCTCGTCAGCCGAAACGTACTGGTTTCTTTTTCAGGTGTCTGAAGAAAACGAACCATCCCGATAGTCGACCATCAGACCACCCAGCCGAGGTCCCCGAGGTAACAAGGAGCATTGTGAGTCGAATACTGCGAGTTACCGGTCCCTCAACTGACTGGACACGGACACCTCGTTACGGAACTCCTTAGATCTTCCAGGAGGCCCATTGTGTACGGCGATTCTTTCACGCTTCTTTTGTTTACAAATTCAATTAAAAAAATAAAAATACGACGAGAACGAATGGCCTTTTTTTACCAGCCGTGTACAACAGAGGGGTGTCGGGAATTCAATAAGGACGCCCTCAGGTAGGGCCAATTCAGGAAGCGGAGCAGGTGGGGGTTATCTTAACCTAATTACGACAGGATCCAAAAAAGGTTCAAGGGTGAAGAGCCCCTTCGGTATGGGTGTATCATTAGGAACTCCGGCTCCGGGGCCTCGAGCATTTAGCTCTACCGCCAACGAGGATTTCATTTACAGATCGGCCTCGCTGTTCGACCTTTTTTAAATCATATCGTACCATTAACTTTTCATCTCGGGGTTACAAAAGTCGAGAAAACCATCAATCACGACCTGTTCTTCGGCCGGGGAACTTTTTCCGTCGCAACTACGGCATTCCGAAGAGCGAGGCTGTACGATAGTTGTACGTTACTTTCTAAAAAATATTAAACCATCTGGCTCAGTGTCTTTTACTCTTCGATATTGCGCGTTGATCGAAAGAAATATTGAATAAACCAGTGATGCGTAGATAATGCGCAATACTTCCATGTTTTGATAGGTAAAATGTTGAGAAAAGTTTATTTTGACTATGTACTTTTGAGGGTGTTTTGATCAAAAATATCGAAATACTCACTATGCGAATTTTAAAACTCGCCTAGTACCAGAATGTGTCAAGTTTTATGGAAAAAAATATCCACGTGTTTCGCAAGGTAATGGAAAGATTTCAAGACCAAGAACGCCATAAACGTATACAATTTTATTTAATAGAAATTTTCTATTTAATAGAAAAAACTTAATGTGCTAACATACCGGAAGTACTGTAAGTGATTCGAATTTCGGTTAAACAGGGTGTTAGGTCTTACCGAGACAAGCATTCCAGTTCAAGAAATTTGAAAAAAGTTCAAGAATTGAGGGAGCTATGGCTATTTTTGTTAATTACCACCATTTTTGACCTAAATGCCCTTAAAAGCAGTCAAAATATGATCAAATTGTGTCACACTTTTACGTTTCAAATTAGGGAAGTATTTGGTGTTAGCTACGCACCATTGGTTGATTTTAGGACGATCCCTATACTTCCATTCAATTCGTAAATATTGAAGGAAAAACTAGGAATGTCGAGAACAAGAAATGTACATTTTAAATATAATGGCCCAATGAATAGTTATGACGAATTATTTCAATTGATGGAATCACACCGGGACATGGTGGATACTGAATGATAATGGAAGTCGTGCCGTGCTCTCACCGGTATTTCTGATTCAGCCTAAAATTCAATATAATAAATTGAATATTATTCATATTATTCTCGTCGCATTCAATCGGCTCGTATTTTTCCTCGATAGGCGATCGTCGCCATTTCACGTTTGCAAATCTCGTCGCCGCAATATTCCGCGCCGGCCGTCGAAATTTTGATTCGTTCGCCGCGCTGGTAAAATGTAAATTCGCAACGATCCGCGAACCGAGCCGCGCACTCTCGGCTCCGCCGTCAGTTTACAAATCGTAATTCGACGCTTTCGGGCCTTTTTCATTCATTTTGCGCGGAATACGCGTATTCACCTCACACGCGGCCGCTTCAGCATTCAAACGGTCTCCTCGGCCAGCGGGCTTCTCCTACGAGCTTTACGACTCCCGCCGGGCTTATATCGTAGGCACTTCGGAATTTTACCTCTTTTTTACCGTCCATTTTCTTCTGTCGACCCCTGCGCTTTTTTATGACGCCCCCTCCTCCGCGGCCTCGTAATGCGTGAGAAGCCGGACGATAAGCCACTTGGCCTTTCAGACGAAGTGAAATGCGCTTTTGATGCGGTTTTAAATCCGTCGTCAAGAATGTCGGCCCGTATTAGTTCATACGTCGCTTCCTACCTGAAACCCTCGTCACTTACCTTATCTGCCCGATAGAACATCTCGAATAAATTAGGTACCTAACAACATGATTTGGGTCATCTTCAAAATTTTCCCAAAAACTAACTGAGAAGGAAGGTGCTCCTCGTGTTTGACGAGTTAAGACGTTTGAAGTTTATTGGGCGGATGGATGCGTTTCAATTTAAGTTTGAGATTCGATTTCAGTTTGAAATTCAGTTCAAGTTTGTGATCCGATTTCAATTTGAGTTAGAGTTTCAGTGAGAGTTTCAGTTTGAGTTTGAATTTGAGTTCAAGTTCGAGTTTCAATTTATGTTTGATTTACTTAAAGTTCAAATTTGAGTTTTGACTTCTGTTCGAGTTTAAGTTGGGGTTTGAGTTTGAGATTGATTTTCCGTTTCAGTTCGAGTCTGTGTTTGAGTTTTGAGTCATGTTTGTTTTGGGTTCAGACGTTTAAGAAGTCAAGTCTCACGATATTTTCAATTACGCCGGTCTGTCTGGTTCAATCGATGAGGGGAAAAAAACAGGTTGAAGCAGGATGGAAAAGATTGAAGCGTTCAGTCAAATCATTTGAAGAAATCGTTCACACACGGGCGACAATGGCGTTTCCGCGGTCGTAATCCCGTGACATCCGGCTCTCCTAAACGGAGGATTCCTCACAAAAAGGGGCTATCGTTTTCTTTGATTTCCCGTCTTTATCCGATGAGTCGAGAAAATGATTCTTCTACGGGGAACCCGACGTTTTTATCCGCCTCAAATTTTCCCCGAAAAAGAAGATAAACGAAAGCCAATCTCCGCACTTTTTTGTAGTAATTCATTCAATCGCAGATTTACCTTAGACCACCAATACTGAAATTGTTTGATGGATTATTGTTACAGGATACAATCATGTTAAAATGGAAAATTGGCCGTATCCCATTATCGGATCATTTAAACTGAAAATTTCGGAAAAACATTTAAAATAACATGTTGCTCTAGATAGGTATCGGTACCTTAAAGCACAAAGGGCATATGTCAACAGAGGGTATAATGAGAAAAATGCAAAATAAGTTTTTGATCAATTTACAAAAATAAAGATTTCTTCCATAGTTTTCAATTCCATGAAAAAATTCGCTGAATAAAAAATATTTGTCTGGCCAAGATCTACAACCTCGTTTAACCAGAACTTTGGTAGCACTTAACACTTCCAAGATAAACGCTCTTTAAATATTTGTCGTTTTTCTATTTTATCGTTTTTTGGCCCCAAAAATAGATAAAAGGATCATGATTCTTGGAGCGATCGATAGGTAAGTAGATTCTTTCGGTACCGAAATCTCAAAATAATTTTTAAACATTCAACATGATAATAAAATATAAATTAATAATATTTTGGGACATACGCCATTTGTGCTTTAAGGTACCGATTTAATGTTGATCTAGATAAATCTAGACCACATTATTATTCATATTATACCCTTAATGCTGATCAACCGGAATTAGGATTACCCACAGTAATTTCAATAGGTATATCGGGACTTGGAGCGTTTTTTACTTAATTTCATCTGCATGTAATTTTGTACCTATCATTATTTGAACTGCGTTGGACAATAAGGTCATGAAGATCGTTCACCTCGTAAATATTTTAAAGGGCGAAAATTCACGTAAAATACGTGAAGCAGGTGATCAATTTCTCAAAGGAGCGAAGCGTTGAATAATTTGAACATGAGGCGAATCCGCGCCTCAGATCTCATCCGAACTCTACAGAACATCCGATGCATAGTGAAAAGCGTCTGCGGCGAATTTTCCATAACAACCAATTTGCATTCAAATAACTACTCAAACAGGTAGTCGCGTAAGGTGACGTAACAGCTTTCAAGTCGGGAAAAGATTACCTGAATGTCGTCACCCGGCGAATAATCCGAGCGAGATGAGCAGGTGCGAATCTCAGACAGACGCCCAGGTGTTCGAGAATTGCAGCGCCGAGGTAATTCCAGTCTGGATTTGAAATTGAGAGCGTGAAACGGGAATATTTTGCCTATATCGAGCGATCGTTCTAGTTTTACGGTAAGAGAAAGTTTATTGGATTTATTGACGACGACTGATCTCATTTATAGGATATTATAATGTTTTTGCATACAAGATCTTTAACCTTTGCTACCATTTATGTAAATATTAGTTTCAAGCCAAAGGTCTTATTGTTTGTATAAAAGAAACTCGAATTTTTGCACCAGTTATGTAAAGATTGATTTCAAGCAGTGCCATCTCGAAGTTGAGTTTGATCTCGAAGTTGACTTTGATCTCGAAGTTGACTTTGATCTCGAAGTTGAGTTTGAGCTCGAAGTCGAGTTTGATCTCGAAGTTGACTTTGATCTCGAAGTTGACTTTGATCTCGAAGTTGACATTGATCTCGAAGTTGAGTTTGATCTCGAAGTTGACTTTGATCTCGAAGTTGACGTTGATCTCGAAGTTGAGTTTGAGCTCGTAGTCGAGTTTGATCTCGAAGTTGACTATGAACTCGAAGTTGATTTTGATCTCGAAGTTGATTTTGATCTCGAAGTTGAGTTTGATCTCGAAGTTGAGTTTGATCTCGAAGTTGATTTTGATCTCGAAGTTGACTTTGATCTCGAAGTTGAGTTTGAGCTCGAAGTCGAGTTTGATCTCGAAGTTGACTTTGATCTCGAAGTTGACTTTGATCTCGAAGTTGAGTTTGAGCTCGAAGTCGAGTTTGATCTCGAAGTTGACTTTGAACACGAAGTTGACGTTGATCTCGAAGTTGAGTTTGATCTCGAAGTTGACTTTGATCTCGAAGTTGAGTTTGAGCTCGAAGTTGAGTTTGAGCTCGTAGTCGAGTTTGATCTCGAAGTTGACTTTGATCTCGAAGTTGACTTTGATCTCGAAGTAGAGTTTGAGCTCGTAGTCGAGTTTGATCTCGAAGTTGACTTTGATCTCGAAGTTGATTTTGATCTCGAAGTTGAGTTTGATCTCGAAGTTGATTTTGATCTCGAAGTTGAGTTTGATCTCGAAGTTGAGTTTGATCTCGAAGTTGACTTTGATCTCGAAGTTGATTTTGATCTCGAAGTTGAGTTTGAACTCGATGTCGAGTTTGATCTCGAAGTTGACTTTGAACTCGAAGTTGACGTTGATCTCGAAGTTGAGTTTGATCTCGAAGTTGACTTTGAACTCGAAGTTTAGTTTGAATTCGAAGTCGAGTTTGATCTCGAAGTTGAGTTTGAGCTCGAAGTCGAGTTTGATCTCGAAGTTGACTTTGAACTCGAAGTTGATGTTGATCTCGAAGTTGACTTTGAACTCGAAGTTGACATTGATCTCGAAGTTGAGTTTGATCTCGAAGTTGATTTTGATCTCGAAGTTGACTTTGAACTCGAAGTTGAGTTTGATCTCGAAGTTGACTTTGATCTCGAAGTTTAGTTTGAATTCGAAGTCGAGTTTGTTCTCGAAGTTGATTTTGATCTCGAAGTTGAGTTTGATCTCGAAGTTGACTTTGATCTCGAAGTTGACTTTGAACTCGAAGTTGACATTGATCTCGAAGTTGAGTTTGATCTCGAAGTTGAGTTTGATCTCGAAGTTGACTTTGATCTCGAAGTTGAGTTTGATCTCGAAGTTGAGTTTGAACTCGAAGTCGAGTTTGATCTCGAAGTTGAGTTTGAACTCGAAGTTGACTTTGATCTCGAAGTTGAGTTTGATCTCGAAGTTGACTTTGATCTCGAAGTTGAGTTTGAACTCGAAGTTGAGTTTGATCTCGAAGTTGACTTTGATCTCGAAGTTGAGTTTGATCTCGAAGTTGACTTTGATCTCGAAGTTGACTTTGAACTCGAAGTTGACATTGATCTCGAAGTTGAGTTTGATCTCGAAGTTGACTTTGATCTCGAAGTTGAGTTTGAACTCAAAGTTGAGTTTGATCTCGAAGTTGACACTGATCTCGAGGTTGACTTTGATCTCGAAATTGACTTTGATTTCGAAGTTTAGTTTGAATTTGATCATTTTATATTCGTATTTTTTAATGTTGGAGTTAAGAACACAACTTTTTGAAGTCAGAGGTTTTCAGTTGAATTCAGAGGTTTTTTCGGTGTTCCACAGAGGGAAAGCGAGGCTACGGGTTGGCAACTCTGACTCTAGATCTGCCACAGATTCAGTTGAAGCAGCAGATTTTTTTTTCGAAACATGTTTGCACCGAACTAAGTCGGTACTCTAGTGTGTGATATTACCTATTTCCGTTTACATTTTACCATTGGAAATTTTCGTTTCGAATTGTTTACTTTTTGACAATCGAATTGCATTCCTTGTCCTGCTAATCCACTAAAGGCGCCGTCTTCTTCGATCATCTTTGATCAGACGGGCGTTCCGGACGTGAATTGAGGCGTAGCAAATTACAAACGAAACACCCGTTAGTGTCTATAGTCGATTGATTTCGGCTGAAAATAAAATATCCCACTTCAGTTCTGTGAACCGACTGCGGCTTCTGTAAAACCGCGGTGGACCGCCATAGGCGAGGACTGCCGGTTTTTGTATAACGGGGAGGTTCAGAATTTCTAATTAATCGAGTTTATCCCTTTCCCGCTCTCGCTCTTTCACGACTCCGCTTCCGTTTCCATCTCTGTCGCCGTCTGAGCTTGGCTACCATTCGGACTGTAGTTAATATTCGGCTCGCATTCTCCGCTCGGTTCGTCAAATTGATGATATACAGCCATTGTGGCCATCGGAACGTTTCGGTAGGCGGGATTTTATTTCGTACATCGCTGTTATGGAATATGTATGCGATGAGTGGGAACTATTTATTTTTTATCCAGTTTCCCTCCATTTTAGATTTTTTTTTTGCAAAAAAAATTTAGATTGAGTCAATTCAACCACTGTGGCTGTGAACGATGGGAAAAACTCACGTGCAATTTACAATTTGAGTAAACTTTGTTAGGAGAAAGGGCTCAAGGGTCGGTCATCTGGTTAACGCGTCTGCGCTGCCGTTAATCCGGTGGGGGAGGTAGAAAATTGGTGATTGGTCGAGGTGGCGTCGGCGTTGAGCTTAATCAATTTGATTGGGGTTTCCAAGCAACGTTCCTATGTTCATTCCTACTGTGCAATCGGATAGTGTGTGGCCGACTTTAGGGCGTTGATTCTCATAGGTGAAATGAAAAATTTGGTCCATAAATTTATTATTCATGCCATCCCTGTTATTCTGGGTTCCTGGAAATAATCGAAATGGAGAACAAAACCCACACCTTGTTTAGCCTATGGGCTAAAACAATTCAACCATAATTATTAGAGGAGGAACATTTGAGGTTGGTTGGTATCCTGATACCTATTTAGCTACTAGCTATAACTTGAAGTAAAGATATGAAATCGTCGTTTTTTCAACTTGTACTGCATCCAAAGTTACAATCTTCCTTTCCACTTTAATACCAATTAAGCTAATTAATCGCGCCGTGCTGATTTTATCTCAGATCAAAACCTCACGTGGAATCTAACACTTGCAAACCGGATTCCAACCAGCTGGCAACATCTACGTGTCGCAGCATCGCATTGCTGGACTAATTACGACTCTGAGAATTTCTTTATGACAAGGATTTATAGCTTCTCGAGACAAATAGGTTTTCCAGCAAACCTGGAGGTGAAATTAAGTGCAATTTTTCTCGAATCGTGTCTAGCATGTGCAGTTTGACGTCATTGATTAACCTGCTGCCATTAATCTCAGAGGTTTGACGCCATTTCGCCCAGAATACTTCCGTGCTTTGTGTTCTTGTATGACATACTCCGACAGCGTAGCCGCCACCGGACTAACAACCCACCATCAAATATCATCAAAATTACCCCCTCCACCCCCACCACCAGCACCTCCACTACCATTTCTACCACCACCACCACTACATCTTTATGATGTGGTATTTCCAATAAGGAGCAGTAGCGCCACCATATTCTGACTAGGTATTATTATATTAAAACTAGGGGATCTTTTTCCAAGTTTTGGAAAAACCTGAAAACATCAGTAGGCAATCTAACTTTAAATTTTTGTCAAAACACGTTTTTATCCCTGCATTCCAAGAATTTTCCGGATTTTTGACAAAGCGAATTGACTACAGATCCGTCAGCGCCACAATTACCCAATAATAAATCGATTCTTCAGTTGGTACAAGACCAATTCAGCAAGCTCGTGCCCCAGCAAAAATTTAGTCAAATATTTCTGCTAATCAACGCCTCTTTTCGATTGGGCGTCGAAATCGAAAGCGTATCGGATCGCTTTTCGCATTCCTTCATGACCGGTTCGGGTTAGGGTTATCTCATTAGATTACCACTCCGATGGTATCCTGTTACGTTTCCCTACCCAATGAGATAACCGACCACATCGGCCCTATGTTCGGCTAGGCCATCTCCGCTTCATTTATTCGATTGTTGCAAGCCGGAAACCCCGTAATTCAAGCGCGAACTTAGACTGACGTGAAAGCCGATGCTTTGACCAGGACTTCGCATCTGATTCCGGCGATATTGCGATTTGCCCGCCGGGCATCTGTTTGAGAGTAAGCAGTGCGCAAGGATCCGTTTCCAGCCGAATGCCAGGACGAATAGCTGAAGGCCGAAGGCGATGTAACATTTACGTCAGGAACAGGGCCAGGCCTTCTGCGGATTTGAAGGTTTGCGTTACCATTCGGCGTTGCGATACCTCTGCCAGGATTCCGTCATAAGCACGTGTACATTTTCAGTATTCTTTCGAATAAATCATGATTTTTCAAGAATATGTGACATTTGAATATCATTATATTATGCTTAGGCTCCTGAAATACCTTGAACTCAAGCCAATTCGTACATTTTCGAAGAAAAAAAGGTATTTTTCAACGAGAGAACTCCTTCTGCTGAAAAAATCGATTGGTGAATCCGTTCCTCCGAAATTCGACTCATTTTGAAATGGAATATCTCTCGTTTAAAATACTCGGGCAAGCCCTACTCGAAGAATCGTGCTGGGATGCAAAGTTGGCTCCTTTCTCGACCGCTGTCTTCACAATCAGGTCCTTCTATTTACCATTGAATGGAAGGGTAAATCAAAGGTTGGGCAAGGCGCGGTTATCGCTGCGAAACTCGCGTTTTCCCGTCGTGCGTGTTGGGGCTCGTCTCTTGTTAATTGTTGTTAAGCACAATGGCTGAGAAGTCCTAGGTGTCACATCGTCCCTTCCATTTGTACTTACCTGTTCGAAGCGAATACTTGCGCCCGCAGTGTGAACTGAATAGAAACAAGGCCATTCATAGGGTCCAATTTATTTTCAATGGATTAATTTAAACTTTGTGCCTCTTTCTGCTATTGATTTTCAAACGCAAGGGTGGGCAAACAGTATAGTCTCTATCGCACAATGGGCGCACCTTCAGCTCTAAGGTGGTTAGGCAAATTTACTTACACCGTTTTCGCTTGTTCAAACAGGATTAAAATCGAGTTCGTGCGTGCAAATGTCTAGCCCCTCCAAGCTACAATTGGATTGGCTGAGCTAGCGAAAGGAATTCTGTCTCTCTATTGACCCGGATGAATTTCGGCGGAACGAATTTTTCGAACCATTTTCAGAAAGCATTGTCCCGTGTATACCTTACTTTCTGTCTACCAGATTCAAAGTGTTATTTTCAGTTAATATCACAGGGGAAAACTCTGTTAGCAGAAAATGGATCAACCTCTATACAAATCCTGTCCATACCGAACTGAAACGAAGAACAAGCAGAAAACAAAAACAAATACCTAGGAAATAGGTACCTCAAAGTATAGCATTTTGTTCTGAGCTTACTGGTAATGAGAACCTAATCCAGGACCGAAAAATGGGAATACCCAAAAAATGTCCTGATGAACTTCGCTCGCGTTTTCCTTCATCTCTAAAGCTTGCCAATAAGAAAAGCTTCCAAGAAGCGCGTGAACCCGATTTAATCGTAAACTCTTTCAAAATTCCATATTACAGTAATGTGGTAAAATAATTAAGATTTTATAAACAATTTATCAAATGTTTGTCTTCCTTATTTTTATATGCCTCAATTAATAAAGGTATTTTCTGATTTCAGGTCAGGAGAAACCAGCCGAAGGCGTTATCGATTAGTAAGTGGATTGAGGCGTTTTATTAATATAAAACACCATATAGTAGTCGATAGGTAACTACTCTATTTATCATTTTTGAGAAGTAAGGCCGAAGTGGTGCCAGAATGGTGGTGGGGCCAGGAAGCCGTGCTTTCTGTAAAGGCACCAAGCACATGCGCGTATGGATCCGGCCCAAGGAGCAGATCCGAAGTCCGGATGAGCAGTTTGGGGAGTTCCGGCTTCCTGGTCCCACCTCAACACTGGGTCCACGTTGGCCTCGCTCCTCAATGATGCTGAAGCATTCATTCCACCTCCGTTATTTGTTATGTACCTACTGTTATATCATGGTTGTTGAAGTGGTGGCTAATGAAGCATTCATCATTTGTTCACATTTGGTTTGATTTTCTATCGACGCTAGCATAGGAAATTGCAATAAAGAATTAAACATTTTAACATCTTTTCCAATTGTAGCAATTAATAGGTAGTAGGCAACAGAAATAAAATATGCAAGCCAAAAATGTTAACAACCCTTCGTTTCGCGGGGGAAATTCAATCTCGACTATATATTGATGAAAGTTTGTAATTGAATGACTCGAGGCAGTAGAGGCGTTCCTAATGTGAAAAAAGGGTTCGAACCAAGCACGTCTCTTGTTTAACAAATGGTGGTGGGGTAAGGAAAAAAATTGAGGGGAAAACGCCTGAAGGCATTCGCAAAACGGCTGACCGAACCCGGGGTGTAAATCAAAGCAGGAGCTGTAATGATTGAATACCGAAGGACCAGTACAAAGCGCGATGGCAGTAAGTGAATTCGTAATGAACGGTTCTCATAATACTAGATTTTCCATAACTGGTCCGGTTGGGGAAGGAAAAAATGGAAAAAGGGTCCAATAATTTTTCTCCTCTCGTTTCCCTTTCCATCGTTTCTTTTCAGTAAACCAGAAGGAATCAAATGAATAATCGATACGGCTGTTGATGGAGGGGTATTTCTATGAATCATTCAACTTCGGCTTGGCATGGACAATTTATACGTCGAGGAGTTTCTTTTTTCAGTCATTTTAAGCAGTTTAGCGTTCTGAGAGGCTCTTTTGTTCAGTCGGTCCTGCTGCTGGCGTTTGAATCGTTTTTTTTTCTCCTCCTTTGCGGAAAATAGACGGATCGTGCATATTTCTTGGGAAAACTTCCCTCTGCTGTTTTGGGTTCAGGAGACGTTTCCGGTATACAGTTTATTTAGCGTTGCCGACGATATAATCGTCGAAAGAAACTGGCTCGGTGTGAATTAGACGTAACTGATTCAGTATCGACAGTATCTACTAAGCTACATTCGTAATAATATTCATAATAATTAATAATTCATATAAAATTCACATTATGACTTGGCTGTCTAATGATTTTAAATGAAATGAGAAATGTGAAATGTTCACTCATTTAGAGCAAATTTTGCTCTTAGAAGTTGCTCCTTGGTCCGCTGGGGAACTCAGTCAGACATTTTGTATTTTCGACCTCTGCTCGCTAAAATTATTTTAGCGTCTTCAGTTTTTGGGAAACTTCAAATCCAAGGATACCATTGAAAAGCTCGTAAGTTTTCCTATTAAGAAAAGTATGCCGTATCGAACTTTATCCAGCAAGCAAATACGGAAAAGAGGCCCAAGAGAAAACAGTTATAATTTAACTTTTTTCGGTTTCACAAATGCCGTCAGCTCATCAAATGAATAACGAAAATAAAGTAGTCCCATTAGGTACTCTATCCCTTAACACTTATCGTTTCCCAGGAAATCAATGAGATATTTCTTTCAGGCCTATTCAACTTTATATTTTATAGTTCCACTAAATTCAACTCAAGACAGGTTCGCTTCAGATGGGCACTCTTCTTTGAATTTGATCCTCGAGCCTGGTGAAATAGGATCCTCAGCCATCGTTCAAAGGCCCATAACCATCTAAAGGAAATGGTGGAGTGGTATTTCTTAAGGAAGGCGGGTTTTTCTCCTTTTTTGTGCCTTACCATCTGTGGCGTCCAGATCTCCGATGGGACTGCTCGTGGGGAAGGCAGATGGGCCTGCGATCTGGTCCGGGGCCTGCGATCTGGTCTGGGGCCTCCTGTTTCTAAAGGCAGGTGCTCCCGGTTCTGAATCAGTGGCGTTTCTTCACTCGGCAGGTTCCAACCTTTAACTCTGGGGTCGAAATAGTCTGCCATCTCCCCCATGTTAGCTCTTGCTCGTGCTCGTCCAATTCTTGGCCTTGTTTTTCCACTTTTTGCTGTCGTTGCCTCCTCCATATGAGCAGTCGAGCTCGTAAAGGAGGGAGCTGGCTGACATTCGTCTTTCTGTTCCTGTCCCTTCAGCCTTTCTTCAATCCATTTCCTCTGTAAGTTGTGCTGTAAACGATTTGTCGTCTTCCTGAGCGGATGGCGGCGTCCCGGCTGACGTTAATAGGCAACGACTAGTGTTCGATGGAAAATATCGTCCTAATGTCCCCACTGGCTGATCATCAGGGCCACCTGTTCCTCTTGAATTTTCAACGCCACGTATACTTCCATTGCTCAATTGAATTTTTTTCCTACTTGTTGCTCGAAAAAGATAATCACCTATGAAACTGTCGCAGTACCTTCCTATTGTGTAGCACCTTCCTATTTCATTATCATATAAATTTGAAAACCGTGTGGCACTCCACCTACCCCTATATCATAGGGAATAATATAATTCTCACTGAAACGTTAATAAAATAATTCATTGCTTCCATATGCCATATATAGCAGTTAAAATTGGAATTAGAAATTATCCAAACCAATTTAAGAATTTTTCAAATCAAATTCAGAACTTTCCAAATCACTTTAGACACAATTCAGGAGCTTTTTTTTCGGTTTATTATTCATGAATGAACCTTCGTTTTTGATCTACTTACTGAAGTACCCCCCAACCTTTTTCAAATTTGTTGAATCAATTTATTCATAAAACTTAACTATTTCATAAAAATCGTATTTTTCTCAAAACAAAAAAGGACGCCAGCCTATAACAGCGGGACATGGAAACCAAATGCCTTTAGAGGCGAATAAAAAATGAAAGAGATTAGGCGACGAAAAAAGCTGAGGATAACATCTCAAAATTCATCGTAGAAAGACGTCCGCAGGAGACTCGCGTTGTTTTCCCTTATCCGGGAAGGTTAAAACGTTTTGCTCCTGAGAGTGAAACGTGATAAGAGTGCTGAAAGGGCGAAACCGGTTGAAAAACAGTAGAGAAAGAGGACGGGGGAAAAATGCGAAAAAGAAGAAATCTAATAGCGGGAGATCTTAGAGAGAATGGCTGAAGACATCTTTAAAGAAACATAAAAGAGCCAAAGAAAGTCTATAGCGAGGAAAGGGAAAATGCCTCGCGGTTTGACAATTGTCACGATCCATTCACCAACAGGAACGCGATGAAAGATTTGGTCCCAATAATTTTTATCGTTGATGCCATATTGTTGATGCTATGCAATAGGTAAATGTAGAGCAAAAGACGTTCGTCTCTCTCAAAGAAAATTTGCTCGCTATTGGATATTTAACGAATCCGGTCGCAGAAAAGAAGTTCGGAGGATTGTCAAATTTTTCTTCCCGGCGGGAGGCATCTTCGAAAAATACATAAATTCGTTTACAAAACAAGCCAAAATTTATTTTTCTCAGTTTGGCCATCCCCAATATCGAAGAACGTTAAATGCCAGTTTTTTACCGGCCAATTTTTTCAAGATTTTAAAATAGATTTTTATTTAAATTTTCGAATTAAGTCTAGTTATCTAGTTAGTCTTAGTTATCTTCTATGACAAAATTTGGATCGCGGATAGTCTTTATCGGTGACTTTGATGACCAATTAATGGTTCTGAAGGAAGAAAAGAGGATTGTCAGACCAGTGACCAACTGCCTGTTTTGAGGCCCAGAAACTTTCGCCTGCCTAATGCAAGAAAATCCCCCAAAATTCAACTTACTAATTATTCGATTACTAAAAAATCTTACCTGCATCACTTCCGATAAAATTTCTTCCGTCTCGCCCGGAAAATTATTAATATTCAGCCTTGGAGATTGGAATCACTTTTCAAAAAGCCGAACGACCGATACGGTTGGCTTGCGTGCGTCATGCGAGGCAGGGATTTCGCGCTAAACCTTTCAGCTTTAATAAAACAGTTCCGTGATACGAGGCCGATAAGCTTCGACCGTAAAATAATACTTGTCCCCGTTAAATGACGTTTTGCCTAATGAAATCGACGATGCACTCCTAATGCTGGCTGCGAGTACGCTCTTGAGAATTTTAGGATCCATAATGTATTCTAGTAAATCAATTTCAAATTTGGTTAAACATTGCTTTAAAATGAGTCGAAGTTCTTTTTCCGAGCCCACCATTTCCTGGGTCATAATATCGCCAGAAGCAATTAGCTTGAAAAGTATTTCGAACGATTGAAAGATAGAGAATACTGTTACGAACTCTTTGATTGGCTATTAAGATATTTGATTAAATCGAGGTTTTATAACCTACTTCAATCAATGACTGCATCACAAGAATCATGTGAACTGGAACATTACCACGTTGGGGTCCGACCAGAAGGGTTCCTCATATTAAAACTTGAAATTGAAAGTTTTCATATTGAAAATGAAATTGAAAGTTTTCATATTGAAAATGAAAAACGAACCAAAATATGTACCAAAATGTATATTGATCTTGCTCACCCAATGTCGTATCGCGCTACTCGACTTTCCACTGGCATTGAAATCCATTTTGATTTTTGACTCATTCGCTACCGAAAATTTGAAAAACTATCCTCAAGATTTATTGGAAAATCACGAGATTTGTCACTAATAATGAGTGATATTATCACAAAAAGGTTTACAATATCAATATTTTAATCTCGGCTTTGCCTTGTTTCAGATGGATGGGGAGGGCTGCGTCATAGCGGGACCAAGCGGCGTCCGCCGGCAAGCATACCTGCGGTTCCCGCCTCCGCCGCCCTTCCCGCCCGACGAGTACTCGTACGCGTATTACGAAGGAACCACGAAAAAGAGCGGCCACCGTGCGCGGACAATGGAGGCGGGCGCGGGGGCCGTTGGGGGACCTAAAGGCACTCGACATTCGTATATCACTCGATACGGTACCCAGGAAAACCTCTACGAAGAAATCGGCCACATGCGACTCGAAGAGGAAGTCAGATACGTCCATTCGAAGCACCTCCAGGTGAGAAAAAATTTCATTTGAAATTTTTTTGTAGAATCTTCTTTACATGCTAAAAACATCAAGGGCATTTTTTGTTGGTGAGGTTGAGGGTGAGCACTAGCTCGTTCCAAAAAATGTTAGCCTGCAGGCTGATGAAGGTGCAGAGACGCCAACCGAGTATTGTTCAAGAGCATTCATGATCTCTTTAGACCCTTGGAAGTTCTTGGACGTTCAGGAAAATCCAGGAACATCCATTAACTTCCGAGGAAGTTCAAGAGAATTCACAAATGTCCATGAATATTCAAGAGCTTCTGGTAAATTCACGAACGTTCTTGAGCAATGCTCGGCTGATTTCCCCACAGCTTAAGCTCAAAAACGAAACTTGCCCAGGAAGCATTTTCGTATGCCCTGAAAGAGCTTCGATTTCAGAACTTTTCTCAATCTTTCACTCTAGTCCCAAAACACTACTGATTTCATCCCACCACTGCACAGTTCGGATAAAAGAAGCTCATCAGTTCCTAGGAACTGGTAGGATCGATGTCAGTTCACGCTCTGCCAAACAACTGTTAAAAGAGCCAGGTTTTAGCTTGAATTTGGGGTCCTCCGCCAACTTGTGGTGAAAATAGTCAAAAACTCAACCAACCTGCTCAGAGTTGCTCGGTAATATAAAATCGGCCTTGAGAAGTTCCTCCTTATTATCATCTTGAATGACCGCGATTGAGAACAGCTCTGACAAAATACGTAGTTCGAACAAATCACTCAAAATCCAACGACTCGTACCTACGTTGCTATGCTTCCACCCGATGGAATATTTATGAATCTTTCTCAAGGCACTTAGCCCATTGTTCATCTCAGTTAGTGTCCGTATCAGCGATTGCTTCAAAAGTATTTTTCTTCATAGATACTCGAAAGCTCGTATAAAAGTTTAGTCACAACCGATTGGAAGCTTTCGGCTAAGCGGTTTTTGTCCGCTCATCCCTACCGACCCTCGTTAAGGCAAACTTCTGATAAACCCTTTCAGTTAGACGAAGTTCCTATCTCGTCTTGAATGTTGAAATTCTCTGGAAAATTCGCACCAACCTGCCCATCCTCCCTGAGGATTCGGAACGGTTCGTTTAGGCTCGAAGACGTTGAGAGCATCCTAAAACGGCTACCTTTCAAACCAGCTCGGCAGACTAAAAGCTTTTCTAGATAAAGCCGACTTTATGATCCCTAATTTGAACATATACCTACTCCCAAAGATCAATGAAGACTTGCTCTGGCCAACTTCCCTCGGGAGACGTTATCTTTCATCGGTGCACATTGACTTGCAGATAACCTCAGTTCTGTATAAACGATTCCAATTTTATTATGCGAAAAAGGAGCAACTACGAATCTTTCGAGAAAACCATTGCATACGTTATGGATCCAGTTTATAGCATGAATCCGAGAGTTCTCTGCTCGTATGGACACGTTCGCAATGACTCGACGTCCCTACTCGACTACCCGACATTTTACCATAAATTTTGTGGTACCTACCTACAATTTTTTCGCAAATAGAATGCACTTTTATATGGTTTTCTACAGCACCATTGTACTTAATTGTTGGTGAACTACCGTTTTTGGAGAGATCAGTATTTGAATGCATTGCTATTCATGTGTATGAAATTTATTTTACGTAAAATTCTTTTGGGACTTTTTTCTTGATTTTTAAAATCTCACGATTTTAAACACGTATTGCTATTTTCAATACCCATCAATCATCGTTTTTGAGATGCAATATTTAAAAAAAAATTCCAATGTGATCATGCACCTATTCAAACTCGTGTCGACCATCAAACAGCATCCCTCGATACTGTGTAACTCATCCAAAATAACTGCCAACTGCCTACTGTATGGCCATTAGCTCTGATGAAACTGCCTCAAAGCGGTTTAAGCCTTGTCAACATTCTTGATTGAACTTTGGGTCTTTCGTTGCCGACGGCCACGTGGAATTGGAGGGGGTGGTTTTGCCCTTGTATACAAAGCCCTTTGTCAATTTTCGTCTGATGAAACTTTACATGGGAGAGGGTCCATAGAAGAAACGTTTGATCTTCATCAGGTAATTAGCCACCGTGTAGGTTGAAACCTCTTTTAGGCTCCTGTGTTTCAAACTGACCGCAAAGGGCCGTGTCATTCCTGCATGTTGCTCACTGTCCCTGCATTCCTGTGAATTTCAGCTTAGCAACCCCCCCTGGCTTTCACGTTGTTACACCTTGTTGTTTCTAGATAAATTGAAACGTGTCACCCTAGAAAGTGAAACAAAACTATAGGTGAGGCGTGAAAAATGAAACGTGCTCTGGTAATTATTATTCCGTATACTAGCAACTACAAGCGGAAATTTCGGTCGGGCGCTTGCTCGCAGTCGTGCTCAATATAAAAAACCAACAGTATTTTTAGGGTTTTGGGCTAAAAATGGCATTAAGAGCTTTGCTTTAGCAATACGCCCCAACTCACAAAAGTCGTTTTCGGTAGGGGCGTGACAAATTGCCCTAATCACCTTTAAATAAACTGGCTTTTGGAGTTTTTGAATGTCGTCTGTGTTTTTCGATATTTTCTCTCCTATCAAGGCCTTGGATTCTTGCCAGGCTCCGAAACGAAGATGTATGCGTTACAAAGTCAATCATTCACTGAGCCCCAAAACGTCGAAGACTTGAGTCGTGGGTAGATTTATGTGTTACATGCACTGAGTTCTAAAAACAAAAAGATACCCACAAACTCAAGTTTAATTGAATGATGATTCCAAACAATCAGTTCCATGCAATTCACTTGAATTAGAATACATTTTATCTGGACAAGTATTCATTAAAGTCCTAATAACGTTAAAAATTCAAAATTAATCAATTGATAGCTCATGGAGGAAAGCTCCGTCATCCGATTTGCGGAGTTCGAGTTATCTTGAGTTATCTCTTTACCTAATGTAGCCAGTAAAGTGCCCTCAGTGCTTAATAACGTAGGTACTGCTGGAACGACCGGTGAATATCTGGACCTCGAAGGACATTCTGGCAATCTGCTCTTTAGGTATTCAAGAATTAACTGCTGGTATGCAGCACCCTGTTGGAACAG
This sequence comes from Nesidiocoris tenuis, assembly GCA_036186465.1. Taxonomy (NCBI): domain Eukaryota; kingdom Metazoa; phylum Arthropoda; class Insecta; order Hemiptera; family Miridae; genus Nesidiocoris; species Nesidiocoris tenuis. The sequence goes on along the minus strand of AP028915.1, from coordinate 6,840,203 downwards.
TATTGAGGTTACGCGGGGGTGATGCTAAGATATAGGTACTTAACCTTAGGAAAGTCAGGTTTTCAAGAAACTCCTTGGGAACGTTTGGTTTTTGCTGATCTATGCTCATAACGGGGTAGACTTGGAAGATAGGAAGCCTTGAGTCACCAAATTCGGTTTAATATCGATACCAGAGAGCAAGAAGGGCGAATCTGCTATTTAGGAAAGAAGCAGATTCGCCCTTCTTGCTCTCTGGTATCGATATGTCTAAAGTAGCTCCGGGGAAACAAAAAACGGTTTTTTCAAAGACTAAATTTTGGAAAACAAGAACGATTTTAATTATTCGAGGCTACTTTTCTTGCAAATCCACCCCTTTAAGGGCATTCTTGATAACATAAAAAAATTCTAAACCGACTTTTTGATGGTCACTCCCGTCACGAGTGATTGAATAGGCTACTCCAAATGTCGTGTCAATGTTTTGGCGGCGCCCTAAAAAACCGAAACAAACGCAACCCTTAGGTACGGTTCCGATTTTCCGAAGGTTCATAATAACGTCGAAGAGGGTGGGCTCAAAAGAATCAATCGGCCCTCCACTCTAGGCGATCCATCCGTGCGTGATACCAAGGCAACGTACACAGAACGCGGAACTTATCCCGTCCCGTGTGCCATCAAGGCTCTTCAATATTCTCCTCTCCGCGGGTGGCTTTATTGTGTTTCCTCCGCTACGAGTTTCCTCCCATCGATTCCCTTCTTGACAACATTTTCGCCGAAGAACGCAATTTTCCCGTGGAAGGGGGACGAAGCTGCGTTCGGAAGCTGCTTGATTCACCCCCGTGCTGCTAAGGTTGAGCCGTAACCGATTTAAAGGGAGTTTCCAACTGATTCCGACACTAACCCTTCCATCTTCGTTCGATTCGTGGATAATTAGATCCGAGCTGCCATCTCGTCCCTTGGTGTTAATCAATATTTTTCCCCCGGTATCCGTAAATAAGTGTAAACAACGTTTCCGGTACAAGTGTAGAAGGGGTGCAACTTCCTATTGCATTCTGTGCCGGTGCCCTTGCATCTAAAATGATTATACTCAGCTCTAAATCGATTGCAAAGGGAATCGATGCACTTGGATGTAGAATGCCAAAGATTGGAGTTATGTGGGACGTTCGGTGTTCAATGGGTCGGGCCATCGAACAGCTCTCGCAGAACCTGCGGTCAAACCAATGTGGATGGTATATGGAATATCCCTCCATCATTGAAATGGTATGCCGGTAGATATCGGACAGGCAACCTTGAACTTCGAATATATGGTCGTTCAATAGGTTTGCCGGGGAAATCTTTCTACGACCATGAAGCAACAGTTCATGATGTTCACAATCTTCGATGACTTTCACATTTTTCGGCTCGATAGGAGTGCCGCAATCGGGACGCTATAACGTTGCTGCAACAGCGGATACTTAGGAGCCTTTCCTTGAAGAAATTAGAGATATTGGGACGTTTATCGATTCATGAAAAGTATATATACTTTCACCATATGTGGTTCCATAGAGACCGTGAAATTGTTCATATCTTTCTGCAGAGAGGAGAGTGTTTGTGAGGACCAGGGAAAGGAGATGTCTTACACGGGTCGCTGCAAGGTTCGGTATTGTGTCCAGTTCTGTTTCTGATCTACGTAAACGATCTTTTGAGGTCTCTGCAGAGGCTACGTTTGAAGCATTATCTTGCTGATGATGTGGCAATGATCTAATGATGAAACTAAGGCAAGTCGTCGATCGAGACTAACTTTGAAACGGAGAGGGCTCTTGATATCACAGTGGAATGGTTCAGATTGAATGGGTCATACTCAAACTGAATATATGTTTGAATATCACTTAAGGATTAAATATTTCGGACTCTTGTCCGACGCGTAATGAATTGTTCTCGGAAGAAATCCTATATTTTTGTGATGAATAGGTCTTGGATGGCTTTGGTCCTACGCATGTCTTAAGCAAATGAATGACGATGACTGATCAGGAAGTCCAGTGGTATTTTCTCCAAATTCAACTGACAACATGTTATTGTTCTGATAGTGACATTTTTACAACAGCGACATTTTTACCGTTTCCAGGTATTGGACGAACTGAACCTGTCGATGGAAGCGATGCTGATGCCTTCGCCGCCGCCGTCGGAACTGACGACGGAAGCCCTGATGTCGCCCGCCACATGTTCAGTCGACTCGGGCTTCTCGTCATCGTCGACCGGCACCAATAGTCTAGGACGTCCGAATTCCGCGTCCAAAAAGAAATCGCCCCACAGTTTCTGGCGGAAATTGCCCGGCCTCGGCCCCTCGTCTTCGTCAACCACATTAGTCAAACCTAGTCCAGGTGAGAAAACCACAGTCGTTTATTCGGGACGCGGTGATTTCGTGCAGATCATGATCAACTAGCCTCCGGCCCCTCAAAAATCCCGTAAGAAAAGCTCGCGCCATAATTGAAAAAACATTTCTCGCAGAAAGATTCGAATAGAATTTTTTTCAAATTGAGGTACGGGATTTTTGAGGCGTATCGGGAAATGTATCGTCTATTTTCCAAGTTTTTAACGTAAAATGTTCACCATTCCACCAAGGAAAACATTTCTATTTTTTTCATTTTATCATTGGCGTTTTAACGGCAATTTTTGGAACGTTTCGAAAAACGTTGGTTTTTCTACTACTGACGGTGGTGTGTTGGTTGTGAATTGGGCATATGAGAAGACACACCCAGCTCGTGCTCCTGGGTACCAACCTATGAATTAAAAAATGTGACAAAAACCATTCTAAAACTTTGATGGATGTATTTAACTTGAAGTCGGGAGTGGAAAATGCCATTAATGTCAGTGTTACTTAGGTAATCTCATAAAGTAGTTTATTGATCTTTGTAAAATATTATGTGATCAGATTTACTTTTTCGTAACATCGTGGGTATTATTTTACGTTCTAGAAAACATTCCAAAATACTATAAAGTAAAGGCGCCTATTTTAGAACTGAACATTGAAATTCAAAAACAGTCGTTTACAAATTTTTTAAAATGCCTGCGAAATCATGCGGCGTTATTTTGTCTCTCAAACCGCGCTAACATCGTGTTTGTGAATATAAGTAATGCAAAACTCTACAATTATTAATTTCTATTGTTCATTCGGGCTACCAATCTGAGTTCAGACGTACAGGCTTGTGCATGAATTGCTCACTTACTAACGATAACAAAATCGAGAAATAGGTACCTACTAATTAAACTGATTTGGATGCGCTGGAATATCCTGTCCCGAGTTGCGCCACTGCAGTAAGCTTCAGATCTCAAAGCACTTTCAAAAAATTTTTCCTAGCGATTTTCGTTTCTCTCTCAATAAAACGATGGCTTTTCATCCTGAAGTGTCGTACCGAGCAACTAGGTATAAATTATAATGGTCCTAGAAAACTGATAACAGCACTCCATAATGTAGCCTTTAGTCCGCTTACACCTTAGACTCTATTGTGTTGTCAAGATAGATGAAGGTTGTGCTACTAGTGACTATTCTGTTCAAAATCAAATTTCAGAGCCGTTACTTGAACAAAATTCGAAATTGCGACTAAATGTTGAATGTTACTAGCACCTAGATTAGACAGTCGTTTGATGGTGGCTATCTTATTAGTTGAACCGAAATTCGATCGATAACACTGGGTAACAGCCAAAAAATCGTCCGAGGTTTCTCAGCATTTTTGGACTAATTTTGGTGTTCTGATTCCAAATATCACCTTGGTTTTGCTCTATCAGGTCAACTTTTTGAGATACAGCCATAGCTACCTGACGAGCTATACATACGAGGAGGGACCCAAAAGTAACAGGAATTCTGTCATAACTTTTTTATTTTTCAATATTTTTACACCAAATGTTGATCACCTTCAAAGTAATTACCACTGACTGCAACGCACTTGTCCAATCGGGTTTTCCACCTTTAAAAACATTGTTCAAATCCATTTAATGGAATGAGCTTGAGGCCATCCAGCGATTTTCGTTTTACCTCTTCCACAGTCGTAAATCGTTTTCCTCTCCAGTCCCTTTTGGGACGGGGGAACAAAAAATAGTCGCAGGGGGCAAAATCGGGTGAATAGGGGGGTGAACAATCGGTGTCATGCCATTTTTCGTAAGAAACTGCTTCACAGACAGGGCAGTGTGTGCGGGGGCATTGTCATGATGGAAGAACCAATCCCCTGACTGCCACAAATCCGCCCTTTTTCTCAATCATCAATGAGTTGATGATTCTACATCAATCAACATCAACATAAATGGCCAATGAGTTGATTTTCTCAACGTTGTCATCAGTTCTTGACATTGAAGGGCGGCCAGAACGAGGTTGGTCTTCAATCGTCATTTGCCCATTTTTAAAACACTGAAACCACTCGTAGACTCTCGTTTTGCTTAATGCAGCATCCCCGTAAGCAGTTTTTAGCAATTAGAGAGTTTCAGCCGGCGTTTTCCTTAACAGAAAACAAAATTTTACGGCCGCGCGTGGCTCCACGGCATCACACGTTTTCGCCGAAACAGAAAAAGTTGTTTCACTAAAAAAGATCTAACGGACGAACCGTTCAACTCACAGCGACCCAACTTTGTACACTGGCTCTTGAGATGTGTCCCTTCCAAACCCCTCACTTGCCAACGAACCTCTCGCAGCAGCCTTTCCCCTCCAGCTCGATTCCCGTTACTTTTGGGTCCCCCCTCGTATGTTAATTTGAGGGTTTTGAGTTCAATCCTGGCTTTTTTAAAGGATATAGCCAAGTATTCATATATAAATGGTTGCTTCTGATGTGTTTCTGTTTCCAAATGACGAAGTCATATTTTCTTTACTCCAAAATTGAAAAATCCAATATGAGCCGCATCAAGCTTGTCTGTATATCCGATATGTCTGTAGCGAACAAACCTGACCTGATTGAAACAAACAACGGGCATTTTCGAACTCAGAGCATCACCATTAGTCAAATTCCGGTGGAAAACCCTGGACGATTTTCCAAAAGATTTTTTTTGTTACGCAGTGTAATTGTAAATTTCGTTAGAAATACTGTAGTGATGCGAGCTAGAATCTTATCGTTCGCATTGGTGGTATACTTTATTTATTTCGTACCAGCTCAGTCCAAAAACTAGTTTCTAGAGAAAAAAACAACTCGATCGCTGTTTTGTCGGTGGAATATATATTCTGTATATTGAGAAAGATGTAACTGTGGCTTTGTACATAAAAAAAAAACCATTACTAGACATAGAGATTTTAGAGCGCAATTAAAATTGCCAGATTTTTGAAAAAAGAGAAAAAAATTGGTTCGATGTTTTGTAAATTTCTTATACGCAAATATATAAATTTTGAATTTAAACATCTTGTGTGTTTATTCATCCCGTCTTTCAGCGAAAAACCAGTTTTTCTTCTTTTTGATTTTTCATTTCTGTTTATGAATTCATTTATTCAATGGAAAAAAATTAAAACATGCAAGATGCCTGAATTCAAACTCGTATATTTGCGAATCGTATTGGGACCTAGGTTATTTGGTTTTTTCTTTTCGCATTCTTTCTAATTTTATAAGTTTTTAATCAGATTTATTTTCAATATCCCAATTTAAATATTTCTGACGAAAGGTGAGTATATAGGCATGCTGTTTGGTTTCTGTTGAACAATTTGTGAATTTCCAACATTTAATGTGGAAATGTTGAAGTATTCACGTGTAGAAGCGGACTAATGGCTTTGGATTCGTGATTCGATTTCATTCGCAATCAAAACAGTACCTGCCTACGGAGAAAAATTAAAATCGTTAAACCCTTTTTCGTAGAATAAACTCTTCAACCCGGTAGAGACGTGAGAGGTAAAAAATAAATTCAATACCCATTTCAGTCCAAGCTTTTTATGATTCATAAATCCAGAAGGTAGAAAATCCACTGTTTTCAATTTCTCTTTTTTTCTTCGATCCTCTCTTCTTTCTTAGAGCTGGGGTATTTTCCATGGCATAACTGGTTTGCGTTTGCGTGGAACCGGCAGAACTTACAGTGAGAACTAAACTTCATAGTTCAGGATGTAATTCGAATCCTCGTACAGAAAAATCAAGAGTTAACATTGAGGAAAGGAGTGAGAATTTATCGTCTTCAAGAGAAAGCCTTGTTGGTGTCAGTAGGGCATACAGATGTAAATTCATGGGGTCAGGATCAAGGCCACTCGCGAACAGAGCAACAAGTGGTTGGGCTGGCCCAAGGTTGGGGGCTGTGCCCCCCCATCCTGCCCAACCAGTAGTCTTCATCTTGTTTGGACTTGGTAACATAATTTTCCACCCCATAAAAGCAAGAAGATATTTTTCGCGTTTTATCTATTCGGTCCAAGTCTTCTACAATTCCGATCATAATTGAATACAACAGGATAATGATCTTTGAATGCGCACTGGCGGGTATGCACAGGCTCCCGAGGCTCTGAGGAATCGATTCGAAACTCTTCTAGCCTTCGATGGGGGTTCATGAGAAAAAGTTGGAGAAACAGAGCAGGAAATAATTTTTCAGGTATTACGCAGAAATCATCTTAAATTTGGTTTGGTTCATTGTGGAACGAGTATGGTTGTTTTTGAGTTTTGAGCCACGTTTTGAGTTTTTCAACCAGATGTGCTTATGCTCCGAAGCCACACGCATAAAGAAAGACCGATAGGAAAGTTGTCTCGCATAATTTATTACTTCAAATAAAGGCAATATATGCCGAGTCTGGGGTGGAATGAATGTAGGTAAATTATCAAATCAATAGTGGGGGCCACTCATCGTTGGTGGAGAAATTCCTTCCCGCTCGAACACGAAGGCTGCGGTCGTCAAATATTGGTACCCATCTCGAAATGGCCAATGGGAGGTTAGTTTGGGTCATGTCGCCCCCTGCAGGACAAACCTGGAAGACTCGTAGGGCGGGCGGGCGTGAGCTTGCATACATTGAATCCTGCCAGGCGTCACTTCCAAGTCGAGAGGGCAACATACGAATGCGCATCAGCTATGTCAATAATATCCACCTGGCACATTTTCTTGCATACGCAGACGATAAATGGATGCAGAGGTCCTGTAATATTGACTTTCCACCCCCTTTCCTTTAGACCGAAGCTTTGCACAGCAAGATTCACCGGGCAAAGGCTCCAGGAGTTGTACCAAGCATTTCCACCAAGTTATTACTAATTACAATTATTACAATTAATTTCAAAAATGTAGGTTTTTCGGATAAGTACGCGAATTAATTCCAGTTTAAGGGAATAAAATAATAGAGGAAAGTGCCCAAAAGTGGACCCCTCCCCAAAAGTGGACCCCTGACATTTTAGGCTCTCTACGGTGCTGAACTTTACCGAAACCAATCGCAACTAGTAGTTCCCACTTCTGTGACAACATGTAGGAGCCCTCACGTCGTCTACTTCATCTGCCGGCTTTCAGTTCGGCATTATGTGATTTCTTGTATTTTAGAATTATTACAGTGTCATACGTTATTCGACATTTCTCCTACACTTTTGAAGGTAAGGCTTCCAGCATGTATTATTCTGAAATAGTAAGGAATAAGGGTAATATTTAGCATCAAGTTATCTCAATTGAACGGTCTGTTGAACATTGAAAGAGTAATGAATAATTTGGCTATAGTCGCCTAAAGTGGACCCCCCTTTATTTTTCATGTTCAAACACCTGCTGAATCTGAAAAACGTCTCAACTTCGAAGAGAAATCAAGCAGCGAAGAAGACAGCGTTTCGTCTGGGTCGTCCGTGATGGAGACTTTGCCTGGAGTAACGCCTTCAAAAAATGATGATGCCTAATCGGAAATCGATATATTCATTAGCATTAAAGGATAATTTATTGTTATTATATACTTACTATTGACTTAGCATTGTTTTATGTGATTTAATCTCATTCCTCCATTTAATTTTCCATCCATTTTTGTAATATTTAGTAGGGGTCCACTTTAGGCAACTTTTTTTGGGATTGCCAAATTGCAGGGTTTTGAAAAATATATTTTTTTATTACTATTTCTTAGTATAATTTTATAAATTGAGATTGAAATGATACAAAACATTACCGTGCTATCGTTACATGCATTTAAAAATGTGTTTTTCGTTGTTCTATATTTTTTATTGATAAAAAACAAAATGGGGGTCCACTTTTGGGCACTTTCCTCTAACATTATTGCATAAAGTCTGCCTTTTGCCTACATCGGGTACAACAATTATGGCGTGAATAACATTTCGTTCTGTTTTGGGTGCCTACTTAATTTAAAGAATGATTATTAATTTTACGATATTTTGACTGGTTATGGGATGCTCTGAAAACCTTATCATGCAATGGAAGTCCAGGTAGCTAACGAATCGAAAAGTGATAAGCAAATAATGAACAATTTGATATTCCTACAAAAAATTCATGTACAGACGCAAACATTTACTTAATTTGAGCCTAAAATCATTGTCTAACTGAAGCCGTATTTTCGGCCTTTTAAATTACGACTCCTCGAAATCTTTTGCCGCTCTTAGTTTCAAACTGTCAAGTGTCAAACTCGCAAAGAAACCGAAACTCAAACTCATAATCGAAATAAAAGTCAAACTGACAATGACACCAAAACTCTAACTGATAATGAACCTCGAAGTCAAACTCACAATGATACAGAAACTCAAACTCATAACAAACCTCAAAGTCAAACTTACAATTGAACAGAAACTCGAACTCAAACTCACACTCGAAGTCAAACTCACAATAGAACAGAAACTCAAACTCATAATCGAAATGGAAGTCAAACTCACAATTAAACTGAAACTCAAATTCATAATCAATCTTGAAGTCAAACTCACAATAGAACAGAAAATCAAACTAATAATCGAAATAGAGGTCAAACTCACAATGAAACAGAAACTCGAACTTATAATCCACCTTGAAGTCAAACTCACAATGGAACAGAAACTCAAACTCATAATCGAAATAGAAGTCAAACTCACAATGATACAGAAACTCAAACTTATAATCCACCTCGAAGTCAAACTCACAATGAAACAGAAACTCGAACTGACAATCAAATTCGAAGTCAAACTCACAATGAAACAGAAACCCAAACTCATAGTTGAAACCGAAGTCAAACTCACAATGAAACAGAAACTCAAACTCATAATCAATCTCGAAGTCAAACTTAGAATGAAACAGAAACTCAAACTCATAGTTGAAATCGAGGTCAAACTTACAATGAATCAAATTTGAAGTCAAACTCACAATGATACAGAAACTCGAACTTATAATCCACCTCGAAGTCAAACTCACAATGAAACGGAAACTCAAACTCATAATCGAAATAATAGTCCAACTCACAATGAAACAGAAACTCGAACTGACAATCAAATCCGAAGTCAAACTCACAATGAAACAGAAACCCAAACTCATAGTTGAAATGAGACTTTGAGTTCGACTATGAGTTTGGGTTTTTGTTTCATTGTGAGTTTGACTTCGAATTTGATTGTCGGTTCGAGTTTCTGTTTTATTGTGAGTTTGATTCCGATTTCAACTATGAGTTTGAGTATCTGTTTAATTGTGAGTTTGACTTCGAATTTGATTGTCAGTTCGAGTTTCTGTTTCATTGTGAGTTTGACTTCGAATTTGATTGTCAGTTCGAGTTTCTGTTTCATTGTGAGTATGACTTCGATTTCGACTGTGAGTTTGAGTTTCTGTTCAAACTCACAATGAAACGGAAACTCAAACTCATAATCGAAATAGTAGTCCAACTCACAATGAAACAGAAACTCAAACTCGAAATCGAAATGAAAGTCAAACTCACTATGAAATGGAAACTCATAATCAATCTCAAAGTCAAACTCATGATGGAAAAGAAACTCAAACTCATAATCGAACTCGAAGTCAAACTCAGTCCAGGTTCATTGTGAGTTCGACTTCGAGTGTGAGTTTGAGTTCGAGTTTCTGTTCAATTGTAAGTTTGACTTTCATTTCGATTACGAGTTTGAGTTTCTGTTTCATCCTGAATTTGACTTCGAGTTGATTATGAATTTTAGTTTCTGTTTCATTGTGAGTTCGACTTTTATTTCGATTATGAGTTTGAGTTTCTCTTCTATTGTGAGTTTGACTTCGAGTGTGAGTTTGAGTTTCTGAGTCAAACTCACATTGAACAGAAACTCAAACTCGAAATCGACATGAAAGTCAAACTCATTATGAAATGGTCCTTTTATGTTTTTTATGTTTATGTTTGTGTTCATTTTAGCAATCTATGTTTGTTGACCTACTGGAGTTCCCTGAATGGGCAAAGGTAGACGAAAGTGGTTCCGCGTAATTGTAATCGGAAAAAATTACCTCCGTACCACCGATCCAATTCCCGTTTTTGACGATATCTATGACTGACATTGGCATAGAAAAATGGAATTCGAAACAGTCCGTTCGTAGTCCCGAACTTTAATTGCGGAGAAATGAATCCTGTTACCTGCTCTCCGCTAGATCGAAGATAGTGCCATAACGGTCAGCAATCCAACAGCAATTGTGGTCGAAGCCAACCGCTCCAACGGCACTGGCATCAGCAATGGAAAACAGCCGAAAGTTGCCAGGAATTCTGGCCCAAGAAACGAAAATTGATTTGTGATTGATTTTAGATTATACGTGAAGGAGAGATGTAGGAACTCGCATGTTCGTGCGTGTGGGCCTCTCCCAGCTACGCTAATAACCACGTTTGCCGCTGGAAGTTGCTTGGCCTCAGCTGACCTTTAAAACAGTAGGTATCCTCACCAAAACACTCTCCTTGGGCCTCCTTTGGATAGCTTTCTTCGGCCACGCCTGAAGTAGATGTAAACAAAAATATCGCCTTCTTCGTGAAACATGTTAGATATGTTCGAAAAGCCTCAGAAAGTAAGAAATGATGCGAAAATTGTTTTTGAAAATTTATACCAAAAATACAGTTCACAGGCAGTATCTCTCTCATCTGAAGAAATCACGAGGCCGTTAATCCTGATTGTTAAACTTCGATAATGGATATTGTCGGTAAAGGATTCAAACCGTCACCGGGCCTTGACGGCCCGTGTTCAGACCGTATGAACGAATCATCAAACTTCCAGCCTAATCGATTCGAGTGCATCTTTGAAAAAGGATAGAGTGGCAGGTAGCCCTGGCTGAACCTAATATGCAAATTGGGGTTTACCTTGCGGAGGCGCGGAAGCCAAAAAGATGAAACTGGCTAATGAAGCGTCAATGCATTCGGGTTGAGCTTACGCTCGGTAATACGATACAGCGAAGCCCCTAAGCCACATTGAAGCATCCGGTACTGGACTGGTGTACACCTTCGTTGTGTAACCATCAATATGAATAAAATATGGAGCTCTGAAAGGTATGGAGGTGATTATTAGCGCTAATCGTGGTTGATGAGCGTTAATAAAGCGAAACTCGGCATGCTTCAATAATTTAGTGAGTGCGTACTCAATGCGGCGGCGAGTGGAAAAAACTGAATGGGTAGCTTTCAGATTTGATAATGAGAATATCTTAGCTGACCGATTTGAAAATCTATTCCTTCAGCATTGAAAATTTGTTGAGCACGCTCTCAGGAAAGTGTCTGTCACCTGCTCAGGTGTTTTAAAGCTCAAAACAATAAGTATAAAAACAAAATTCGTCCCAGCTACGAGGCCCGGAGCTCCTTGCTTTTCATTTCACCCATTATTGGGCTCGTAAAACATAAAATTATCATTCAAATGCTTCTTATTGTACCCTTGATAATTTTCATGAATGGCACGTTTATTTAGATACCTAGTTGCCGAGTTGAGTTTAGTTTAACTATTGTATGCAGCTCCTGTTGAAGATTTCAACTCGGAAACTCTTGCTATTGTCGTTAAAAAAAGAAAATTGACCTCAGTTGGACCTCTAGGACGATATCTGTTATGTGAGTCACTGCCTGGCTAGCTGGCCTTGACCAGCTCACGATTGGCTGGAATGCTATGCCCACACCCGACAATCCTGGGTATAATATTGTCTTGCAATTCTACGCCGTGCTTGAAAGAACCAATGCGGATGAATTAAACCATTCGGGAAAAATTTTGGTTTTGTGCCCAACGGATATTCCAAAGTGAAATGGAATATTACCATTTGAAGAAGATCCGGAGTTAATCTAAAAGGCCACTGGGAGTAGGGTCGACATAAATCCGATTATTACGCTCTTTGTTTTCTCAACTGGGAATCATAAAGTAGTAGCTAGGGAGGCAGAAAGGTAAAAAGGCCAATGCTCAAGTCTAGGGATAAGTAAGACTTGCTGGTGAAGGAGGTAATGCTGATTAATAAGAGGTGGTCCCAGCCTTTGTCGGCTCCCATTAAGTTCTTCCATCACGACGACCTACATCTTACAGTTACTGAGTACGATGATGGAAATGGTCCATTTTTCCTTCTTGGGCGGCCCAACGCCATATCATGAAGCCAGCAATGAAAGGCTTAAGAAAAATGTTCCAACTGGGACTCAAAGCAAATGGATTGATGTGAAAAAATTTCTTCAACATCAGTTAATACCTTCGGGAGGATTGACTCGAACTATTTTTGGATACATTACAGTTAGTACTTTTTTCAATCATGGGTAAATTATGGCCAAGGTTTCTAGGCGTTCTTGCTTTGGAGTAGCAAAGATGCTGTTTTTTCTCGGAGGAAAAACTGACATCGTTTGAAGCTTCAAAATCATGTAGTCAGTTTTTTCCTCAAAAATCAGTAGTTGCAGATAATTAACACTACTTACTTCAATATTATGGTGCGTGAAATTCCGAACCGAACCGATGATGGTGGTATATTCAATACCAATACCCGCCCAAGGTAAAAGTACAACCAAAATTTGGTAGTACTTTTACTTTGGGCGGGTATTGGTATTGGTATTGAATATACCACCACATTTAATGAAACTATCAATGAATATAAATTCTGCGAGCCAAAACCCTGCGCTATGAGGCCTTTTTAAAGAGTTTTAAAAGATTGATTTTTTTATATCTATCAATAATTAAATTTTTTCCTGACAACAAGGTTTCTGCCAAAACTCTGGGTTTTATTCAAAAACTGGGGGTTTCCAACAAAAACGGGGGTTTTGCCTAGAATATTTTTTTCCCAAACAACTAAAGTTTTGTACCTAATTTTTTTTTTTAATCAGGCTTTCTTGCCAAAAATTAGATATTGTGCCGAACGGTGGCGATTTGAAGAAAATTGATGTTTTTAGTCCGAATTCTTTTCAATATTTTGATGATCTCGCCAGGGTTCCAAGAGTCTTCCAATTTAGTTTTTTTTCTTTACTACTAGAGGCTATGCCAACCTACTTAGCTATGCAGAACTGGTATTATATTACAGAAAACTATTAACTAGTATCATTATACCAGGAAACCACTAATTAATTCGGTTTCCCATTTTGACAACAGTTCGACAGTATCGCATGGTGGGGGACAGCCCCGGCCAAAACTGATCCATCGTCAAGGGGGAGTTAACATTTTGTCCAAGGCCGCCAGAACGGGACCTCTGAAGTATGGGGGGCACATAATTAATGTTGCTGACCTGAGTGTACCGAAGTCGATCTGCCGGAGGGGTGAGACCCAACCCGAAACGTCGAGTCAGTTCAGACCTAGTCAGTTTCAATCCCGCTAGAGTCGCTGTTACCTTCAAGTTGTTCAAATTTCAATTCTTCCTATATTTACTGGGCCCATATTTCGTTCAATACGCACTTTTACTCGTTTTGAAGTTATGAAAAATTAATTCAGGTAGTGGACGACTATTTTTTGAGCGTCACGAGAGTGCACCTGGTGGCAGGCAAGCCAACTATGCACCAGCGACTCCAGACAAGTCCTGGCCTGTTGTGCCCGGATGCCAGGCGGCTTTGACTTCTCTTCAAGTCCCTCCTACTCTTCCCTCTTCGGTTCATCTGTCCATTAGGTTGTTTTTTAGAACCAGTCCCTCGACCAGCTATCGTTCGTTACACTCTGTCCTGTCTCTCGCATATCTCAAATGCAAGTTTTTAGCGTAAAATGCGGGTTTTTAAAGATGGAACTTAATTTCGGAACGAAGTAGTCGCAGAAACGATGTCCTGCACCGACTTGATGAGCGCCCTGCGATAACGTCGCTACGGATATGCCCAAAACAGGTATGATATCAGTTCCTTTCAGCTCCTCCCTCCATCGCCATCATTCAGACGTCGCTGTCTCTCTCCTCCCCCGGCCTTTAAACATTTTCTACCTTTCGCATACCAACCTTATGTAGCGAATATCTGCTTCAAGCAGGAATAAATTCATAAGGGGAAAAATTTGATTATTGAGTAACTCGAAAAACCAACGTTAATCGTGCTTGGCGATTTTGGCCAGTGTTGGCCAACGGCTACCACATTCTGTCCAAAAGGAGCCTCAAAGATTTTCGTACAAATCGAGACTTGAGAGATGATTGATTACATCTAATTTCATAACAGCATACAAAATATCGATTTATTACCCTGACATTAAAATAAAGTAATAATCGATCGGTCAACTCTCAAACAAGGACATTATAATTTTCTCCAGAATGTTTAAAGTTTGAATTGGTACTTCGAGGATTATTTCCGTTGTTCTGGAATTGTTCGTAACATTTCATTTGGAATAGGTCATCTCCATTACAGTAACATGGACGCTCAGGATGCTCGAGTAGTATTTTGGTAGCAGAAAGCCTTAAATAATATTCGATGCTCATGATAATTTAATATTATAGAACTGAAACATATTCCTCGTCAAACGGACAAATTGGATTCAAATGCTACAGCAATAGGTAATCTAGTTGAGGGAATACATGTATTATGAATATGCATATTTGGAATTCGAAAAACTGATGGAACAACTGCACTATCTGATCTTCTGATCGAGCGTTTTCCATAGTTTCGGGTATTTTCTTCAACAAGTCTCGAAATTCGATATTCATGACGATGGTGCAACTCAAAATTGATGCAATCAAGGAGTGCCTGTACGGGTTTGGTCCCACATTTTCTGACCAGGAGAAATCTCGGTCATTATACCTTATTGATTATACCGATCAACGTGATTTCTGGGAACTTGCAGAAAGAATCTGGTAGGATCGCCAGTGCTACTTCAATTTTTTGTGCCGTGCACGTTGGTATAACTATTTTATGAATCATTCATCAAGCCGTCTCCTCTGACAATGTGAAATGCTTTCGAAGATTGATCATGACATAACTACCATTCCAATTATGGTGCCCCTTGTCTGCTGGTTCACATTGTCGTGAGATACCAAGCGCCAATGAAATATGGGTTCATGTACGTGATCAACCTGTAAATGCGCAATCGGTTCTTTATGATCCTGAAGAAAATGCAGACACTGACGAATGCTGGGAGAATCAATGCTCTTCTTCTTCTCAAAATAACAATTACGTCCGACGGCTTCGATTATCGATCAATCACCGGGGTACACTTGCGAGACGGACGACTTGTAGGAAAAGTGCCTGATTGGCAAAAAATTCTGTTCCTTCGCTGTACACCGTACCGGCCAAGAAAAGTGAGCAGCATTACTGGGCTTGCGAACAGATGGAATAAATTTGCCATTATTTCCGGGAAATGGTGAAATTGATTCGAAAAGGGAAATCGGAAAGTGATAAACTATGGAAGACTCTGGATCTGAATATAGAACTGAACCAGTGGTGCGTAGATAACTCACAATACTTCCATATTTTGAAAAGTAAAATTGTGACACAATTTGATCATATTTTGACTGCTTTTATGGGTGTTTAGGCTAAAAATATCGAAAAATTCACTATTAAAATTTTAAAATTCGCCCAAAATAAAAAAACGCTACATTTTCGGAATGTAAAAAATATCCACGTATTCTGCAAGGTAAAACAAAGATTTTAAGAATAAGAACGCTCAATCGGTTCATTTTTGTGGCCGGGAACAAATAAAATAAAAACCACTAAAAATGCAAATATATCGGAAGTACTGTGCGTTATCCAAATTCCGATTAAACAGGGTGTTAGGTCTTGCCGAGACAAACATTTCAGTTCAAGAAATTTGAAAAAAGGTTGATAAATGAGGGAGTTATGGCCATTTTTGTAAATGACCACAGACGGACTAACGGACTAACGGACACACGGACACACAGACACTTGTTCAGGAAGTGATTCTGAGTAAATGTGTATAAGAAAAAGTTTTTTCTGAAGCTCCGTTCCGATTCTCGATTTTAGGACGATCACAATACTTCCATTTACTCTGTAAATATGGAAGTAAAAATAGCGGACAAAAATAGAACGAAGCTCGGCAAAAAGTCCAGATAATTTGAAAAAGAGGAAAAATTCTGAATATTCATCGCCTCCTTGTATTTGTTTGAAGCATTTTTTTTTTTGCAAAATGATGCTTCATTCCAAGATTGTTGATATTGAGGAATAAATTTGAGATAATTGTCCACCGTCTCCATTTTCTCGTCCTTACGAATATTGACAGAAAACCGTCCTAGTTCTGCAAAAAATAATGCCGGCAATTTTCGCATTAATTAATACTTAACATGCAACACTCCTCTACCATTAGGCCCATCCGTCCACCACTCAAAAATGAACTTTTGAGAAGCGAGTCCGACGTTCAAAATTAAATTATTATAAAATGCATTATGATCGTTATAAAACGTACGTTAGGTACCTAATAAGCTTTAGCTTTGTAAATAACCACAGAGCGACCGGCAGGCACACAGTCACTTGTAAAAATAAATGGTTTTGCTAAAATTCCGATCCAATTTTATATTTTAGGACAGTTCCAATTTACTTCAAAAATATGGAATCAAACACAGTCATAAAAACTGGTCATTTTTCCAAAATTAGGTTTCAATAAATGGTAGAATCGGTTTTAAATTAAAGTACCTAATCCCCCAAAAAATTAACATCGGACAAGAGTTTCGGAGAAAATTTCTCCTCATACACTGTCAGTCGGTAAGTCCGTCTATACGTTTTCATCCAGACCGCAATTTTGACCAGTACGTCGTCCAGCCTGGGAAAATTAACCATTGTTTTAGCGCTGACTGTAGGTGAACCAGCAGACCGTGAAGAGGTACCTTCACATTTTAATCCGATTCTGTGTAGCACTTTGCTGGGCAGCCAGTCATGAACTTGGTACGCGGCAGTCCGGTCGTCCTACTCAAGTGTGAGTACAGTCCTCCGAATAGAATTTCTGGGAATCAACTTATCAAATTACTTCTCTTGCCGTTCTTGGTTTCATCTTATTGACGAGCCTGGATTCAGATGAATGGTAGATTACATCAGCTTACCCGTGCAGATTGTTGTGAGTCAAATAACGTTCGTGACCATAAGTGGACAAGTCCCAAACAGATAATTCAGCGATTTCCAGATAAATAATCTCGATATTGTGCAGTCGGACATACCTAATCTTTAAAAACTATTATAAACGTACTATGAGTAAACAAAATTATGGGTGTGGGCAGTAGCATTACAATAAAATTTAGAAAACATAAATTGGAAAAATATTTGTAAAGAATTTCTTTCTCAAAAAAATCAAATTTAATTTTCCTACCTCATGATAGTCGTGATAATTTAGACGATGTGATAATTTAGCAATTATTTCTTTAGATTGATGGTCGTCCTCCACCTGTCGGAATTAAAAATAAAAAAAACTGTACAGCCTGCCTTGCAGAAAGCGTATTTTTTCAAGTTCTCTGAAAACAAACAAAGGTAATTTCCAGCCTTTTCATTTCTCTGGATGAGCGTCTCGGTAATTATTCCAGGAACTTCGCAGGCAAGTTGTTGCGTTCAGCTGCGGATTTCAAATTAATGAATGCTTTGGAAGCTGTGTTATGCTGTTTTCATTCGCGGTGGGGAAAATGCATGTGAATCATGGAGCATTTTTCGCCTCTGAGTGCAATAGCGGGTGAATCTTAATGAGGCACCTGTTGTGCGACCGCTACGCATCAGGTACCATTAACTGTACAATGTATCGTGAACCACAGCTCGTATTATTCTTTCGTTGCTAACCTAAATGACTATTCCTAAAACCCAATTTCGTCTATTATCATATTGACCAAGTGGTACGTAGATCACACACAATACTTCCAAATTTACCACATAAGATTAAAAAAAAATTACTAAGTCTGTTTTTACTCAATTGGAGGCTCAATTTTTGCGATTCTGGGCAGAAAAAGCGTCGGTAAACTTAATTAAATTTTTGTCAAAACCTCCGCACTGATTTCAATTTTCGGACTATAATAATATTATACTCCCATATATACTCACTTTTGTTCTGTAAATACGGGAGCAGCAATGGATACGAAATGGCCTGTTTGTTGACAAAATTTGTCAGGCATTTAATGCCTGTTGACAAATGCAATCAGGTCTATTATGCTAAATTCTTCACAAGTAGGTAAGTAGGTAAGCTTTTAAAGTAAGCTTACAAGTAGGTTTTTCATACCTTCTGAGGAGGCCATTCGCCCGAAAGCGCTTTATTAAAGGGGAAGTCATCTTATTGCTCTCAGCTCTTATACAAAATAGAAATGTTTGCGTATTTCTATTGGAGGCCCTCAAATGTAATTTAAAATTAATATGAAGTGGACTTCATAGCTGAATGCTGTTGGCCGTTCAGCATATTAATATAAGTCCTTCGCGATTGCGAATACTTGAATTCTAAAATACTTTAAAAACCGCTTTACCTCGAATTTCTATTCGGAGCGATAAAATATTATTTTTCTGATCATTATTCCAACCGCTTCAGCAGTTCCTCGTTGACGACCTGGTTGGGGATTTTCTTTGTGGCTATTGTACAGCACCGCTGAAGCTTCAGCAAAGGATCGCTCCACCGTTTCGTCTCCGAATGAATTTAGTAATGAAGGGTTTCCGCTTCCGTTAATGGCTCCTAACGAGCGGGAGGAGAAATTTCGTAAGCGTTCCCCGCTGAAAAATATTCCCTAAATGAGAAGGACCTTGGACGAAAAAAAGGCTAAAGATCATTAGCTAATGAAGTAATGTTCAAGAGATGTGAGGAAATGAGCGAACTAAATTCCGACGATTTGATAACTTCGACCGAGTTTTCTGGTCGTAAGTTTTTATTTTATTTTTATGCGCTTATCTACTTCGCTAAGTATGATGCTAATCTTAATACCATTCCACCCATGATTTATTGATAAATTTACTTCAGGCGCACCTTCCACCCAAGCTTTCGACAGTTTTGGGGTGCATAAAGGGTGAAAATAAAATCTAAATTGAGAAATCGTGTAAAAATTATTTTTAGCATTTCGCCATAGGTACTTTGATTTTTTAAGGGTTCCGGGAAAAGATCGCCGCGTTTTCTGTCGCAAAATATCGAAAAATATTTACCCACGGTGGTGTCGTCGTTGAATCGGCTACAAAAAATCTAGACTCCACTACGCTATAAGGAATCTCGAAAGTAGCGACTGTCTTCCCCCTTATGACAGTTCTGCGTTTAGTCATTGGTTTGTAAATAGTAGCAAAGGTGAATTCCACGCATTTTTGATTCATAGCCAAAAAATCGGCGGTGGTGGACGATGTCGTCTTTAGGTTCACAACAGTCGATCTCGAGTGAAACCATGAGGTGGAAGTACATCAGGCTAGGTATGTGTTCTCCAAACTGAATCGTCTTCGTAATTCTAGGGTTTCTCGTAACGTGTATTATCCAATAATTAGGTACTTTCATATTAGGTAGTTACAGAATAAATATAAGAGAGTACATACCTTTTGTAATCGCCCTTAAATTTAAAATCGGACCCGAGTCTCGGAATGAATGAACTTTGTACTTAAATTACCCAAGTCCGTGATTATTCTGTCTGTCCGTCCAATCATCAGGGAGCGTTCACAAAAATTGTCGTATAGGACACAATGTTCAACCTTTTTCAAATTTCTTGAACGGGTATGTTCATTTAAGATTCTAGGCAAAAAGTAGGTATGTACCTGTTTAGTTGAGATTTAAATTCATTTTGTAAGTTCATAAATTTGCTACAGTTTGAGCTCTGTAGCTGCAGTAGTTTATGGGCTCAGAGAAAGTTGGTGACATCGCAGGACAGCAGAATTTTGGAGTTTTGCCTGTTTTAAATTAATTAATTTAGATCTATTTTTACTACCAAGGTGGGCCCTAACGACGTATTAAAAGTCATATTTACAGTATTTTGATCTGTTTCGGACGTAACCATTTCGGATGTGAGTTGCGATTGGTTTGAATACTCTTAAATCAGGATTCAAGTTGATGATTGCCTTACACCATGGATTTGACTCCTCAGTAGAAAAGCTTGGATCTTTCCGGAGTACCTTTGCCTCAGTAAATAAATAATTTTTCCAATAATTCCTCTTTCTGAATTGTAATTTGAATTTTCTGCAGAACGTTACCATTCGGTCTGTCGGATAAAATTATTTGACCACGGTTTCCATAAATCGACCTCAGTAGGTACAAGTAGCGGCGAAACATTCTAATTTATCTATCTATCTTATAAGGAGTTGTCTCTCCCCAGGCCCACGCACATTTAAGGTTCCCAATGAGAGAATTCCCTCCCACTCGGATCGTTCCGATGGAGTTGCTCTGAGCATTTCTTCTAGAATAAATTGTCTGAAACAGCTTCATATACTTCTTCTGAAAATAAATGGACGTCACGGGTAATTTTGCATTTCTGCCTTGATGAATTGCCGCTTAGTTGCCAATTTGAAGCAAAATGAATCTGAATCCCCACCTGAACTGCCATTTATTGCTGGATTTTTTCTCATGCTTAAAAGTGTTTAAGGGCTTTTACATCGAATTAAATCCCAATGACGTAGTTGTTCAATCGGATGCGTTCTTACGACAGTATATCCACTATACTGCACGAAATATTTCCTCTAAATTGATCATTTCGCTATATTTCTGTCTAGATGAGCAGCGGTGCAGCTCAGCTTCGTGGGAGGAAAGTTCGCACGAACAATCGAGGCGCAGTTCGTGCTCGGATGTTGATTTATCGTCAGGGGATGAAAGTGCAAAGTAAGACCATCTTCTAACGTCATACAATTATTTAATCGTGGTCCCGCACCCTTTGGAAGTAAATATGAGCGATAGCCCGCCGGCCGAAAGCGCAATTCAAACGTCATGAGCCACGTTCTCTTGTTTTCCCCATCGCTATTATTCCCGAGATCCCTATCTGGCTGAATCAATCGCATTTTTATGGAGGTTTTTAAAAAGCACTTGCAATTTTTAAAAACCCATTTATAGCCTCGAAATTCTGCGAGGCATCAGTATAAAAACACTGGTGTACACTTTTACATCCGTATACGTGTCCATTTTTGTGGCTACTAAAAAACAAGTGCTCATAATCATAATAGTCGGAAGTGAGCGTTGCTCAATATGTGGCGGATTATACGTCTCGCCCAGTCGAACATTTACGCGAAAGGGAATAGGTAGTAGGTATTTTGTCGACGATTTTCCATAAATACAGTTACCAAGACGCCATTTTGCATCTATAAAATCCGTTTATCCAGTAGGCAGCTCTTTCCCTAACTGCTGATTAGAGCTCTCAGACTCACAGTATTTGTTTTTATTGTGTGCCCATGTTGAGGTCAAACCGGAATCCCGGTGCATCGCAAAGGTTGACGAATTTTTCAGTTAAATTATTGCATGGATTTTGTAGTTGACCTGATAGAGCTCATGGTAGCTTTGTTATACTATTTTTGAGCATTTCGGACTTTCAGAGTCCATCTGGTCTCTCTATGAATTATAATTCATAATTATCTTTTCGGGGTTAATGTGGGTCCTTTGAAATATCCTATCAAGTACGATACAGTGCCAATCCCGGCCCTACAGCGGGACTTGGAATTATTGGGAAAAGAGTCTTGCAGTTTAGTAAAAAAGCTCCTCATTCTAAGTTCATTCTATTCAAGCTTCGTTTTAAATTAGAAGATTTCTTTCGATTGGGTTCTTTCAGAAACTCTTGCGGCGCTGAGTTTACCGGCAGTAAAGTATTTATGTATATTTTTATGAGGAAAAATCGCAATCCCCTCAGATTCCTTCTAATAGTGCAATGAAGCTTGCTGCTCTTTGTCAAGGGGCTATATGATACCGTTGAGGTTTCCTTTGAAAAATTTAATTGCTCTATTTTCACTCTTTGGCCGGGTTCGAGGCCGAAGGTTTTCTTCTTATAGTAAACCGCAGTCTTTGTATATTATAATGAGGAGAACCAATGGTCTTGTCCCCTTGTATCATCCTCAAATTCGAATAAGCTTTATACACGCTGAATTAGAGAGATCCTTTTGCCTATACCTACTCAATAAGATTTTATGTAAGCCAATGCTTTGAGGCGAGTATCTATTCTTAGCAATATCTCATGCTAATATTAAGAAAATTCAAAAATTTTGTATATGCATAAAGCAAATTAATCCTGGATTCTTTGAAGATACCTATTTCGTTTGCGTGGCACCGTGGTTAATTTTTATTAGAAGCTTTGTAAACATTTTTGCATCGAGCATTAGCGCATTCATCATTAGCTGCGTTGGATTAATTGGCTGGGAGTTTGACTGCTGCAAAAAGTTCTTTTCGCGTATGCGATTATTAGTTTATCATTTTAGGCCTCTCGCACGCTGAAGTTACATCATGCAATGTGGGGTTGTGCGAAATTCCATCGAAATGGGATCAAATTGCGTGTCGTTTACTATATTTTATGGACAACTGAATCGGCTGCAGTGTGCGAAAGGCCATATTAGCATGTTAATTCTGGTTGTAGTTCTTCATCATGCCTAACGTTTCAAAATTCGTCCTTCAATTTTAGCATTCCATTTGTGTTGTCGACGGAGTTATTCGACATATTTACTTACAGGCGCATTTACTTATGGTTAATTGCATTTTACTTCTAGTTGCATATGATTTTAGGTATTCATGGGAAACAAATATTCATGGAAAAAACAATTTTCCATCCTAAGATGGTATTCACTCTTGCCAAAGTGCAATTAAAAGTGCTGAAATGGGGACAGGAGGCCTCCTGAGTTTGGATACCATAAGTGGCATAACACGTTTGTTGGTTCATTTTTCTAAAGAAATGAACCTTTGTAATCGGTCAGGAAAAAAAAAATTTTAACACCCCCTGAAAATTTGTTGGTTTACGTTTCAAGGGGTGTAGAATCCGAATCTGCAATAAAAATTTTTTGTCCGTCCGCCGTCCGCCGTACGCCGTACGCCGTACGCCGTACGCCGTACGCCGTACGCCGTCCGCCGTCCGGGGTTTTTAAGGGGGAAGGAGTTATCGAAAAATTTTGAAATTTTTACCAAAAATCAAGTTCCGTATCTAGTTGGTCCTAACGTCTCGGCAGAACCCTACCTTAATTTTAAGGCCAGTAAAACAGCTGTTGAAGTGAGAAAAAATTCGTGCTTTTCAGGAAAAAAGCAACATAGGCATGTGAGGCATCATTTTCTATAGATTTTTCTATGCTGAATCGAATGAGACCATCGCCACGCCGGTAGCTTCAACCGTTTAGGAGTTATTGCAGTTTTAGTGAAGCAGTTTTGAGTTTTTTAAAATTTCCCCAATTCTTAATAACTCGAAAACTACTCGAGCCACAAAATTCGTTTTCCACTCGTTGGAATCCCCACAAAAACTTCTGTCCTCCCGATATCTTCAACTTAAAGAATTTGGTCGCATTACACAAATCAGCGAAACAAAAATTGGAAAAACTTGAGAATTTGGCCTCGGCTCTTAGATACGGTTGATTGATCTACTTACGACTACTAGCCTATTACACCAACAAGGTGATGCACTCACACTACGACACTACGACGGCGCTTGGCAACATGAGAGCGAGTCAGGCTTCAACAATGGTTCTGAAGCATTCTTGAGGCATTTTTAATTTCATTATTCAGAGAATTTAATAATTATTATTATTCTGTTAATTATGAAGGTGATTAAGAATAGATTAAATGGTGAATTTAACGGAATTGAACGATCAGCTGCGTTGAAAAAATGGATAGGTAAGTAAGTATTTATCAAGCGAAGAGGATGATTATTTTTTGCCTGGTTGAAAAACGTTTTTCTAAATAACCCATCTAAAATACAAATTGATACTGAAATTATAGAATAATAACAGCTAAATTTTGTGTTTAAGGAGTACCGATATATCGTAAGGTTTGTCTTTGCAATCGAAAAATGAACCCCTGTGCAAAATTTGCAGAGTTCTTCGGACATAGCAAAAACTAATCTGCACATGCCACTGATCTACTTAGCAGCGTTTTTTTATTGTTCGTGCCATTCTTGTCCCAATAATTTTTAGGCCATGAAAAAATTCCTATAGGTATGAATAAATTCAATGCCTCTCTGTTCGGAAATTCGGTAAAATTTGTTCATTTTTTGCAGAGGAATGGATGGTAAAGGTCGTGGCGGCTCAAAGCGATGCGTCTGGCGTAGGGGCTCACCGGAGCCGGGAGGAGGAACGCCGCCCGGGCGGCTAGCTCGGTGGTTCTCCATCAAAAAACAGGCTCAGGAAAATGGCGAACCCAGAGGAAAAATGCCTCTTCTTCCCGAAGTAAGAATAATGCATCACGAAATTCGTTAGCCTCTGATTTAAGCCTTCGATTGCTTTATTCGTTCGAATTTTGAATCGCAGGAAGAAGAATGCAGCATGACACAAAGGAGGGGCCTGGCCCCATGTCTACCGCCAGCTCCTCATAATCTGAACCCAAGCCAAATTAAGCTGCGACACATAATCGATGCTATCGTCCAATCGGAAAACTCCTACCTGTCGACCCTGTGGAGACTAGTCTACGTGAGTATTTCCCAGAGTTCAGACATAATATCTACATTTTTTGATTCCGTGGGCTGATCTTTGGAGGAAAAATTGCGTATTTTCTTATGAGCTGAACAAAAACTTATTCCGCATTTTTCTCAAAATGCTACGTTCGAACAAACTTATGATTTCCTTTCTCCTTCAAGGCCCTCCGTCATACAATGTGAAGCACGGGAACCCCCGTTCATCGAAAACCTTGCAATTTTCAAACACCTCGTTCTTATTTCTTTCAGGAATACAAAAAACCATTGGAAGAAGCGAGCCCTGCGATACTAAGTTCGTCGAAAATCCAAACCCTTTTCCATCGAGTACCGGAGATACTTCAGTGCCACAAGCTTTTCCGAATCGCGCTCACAGACGCTGTGGCCAATTGGGACCGGGAACACAGAATAGGCGACGTCTTCGTCGCATCTTTCTCCAAAGCCGTCGTCCTAGACATTTATTCGGATTTCATCAACAATTTCTCGGTAGCCATGGACCTCGCGAGATCTGAGTCGAAGAAGAAACCAGCGTTAGCTGAATTCTTCAAAGTGCGTAATCTCCCGAAAACTTTATTATCTATTTCAACAATATATGTATTTAACATGATATTAAATCTCGCTATTTTTCAGGTGCGGCAAAACAATTCTCACGACCGGCTATCTTTTTTTGGCCTTATGGTTAAACCTGTGCAACGGTTTCCGCAGTTCATACTGTTCCTGCAGGTTGGTTTATCAGAGCCGCAATTTCATCGTTGAGGAAACTTTCGTCTATTCACGAAAATATTCTCGATAAACGTTCAATACACCATTGTCCATATTTTGCAGGATCTCCTCCATAATACGGGCCACGGTCATCCGGAACGAATGGCGCTGCAGCTCGCGCTGACGCAGCTCGAATCGCTCGCCGAGCTATTGAACGAAAGAAAACGAGAAGCCGAACAGGCGCAAGCATTCAAGCAGATCATGCGCCTCGTATCAGCCAAGATGCCGGCCTCGTCGCAGCACAAGTATCTGATACGTCACGACGACGTCACCCAATTGGTAATTTTCAATTTAAATTTCTTGCAATTTCATTATCGTCCCATGAGAAGCAACACAAGCTATCTCAAATAATAGAGAGATAGCTGGTGTTGTTAATCACACAACTATATAAATCATAATTGATCAAATCAGTTCGATTGATGAATGTAGCGTAATTAATCTAAATTCCGTCGAAGATTGACAGCCGCGATTTCACCCGTAATTGAGTGTATCTTCGCTCTGGCGCATCGCCCTCCCAGATAAGCGCCATAGGCGATTTGCGGCTCTGCCAAACATTCTTGGCATCGGTTCTCCTATTTTCAGAAAATATTCCCTCCCGCATTCCGATCCGAATTTGACCTGTAAACAAGCAATTACATTGATGAATGCAATATGAACTGATTGTCTTTTATCTGTTATTTTTCGCTTTTGGAGACTTCCGGGCGAATTAAATGAGACAAAAGAAGTTGAAATAGTCAAACACTTTTTCATCAGAGGGTTAGCCTGAAATTCTTTTCACTTCCATATTTACGAAGTAAATGGAAGTATTGTAATCGTAATAGAATTAAAAAAAAACGGATCGGAGCTCCAGAAAGAAAAAATGTTAGAGACGATTGATTACATAGGTACCTATAGGTACGCCATAGGTACATTGTTTCTGGAAATAATGTACCAAAACTTTCACTCTTATGCTCAGAATCACTTCCAGAACGAGTGTTCGTGTGTCCTTACGTCCGTCTGTTGTCAAAATTGGACTTCCAATTCCAAACATTTATGTTTAAACGCGTTTTTTTTTAAACATGCGATTCGGTTGTAAGGAAGGCTTTAGGAAGGCATTAGAAAGCGATTTCTAGCATTCGATCCTTTATTCCAAAACTCATCTACTTCTCATCTCTTCTTGTAGGAGGTTAACTCGTGCGGGATGATCAGCAAGCTGAAAAATCGTCGTCTCTTGCTGCTGAACGACCAGCTCGTGTGCGTAGCAGTGAATAGCAAAGAAGAGAACGTAAATTCGCTGCCCAGACTTACGTACAAGTGGAGCTGTCCTATCAATGACGTTCAGGTGAGACATTCCATGACGCAGAAGTATAATCATCAGCTTATGTCAGTGTGTAGAGTAGATGAATGGGCTGTTTATTTGACTTTTGCATAATTTATGCGATGTTTCATTTTCTGCAACAGTAACAAGAAGTCTAGTACTCTACCTGTTAGATCTTGTGTTACATTTTGTAATTCCAATTCGTTTTCAATAGCACAAACGCATTTTTTTTTTAATCACTATCTGCTCAACTTTATATTTCTATTTCTCCAGAGGTATTCATTCAGTTATATTGCATGTTACCTTCATACGACATTTGAATTATTTTGCACGCTTTTTTTTATTTATTAAGTTAATTTTTTTCTATTTACTTAAATTTTTCTATGATTTATTTTATTTTTTATTTTCGTTAATTTTTCGTCGTCCTTTTCGTTTGTGCCCGTTCCCGTCCAGGTGATTGAAAGCTCCGGTTCGCCGACGCTGAGCCGTCTTTTGACGCCCAACGGAAGCTTAGCTTCGACCAACTCGTCGGGCACTTCAGATAGCCTATGCATGGAAATGAGCCAATTGATGCACGATTATCAAGTCATTAGTAGAATACATGACCTGACGCTCACACTCAAGGGGCAATACGCGGTAAGAAACGTAGCGAATGTTCGCAATAAACGCTGAAGTCCTGTGGAAGCTTATGCAGTTTGTAATTTAATATCAGTTGGCCGTATTTCAGAGTTCTCGACATTTTAATGCAGTTTGACCAATCCCCCAAAACGGGCAGAATACTGCCTGCTACTGACCTTCTGCATTTCAATAGAGAAAAGTAATTTTTTTTTTGAAAACCAGTTTTGAACTAGGTATTCTTCATAGAGCAAAACGCGAAACCTCGATTTTCACAAGATAGTTTTCCAGAAAAAAATTGATATCCTTTTTCAACAGCATTATAATGCCGCTATTCCAGGACTTACCTTGAAATTTTACCTCATTTCAATCATTCAACAAGATCCCCCAATTCCTTCGATAGCAGATTTATAATAGTTTCCTCAACCCAAATCGAGATGCCTCAAAATCCAATTCCAGATGCCTCAATATTTCACCATCCTGTTCTAGGACATGAATTCCGAACTTACGCGAAGCCTACTCGACAACATCCAAAGAGAAATCCAAAGGAAAGACGAACAAATGGCTTGGATGGATTCCTGCTGTCTACAGTTGGGAGTCCGGGGCAAGGAAGAAGCCTACACCTTCCAAATGAATAGCCAAGAGGCGAGGAAAGAATGGATCACGGGTATGTAGTTTTTCGGAGTTCATAAAAAAAAATTGTTTTTCATTTTCTACAAATCTTCGTAAAAACAATGATACCGCATTTTTCTTACCGATTTAATAGGTAGTGATTTTTATTTCTCCAACGTTTATGACTTCGGAAAAATTCCATAAAAATTCGACATTTTCTCACCATGACTTCCATTCTAAACCATCTGGAGGCTTTATATCGACCGTCTTCTTTCCCACGTCTTCCCAATTCGTACTCAATTCCGTACCTGCCGATTCGGTGAACGATTTGATCATAGCTTTTTTGGTTTCATCAGTTCCCCGGGCGTAGATATCTTGAAAGAATTTATTCAGCTTGGCTTCACCTTCGAGTTGTTCATCGTCAATCTCGCCGGCCACTTCGTCCCAGTTTTTACCTACTTTAGGGCTGGTAATCTCATTTTTGGGTTCTTCCAGTCGATTCCAAATCTTAGATTGGGCTTTTTTCAATTTGATCTCAATCTTGGTTGGAAGTAAATTTATGCGAGGCAGGTCGGCACCTATTTTTTCAAAGAAATTGATAACTTTCCGATACTTGGCCTCGTCGGTTTCCAATTCAAATTCAAGAAGCTGCTCCTTCTGGTCAATTATTCTCACTTCACCAATCAGCCCTTTCTTGAATATAACCAAGATGACATTGGTCTCAGTTTGGTACCAATCAACCTTGAATGGGAAGCGATAATTTTGTGATGAATCCATTCGAATTGATGTAGAAACGGTTCAGAAGTTGGAAATTTCTCTCGATGTGCTTTCTCCAAAAGACAGATCAAAATACGAAGATCAATAATACTGCGTTGTATTTTGGGGCATCCATGTAAGCAAGGTCGCTCTGACATTGTTCCTATGGCTACTCCGCAGAAAAGAATATCCAGCGTGTTTGATGTTTGGGTTTTCAGAATGCAAGCCTTTTTTGCGGGGGGAAAGTCTTTCCATGCAGTTAAACGGGGTTTTAACGGGGAATTCTTTGAGATTCATGAGAACTGTGTTCTTCCAGAGTCATTTTGTAATATGGTCAAAATTTTTGTTCCGATTTAGAGCTTCGATTGGCAAGGCTAGCACTGGACACGAACAACTCACCCGCCTGGGAAGTGCCTGAACAAGAGCTGCGGCCATCCGCCAAGATGCCACTTTTCGCTGCTGCTCATCCTGTCTACACTTCTGATCCTGATTCCCAGGTATCTATCCAATATTTACCTTGAACTTATCCGCTCTTCGGCAAGATTGATATTTTCCTTATATTGCTATCTCACCATTGTTTCCCCATCATTAGAAAAATGTTACATCACCTGTTCATGCTTGATGTTATCGCTTCATATAATGTTTTGTTCATTTTTATCACAATCACATCTGCTCATAGTAGGTCCACGCCATCGCAAGATGTCGTTTTCTCAACTTATTACAGTCATTTTTCCAGGTGACGTGTGGGTGCTACTACAGCACCACATGCGGGAAAACCGCTTACCTCTGGGTGTGCACCTACGATGGCGAGGACAGCCACATATCCATCGCCCAGACGTGGCAAACGGCACTTAAACCTCTCACACAAATCCCTGTACCTGGGACGAGAGTTACTTCCATGGAATACGTTAGGAACATGGACGCTGTCTGGGTGGGGACCGCAAACAACAGGTTCGTCTTTGAACCGTACGCTGGTGACGGCTATGGCTTCCTGGTGGATGGTATATCGGTTACCCAAGAACAGTTACAGTTCTTGGCCTATTCCTTGCTTGAAATTGATCAAGGTGGTTTTCGCATCAGATATGTTGGATTTGGTCCTTCGGGGTAACGACTTCACTTGACTTTTAACTTTTTCTTCAAAATGAGTGGATTTGGCTGTTGTGGGAGACATGCTTTCCAAAAAGAGGTTCCTCGGCTCTTGCCTGGTGGAAGACGATGCGACTTTTGCCGAGATATTCAAACATTCTGAGTCTTCCTTCAGTTAGCATACCTACCACCTACTTTTTGTTCTTTCAAACTCAACTCTGCTTCCAGATTTTAATAACTTTCATTCCAAACAAGTAGCAAAAAGTTAAAAAACCTCTCTACCTTCTCCAGGATAATGATCTACAACGTATGTGATATTGACCGACCCGAAGTCGCAACGATGATTCCCGTCGTCGGTGAAGTGATGACGATCAAGATCCACTGCGATAACGTTTTCGTCTCCTTGTCGACCGGACGGCTTCTCATGTTCCGACGCCACAGCGGCCTGAGCGAACCTGAGGAGATCAACATAGGATGTGAATCGATCGCTTGTCTGCTACCGATAAACCTCTCGTTGTACGCTGCTTGCGGGAAGACAATAACTGTACTCAGTGCGATCACTGGAGAGTTACAGGTTAGCAACAAAAACTAAATTCTTTAATTATTAGTTAGGAATTCATAACTCCATATGGATTTCAACTTGGCCCGCTCAGCTGATACCTTTATTGGAATTATATTAATTTTACAAAAAATCTTACCTATGTTACAGAAAACGTTCACAATCCAACATGATCATGTCGGTGGGAACATCAATCTGATGGCACATTCTGGAGTCGGATTGTGGCTATCGCTTGCAGGATCCAGCACAATCTGTTTATACCATACGGAGACATTCAAGCATTTGCAGGTAATATTTTTTTAGACAACTCAGTAACCATAGCAGTGAGCATAGCTAGTTACACCGATATTGGTGATCCTTTTACTCACGCAGTAGGCGGCAACAAATGGTACCACAATAAGACAGCACCAATCTCATTAGTTATGATGAGAGCATTCTGATACGTTTATCCTGGCAAGAGTTGTGAAAGGGGTGGGGGAGGTTTTCTGTGAGTCCATGGGGGGTTCTGAGACGGAGTTGCCACGACTGCTAGGTGCATGATTACATCTTGAAGCAACCAGAAGCCAGAAATCGACCACAGGCCAAATCCGGCATGCTAAATTGTCGGATGGTAAAATGCCGTGAATCTCTTATTATGAATGAAAATCAAGAAGAAATCCCAGAAGCAGAATTTAATGTAATACGCATTTTTGCCATAGGACATCAACGTTGCCAGCAACGTCGTTCGAGTGACGCGGACTCAAGCTCCGGTAACAGTTAGCGGCTTGCTAGCAGTGAAAGGCTTGTTATGGGTCGGCACCGATGCTGGAGTTGCTTTGACTATTCCTCTGCCACGATTAGAAGGTGTACCCATAATTTCCGGACGGGTTAACGTCTCTTACCACGGCCATTCCGGACCCCTCACGCTCCTCCTGCCGCTCCACGATCCACCTACAGTACTGAAAAGGCCGCCATCCAAGGCCCTCATGTCTGACATTTATGGACTTTACGGTCAACTTATGTATGTGAAGGTAAGTGATGCAATGCTCGTTCTCTCCACTTCATGAACGCAAATTCATAAGGTAGATTGTAATTATTAAACTCTCCTCACCTCCACGCTTGAATAAAAAATGTTTCCACGTTTTTATTCCAGGACTACGAAGATGACGATAGATCGGACTCAGACTGGTCTCGAGGCAGCAACCACGACACGCTCGTCCGGAATGAGACCAAACGTGAGCATACGCTCATAACCATAACCGGCGGCACTGGGTACGTCAATTATCAACAATGCTGCTATAAAAACGTCACCAACATCGCTCACATCGTCATTTGGGAAATGAAATTGTAATATTCGTCTTTCAATCGCTATTTCCCATTTATTATTGTACTTAGTGTCGATTTAGAGTTCGTCAAGCGTTACCTGCTTGATATGAGTGTGTTCTGTACCAACATGTTGACATTTTTCACTCGCTATGAAATATTGACTGTGTAGACGACTTGCGGAACTTGTTTTCAAAAATAGGGTACCGTATTGCTGCAATAGAAATATCAAACTCTGATAAAATATCATTTCGTCTGAATTGATGAAGTTGTTGTTTTCATAATCTGGTGCTACAAGTAAGCAGATTATGCCTCTAAATAAAATTCTAATTTTAGAAGTTGGTGAGTAGAGCGGAAAAATAATTTGTTGCTAAAAAAGAGTGGTTCTAAAAATAAATCACAAAAATTATCAATCCGTTAGAACTATGGAAAAATTCAGCCGAAATTCGCTAACATAAAAGTCAAGTGCTATAACTCTTCCAACAATTCGAATAGCGATCACTGCCAAGCGTAGTGCCTATTTTGTGATCATTCCAATATTTCGTCGATTAAAGATCATCTACTCTCATGATTAATTTGAGAGCGATTGTTTCGCATTTTCCAAAAAAACCAAAAGGCGAAATAATTTTCCAAAGTTACGCATACTTCTTTATACTAACAAGAAAGACAAATGTGTTTTGAAAATTTTCAAAATTTGAATGTACCATGCCACATTTTGTACAGCGTTATAGTTTAAAAATTGGTGCACTTTTTGACCGCTCAGCGGTCAACGTTTGTTTTGATACGTGAATTGCAAAAATTAAGATCCTGTAGGTGCTATAGTACGTACGACACTGTACATAAATTGTATCGACTTTTGTACATAACGACTGTGTATTTTGTAACAAAAACCATCGAAAGTTTATAATAGTTGTTGAACGTGAAAGGATTAGTAAAATACATTGACATTAATTTAACGTTGAAAAAATGTTATTTTCATTGTACCTGACCGAGAATAAACACTTAACACAGGGAGGGGCGAGTTCCACGTGATAATCTATCCAATTTCCTGTTCCAGTCAGGCATTAACATCTTCAATGCCTAATCATATTAAATTTGCCGCAACAGAAAATCAAAACGCGGAATCCTTCATTGAAAATTACGTTTTGTTTTATTAAGGAAATTCGAAATCTGACGACCGACATGAGTTTTACATTCCTCCTTTTTGAAGCTGGATAGTGATTAAGAATGATCAAAAAAACAGTTTTTCGACTTACGTCTTTCGGTTTGTCAGAGTGCTCAAGGTACAAGAGTCGTCAAAATTATTATACCTATCAACAAATCCCCTGAAAACCACCTAGTGGTTTACCACATGGTAAACTCAAACTGATACACAAACTGAAACTCGAACTCAAACTGATACCGACCCAAACTCAAACTAAAACTTAGAGTGTGGATATCAGTTTGAGTTTGAGTCTCAGTTTCAGTTTGAGTTTGGGAAGTATCAGTTTGAGTTTTAGTTTCAGTTTCAGTTTGAGGTTCAGTTTCAGTTTCAGTTCGAGTTTGAGTTTCAATTCGAGTTTGAATTTCAGTTCGATTTTGAGTTTCAGTTCGAGTCCGAGTGTTAGTTCGATTTTTAGTTCGTGTTTGAACCTGTGCGTCAGTGTCATTTTGTGTTTCACTTAGAGATTGAGTCTCACTTAGTGTTTGTGGATCAGTATCAGTTTGAGTTTCTGTTCCAGTTAGAGTTTGAACCTCAGTTTGAGTTCGAGTACCAGTATAGGTACCTATCAGTCTGAGTTTCATGTTGAGAATCGGAATCAGTTCAAGTTTGAGTTTACCTTTCATTTGACTTTTGAGTTAGAATTTCAGTTTAAGTTTGAGTCTACCTTTCGGCCTTTGAGTTTCAGTTTCAGTTTGAATTTGAGTTTCTTTTGTCCAAACAAATGTTTGGTCAGAAAGACGTATGGAGACTGACGTTTGAAGACTCAATTCCTCCAGTTAGCTTTTTCTGGGCTCCAGAAAAAACCGATTAAGATTTCGGTCTTGGGTTTCAAACCAGAAAATCTTTTTTTCATTCTTGTAACCGAATGGGGTTGAAAATGACTTACTATGCAAGTTTAATATTACCAACCACGATTTCAACACCTGAAGTCCCGATAACCATTTTTATCAAGAAATAATTTGACCTTTGGCGAGAATTGCAGAAAAGGCTTCAGATGTACAATCCCACATATTACATTAATTTATTACATCCAATTAAGGACAGCGTTTTCCACGATACACCGGTTTATTTCAAGTTGCTGGGAGTAGGGCATAATCGATCAATTTTATTTTTACTCTACATCATACCTTTTTACTTCCATATTTACAGAGTAAATGGAAGTATTGTGATCGTCCTAAAATCGAGAATCGGAACGGAGCTTCAGAAAAAACTTTTTCTTATACACATTTACTCAGAATCACTTCCTGAACAAGTGTCTGTGTGTCCGTGTGTCCGTGCGTCCGTCTGTCCGTCTGTGGTCATTTACAAAAATGGCCATAACTCCCTCATTTCTCAACCTTTTTTCAAATTTCTTGAACTGAAATGTTTGTCTCGGCAAGACCTAACACCCTGTTTAATCGGAATTCGGATAACGCACAGTACTTCCGAGATATTTGCATTTTTAGTGTTTTCTATTTTATTTTTTTCCGGCCGCAAAAAAGAACCGATTTGAGCGTTTTTGGTCTTAAAATCTTTGTTTTACCTTGCAGAATATGTGGATATTTTTCACATTCCGAAAATGTGGCGTTTTTTCATTTTGGGCGAATTTTGAAATTTGAATACTGAATTTTTGGTATTTTTGACCTAAACACTTTCGAAAGCAGTCAAAATATGATCAAATTGTGTCACAATTGTACGTTCCAAAATATGGAAGTATTGTGTGTTATCTACGCACCACTGGTTCTGATTTTCACCTACATACCGGGCGAGGGAAGTGTTCTATCAGCAGTAGAGCATGCGCAGAGTAGGCGTTGCGTGGAATATGGGCCTGTTTTCATCGCTGGATCTCATCTGTCAAGATGGGCGATGTCATTTGCCAAAGGTCGCCCTCAATTAGAGAGTCTTGTCACTTTCCCGATGAATGCTAGCGGTTCAGTGCTCTTTTTGTATTGTCAGAGAGACATAAATTTAAGCGGAAAATTTCCGAAATTAAATATAAATCAGTTGTCAATAAATATTTGATGTCTAAATATTTATTTAAATTAAATTTACTTATTAAATAATTAAATTAAATTAGGTATTACAAAATTTGAAATTATTAAAAAAATATCGTATTACAATTTTAAAAATCAATTAAATATAAATAATAATTTTAAAATTATTAAAATTAATTCACTAAAATAAAATTAAATAATTAAAATAATATTTATTAAATAAATATTTAATGTTCATTAAAACTGATTTTTATTTAGCTTCGGTAAATTTTTCAATTTAAGAACCCTTGGAATCAAGAAAAACTACAAAACCAAATTTCCACTAATAATTTTACCAATTATTCTTCTTTCATCAATGCAGAATTTTTGCGTGGGAATCATATAGGTACTTGCAGTTTACAGGATAAATTTACATCATTTTAAGAATTCAAATTTGTTCAACATTGAGATTCTTAAAATTTCTACACAGAAAGGGTTGATTTTTAGAATTTTTAGGCCAACAGATAGGCCCAGTCAAAAATCCGTTGCAATTTGTTGTGAAAAGACAACTCGGAAAAGCCTCAGAAAATTTTGTTTTTTTTTCTTTCTGAGGGCCTAAAAACTCTGGGACCGTTAATGGAATTAAAAGCGTCTGCCCTTTCATGATTATATTCTTTAGTATTCAAATTTTAGATTTTTCCATGTTATTTGGTGAATCATTTTCAGAATTCAGACTTTTTCAACTCCTGGATTTTTCCAATTTTCGTCTCTTCAGAAGTTTTTGATTTGTCTAAAATGTTTTGAATAGGTAAGTTTGATTAGGTCAAAGTGGCCTGAGAGAGCCTATTCAGTTCTTTGAGTTTTAACATTTTAAACAAGTATGGTAGCGAGGAAAATGGGATTCTGAGGCACGTGGGTGGTTATATTTTATAATATTGAAACAGTAAAATTTTTTTTGTTGCATTTACCAAAACTGAAATAATTGAAAAGATAGAGTTTAAGCACCATCAAAATAAGAAACAACCCCATAATGGCTGAAACTCTGATGATAATTCAATACAATGCGCTTCAAAGCGCCTGATTTTTTGCTTTCATTTTTTATAATTTCACATTTTTGATCCTTGTACAAAACACTATTTATATTATCATGTAATAATATGCTGTATATACTACGAGTATAATATACATGAATATAATAATAATAATGTAATAATGTAATATAATAATGTAATATAATATACATGAATAATAAATTTTCCTATTTGCTGTCATTCAATATCGGTAAACCAAATCTAGGACGACCTCCAGGTAACTATGCTTACTTTAAAGAAATAAGAACCCCGTTGCCCCACCAGAATCTGTCTTTCC
Organism: Nesidiocoris tenuis; assembly: GCA_036186465.1. NCBI lineage: Eukaryota > Metazoa > Arthropoda > Insecta > Hemiptera > Miridae > Nesidiocoris > Nesidiocoris tenuis. Next base: position 6,804,018 of record AP028915.1, on the reverse strand, counting down.
TCAGGGAAGGAGGATTACTTTATAAGACTGTGACCTAGACATCCTCAGGTTTCTTCCTCCTGTGTTGTCATCCGTCACCCGACTCAGTCATGAACCGGTGTAGCACAGCATCCTTCCTGCTGATCTTCCTTGCCTCGTCCGTTTTTTCAGCCGAGCGGATCGGTGGAAATTTGAAGGTAAGAAAGTATATATTTACTGTCAAGGTATCTATTTACCCCGTATGGAAAAATATCACACTTGAAATAGGTATGAAAAATTTTCATATTCTCAGTTTTTCTTTGAAAAGTTATCAAAAAGGGGAAAAACTGATAAACCGATGTTGACGTTTTTATGTTAACTACTGAACGGGCCATATCAGCCCGATGCAAAAGCGATACCACCACAAAAACGCAATTTTCTAGCTTTTGCCAGACCCGTCAAAAAGCACCCCGTCCCCCGTCTCCCTTTCGAAAAACTCTAGACGATTTGTTTACGGAAGTAATACAAAATTTGGCTTTACCAGTTGAGACGTGTAGTTTCAAAACCGGCTCAATCCAAATTTAAAAATGAAAACGTACCAGCAAAGCATTGAAGCGAAACCATTGTTTCGGAAGCGTTTTTTTTATCGGTTTGAGCCGGATTTGGTCCTGGATAAAGCGTTGCGTGGTGATAGGATGGATCATGAACCTAAAAAAGTTCATTTTGGAAAACCATGGATTGAGCCGGTTTTGAACTACTCGCCTCAATTTCAAAGTTACTACGTTTTCAGAAAGTTTGTTTTGGGGTTCGATGAAAACCCCTGAAGGGTTGACGGCGGACAGAAAAAAGTTTTACTACGGAGATAGGATTCATTGGCGGATTCATTGGATTCATTGGCTCTTCAAACAAGAACCAAACAATTTTCAGGGCTGTTGGAAAAAAAATTCCAGACCCATTTCATGGGTGCATTTTTAAGAGAAATTATCCAATATTGTAGGGCAGATGCCAGCCAACTGTTACACCATATTAAAAACAACCCATCCCAGGTTCCTTTAAACCCAGCTGAAAATTGAAAATCCGTGGGAAAATCCTGCTTCAAAATCCTAATTGAATCTGACTGACTTTTTCATTGCTGGAAAGAGAAAGGTGATTAAGAAACTAATGCTCAACAAAGCGACGTGTACTTCGAACCACAAACTCATTAACGCCAAGCCTAGTTATCACCCATCTTTCTCGCGCTCATTTATTTTATGTGTCAACCACAGGTGGTTTCTGTGGCATGGTTTTTTCCTTATTGAATTGCCCTCGTCTCGCACTAGACCCCATTGTTCCAGGGGCCATTTCAGTTTTACCTCCTCTCTTTTCCTCGTCTGAATATAAACATTGCGATACCAGGAATGTGGCTATACAGGGATCATATTATTATAGCTAATCAACAGCTTAATCCAAACTCTGATTGAGCTTGCTATATATAGCGGCATATATTGATCATATATGATCAATTTTGTAAATAGTTCCGACAAACTAGGGTCACATTTCTGACGAAATCGGACGCAAGAAACTATGATCCGGTAGCAACACTCACTCATTGCGGTTTCCGATCCAGTTTAGAATTCGCCCATTGCAGAATTCCATTCGCCTATAGAGCCCCAATCTAGAAAACTTTCTTCTGTCGCACTCAACTTTCATCGCAAGAATCAGAATCTGCCGAATTACAGGAGAGGTCCACAGACAGGATAGGAAACCATCGAATCAGAATCGGCATGGGGCCAAAAAATCGACCGCACTTCAAAAAAATGACGGGGTCGCCATCCTCGGTTTTGATCTGTATTGACAAAGATTGGCTTTCGGCTTTTTATCCTCGGAGAGATTATTGTGGTCGACGTTCTGACAAGTAATCGCACTCCTCGCTTTATCCTGATGTATACGATCGGATCTCTCGGGACGATAATCAAGATAGACAATGAAGGAATAGGCGTACAAATAGACTGTAAGGATGGACGCTATGGATATTAAGCAAAGTGTCTAATATCGGCTAATAGTTCAATTCTAATTTCAATTCCAATTCCTTGGCAATGTCTTGCCACTTGTAATTTGAAACCCTGAAACCACATGTTAACTCAGAATGCCCTTGACTTGGTATTCCTTTTGGTTCGCTTTTTCTTCACGATTTCAGCTGTTTTAGTTCGTCTGTGACAATTTAATCGCCAACTGTCCCTCCAGTTAAAAGTCGCCTGACTGACTACAGAACAGAAGTTGACGTCCGTCTGATCTGGTGTAAAGCCAGACCGTTCACGTACAGACTCACAGACCCTATTCTTCGATTGGCTGATCCTGTGGATATGTTCACTTTGGCATACCTGCGCAAATGTTTGTTATTATCCATCCAATGAACCTTGTTTCTTGGAAAAATTACCAATTGATTTGCACGTCGAAATTACCAAAGAACCGGTCTGTCCAGACGGCCTGAGGGTTGAGGAGGGGAAAGGTCTGACGTCTGATACGCACTTATCTAGGCGTCATCTGTCACGATCTTCAACGGGCGAACGTTTCGTACTCCCAAGTGCTCTAGGTACTTTTCGGTTCACCAACCGGGTAAACACAGATTAGAGCGGCTCTGACAAAGGCTCTTGGTAATCGACCGTTTCGGATCGTCAAACGTGTCGCCATCTCAACTTCCCGAAGACAGGAAGTTGACAATGACGAGGAGAAATGCGTCGGTCTTTCGGCGGACGATTATTCGTGTAATGTGCACCTGCAGAAGAATGACGAACGCGCTCACGAAATAAAAAGTTTGATATAGGTTTTTGAAGTATGGGAACATTATATAGCAACAATACTGACAATAAAGTGCAATTTTTTTCTAGAAAGCTGTTTCATTATCAAAGAAACTTTCGCAGTAACTTCGGCCTAGGTAATAATGATGTATCTCAACTTCCTTGTTTTACAATAAATTTACCCAATTAATGTTCATGTAGGGTTTCGGGCGAATAATAATTGGATGAAATCAAAAAGGGAGTAATAAACCAGGCGATTATTTACCAAAACATTATATAAAGTCATTATTAAAGTAATTTCAATTTCGTGGAATTTCAAACTCACCACATTATGGAATTTTCAGGTTATATCAAGTTCATTGGACAAATGCAGCAAACTCTACAACTGGGAGAATTGTCTCAAGATGAAGGCAATATCAATGCTTGACGATGCCGTCAGTTCACCGGAGCCAGTGATCTTCAACGACTACGTATCGTTGGTCTCCAGTCCGGAGATACAGGAAAACGACACCGAATCATCGGAAGCAGTAATCGAACGAGTAAGTTGAAAAGTACCACTCAAAAATTGCATAAGAATTTCATCAAATTGTCTTTACCTAATAATTAATAGGTCGGTTAATTTATCGTTTATTTATTTGTCAACAAAGGTTCGAAAATAATAATATTTGAATTCATACCAATTTTCTGATTGTTGCAGGCACTTGAAAAAGGATCTGTTGATGAAAAAGCTGAAATCCTCGACGGCATGATTGCCGACAGGATGGCGCGCTTCTTTACTTCAAGATCAATCCAATTGACGATCCCAACTGATATAGCGGTTGAAAGCGGTTTGTATTTATTTTACTGATCAACAATTTGAGATTGCGAAGGTGAGGATGAGAGTGACTTTTGTCAATATGGTCTCTTCGGACGACCAAGCTGAAAGCGCTCGGATCAATGAAAGGAAGTCGCCCCTTTTTGCTCCCCCATAAACATTGCAATGTGAATCGTACTCACTTCGTCCTCATTTTTTGGCTACTGGGTTCATGTTTCTCATATAAAGGCATTTTTTGACCAAAATAAAAAAATTGTCTGCATTAAATTATAACTATGTAATTAATTTTGGTACTTGCAGGCAGGAAAAAAGATAAAAAAGGTAACATGCTGATGATGGCAGCTATCGCAATGGGAGGTATGATGATTCAGATGATGATGGGCAAAGTTGCGATACTCGCCGGAAAAGCGCTTCTCGTTGGGAAAATGGCGCTTCTCCTTTCGGGAATCATTGCTCTCAAAAAGCTGGTAGGAGGCGGTGGAGGCGAATCTCATCATCCACAGGTGAGTTAATAAATTTGTTTTTGTTGGTTCTGGTGGTTTATTGATGGTTGTTGAACGGTTGGGTTAATTTAATGTGTGAATGTGTGGGCAAGTCATCAGCAAGTGTTTGAGCAGAAATTAAGGGGTGGCAATTTGATAAGAATGTTTCGCATTCAGCAGACGGGATTCCATACAGCAGATGTTTGCGTTTAGCCGGAATAAAAATTTCTGCGCATGAAGACGTTACTGCGTAAATGCTATGAACTGGGCGCACCATAGTGTCCGTGACTGTCCGCTAATCTCTCGCCGTAAAGGTGGGCGCAGTTTGCGGACATGATTTGCTGGTATGCTGTATACCTGTTGTTACATAGGTACCTGCTGTTGTGTTATACCTCCATTTGGAGGTATTTCAGCGGCACTGCGAGGCCTTAAAATCTAACGGGCCTAGCAGAACGCTAGTAAAACCCGGACACTGGGCTTGGGCGTCTTCTTGGGCTGCTGAACTCGTTCCAGTTGATGAGTAGGTTGCGGTGCGTTAGCCATCGTGAGTCTGCGTCCTTTGTCAAGAGATGCTCTGCGTTCTTGGCCAGACGATCCACATTGACCTTGTTGTCGAATTATTCGGAAAAATGACGTGCGAATGTAAATTGTGGGGTACCTACGGTAAACTAAGGCATCGGATGCCTAGAATAATATATAGAAAAAAACGATTTGGATCTATTAAAAAAACATGATTTCCCAAGTCTCCCTCCCATGATTTCCAATCTTTTTTTTGTAATTTCTTTGAATTGTATTATTGGTTGAGTCGAGAACCCCAACATGTTCAACCACCGGGACAAGCAGTTCTATGCAGTATTAATTTTCTATTTTAGTGTTTACGATTACAAGACTACAAAAATTGATAGGTTCGAGTGTCAACGAAAACAACAAACGAAAAAAAATTCTTACGACAAGTAGTCAAATTAAGTAAGATCCTCCGTCACGAAGACGGTCAATACCTGCATTCCGGACTGGAGAGATGACTCGATGATGGCTGACGTTCTTTTGACGAATATTGACAAAAAATCACGATTTCATGAAGTTCAAAATTTAGAAGGAGTTTCTCACAGTTTTCACTCTTATTCTTTGACTTGACTGAACGACATTAACAACTCACGTGAAGTAAATGCGTTTATTTTCCAGGTTGTTTACGCAACTGAAGCCCACAGCGGTGGGGGTGGTGGAGGATGGGGGAGGAGATTTTTCAACGTAGAAGCTGACAAGAACGACATCGATGCATTCTCACCAACGATCATTACAGGGCCGGATTTTATGCCATATACGAATCCACGGGATACTCTCTGATGCAAATCGAATTGTATAAAAAATCTTGAAATTATTACCGTTGATGCTCTAAAGTTGGTAATGCGATGTGATAAATAGGGAAAAGCTTCTACCTATATTAATCAATCATTTTTATCAACCTCGAGCATTCAAGTCAAGTTTGTGGTTCCTATGCAATCAATCAAATGTTATAATATTTTTTGTAAGTACCTATTATTCATTCGTCAAGCATTTAGTTTTGCATTATTTTCTTGAGTGCAGAGATTCGTTGCAAGAGTCGAAAGTCTTCTGTTTCTACGATTATCAATGTAATGAAAAATCGCCTTCTTCTAGTGTCTTATAGGTTGTAATGTTAAGAAGTTTCATTCTCATGAAGGGCACAATGTAATTCTGCATGATTGGTGGAGGGAACAAGTGGCCGGAATATAAATAATATAGAGCCTAATATCTACCTGTCAAATATTAGCCTTTTTCATACCTACGGATAGCGAATTTGATCAAGAAATTCTATTTCCCACATACCCTCAAAACTTGTCAGCTGACATTCCCTAGAGCATTGAATCCTAACCTGTTTATTTCTTGTCCGTAGTTTTTAAAGGAAAGGATTCTATAAAAATAGAATAGATATAGTTTTCGACTACTGTTTAATATTTATTTGAGGCTTTTGACTGCTGATGACTGTTCGTCATGACTCATGATGACTTTTTAATTAATTATTAAAATATTATGTTGTGTTTAAAATTATTGAATTGACAATTTGGGATGTATTTTTGCAAAATTTTTACTTCATCCCCGTCAATAGCTCACGATTTACAAGATTGAAGAGGTTGATTACAAGGTTGAAGAGGTGAGCTAAAAAACTAGCTCTTTTTACTCGAATGCAATTCTCAGAAAGAAAAACTTTGAACGTCTATAGATTGTCACAAACACTAGTTTTCAAGGCCCCATTTTCCTGTGATCAAGCCAGCTTTGGTCGACAGAGGCGGTATGCTTCGAAAAGGCGGAAAAAATATTCCTAGAATTCACAGTTGGCTCAATTATTTGAAAAATGGAACGGACAAGTTTTGCAGCTCATCTCCTCAAATCCTGTGTGAGCCCTCCAGCCTATCATAAAGCCGATTTCTATTATAAGGATTGACCGATTCAATAATGGAAAAATGAGTTAAAAAATTGTTCTTTATTTGTATGTGATATTGAGGTATCAGAGTAAGGGATGTTAGTTTTGATGTATTTGTTGAAATGACTAAAAGGCAAGTGAAGGATCAAGGCTGTGGGTGCACTGATACCAATTAATTAAATTTCCTGTTCAATGAATAATATTCCCTCCATTTCGTGTTGAAGGGTTTGCATAGTTTCCACCGATCATTGTAGCATGACATGTTACTCTATTCATTATGAAAGGAGGTACCTATATTATCCAATATGGGGTTTGTTTCAATGTTTTACTCTTATTATACATGTTCAGACAACTGATGAATGTATTTATTATTATTATTGAAGGTAAATATTTATTGTTTGAATAAACTATTTATATTTTGTATTTTTCTTGGATGGTACCAATCAACACGGATTCAATTCAATCAACCAACACCTTCAAAATCTGCCTACTTGATGGCGGCCATTTCCCAAGGTACAGTGCTGCGAAAAACAGAATCATTCTGTACAATTATACCACACCTCATGATATTGCCTCGTGTGCTACAAGGATCTCAACTCCCAAATCAATATTATGTTGTAGAATTGTAAGTATCATACTTGAAGGTGCATCGTTTATGTATGCAATTATGTATCCAAACTATGCCTCCAGCCTTGCGGTCGTAGGTTCGTGGACATTACTTACTCTCTAGTATCCCAATTTGCTTCATCTAAAAACTATCCAAAAATACAAAAATATACTGATATTATGGGGAGAACCATTCAGAAAAAGCAGGGTACGGACTAAGGACAAACCAGAGACTAATCGGAACCTAATCAATTGATTACGAAAGTGATAAGCGGCGCTTAAGTGAAATCAATCCGGTACCTAACTACCTACCTATAAGTGGTAATAAAATAAATAGGTGATAAAAAGTGATAACTCACTTGAAAATGTTTAACGGTTGTGGAAAAGAGTATGATCCAACAATAGCCACCATCACAGGTTAGTAGAACGCTGCCGAATAGTTTCACTGCCTCCACATAGATGGCGTCATACGAGCTCTTGCATGCAGAGCACTAGATACTGTGAAGAACTATAGGGGTTGCCATGTTTTACTATCTTATTTACAAAGTAAATGGAAGTAGGTAGGTATAGTAATCGTCTTAAAATCAAAAATCGGATCGGAGATTCAGAAAGAACGTTCACTTATACGCTCAAAATCACTTCCTGTATCAAGTATCCGTCTGTCCGTTTGTCCGTCATTAACAAAAATAATCATTGTTCACATTAATTCTTAACCTTTTTTAAAATTTCTTGAACTGGAATGTTCGTCTCGGCAAGACCTACCTATACTTAAGGTGACCAGACGTCCCGCTTTGGGCGGGACAGTCCCGCTTTGGAGGGTTGTGTCCCGGTGTCCCCAAGATCTCATAGGGGACGGCCAAATGTCGAGATCAACGTCATCTTTGAGATCAAAGTCAACTTCGAGATCGACATCAACTTTGAAATCACAGCCAACTTCGAGATCAAAGTCAACGTCGAGATCAAACTCGACTTCGAGATCAAACTCAACATCGAGTTCAGACACAACTTTGAGATCAAAGTTAACTTCGAGATACAGGTCAACTTCGAGTTCAAAGTCAACTTCGAGATCAAAGTCAACTTCGAGCTCAAAGTCAACTTCGAGTTCAAAGTCAACTTCGAGATCAACGTCAACTTTGAAATCAAAGTCAACTTCGAGATCAACGTCAACTTCGAGTTCAAAGTCAACTTCGAGATCAACGTCAACTTCGAGATCAAAGTCAACTTCGAGATCAAAGTCAACTTCGAGTTCAAACTCAACTTTGAGATCAAAGTCAACTTCGAGATCAAACTCGACTTCTAGTTCAAACTCAACATCGAGTTCAAACACAAGTTTGAGATCAAAGTCAACTTCGAGTTCAACGTCAACATATAGATCAAACTCATTTTCGAGCTCAAAGTCAACTTCGAGTTCAAAGTCAACTTCGAGATCAAAGTCAACTTCGAGATCAACGTCAACTTCAAGTTCAAAGTCAACTTCGAGATCGATGTCAACTTCGAGTTCAAAGTCAACTTCGAGATCAACGTCAACTTCGAGTTCAAAGTCAACTTATACATCAAACTCAACTTCGAGATCAACGTCAACTTTGAGATCAAAGTCAACTTCGAGCTCAAAGTCAACATCGAGTTGAAACTCAACATTGAGTTCAAACACAACTTCGAAATAAGGTCATCTTCGAGATCAAACTCAACTTCGAGATCAAAGTCAACTTCGAGATCAACGTCAACTTCGAGTTCAAAATCAACTTCGAGATCAAAGTCAACTTCGAGATCAAAGTCAACTTCGAGATCAAAGTCAACTTCGAGATCAAACTCGACTTCTAGTTCAAAGTCAACTTCGAGATCAAAGTCAACTTCGAGATCAACGTCAACTTCAAGTTCAAAGTCAACTTCGAACTCAAAGTCAACTTCGAGATCAAAGTAAACTTCGAGCTCAAAGTCAATTTCGAGTTCAAACTCAACTTCGAGATCAATGTCAACTTCGAGTTCAACGTCAACTTCGAGTTCAAAGTCAACTTCGAGTTCAAAGTCAACTTCGAGTTCAAACTCAACTTCGAGTTAAAACTCAACTTCGATATCAAAGTCGACTTCGAGTTCAAAGTCAATAATTATTTTGGTGTGGTTCCTACCTATTCTGTGTCTTTTTTTATTTTTATCGATTCGTTATAATTGAATACACTTGATATTCATTTTTATTTCAACTTTGATACTGACCTATTACATATACAAACCTTTGACCTATTATATATACATATATATACTTATACCTATTGTTCATTTCATAGAGTCCCGCTTTTGAATTTTGGATATCAGATATCCAATATAATAATTATTATTCTGCGGTGTCAGGGTACTATTCAAGTTCACCGTTGGTAGTCGTTTCAAAGGCTAGTGGCTCCCGGCGTTAGAGGAAAGATTCGTCCTGAAATAGAGGCTTCTCGATAACTTGCCGTATAGCAGGTTCTTACCGGTCAAAAACTTGTTTCACGGCTTAACCTTCAACTTTCTCATCAGCTCTAACATTCTTGACAGTTGGCAACAACGAAAAAATGCTTTCTACTCTCCGCACAGCTTAGGTCTCGTGCTGAACGATTGCTGGTGCCTAATACCTAACTAAAGCCAGAGTTCTGGGACCAACGGACCCGAAACCGGACCCAATTACTGTCGGAGACGAAGCCTGGCATCGGGAACGATCCAAAACAATTATAAAGTGGAAAGTGATGGCGATTCATTAGTGAAAATCATATCTGCATCAATGCTGAGGGGAAAAGTCACGCGCTGATTGCACCGGCTGAGAATAAGAGAGAACGATATGTAAATGATGACGGATAGATAGGGTTTATTCGAGTGCACCAGAAAATCAGAGCTTATAATTTGATTAGGCTAGACGCTCATCAGCTGCTGTTGATTGTCCTCAGCGTACATGGCTTTTGTTCCGCTGTAAAATGCAATTAGGAACTTGCGATTTGCGATCTCTGGCACTGAGCTGTGCTCTATTCGGCTCCGAACCGCGAACGGGTTCGCGAATGCATGTCCTATTTGGCCCGAATCTACAAGGAAACAGATTATCAAAGGAACAACTCCTTCGGCAATCTTCAAAATGGTTCCGAACATGTCAATCAATTTCTGGCAAAAACCATTACGAAAATCAATTATTATCTACATTTTTCGAACAATTCAAGGCGCTGCTACTCTAGGGAAAATTTCAAAAACCTTATGGGTTTTACTCCGTTTATTAAGGCATTCGAATTTCGAGGCAGGAATTGACTCAGAAACAAGAAACAGTTTACCGTCTTTTTCGATCAGCTTGGTCAATTTGAGTTGTAATGATGCGGCAAAAATAGTGTTTTTTTGCAGTTTTCTTTGTTTTACGGGCAAAATATGGGTTTTTGGCAAAAGTTGATGGAGAAATAAATGTTAGGTGATAAATTTCCTACCAAATGGAATACCTATGTTGATGTATTCATGCAAGTCGGGCTGCCTTTTCAACTGGAAAACTGCGGAGATTCCAGCGTTGACGGCCATTTTTGTAGCCTGTGGAATTTCTAACAGAATTGGGCAGAAGAATCGGAGCTAATCGATCCTCTTAATTTGACAGATTGCCCTCGATTTTGAAGCCAGATTGTAAACTGAAAGATCATTCCGCCTCTACGAGTCAAATTACTCGGAACAGCCTTTGTCATTGGCCGGTTTACAACATCCGTATGAGGAACAGCGTCTTTCTCACAAAAGGTCGTTCGTCGGGCCACGAGCCACAATACACTTTCTCTTAGGGACGCACAATACATCATAGAAAATAAACAATGGCTCTTTTTCTCTATCTTGCCGAACAGGAATATTGCGTGTATTATAGGAAAGGTTCGTTGAGAGGAAATTAATAATCTTGAACGCCGTCCCTTGTGCTAAACAGAATGTCCCACCTAATCACCGGTTACTACAAAGTGGCTACTTTCATTTTGCGCGTGAAAATATTCGAGTTCTCTGTTACCGGAATTCGGTGACATCAACATTTTTCCGGCAATTTCCCTCGGTTTTCCAGTGTGGCACGTTCCTTCCTGTCCCTCTGCCAAAGGTGCCGGAACAATCATCACTACTATAGTTCTGTAACAGCACTCTGAAACCATAAAAAATAAAGCAGTTCCTAATCAATTGGACAATTTTCAAAATTAAAGTGAAACATTTTTATATCGAATAGCCTTTGAAAATTCTCAATAATATATATGTGGGAGATGTCTTCGGGATGGCAGACAGTAGAAATAGAAGAAGAAGAAGAGGAAGTCACAAATGCGGCGCGGGAGTTTTTGTTTATGTGGTGGTGGCGGGAGTTTTTTTCGTGGACTGGATGTTTTTGAAAAGACGGGTGAATTTTGTGTGGTGGCGTATTTAAAATTGGATTAAAATTCTGTTTCTGGCGATTAAAACGGTTTCTGGTGCGTGAGTTTATTTCTAGTGCCATGGATTCGGCCGGCGATGAGGAATGCCTCGACTCCGTTTCGGGATTTTCTCCAACATATAATTAATATAATATATTATACTATATTATAGGCAACTAGACCATCTTATTGAGAATTTTCAAAGGCTATTCGATATGAAAAATTTTCAATTTGGTTTGGGAAATTCTCATTTTTGATTTGGAAAATCATTTATTATTTTTTTTACAGAAAATTCTGGAATTCTCGTTATATTTACCTGCACAAGTTAACTCCAAGTTGGTTTTCCTGCTCCATGGGAAATATCACCAAACAAAATCATAAGAAAAGCAAAATATTGCACCCCTTTAATTCAAGTTGAAATTGAATTTTTCTTCGATCTTTGAATTTGACAGATCATTTTGGCAGAATATTTTTTTTTTCAAATTAATTATCAGGTGTTCATTAAATAGAAATATTGATACTGTCCTGATAACTAAGGCAGGCGAATTAGTAGGTATGTGAAATCCTAATGAAAAAACCCAGCTAAGTAGATCAGTGGAGTTAGTTTTCTGTGTATTCAAAGAACTCTGTAAATTTTGCACATGTATTCATTTTTCGATTGCCAAGACAAACCCCAAACCCTTTTCAGGGGATGTTAAAAAAGTTTTTCCTGGCCGATTACAAAGGTTCATTTCTTAAGAAAAATGAACCAAAAATTCGTATCTATCGTGCTCATCCCGAACTAATGCTTCTCATGCTTTTGAAAATTGGTAAATAACAGTATCAATTTCGGCTAGACGGCAGGTCTAGGAGCTGGATTTTCCCGAAGCATTAGGATGCATACGTATGTAGAGCAAGTTGCGAGAGCGTGAAGAGTTGTAGCGCTAGAAGATGCAAAACAAGATCATTGCCAAGGAGTTGGCGCGTGTGATGGTTTGCTAGTAAAACAAAAATATATGCATTTCGACGGTTATTAAGCGGTCACATGCTATATTTCAATTTTTGGCCAAAACGTGTTGGACCTTATTTTTGAGGTAAAACGACCCATTTCAGAATTCCAGAAAAAGACTACCTACTGTCGCCAGTTTTTTCCTCGTGCAACAAAGCAATTATATGCTTTTTGTAGTGAGTTCAGCCCTCAGACCCCATACAAACATATTTTTGCGAAGATATTACCAAAATTTAAAGACAAAAAACTCTGAAATCTGTTCATTTTTGCGGCCAAATCCAAAAATAAAATAGGAAACAAAAGTAATCAAATACCGTGGAAGTATCTACTAACTATGGGTACCTATTTCATCTCAATTCGCCGTAACAGGAGTATACACCGTACCGAGACAAAATTCCCGAAAACATTCGAAAAAGGTTGCGGATTGAGAGATAGGTTTTTAAGGCCGTTGTTGTTATTTAAAAAAAAAACTTTGTTTAATTGTGTTGACCCAGAGATTATTACCGACTTTGAATCGAAATTTTTTAAAATCTCCAGACCAGGAATGGAATGGATCATAAGGCCAAATCTCCCAAGCCACCAAAGGCTCTCGTCCTTCCATCATTCCTTTACAATTTACTCTAACTTTCTGCCCCGGCCCGGATACTTTGACTAGTGCGAAGGAGAGGTTCAATTTTTGATTTCACGGCTTTCCATTTCCCCTGCTTTCTCTGCGCAGGCTTTGATTAATTCATTGTTCGCTTTTCGGTCCTTACGTAAGTTTGTCACTTGATCGCACGAGTTGGCATACGAGACTGAAAACGAAACTTGCTCATCGCCCGACGAAAAGGCCAGATAAACGTTTGTTAGGAGCTTCTTAATTGCGGAGTCGAGGAGTAATTAAGCATCGCGTGTTACCGAAGTCCATGTAAAGTGGATGGGCATACAGTTTTCACTCCAGACATATGAAAGTTGGGGGAGAAGGACTAATCCAGTGTCAAGCTCTGTTTAGCCCTAACGGCCGGTGGCCAAGGCGGATCACGAGAGCAGAGCGCATTGTTCAGCTGGGAGTTCTTGTGTGCTTGCATGATTGACAGTAGGCACTGCGTACACGCACAAACGCGACTCCCATGTCCACTTCGGAAAAAATTGAGAAGCCAAAATCCGAATTTGCAGGACAAAATAGAATAGTAGCGTATAAATTATTTTAATCCTTTGGCTATAGGTAGTCCGCACTAAACGGGGAAAATAGAGTTTACTTCGATATAGGTAGTGGAGGCCAGAAAAACACGCTCTACAAAAGTCACAGCTACTATCAATAAGTTGGTACCTAACGCATCCAATTGCTTGAAATGCGAGTTCTCAGGTTTGTTCGAGGAATACAGGAAAAAACGAAACTGACACTTGGCGTGGAAGAAAGTTGGAACTATAAATGTCTACGAGCCGATAACACCGTATTCGGTGGCAGTGAGCAGTACGATGACTTCGCCGAACATCCGAAAGATGAGACTTCGTGAAGTTTCCCGTTTCAGAGCAGAAGTGCAATGACAGAGCATTTCACCTTCGTCCTGCATAGATTTATGGTAGCCTCGTCACCAGCTTTAGAGAGCGCCTGAAAAGGAAGAATTTTCCACTGGTGATATGGTGGAAAATATGATCACATTTCTCAATTTTCTGGCATCGGAAACCTCGCTTTCTTTCGAGTGAACATTCTTCAGTTTCTTCGTCAGGCGTATGGTGCTCACATGCTCATCAAGCAACATAATTAGGTACCTACATAAACTTGTTGCACCAAAGTTGGCAAAAAGTTTGATGACATTCAAAACTTCAAAACTCGAGGCGTAATGAGCAAGTGTTTACATAGCTGCCAAAAACTCCGAATTTCGAGGATCAGCAGTCGCTCGATCACGCTGTTGCTGAACAGACTGATGTGTTCTGGACCCCTCCACAACTCATGATGGCGCCACATGAGGTAGTTCAGCCACTAGCTGCTGAAATGCAGTCGTCATATCACGAGATAATGGGGTAGCCCGAATTCCAAGTCTAGCCCGTATTTGTACCATTTCCTCTGTATTTATGAGTCACGGCCGTTTCAGGTTGTCATGGGGTTCATGGGGAAAAGGCCGATCGAATGACTGGGAAAGGTGACGTGAACTATTAATCCAAGTGATTCTATTGGATCTCAAGACCCCCTGATCTGCACTTTCACAGCCATTCTGATTTATTGACTATGGAAACCTACAGAATTCAGCATTGAAGCGATAACATTTCAATTTGCCAGTGTGGTGCAACTCAAACGAAATTTAAACACTCAATGTACAACGTTCGTATGGCTGAAATTTAACACGGACTGCCGTCATAACAATCTGATTTCACGTCCCTTTGTGGCCGCTGTCCACTGCCGGCCGTGAAAACTTTTGCTTTCATCCGCCGGGCTCATTTCCTTATGACGCCCACAAAACCCCACATCCCATACGTAGAAAATGGCCCTCGTAAGAAGGCAGTGCTACCTATAATTTCGCAGCGGGGGCGGACCGTCCGCCCTAACGTCTGTTCTGTCTTATTCGGCTGGGAAAAGAAAACACTTTCGGAACTTTCTCACATTTGCACAGAAGAACAGTCTAACGCAATACCCGAGCGCTAAGTGGCCGATTTTACAACCGTAACAGGAGGTCCTTCACATTGAACAATCTGAAAGCCCGCGTTGTTTTCGGGCTGCTATTGAGAATGAAATCAATCCAGTTCTTTGGCACAATACTTGGGTACTTTGATAGGTGGGGGCACGTGAGAAAATACCTACCGTAATACCTGCAGTAATAACCCCCATTATGCAGGGTATCATCATCTCGGATGGTCAAAAATGAAAGAGAATGTTGTAATCGTCATTTCCAACGAATCTTACTCGCAGGCATTTCTCCAGCTCCTCTAGAAAACCTGTTTATTACATTTTCGTGTTTTCGACTCTAACTCACTAAAATAGCTCCTTCAATTTTTGAGTCAAATCTGAGGATACCGCTCGTGAATTTTCAACCGAGAAAAGTGCTATAACCGACTTTTTTTCTGGAGAACAATACGGAAAAAAATGAGGATAAAAAACGGGCAAAACTTCACTTGTTTCAATTGGATTTTTAACCTCCTTCAAAAAACGGAGGTTTTTTACTAAATTTTTTTCAGTCAAACTTGACGCACGAGTTGAATTGTGAAAATCCATTTTTTTAAGCATAACCCGGAGCAAAAGCTTGGCCAATTTTTGACAGTAAAGAATTTAAAAGAAAATTTCGGGGCAGTCCAACGGGATTAGAAACGCCAATCTGTTAAGTGAAATTCTCTTCAAAAACTGGAAACAGGAAAAATAATTTTTTTCACCGATTCGCAACCATACTTAACAATAGTGATTTGGACTATTGAACATGATTTTTGTACCTATATAATATAGGTACCTCACACTATAATATAAATACACACTATAAATCGAACATACCTATTATGCTGTCGATGGATTGGATTGGGGTCGTACCAGATTGAAACGCCTCTATCGCCGAGATTTCAGCATATTTAATGCCATCTTTAGGGCCTATATTACAATACTATAAATGTCAATCATCAATATCATCAGGATTTCATAGGTACCTACCTCACACTATGCATCAAATTCGGTCATTATTCCATCCAGTTTGGTCAAATCTTCGTGGAGTGTCTACCTTCCACCTTCTCGGCCATTTTAGTAAACATCTCAATATTTTTCCGTTTCTGGCAGAGCGAGAGATGACTTTTGGGAAGATGTTTTGTTGTTTTTCTGGGTCAGATATACTGCATTATAAGCAGCTCATCCGAATCTTGTCGTCAGTCCGCCTCATCGGCGCCCAAAGTCGGCAGGCGCCAGCTTACTACTACTACTAGGTGATTACAGTAGAAAAGTTTAGTGCGAACCTCTCATCAATACTGGACTGGGACATCGAGAAAAGAAACCTTTTTTTCCGACTAGCCTCACTTTCAGTTGGCAATCAAACGTCATATAAGTTCCCACCGCTCGAGTTTCCGTTCTAACAACGTTCGTTAGTCAATGCCTGGAAAAAGGAGACTTCGACGAGAGGGAAAGCTGGAAGTGAGTGAATCGATTTCAAAACGCTGTCCGCAAAACGATGGCCAAAACCGCGATCTCGTGAACAAGCTTGATTTACCCGGATGTCGTGTTGATTTGACTCCAACGCGTTGGCCAAGTTGAAGTTCACAAAACGAATAACTGCTAGTCTGTAACCTTAGGCCGAAAACTGTTCATCCATTTGCCCATGGGTATAGCAGAAACTATATGACCGTCCGGAAGAAAAACCAGTGGTGCACAAATAACATGCAGTACAAATCTTTTGACATCCAAAAGGAGAGGGCAATTTTCGATCGAAGTTTGGAGACTTTATTGTCATCTTGGTAGCTCATGAACGACATTTAATCATTAGTATGCCCGACTATAATTTTCTGAAGTCAATGAGCTGCTTGAACCAATTATGTAAACATTCTTCAAGAATAATTACACTGAAAGCAAAAAATCATTAAAATGTTAAGTGTGTTCTGATTTTCGAATGTCATTGTCTATGCTGGCGGTACGAGGCATAAATTCGTCAAATAATTTCTGCCATAAGCCTTTCATTGCCTGATAGTTGACTGTATAGGTACCTGCTGTAAAGGTAGCCAGATTTGTGTCCAGAAAAGGGGTACATACAATCAACCAAATTAAAATGGGACGTACATGAATAGAAAGAACGCCGAGAAAGATCCTCCACTTCGGATCTGAACTTGTCAAATGTGCAAAATGTTTCTTCATGCTGAAAATAAAAATTCAAGGTCAAAATTCATAACGCTGCTCATTGAATTGAACCTTCTAAGATCACATGTGAATGAAAAATGTATTATAAGTTGCAAGTTGCATCTTTTTTCATATAATTCCAGAATTCCCTATAGTGTTGCGATCCATTCATCTTCAATTTACTTACTATTGCCAACCTGTTCGATTATTCCGGCCTGGACTGAGATCCATCCCGAATTACTCGCATTATAAGGGTGTCACAAAGATAGTGATTCAATTTGTTGAAAATGGGTGAAGTAAGAAATAAAGTTCCTAATGCTTCCATACTTCTTCATACTACCATACTACCTTGCTCCATACTACCTCCATACTACTGTTCTCCATACTACCTTATTCATTGTTCGAATAAAAAAGGCTGACATTAGGTACCACCTACTTCCATCCCAAAATTCAATACGCGGTAACAAGAAGGAATTCCCAGTACAAAAGAATCTAATTATTTTACGAAAGATGAAGACCGATTTCGAAGACACCGATCCTGGATGATAACCATTACGGTTATTAGGGGCAGGGATGCGCGGTGCCGTTGATGGGGATGATCCGCTCCTGTGCCCCTGGCGTCTGGGGCCCTTCCCCTGGGCCTTCGGCGGCAGGCGCAGCTCCCTCCCCTCGTCGTCATATAAAAACGAATACTGCCCCCTCGCGAAGGCTATAGCACCGTCTATCATCAACCACATAACACCATGGTCTCTCTGAGGTAAAGATGATTCTTAATAATATCAACAAAGTGTTCATCATGTGAAATTCATTAACGCCGTTCTGATGGCATTTTTGAAGACAGTGAAGTGTTTAACGTCAAATCCAAAATTGCGCGTTTCAAAGTGACGGTCACCGTGTGAAGTGTCGACGATTTTTGTGCTTCAACAATCCGGCTCGGATGTGTCGTCTGGAACCGACCTCATGGAGAACAAATGAACTTAAAATGTCATCGATGTGCTTCTCATCGGAGGAAACCGTTCCAGGCCTCACATTTCGAACCAGTAAGACTTTTAGATGAACTAAGGTCGTCCAAAGAGGTGAAAATAAATTTTGATCTTCAAACTATTAAATTAATGAAGAAATTCTGATGAATTCTGATTTTTCAAAACATTTTGTGAGAATACTTTTTTTTTAAATCGAGTAAGTAAATGGACAACCTTGTGGCTCTAGAAGTCTTGAAGCATAGGTTTGATGGAATATTGAGGATTCAATATTTTTTCCGTCATGACACCAAGTCCATAACATGTTCATGACAATTATGATCCTAAGATGCCTGAGTGGTCAGCATGTGTGTAATTCGATGGCTGGAAATAAAATGGCACGAATTTAACGGCTTTTGAGAGCAATGAGGTATTCGAGAGCAATGATCGTTATCTAATAAATTAACTTCTTGAAAGATAGGGAAATTACGAAAGCATTGCGCACAGAAAGTGTACGCATGAGGAATACGACTATTATTAGGGATTATTTGAATATTATCCGAAATCGATCGATAGTATTTTGAAAATTTTGAGTTCAAACGAATAAAAAATCCAACAAAAAAACCTTCTAAAAAACCAAATTACGCCAAGGTACCGGAATAATATATCCACGTATCCTGCATTGTAAATCCGAGATTTAAAGAACGCTCCAAAAATTTTTGTTTTTGCGGACAGGGAAAAATAAATCAGACAACACTTGAAGTGAGAAGAAATTGGGAAAAAATGGTTAAGAATGTAGGGATGTATGGCCATTTTTGTAAAGGCTCACTCACGGGCACACGCCAGACAGGCACTCGTTCAGAAAGTGATTCCGAGCTTAAGTGTATCTATTTTTAATTTTATTTCAGAACCCCCATTCCGATTTTAAATTTTTGGATGACACAATCCCTTATACTCTGTAATAACGGAGAAAGAAAATATTTCACAAATTAATTTCAAAAACTAAGTAGGTACCGATTATACCTATATACCTACCTACCTATCCCGCAAGCAGAAACAAGCATTAAAAGCCCTTAAAATACGGATCATTTTTGTGGTCCAAGAAAACTAGAATTAGAAATGCCCATGGAAAACATTAAATCCAAAAAATGATTCCCATTACCCATCCCGATCAGCTGACAACAAAATCAACAAGTGGGTCAATATTTCAATCTTCAAATTAAATCCAAAAAAGGTCGAAATTGAAGGCATTATGGCAGCTTCTTTTCAATTCCTCGACTAACACAGTCTCTTATTCAGACAGCTCACTTTACGATGTAATTAAGACATTTCCATCTACCTCGTAAATAGGAATGGAAACGTTTAACTCTGGCTATTCCAAGTAGGCCAATAGCACAAAAATAATGTATCCAGTGGCAGGATGCCCCACAATGATGACGTATTTAGAAAAAGCTTTCCTACCTTTTCTAACTCATTCTGTTCCTAGCCACAACGTGACGAGCAGAAAGCTACACAGCTCAGCGGTCGTGCATTTTCTAAATTACCATAACACCGCTTATCACTTTTCACGACAAAAGTAAATTTCACAAAAGCTCTCTCATGCGTCTCAATCCTCGAACGCATTTCATGCTCTCGGAGGTAACTTAAAGCTCCTGGTACCGCTGTTGTGACCTAGATCCGGACTACAACTTTTCTCCGGATAGGCACGCACTCAACATTCGCCCGATCGGAAATATCTTTCAAAGGAACTAGCGAAAATCTATCGGAGAGCGAAGGTTCAAGCTCATGGCCTGTGCTTAAAGAGCTTTACGAACCATAAACCTCCTGGGATAGGACCGGTTGGAATTCCTTGCCTTCAAAACACTGTTAGTAGCCCACTCATGCACGTCATTGCAGGGCTGTGCTGGGTGGGGCCTGACTTTACGATCTTCATTGGGGCCTGCTGATGAACTTTTAGCTAGACGTACTACCACCATCGCACATTGAGAATGGTAGTCCAAAATGTCGAGTTTTGAGTTAAACTTACAGGCAGATAGATCTCAACGAGCTCTACAAGGAAATAGTATCGTTACAAGCCTAGTTTCAATCAGTTATCACTTGGGAGCTCTGGTTACACTACTACCTGATTCGAGTTACTCAAATACGCGAAACTTAAAACTCGTTTTCCCAAAATTGCAGGTTTTTGACTTGTCACACTGCTATTCTCAAGGTGCGATATTATCATGGATCTCTTTGCGAATTGATATCCTATCATGTTCGGAGAGTAATAAGGCGAAACACCTGAGTGAATGTTCGTTTTATGGCTTTCTTTTCGAGATGCCAAAGTAAGCGTGACGGCCGAGACTACACACCTGCGAGTTTATCTGCTCTCATTCGTTCGAAGGATTCACTTATTGCTCCTATGGACACCTATAATATGAAAGTTTCTCTTCGCCCGTAGGATAAGTCGACTTTTTTCGCGAACATATATCATCAGCATGAGTAATTGTCACACTTTCGTGCATGTGCATTGAAGAGAAGTGAGATGAGACAGATGAGTTTAATTGATCGTCCTAATTCTGAGGATCTCGTACGTGCGTTCAGGGCACCAGCAAGTCCGTTATGTCTATTCGATGCGATTACCATAGGTCCATCCCTGGATGTTTTCCGGCACAGGACCTCCGCTCAGTTTTGATATTCAGCCGCAATTTCGAATTTACTCCGTATTGCATATTTTGAGACCATGCATCGATAAGGATGAGTTTGCAAATTGCAAAAGGAGGGACTTATCTACTTCGTTGAGATTAACCAATAAAATACCTACCTACCGATGAATTTTTGCAAATTTGACCACAATATCAGGTACCTACTTGGGCTGAACACAAATCTGCAAAATATCATCATCATTTTTTGCAATGGTACTATCAAGAGGTTGTTCAAATACGCTAAAACTTTTTTCCAGAAATTGATCTCCCCGTACTTCTTCGAGTTACTCGTAAAAACCGGCCGTCTTGCGAATCACGTGATGCTCCGGCTTTTTACAGTTGTAAAACCTGACAGCCAAAATACTTTGGACTAAAAAAAATGAAGAAAAAATCGCCTCCCTGTCCTTTTCAAGTAGAATCGTTGAGCGATTCTACACCTGCCGTTAAACGCTAATGTGTATAAGGCGATCTCACGAAACCTCTGATCATTCAACCCCGTTGAAGAAATTGAAGAAGAAAAACCGGCTTAATTCACGTGAGTTGACGTGATGATCTCGGTCATTTGACGGGAGAGGATGCGAGTTTGTGGACCACGTACACAGCTAACCCACAGACCTCCAATCGGCGGCGGAGCTTTCCACCAGGTCAATCGAAAGGCTCGCGTCTTTTTCAAACGGAAAAAAATTGCGAACGATCCATTCCCCAATAAGAAGTAGATCGTAAGCGATTATTTTCGATTTTTTTCGAAGATTTGGATTTGAAGCCGAATTTTTTTTCTCAAGATTTAAGCAGGTTACGTAGAAGTAGAGGATAATTCACTACAAATTTTCGGTTTTAGCCAAGGCACATTCTGCAAAATTTCAACTGCACTTTAATAAGTGCTAGATCAAAAAAGCCGATGTTCAAATGACGCGTCGTCACTGGAGTGCCAGTCAAATTATTATTGCATTAGAAATGCACTTGAAAAAGGTAGAATAAATTCATCTCCACAGATGACATCTGGAGATGTCCCTGTCTGAAACCAAGCTCGAAAACGTGAAATGGTCTGTTGCGGAGTAAACCATCCGTAGCTAGTTGGAACCACTATAATGGTGCCTACCTGCCTATCCAGTAGTAGGTATTACGAGTGAGAGTCTAATTAAAATTGTAAGTCGAGCTTCGCTCGAGAATAAGAAATGAAAGGAAAATGTTCTGTTTTCCATCCATGACGCGCCTACTATGCCATTCTTCGAGCCACTCGCGCAACTGGTTTCCATTTCTTTTCAATTGCCTGAGCCAGGAGTGAAACCGTGATAAAAAAAGTATAAAGAAAAGACGTGGGTCGGAATTCATCGAAATGTTTCTCCAGAATTGGTTTTGAAGCCATTTTTACGACCAGCTGGGGTTCACCAACGAGTTTAAACGATCCCGGGACGATTCGCAACGAATTCCGCGCTGCTAACCACTCTAGAACTAGAGAATTGATAATTCTTGACAATAATTGACAATTCTTGTTTCCTTGTTAAGACATTTTTTTTTTTTTTGTTTCAGGTTCCTGGCTATAGCCCTCGTCGCCCTCTCCTCCGGCGCCTTCGCTGCCGAAGAAAGCATATCTTCGGGCATGCGAGTGGTTTATTCAGCGTACAGACAGTGTGAAAATTCTGTAGATCCCGTGATATGTCTGAAGGCGAGGGCTGTCAAACTAGTCGATCGGGCTCTTCATTCTGATGCCATTCCGTTGGTTGATGGTATGTTGGGCTCCGGTTGAATTTTTCAAATATTCTTTTTATTGCTGCTAAAAGTTTTGTGAATTCAGCACCAAGTAAATGCCTGATCTTGAACTTTCAGCATACTATCATCGACTGATGTAGATGTCATTTGAAATTTATTTTTTGGGGGAGTAAAATGAATTAAAATCCAGGTCTTTCTCCAGGCATTTTGGGTGTTCCCCGTGCATGAGGGTGTACCTAATCAATAGTATGGAAAACCGAATTATTCTCCCACGAATGACAAACCATCATCGTTCCCTTTCATCTCTGGCATTTTCGCAAGCTTTCCTCGTTGATTCCTAAGATAAGCTCTCATTATACGGGCTGAGGCTTACCCCAAGTCCCATCCATCAGTTCCCAGTCCCATGTAGACATTCGTTAAACGGCAATTGCCCGGAATCGGACCGAATAACTGTCATGTTTGCATTGTGACTGCTACACTTTCACAAATTGTTTCTTCCTCGCACTCACGTGGACGCCGCAAATTGTTTAAGAAGGATGTGAACGGAATAGTTTCCTTTGTGACAGGCATGTCTTTTCTACTCGCCGCATTCCGCTCTTGCGGTCATAGTTGATTGGCTGCAAGTATTTTTCAATGTGACCATTTTCGCCTACATTGTCTCCGCCATTTGAGAGAATCCTTTCACCGTGACAATCTTTTTTTCAAAGATATTCATCCCACAAAATGAAAAACCGGAATAGGTGAAATGAAAATGAAAACCTACAGGATTTAATTGTGTTTACATTCTTTGAATAGGGGCGATTAGAAAAGGGGAAATTCAACTATTTTATAAACCACCACAACTTGAAAATCACTTCAGACTTCAAAGTTCAGAATAGACAACCTAACTTGGTGGGATTTTCGCCAAATTATTTTCTCGTTCTCGGATTCTCAACTCTCGATTTTCCTTGTTGCAGGAATTTCTCTCATCAAAAGGCCAGAATCGGAAAGGTCGCTGAAGGAGGAACTGGAACCTCTCCCAACCGATCTCGAATCCAGGTAAGTTTGATCACGTACCAAAGTAGGTACGCTACGTGATGATAATAAATAATAGAATCTGAACTTGTTTGGTACCAACTCGATTTTTCGATAGTTCGCCACTTTAATGGCATACATAAAATGGAAGCAAATGCTTTACTCCAGTAACTCCAGTAAACGATTTGTTTTCCATTCATAAAAAGTGATGAATGAAAATTGTAAGTATGAGAATTGAAGGTTACTGGAGTGAAAGCATTAGGTGCTTCATCACATTAACTTCTTTACTTCACAGCATTGCTTCCATTGTATGCATACCTACTAGCCAATATTGAAATGTATAATCGGAGTTATCATGATTTACAGAGCAAACAAAGTTGATGACTTGCTATGGAACCGAGTGGGTGCTTTCCTGCAGAGCCATTCAGTCCAGCTGAACATGCCATCCTTCGTCAACGAAGCCGTGGTCGAAAGCGAAGATGACGAAGGTACGAAACTTATTCGTAGAATAATTTGGTAAGGCTCGGACCGAGTAGCGATATATGAATGTTGAAGGTGCCGTAGCTTTGGTTAGGTTGAGAAAAAAAAGAGATGTACCGACATAAGAAAAGTTCTGTAAATTTCTCTTACCCTCAACATAATCAAAAAAGAAATAAGAATAAGTTGAACGAAAGAATAAACATGAATCCTATTACTCTGACTCCTACTCTTTGTTACGTTGATTTTAATCTTGAGGACAACCCAGAGTACTTTCTTGTTCACGCATCATGTAAATAAAACCACGATCCTAATAATCCTCTCCAAAAAATTTCATCAGCTGAGCTTTTTAGATTTTCGTCTTCTTTTGTAATCCTCCGATGTTTGGATCTAGAAAATAGCATCGCTATCTATCAATGGTTTCCGTATAAAATTTTAAGGGTGCCATAATCGATTTCTACCCATTGGTACGATGATTAGTCCGTATGCCAGCTCATGTAAGTACTGAATAATTTTTTCAGGCAGGGGCAAGAAGAAGAAGCTGATCCCGGCCATCCTTCTCGGTCTGCTCCTCAAGGGTTCCATGCTGGCAATGGCCATGAAAGCTCTCGCTCTCCTGGCAGCCAAGGCTCTCCTGGTTTCCAAACTGGCGCTCATCTTGGCCGGCATCATCGCCCTCAAGAAATTGTTCAGCTCCGGAGGAGAAAAGACGACTTACGAAATCGTCAAACAGCCGATCGTCTCGCATTCGCACGAATATTCGTCAAGCCACGAAGGCGGATACGAAGGCGGCTATGGTCGGTCTTTTGACTCGTCTGTCGCTCACCGACTGGCGTACAGGGCGTACAAACAGCAGCAAGAACAGCAACAAACGGACAGCGCTAATTGACAGAACCGTCCCACAACCTAGATCTTGTAAATTTTCTACGTATTTAATTTATTGCTCAAACCTGCGATGACCCTGACTAAATTATGACATCACGAACACGAGACTAACAAAAGTCAGGACAACGACCGGTGACTCGACGCCAGACTGATATTTATTTAATTTATTCATAATTATTTATTTCACTTTGTTGAGAGTCAAATAACAAAACATTGTTCCACGGCTGTTTTTGATTTCCCTGGTATTGAGCAACAGAGAAACGAAAAATATAAAATGCAACGAGCAGCGAAAACTGTTTATTTTACAAATGGAAATGAAGTACCTACCCTAGATAATCTTTCTTTGAATCGAAAAAGAAAACTGCGATTCGGCATCTCATCTCGTCGGCAAAGCAGTGAAGTTGTCACCTGTATGATCCTAATCCCGATAGCACTTAACTTCCCGAACACTTAACAAAGTTAAGGGTTGGTCTACATCATCCACAAATAAACCTCAATCTCAACTGAAACTCGAACTGATGCAGGAGACTCAAATTTTTAACCGAAACTCAAACTCAAACTAAAGCTCAAGCTGAAACTAGAATCTGAGTCAAACTAATACAAAGATTCAAACTCAAACTTCAACACAGACTCGTTAATAGTATTACAAGTTGATCAAATACAATCAATCATCAATATAGTATTAACTTAATACTGATACTGATACTCAAACTGAAGCTCAAAGTAAAACTCTGAAGAAAATGAAGGCCAAACTCAAACTGACACTCTACCTCAAAATGATGCTCGAACTCGAACTGGAACTAAACTTCAAACTCGAATTGAAATTGAAGTCAAATTCATAATCGAACTCACCATTGAAACCTAAACTGAAACTCATAATCCATCTCGAAGTCAAACTCACAATAAGAAAGAAACAAAAACTCGAAGTCAAGCTCACAATTAAAACTCAAACTCTAACTCATAGTCAAACTCGAAGTCAAACTCAAACTCATAATCGAAGTCAAACTCACAAAGAAACAGAAACTCTAACTCATAGTCAAACTCACAATGAAAAAGAAAATCGAACTGACTCGAAGTCAAACTCGAAGTCAAAGTCATAATCGAAATCGAAGTCAAACTCACAATGAAACAGAAACTCGAACTGATAATCAAACTCAAACTCATAATCGAAATCGAAGTCAAACTCACAAAGAAACAGAAACTCTAACTCATAGTCAAACTCGAAGTCAAACTCACAATGAAACAGAAAACCGAACTGATAATCAAACTCGAAGTCAAACTCACAATGAAACCGAAAAACGAACTGATAATCAAACTCGAAGTCAAACTCACAATGAAACAAAAACTCAAACCCATACCTAATCAATCTCGAAGTCAAACTCAAACTCGAAGTCAAACTCACAATGAAACCAAAACTCAAACTCATAATCAATCTCGAAGTCAAACTCAAACTCACAATCAAACCCGAAGTCAAACTCACAATGAAACAGAAAACCGAACTCATAGTCAAACCCGAAGTCAAACTCACAATGAAACAGAAACTCTAACTCATAGTCAAACTCGAAGTCAAACTCATAATGAAACAGAAACTCGAACTCATAATCGAAGTCAAACTCAAACTCATAATCGAAATCGAAGTCAAACTCACAATGGAACAGAAACTCTAACTCATAATCAAACTCGAAGTCAAACTCACAATGAAACAGAAACTCGAACTGATAATCAAACTCAAACTCATAATCGAGATCGAAGTCAAACTCACAAAGAAACAGAAACTCTAACTCATAATCAAACTCGAAGTCAAACTCAAACTCATAATCGAAATCGAAGTCAAACTCACAATGAAACAGAAACTCGAACTCATAGTCAAACTCACAATGAAAGAGAAAATCGAACTGACTCGAAGTCAAACTCGAAGTCAAAGTCATAATCGAAATCTAAGTCAAACTCATAATGAAACAGAAACTCGAACTCATAATCGAAGTCAAACTCAAACTCATAATCGAAATCGAAGTCAAACTCACAATGGAACAGAAACTCTAACTCATAATCAAACTCGAAGTCAAACTCACAATGAAACAGAAAACCGAACTCATAGTCAAACTCGAAGTCAAACTCATAATGAAACAGAAACTCGAACTCATAATCGAAGTCAAACTCAAACTCATAATCGAAATCGAAGTCAAACTCACAATGGAACAGAAACTCTATCTCATAGTCAAACTCACAATGGAAGAGAAAATCGAACTGACTCGAAGTCAAACTCGAAGTCAAAGTCATAATCGAAATCTAAGTCAAACTCACAATGAAACAGAAACTCGAACTCATAATCAAACTCGAAGTCAAACTCACAATAGGATAGAAACTAAAACTCGAAGTAAAGCTCACAATGAAACTCAAACTCACAATCAATCTCGAAATCAAACTCAGAATGAAGCAGAAACTCGAACTCATAATCAAACTCGAAGCCAAACCCAAACTCATAATCGAAATCGAAGTCAAACTCACAAAGAAACAGAAACTCTAACTCATAGTCAAACTCGAAGTCAAACTCACAATGAAACAGAAAACCGAACTGATAATCAAACTCGAAGTCAAACTCACAATGAAACCAAAACTCAAACTCATAATCAATCTCGAAGTCAAACTCACAATAGGATAGAAACTAAAACTCGAAGTAAAGCTCACAATGAAACTCAAACTCAAACTCATAATCAATCTCGAAGTCAAACTCAAACTCATAATCAAACCCGAAGTCAAACTCACAATCAAACACAAACCCAAACTCATAATCGAAATCGAAGTCAAACTCACAATGAAACAGAAACTCAAACTCATAATCAAACTCGAAGTCAAACTCACAATGAAACCAAAACTCAAACTCATAATCAATCTCGAAGTCAAACTCAAACTCATAATCGAAATCGAAGTCAAACTCACAATGAAACAGAAACTCGAACTCATAATCAAACTCGAAGTCAAACTCACAATGAAACAGAAACTCTAACTCATAGTCAAACTCGAAGTCAAACTCATAATGAAACTGAAACTCGAACTCATATTCGAAGTCAAACTCAAACTCATAATCGAAATCGAAGTCAAACTCACAATGGAACAGAAACGCTATCTCATAGTCAAACTCACAATGAAAAAGAAAATCGAACTGACTCGAAGTCAAACTCGAAGTCAAAGTCATAATCGAAATCTAAGTCAAACTCACAATGAAACAGAAACTCGAACTCATAATCAAACTCGAAGTCAAACTCAAACTCATAATCGAGATCGAAGTCAAACTCACAATGAAACAGAAACTCGAACTCATAGTCAAACTCACAATGAAAGAGAAAATCGAACTGACTCGAAGTCAAACTCGAAGTCAAAGTCATAATCGAAATCTAAGTCAAACTCATAATGAAACAGAAACTCGAAGTCAAACTCAAACTCATAATCGAAATCGAGGTCAAACTCACAATGGAACAGAAACTCTAACTCATAATCAAACTCGAAGTCAAACTCACAATGAAACAGAAAACCGAACTCATAGTCAAACTCGAAGTCAAACTCATAATGAAACAGAAACTCGAACTCATAATCGAAGTCAAACTCAAACTCATAATCGAGATCGAAGTCAAACTCACAATGGAACAGAAACTGTATCTCATAGTCAAACTCACAATGGAAGAGAAAATCGAACTGACTCGAAGTCAAACTCGAAGTCAAAGTCATAATCGAAATCTAAGTCAAACTCACAATGAAACAGAAACTCGAACTCATAATCAAACTCGAAGTCAAACTCAAACTCATAATCGAGATCGAAGTCAAACTCACAATGAAACAGAAAATCGAACTGATGATCAAACTCGAAGTCAAACTCAAACTCATAATCGAGATCGAAGTCAAAGTCAACTCGATACTCAAACTGAAAGATGGTGTTGAAAATGAGAATCAGTTTTAGTTACAGTTTGAGCATCGGTATCAGATTGAGTTTGATTCTTAGTTTCAGTTATGAGTTTGAGTTTGAGTGTCAGTTTGAGTTCGGGTTTCAGCTTCAGTTGAGTTCGAGCATAATTTTCAGTTTGAGTATGTATCAGTTTGAGATCAAGTATCACTTTGAACTTTGTGTTTCAGGTTGAGAATCGGCTTTGGTTTCAGTTTGACTTTATCTTTCTTCCGATCTTCGAGATTCAGTTCCAGTTTGAGTTTTACTTTTGGAATCAGTTTGAGTTCGAACTCACGTTTCAGTTTGATGTTTAGTTTCAGTTACGGTTTGGGTATACCCAAATACATCATTATCAGTTTGAGTTTGTGTATCAGTCTCAGTTTGAGTTTGAGTTGGCATTCCAGTTTTAGTTTAAGTTCACCTTTCTTTCGACTGCGAACCTAAGCTCCTGTTTCATTTTCATTTGATCTATGAAACCTTTCGAGTTTTGAATTCATTTTTCCCGAGTTCACCTTTGAGTTTCAGTTTGTGAATCAGTAGAGGAAAGTGCCCAAAAGTGGACCCCCATTTTGTTTTTTATCAATAAAAAATATAGAACAACGAAAAACACATTTTTAAATGCATGTAACGATAGCACGGTAATGTTTTGTATCATTTCAATCTCAATTTATAAAATTATACTAGGAAATAGTAATAAAAAAATATATTTTTCAAAACCCTGCAATTTGGCAATCCCAAAAAAAGTTGCCTAAAGTGGACCCCTACTAAATATTACAAAAATGGATGGAAAATTAAATGGAGGAATGAGATTAATTCACATAAAACAATGCTAAGTCAATAGTAAGTGTATAATAACAATAAATTATCCTTTAATGCTAATGAATAGGTATATCGCTTTCCGATAAGGCATCATCATTTTTTGAAGGCGTTACTCCAGGCAAAGCCTCCATCACGGACGACCCAGACGAAAAGCAGTCTTCTTCACTGCTTGATTTCTCTTCGAAGTTGAGACGTTTTTCAGATTCAGCAGGTGTTTGAACATGAAAAATAACGGGTTCCGCATTAGGAAACTAAGGGGGGTCCACTTTAGGCGACTATAGCCTAATTATTCGTTACTCTTTCAATGTTTAACAGACCGTTCAAGTGAGATAACTTGATGATAAATATTACCCTTATTCCTTACTATTTCAGAATAATACATGCTGGAAGCCTTACCTTCAAAAGTGTAGGAGAAATGTCGAATAACGTATGACACTGTAATAATTCTAAAATACAAGAAATCACATAATGGCGAACTGAAAGCCGGCAGATGAAGTAGACGACGTGAGGGCTCCTACATGTTGTCACAGAAGTGGGAACTACTAGTTGCAATTGGTTTCGGTAAAGTTCAGCACCGTACAGAGCCTAAAATGCCAGGGGTCCACTTTTGGGGAGGGGTCCACTTTTGGGCACTTTCCTCTATCCGTTTGAGTTTAACTTTCAGTTCGATTTAGAGTTCGAGAGTTTAGCCTGGGTTTTCAGTATCAGATTCAGTTCCAGTTTGGGCTTGAGTTGACATTTCTTTTGGCGTCTGCGTTTGAGGCCGAGTACATTGAGTCTCGGTTAGAGTTCATTTATCAGCTTGAGTATGAGTATGACTTACTATGAGTATGAGTATAGTATAGTATGAGTATGAGTATGACTCAGAGTTTTAGTATCAGTTTGAGGTTCAATTTCAGTTTGAGTTTGTTTTCTTTCGATCTTTGAGATTGAGTGTCTGTTTGAACCGGTGTATCTGTATCACTTGAGTTTGAGTTTACATATCAGTTTTTTTGGCTCAGTTTCAGTATCAGTATCAGTTTGAGTTTGAGTTTCAGTTCGAGTTTGAGTTTATGCGGTTGTGTTCAAGTTTGAGTTTTAGTTCAAGTGAACTTTTCTTTCGGCCTTTGAATCTGAGCATCTGTTGGAGTTTGTGCATCAATTTGAGTTTGAGTTTTGGTTCAAGTTTTCGTTTCAGTTTGAGGAGGCAGCCTGAGAACAGCAACGTAACTGATTATGCTTCGAACTCTTCCAACTCAGAGGAGTATCCGCAGTATTTAAAGCACAAGGCCCGAATACCTGGAGCGCATGTGTGTAGCGCTCAACACTCGGGTTTTATAACCCATGGTCCATGATTTGGCCTCTAACGTGCAATCCAGACTTGCAATATCTATGAATAGACCCTTGGATCGGCAAAAAAAACTCTAGGGCAAGCTGATAAGCTTGCCTACCAGCGCCTTCATTTTGGGAATATGCAATGTGGAACTCGTGAGTGCTTTGTGGGTCCACGTCGAACGTCCTCACATCGAGCGACGTTGATAGAGGAAAGTCCCAGCAACGTTACCCACAGAGTAGTTCACTCGTGAGCTGACAGATGGATCTGCGTGGTCTTTGGAGCCTTCACCGGTTTCTAATGTGGGAACCTGTGAAGGCTGCTGTTGGCTGCCTGAGGGTTCCAGGAGCGGATGCAAATGTGAGCACCCTAGTGGTTGTTTTTCAGTCATTGTAATGAACAAGTGCCAATTTTGGCTAATTTCGAAATTTGCGGACATTGTTTTTGAAAAACTGTTCCCCATTTTTTGCGTATACCTAGTAACTTAGGATTCAACAGTCTGAAAACAGGATTCAACAGTCTGAAAACTGAATTAAATTTTTATCAATCATCAAAAGTTACGGCCTAGTTCCGCGTTTGCCGTAGATGTGAAGGGCAGGCGTAGAGACTGCGGCCTAAAGATTGTGTCTCGCCCTTACGGTCCGGTACAACAGCAGTTCAGGTGCACAGGATCAGCACAAGATCGGATGACACTGCATTGGGAAAAATTTCGATAATTCCTCGGACTCAACGTTGGTGTTTTTGCTGGCAATAATTTCTAACTAGAAATCAATTTTCTTCCGTTTTTACTCCCATATTTACAAAGCAAATGGAAGTATTGGAATCGTCCTAAAATCCGATCGAAACAGAGCTTCAGGAGAAACTTATACTCAAACACTTTTATGCACAATCACGTCCTCAACAAGTGTCTGTGTCCGTATGTGGTCACTTACAAAAATGGCCCTAGCTCCCTCAATTCTCAACATTTAACCACCGGGTTTAACTGGGATTCGAATTGAATACGGTACTTCCGGTATAATAGCACGTTCAGCGTTTTCTATATTATTTTTTCTGGCCTCAAAAATGATCCGATTTGAGCGTTCTTGGTCTCGAAATCATTGTCTTACCTTGCAGAATGCCTGGATATTTTTTATGCTCCGATAACTTGACGTGGTATTTTGATTTTAAGCGAGTTTTAAAATTTTGAAAATTTTTGATCCAAACAGCCTCCCGAGTAGTCAAAATATAATCAAATTCTGTCAAAAATTTGCGCATGAAAATATGAAAGTAAGGTGTGTTATCTACGCACCACTGGTTTTAGTAGTCTCGCCCTAACTATTATTGTTATCTATTGTTTGGCATTATCAACCTTTTGAAGGACTGATAATTTGTACAAAATTGGTTTTCCCGCCAAATTACGCACATCAATATGCTGCCCTGTCACCTTTGTGACGTCTGGCGGCGAGAAGATGAAACGTGAGTGAATAACCGACCGCGAACTCAACTCGTGCGGTCACGGACTCATCCTTCCGTTGTAGCAACGATCGAAATCGGCCATCTGCCGTGGAGAGTAACCTCCGCAAATTATCATTTACGACGAGCGCTATGTGTGGTATCTGGTCAAATCCACGGTGTTAAAATGATAGCCTTTGTGGGCGACCCTTCGCACCCGTGAAAGATTTAGACTTTCTCTTGGACCTCCGACGCACATGTCGATTGATGATATAGGTAGCATTTGGTATGCCTATTTAAAAAAAACTGTGGTCGGTTTCAATCCCATAAGGCACAACTTCAGATTGTTCGTTCGTCGGCTTTAGCCTATCGATCCAAATCTTTAGCTTATTAAATTAATCAGAACTTTGAGCTTAATGAGTGAATTTAAAGCTTTGATATGACTATATTTCAAAACGACATTCCGCCCCAGTCGTTGACGAAGGTGTCGTTGGCACCTCCATGTGCTATGAGAGTAACCTACTGGCCAATATAGCAGAACAATGAATTCTCAGGGTTTTTAAACGGGCGCGATCATTGCTCACACTCTCGACTTCCATTTGAGCCAGAGAATCCCACAAAAGAGGAACAAAGTGAGAAAGAAATGATTCCGAGAGAATCACGAGAAAGTAGCCAAGGTGGCTGATGCCAAATTCAATTGTGAACAATTTTTGAGCAGAACGAAAATGTTCATAGGAGTTAAGGCCGTTTTATCAATTTGAAGCTAGATTTATCCAAGAACGCTTGCAACGCATTTCACCTAGGAATATTTTCATTAATCGTCATACTGTAAATTCGTATCATAAATGAATTTATAAATCAAACTCTTAAGAAATCGATAAAAACGGACCTTAACCATTCAGATAGAATGAAATAACAGACAAATCTAATTCAATCAAATTAATATTTTTTCTTACAATAACAGTTTTTAATTGCCCAAAGACAGAATTTAGTTTTGAAAAACCATCAAAAAGCGATGGCTTACCTTTGCTGGCCCTCACCTATGGCCTTTCCTAGAGATGTTAAGGCACACATTTAATAATGGAAGTGAGTTCCCTTTCGCTTCAATTGCTCTGCGTACTTTATAGGTACGAGTTTTTATAGGTACTTTATAGTTAAGAGTTTCAAAATTTGCCAAATCTTTTTACCCTGAATATTTATCCAAGTAGCCACAAAATTGATGAAAATATAATCAATTTGGTCCCAAATCTTACCTACCTATCTTCAGAACATTGCTATAATGTTCCCACACGAAGACAATACATACTAGGATGAACCTAGAACCAAGGGATGGGCAAAAAGTGAATCTGAATCCGACGACGACCTTTCTCACGGTTCTGATGATGGACCAGAACTCAGGCGCCATGATACACGAAAAGGACTTTCTCATCTTCATAGAGGATATATATTGAGGATACGTGACACAGCTTGTGTTTAACTCAGTACACTGGCATAAAGCCGCGGGTTGATATGTTTACCGTTCTTCAATGAATGTCTATTGAAAGAATGAGGCCGAACCTCAAATCAATCGTCATCAATTTCAATCCTACTGATGTTTGTTGGCTCATTTTCAGACGGTTCAAATCTTGATCGCGAAGAAGAGAGACCACCAGAACAAACCGGTCGTAGGTGGGTCAACGAACCAGTGCCAAACGGTTACTTGACAACAACATTCCCTAAAAAATGAACGAAGAGGAACAAACAAGCATAAAAAGAGTAAGCAATCGATTTTGGTTGGTCTGAACAGCATTAAAGTATTTTCCTTTTCCGGGAGATAGTTTGTGAGTCCTGAGATTTTTGAAAATTCGTCGAGTCTTTCGTGAGTCTTCGGAAAATCGTGCCTTAAGTTAAATTTTCACGGCCCAGCGGTGAGGCGATGAGTAGTCGAGCACAACAATCCATAAGTGCTGTGAAACTAGACCGATTCTTTTCTCGGGGGCGGCAGGACACGCCCGGAACAACTTCGGTTATCGGGTGAAAAGCTGACCCTTGGAACGGCGGTAAAAAACCAAATGACGTTTTCGATGTTTTGACAGGTTCCGACCTCAAAATTTGAGTCGTTAAAAAAACTCGTTTTATTCTGATTATTTTACAATGAAGGTCGACAGGTTAATACGTAAGCGGTTAAGGCGGTTTTCAACCCTGCCAAATCTACAGATATTTTCCGTCAAACATGGAATCAAGTTTTGAAAATTTATAAATCATTGCTATCATCTGATACCAGTGCCGGGAGAAAAATCAGCCGTAGGAATTTCGGCACGCGGATATCTAGTCCAATCATAGGGCTCACCTTTTCCGTATAACGGTCTTGATAACCATCTGAATAAACCTTCCTCAGTAGGTACGCATTTGGAACAATGAGAGGAGTGCAGCGTTGAACGCAAATACTAATTGCAAGTAGTTTCCTACTAATCTGAAAGACGAATTCAGACTTTCCTGGTTCTAGGGCTAATTGCCGATCTCCTAATTATTAGAGAGTTTTTGCAAGCCACTAACGGGCAACGTAGAACCTCACGACAGAGCCCGTGAGAGCCGGGTGACGTTAACTCGACATGACGTTAGCTACGGGTGCCGGTAAAATGGTCCGTTCAACGTTGCCCGTTAGGAGCCCAAGAGACGGGCCCGTTGAATGCCTAACCTTCCGGTTTTGTAACACGCCTACGGTGATACGGTTACCATGGCAACCAACAGTTCGATTCCAAGACGCAATCGGCCGTCAACCCGAGGTTGTTTACTTGTGAATGAATGAAATTGTGAATTTCATTATCCTGCATCAAATTTAATTTTATACGAAACAAGATGGAAGATACGGTAAGTGATTCACTCAAGTTGTGTAGAAGTCTTTGTAGAAATCTTTCTTCTCACATTTCTCAAATCGTGCATTCCCAGAATATCGAAAGGTTGAATAGGGCTGCCATCCCCGTGTTTAAGAAAACAGGACGAAGGTTCAAAAATCAGCACGCAAACCTATTGGATGCAGGATAAATCGCGGGACTCATGAAAAAAGTCCAAACTTTCCCCAACCTCTGCTACCCAGCCTAATCTTCCGGAAGGACACTTCCAAAATCAGGGTAGGACGCGCAGGACGTGTCCAGCGAAAGCAGGATAGATGGCAGCCCTACGTTGAACTGATCGTAGGTTTGTAATGTCGAGTGTAGAGAATGGATGGATAAAGTTGATCTCATATTTTGCGAAATAAACCGAATAATATCATATATATCATAAATATATATACTGTATGGATTCAGGCTGCGAAAAATCGGACGAAAATTAAATTCGACGGCGATGCCGATGTGGTGTTACTTAAGGAGGTGGCGGGGGAAAACCCATTCGAAGACGGAGGAAAATGGAAATTGATAGCGGAGAAGATGAAGAGGATTATTCCTAAGGTTAGTAATCGTGTTGAATATAGTTTCATTGAGATTTCTATGAAAAGTACTTCGTATACGAAGTACTTTTCATAGAAATCTCAATGAAACTATATTCAACACGATTACTAACCTTAGGTCCTACCTATAGGTAATGAAATTTGACACGTCGTCATAATCGACCGTGAATTCACTCAAAATCCGTTTCACGCATCCAGGATCTGAAAGTTTAAATTTTAAATTTACAGGATGTGGTAGAAGAACTGGTGATTCATGAAGACGCCATGCATGAAGATCTCTGCACGGAATCGGAAATTAGCTGCTCCCCGTGCTTACCAGCACGAGCCGCTGAAAACACTACCGCGTCCGCTGACAACACCACCACGTCCGATTCTGCCATTCCACCGGCTCCGTCCAACTTCACCAACGTCACCTTATTATGATACGTATTGTTACCTAATTGTACTCGCCCCCGTTGCATTGCCATTAGAATAATATTCTATATATTATATATTATAGTAATATATTATATGGGTTGTGATTGGCTGTGATTGATTGATTAAATAAATGCAGGCATACATGAGTCTTACATTATATAAGTTTTTTGCGATTAAAATAAAGGTTTCAATAAATTGATGCTCACTTTTATTTCGAAAAATTAAACGATTACCTACTGAAATCAATAAAAACACATGACTATTTAAATGTCCTTAAAATACTCATCAAGTCGAACCCTGTTTAATCGGAATTTGGATAACGCACAGTACTTCCGATATATTGGCATTTTTAATGTTTTCTATTTTATTTTATTCCGGCTACAAAAATGAACCGATTTGAGCGTTCTTGGTCTTAAAATCTTTGTTTTACCTTGCAGAATATGCGGATATTTTTTATATTACAATAATGTAGCGTATTTTTATTTTGGGCGAATTTTAAAATTTTACTAGTGAATTTTTTGATATTTTTGACCTAAACACTTTCAAAAGCAGTCAAAATATGATCAAATTGTGTCACAGTTTTACGTTTCAAAATATGGAAGTATTGTGTGTTATCTACGCACCGCTGGTTTCATAAATTTTTTCGAACTAGTGAGGAGGAAGAGGGGGGGACGTGAAAACGCAAGAATTGTCAATCGAAATTTTTAATAAAAATTTTAATAGTGACCAATAAAGACTTATCACTGGTTTTCAACACAATTGACTTTTTTCTACACAATCTGCCTCCTTTCATGCTGAAGGTAATCCTCGAGTGTAGGAGGTGTTGCTTATGCTCCAACTCTGACAAGCGATTGGGATACGCCAGTCTTTTAAGCAGTAGGGGCAGCGAGGGCGGTCATCCCAGGTACTCTGTACCGTCTGCCAGGAATGTACACATCGTCAGGGATCTGTGAAAACAAAGGCCAATTGAAGAAACGACGTTGGTGTCGGTGTCGCATAGTTGTGGATTCATATTTGAAATCCTTCGGAAGAATAATGAAGCTACAAAGAAAAAGAGGTTTTTAATACGCCAGAAATAGCGGTAGGGATAGGGGGTTCCCCCTGGATTAACGAAGCATTTACATTTACCTACACCTGCCTATATAAAATGCAAATCAACACCTTGCGTTACCTATAATTTTATTAATCACACTTACCTCCAAACATCTCTTTAGCCGAGGCAAATCTTCTCGTCGGAATCGAAAATTTTTTAAAATTTCTTCGTCGCTCAGGCGGTCGAATGTGAACGCGCGGTAGCGCCGCCTCAGTGGCACAGGAGGCCGTCTCTCGCCAAGGGCCAAGAAGTTCTACGGCCGATTCCACTTCTTCCCACGAGACCAAACCATTCTCATGCAGTTCGATGAAATCACTTACGATTTCCATTCCGACTTAATTAAACTTGCTTGATTCTCGATTCGCAAAGATTCACAAACTTCACACAACTCGCAAGCTCCGCGAAACAAATAGCGTTACACTAGCACTAGCCGTTCACGTCACTCCAATCGTAGACTCTAACGGGCATGCCATTTTTCTAACGGGCCTAGGCGTTAGCCGCTGGCGTTGCTGCCCCTAGTCGTAGTTAACGTCGCCCGTGAAACGTTGCCCGTTAGTGGCTTGCAAAAACTCTCTATTGAACGAACTCGAGCCGTTAACTTTCGTCATTAGTCAACCTTACGCAGGCCGGCGAGCGTGGGCTGCGATGGTTTTATTTGTGGTCAATGGGAATCGAATATCGACAAAACCAGAAAAGAAAAACCAGCAGTTTGTAGATAATTCCAAATGGTTCTATATTAAGGTAGGTACGTGATATTTTAAATCAAATCGATGCTATTCGGCATCGTGTTGACATCATGTTGATGTTGACTAATTTGAGGCTACAACTATGATAAAAATTGTCGAAAAACAACTTTATTAAAACCACTCAAAATAAAGGAATAACTGATAAATCACCTATGCCCAATTGAAACTTTCATGGCTTGGCTTTATCTCCCAATATTTGATCTGATCCGAGTCGTTCTTTTCACATATACATCCAATGTACAACCGACAAACACTCTCCTTTTCGCCTTCAGCTTTTTACACCTGAAAAAACTTGGCCCCGCAGCCGAAGAAAATGACTGGTCGGATTAATAGCGGCCATTATCTCAAGGAGGAACAAACTCGAGATTGGATGATGAGCTTCCGAAATTCCTGGCTCCCAGGTTCCAATGCTTGGACGGTAGGATTTACGTAATAAACGGCTGAGCTCGCAGACGGTTTGGACCAGGAAAAAATTTAATTCAATCCACAATTCAGGTTGGAAGGGTAAGGCCGGAAATCGCTATCCCCGGCCGGCAGAGGAAGTGAGAAATTGTCACAAGCGAGATGTAACCGGGTACTATGGCTCAATTTCCCCGATTTCTAGTTGGTGGAATGTTTGGAGAAAGCATCGGTAACTCGCAGCACCCGTGATACATGTCACCGGTAGGTAGGGGTCGGTAAATTGAGATTTTTCGCATATTTTACTACGATATGTTCAGGAGACATAAAATGCGTCTACAAACTAATGCTATATTAAGGAAAATATTCCCCAATGTCAACATTTGTCTCGGATTGTACGATTCCATCAAGTCCATCAACGAGTCCATCAACGAGTCCATCAACCACGGATACGAATTACGTATCTTACAGAATAGCCCCCATATCGTCGAAATATCTAACTTTGTTGTTTACAAACGATAAATGTGATCCTTTTCGACAAGAAAAAATCGGATCGTTGGACGACGAATGATGAAGCCTCAAGATTGATGTCTCTCGACTTTCCTATGGCTACCTAATTAACGAATGTCGGTCGATCTATACTCGAAGACATGAGATCGGCTTTTCTTCTCCAGCCTGAGCCCGTTCTCGTACTTATAGATCAGAAATGGTTCTCACATTACCAGCCGAAGGATGTTACAGTTTCGCTCGGCCCAGTTTTCTTAAACCGAAAGGTCCCTTTACTTGCTTCTGAAAGCACATCTGAAGAACTAAGTTTCCATTAGTATGGGCTCGGCTTGAGGCCCCCGCGGGCATAATCTCTCCTGTCAGTGATGACTGGAGTAAACTTCCTCACGATATTGACCTTATCACCTTGGCAATCAAATCCGTATTAAACTCCAAAATCCACAATGGTCGGGGAGAAGACATTTCTTTCTAAGAACTAAAGCCGCAGAGATAGGTAAATTTTATACTTTGAAATAAAGTGAAAATGACATTCCTGATGACGTATTGGTTCAGTTTGAACGCACGTGAACATTATCGTTATAGAAAGAAAGAGGCTTTATAAGAACATGTCTATGATTATTTGTTGTTCTTTTCTTCC
This sequence comes from Nesidiocoris tenuis, assembly GCA_036186465.1. Classification (NCBI taxonomy): domain Eukaryota; kingdom Metazoa; phylum Arthropoda; class Insecta; order Hemiptera; family Miridae; genus Nesidiocoris; species Nesidiocoris tenuis. Next base: position 6,764,346 of record AP028915.1, on the reverse strand, counting down.
TTGGGCCCGTGCTTGTGTGAATTTCTTCGGGTACTACATTACCCTGTGCGGGGGCTGTATGAGCCCTAAAACAAAATACAGAAAATACAGAAATCACAGAAAATACAGAAAATACAGAAAATACAGAAAATACAGAAAATACAGAAAATACAGAAAATACAGAAAATACAGAAAATACAGAAAATACAGAAAATACAGAAAATACAGAAAATACAGAAAATACAGAAAATACAGAAAATACAGAAAATACAGAAAATACAGAAAATACAGAAAATACAGAAAATACAGAAAATACAGAAAATACAGAAAATACAGAAAATACAGAAAATACAGAAAATACAGAAAATACAGAAAATACAGAAAATACAGAAAATACAGAAAATACAGAAAATACAGAAAATACAGAAAATACAGAAAATACAGAAAATACAGAAAATACAGAAAATACAGAAAATACAGAAAATACAGAAAATACAGAAAATACAGAATATACAGTAAATACAGAAAATACAGAAAATACAGAAAATACAGAAAATACAGAAAATACAGAAAATACAGAAATCACAGAAAATACAAAAATACAGAAAATACAGAAATCACAGAAAATACAGAAATCGCAGAAAATACAGAAAATACAGAAAAATCGTTCTAAGTCGAAATTATCATCGAAAAATTATTCTAAGTCCAGCGGGTCGGTTCACACGGATCCGGTTTTAGGGCTGGCAGCCCTAAGGCCAACTTCACCTACATCTCCCCAATGCGTAAACCCACGTTTAAAGAGAAGAAACACGTTTCTCTCGTATGGGAAAGAGAGACAATATTTAGAAAAACCCAGATTTGAATGAGTGAAAATGTAGGTACCTACCTGGCGTCGACGGGAGAGGAGACGAATTGACGATTTAGCTGTCCGGAGGTGTAGACGGCTAAGTGAAGAGGAGTTACCAGCTGGTGGTTGTAGATAACTGTGATGGGCAATCCCAAACCCCGAAAATTGAGTTTTCATAAAACGTACAACCCAGTTTGGTGTGAACTTGGTGGATAAAATTCTGGCGCACCAAAACCGCGAAAAACTGAAATGAAAAAGTTCGGAGGGAATGGTGATGATGATTTCGATTTTATTGCCTCGACTCGTTAGCCATGACAGGCACCGTTTCTGGAGGGAATGGCCGTGAACCAGAGGAGGTGCCCGATGCCACACAAACAGCTTCATCCAGAGAACTCAAGAAAACAACGTGGGACATAAAACAGCGGAAATCTGTAGAGAGGAAAGGGCGCAGGCGCTAGGCTTTGATTAACTTGGACATTCTGATATGTGAAAACGTCACCTGACTTCATATTGGACTTTCTGCCTGGGATAGGCCTAAACATCTTGCCATCATATTCTACAAAACCAATCACAATGAAATGGACCACCCAGGCGGTCGTAAAACATAAAACTAGTATATCATTATCATCGGCTGATGGTGAAGGTTGAGTGTTGAAGTGAGGTAGAGAGCGGCAGAGTTGGATAGTAATGATTACTTTTAGTAATGATTACTTTTTAAATTACTTTTTGAATTACGCTGAGATTAATTGCAATTCCCATTCCAATTCCTGTAATGGTAATCGAAATTCCAATTACTTTTTTAATTACATGTAATGGGAATGGGTTTTTTGAATTCCCATTACAGGAATTGGAATGGGAATTTAGTAATCCGATTACTCCCGAGTAATCCGATTACTTCCCTGTAATCCAATTACTCGCGAGTAATTAGAATACACTGTATAAACATTGATTCCTCTGGAGATGTCATGGAAATTCAATGTGGTTACATAGGGTGTCATAGGAACAGTGGCGGTCTTAACAAAATGGAGATACGAGGATTCACCACTTCGCCGTTGATATGCTAGTTGCGTTTCTGTCGTGTACCTTTATCGACAATCACTCGGGACTCAAAATTACAATTTTTGTCCGAGAGCCGATTCGACCTTGGGGCATTTGTCATGGTGGCGAAAGAAAAAAGTCGTTCAACTGTAACCACATTGAAGTTCCATGACATCTCCAGAGAAATCAATGTTTATACAGTGTATTCTAATTACTCGCGAGTAATTGGATTACAGGGGAGTAATCGGATTACTCGCGAGTAATTGGATTACAGGCGAGTAATCGGATTACTAAATTCCCATTCCAATTCCTGTAATGGGAATTCAAAAAACCAATTCCCATTACATGTAATTAAAAAAGTAATTGGAATTTCGATTACCATTACAGGAATTGGAATGGGAATTGCAATTACATTTCTTCGAAGGAATGGGAATTTGTAATGGGTAATGGGATTCCTTTTTTATCAACCCTGGAGAGCGGTAGCCCACTCTCAGGGATCGTTGATATTTTTTTATATTTCTCGTTGAAAGGCGTTTTATCTTTATGTAATTCAGCCAGATTAGGGTTCGTCGGTTTTTCAATCCCCGCACTTTGACACTCATTTTATAAATAGTAAGTACCAATGTTTTACTATTTTATGACCCCTCCCCCTTAGTGAACAGAAATAATATTTACTTATAAAACTCATTCCTCATCAAGTGGTGAAATATTTCAGCTCAAATGCGGTTCTGGACTCACTTCCTTCAATCTCCAGTAAATAAATATGGTCAATTAATTACTTCGCAAAATCAAATATTTAATCATTAAGCGGGAGTAGGCATCCAAAAATGTATTTAGGCTCATATAACTCCGTACCGAATAATGAGTGCAGTCAAACATAATTTCTGTGAACCCTGGTCTTAGCTGGGTTACCTTCAAAGGTTTAGGAAAAGATTTACTTCACATTTCGATCAGTAATTGAGTCATGCCAAAAAATGTGCCTCGTCAAAATTTAAAAGCGCATCTCCGAAAACACTAAAGTGGTTAGGTATTACTCCTCTATTTGTCCTATCACGGCAATATTTACGTGCCTAAAGCACTGTTGTACGTCAACATTAATAAAACATGGAAAAATTATCCAAAAAAAAATCAATTAGTCTGAAACCCTCAAACACCCCTATAACAGACTCTGTTATACCCTATAACTATATCTATAACTGATTAACCCTATAACTGATCTCTGAGATTGTTGTACATCCAAATAATTCAATCATTGAACACGGTGAAAACGGGGAAATAGAGATCGAAACCAGCGGAATAATTAACATTAAAATTTAAAACTCGAAATTGGAGAGATGCTTATTAGTAACTAAATTTAGGTAACTACCCACTTAAAAATGTGGATGCAGTGAGAGACTTGAGATCGGACGTGCTATTGTATTCAGCTGAGTTGTTCAGCTCGTTCACCAGCAGAGTTTCATTACCGGCGATTTGTGTTTGGTTCGAAGAGTCCGATGATTTATCACCATTACTTGATTGCGAAAATTGAATCAGAATAACCAAGTAAGTGGTAGCTGCTGCAATGACCTGAAAATGATAATGTTCATGGGATAATCCGATATTGTGGTAATGATAATCCCATCAACCCACGTCCACTGATTACTTGAAAAATCAACCCATTCCATGATCAATCAATATTAGTAGGTATTGAACGACAAATTCAGCTTACGGAATGAAAGAGAGAATTGTCCAACGTGAAAAATCCGTGTGCTGTGAACACAGGATCCTTTTGGGACGAAATATGTAGATATAGCTTTTTCTGCAATAAAATTGGGCAATTAGTTAGGTATTTTAAATTCTGCAAATTTCCTCTACAGGATGTGCCCAAGGAAGAATGCTTCGAGATAGCAGATGAAATTGATTACTAAAAATATTTTACATTTTTTACATTTTTTTATTTAGACATTTACATTTTTGCTCAACTTCAGGCTATTGTCGTCTATCATTAGCTGATATAGCTCAGCAGTGAACTCCCTGGCCTGAAAAGAACATATTTAGAATTATTAGCTCTGAAAAAAGGAATCATCACACAACGTTCATAATTCATTATTATTATTATTCATATCACCCAGGTAGCTACGCATATCTGAAAATGCTTTATCTATGAAGTAGGCATGAACCGTAGGAATTGAAAAAGTAGGTAAAAATCATAGGAATAAATCATTGGTCATTCAAGAAATAAGAGCTCGGGATTCAATGGAGGATAACAATAAAACTTATCTTCTCTATTTATTTTTTATATTTTTAACAGAATAGGATATGCTTTTTTGCGACACCAACATTAGTGTATAACTATACCGTAATCGAAAATATGATAGGAAGTGAATTTGAATCCATTCAGCGTTAGAATTTGCTCGGAGCGATGCCTATAGTAAAACTTCGAAAGTATTTCGAACTTTCCACAAAGTCCTGTTTTGACCAGCACACAGTTTGAAAAATGCAATTCGAAAAAAGTCAAGCGTCTTTTCCAATCGTGAGAACTGAGTCCGGATTGTGAAAGGATGAGTTCTCTACATTGCTGTATCTACCTCGATTGCTTTACTTTGGGGCATCAACATTTTTGGACATGTCCTCTACGGCCGTCATGGCGTTCTATCAATGTTAACTTCATTATTAAGGAGCTCCAACAGGATCGTTAAACCGAGAGAAGGTTAATTTTTACTAGCGGCTAAATAGCTCGCGAGAAAGAAGCACAAACGCGATGCAGCGATCGACGATTGAATGTCGCAGGATTTTTCGAATTCCATTATTACGCATGATAGGTGATCGTCGTTCACAGACTTTCATTTGGATTTCTGCCAGAACGCTTCAAGCACCCATTTGAGAAACTCTTTTTCAAAGCAAAAATGCTGAGCAATAACTTAGCGGCTTAGGCTAGCTGCGCTACATGCTCACCCAGGAAAACTAAGCAATAAGCCTACATAGTCGTCTATGAGAAATGATACCACTATCTTAATGGCAAATGTTGCTTCTCCAGCAAAGAGAAAGCAAATTCTTGTATGCACCTAAAAAAATCTTGAATGCAGGGTAAGAGTGGGAGAAAGCGTCTTCGGGATCAAACTAATCATGGACTTGATTGGTGTCCTTGGTAACCAACTCCGGGCTAGTAAGGGACTTATCCTCACAGACCATGAGGACGGATCATGAGAGCTTCAAGAATTCCATCAATAGAACCCACGCAACAGACAATAAAACCCTTTCCTTTTGAATGAGCCAAGTGGGAAAGGGCAAAACCTTTCCCCCTCGGGCAGGGTTCGAACTTCGCACCTCTTGCGCTCTAGGCAGACGCCTTAACCCTTCGGCCGTGGAGAGCCTGGAATCAGACAGTTTGGGAGGTGCACTCAAGTGCCACATTGCTAACGAAAAACAACCTTGCGGTTTCTTTTAGTAAGCAGGTACCTACGTACCTATCACTCATCATCAGATTTGAAAATGGCATTGTTGTTTCTCAGAGGCAATGCATCTTTTGATCGCACCTCCCAGACTGCCTGGTCCCAGGCTATCCGTGGCCGAAGGGTTAAGGCGTCTGCCTAGAGAGCAGGAGGTGCCAGGTTCAAATCCTGCTGGTAGTAGAACCTGTTCTCAAACAACCCGAATATTGAATCATCGATGATTCCTATGTCCATAGAATAAATCCAAATTATGGCTGTCTAATCGGGTAGGCTATTTTGAGTTTTTGCAATCAAGGAATTCAAACCTTGCAGATAAACGTTTTCATTGGCTCGCCAAAAATCTTACTTTTTCCACGACCGCGTCGCACGCAGAAATGATTCGCCACAATTCAAGCAGTCGAAATCCACCCCAATATGTGGTGAGAAGCAGCAGAAGAGGAGATCCGACCGTCCTTTGAGTAATGAATAGGATCACATCCTGGACGACATAGTTGGCCTTTGATGTCACTATGGCGAATATTGTTCCTATGACGAACAGCAACTGTTTGCCGTATATTTCATTGATTAGGGAAGCAGCTTCGTTCAAGTGATTGTATATCTTGACGAGGGACTCCGCTTCTGCCATGTCATTCCGGTCTGGCATGGAGCTTGCCTTCTTGCCGATTTCAGTCACTCTATCCCTTATTGCTCCGAATCTCGCTTCGATGACGGACATCAAGACTGAGTGTTGGTATTCCATGGCCGAGACAATAGCCAAAGGTGCCGTGGTTCCAATCAAGCTTGAGATGACAATTGGATCACAACCGTGATCTTTGCCGCTGGAAATGTACGAGGCGTTGATGATCGTGAATACGACCAAAATTACCATTCTGACGAAGAACTGGACGTAGGATTGGGCGTATTTGAATTTCAAATCGATCCCGTTGCTGTGCAGGACGGAGTCGACCTTGCCCACATTTTCCAAAATGGCGGCGTACTTTTTTGCTGAACACTGAACATTTACGATGCAAAACAGGCCGGAAAACGAAGCGATGAAAAACTGACATCTATCCAAGCAGAGCCGGAGTGAATTGTCCACATATAATGATGGTATAACGTCGTAAAAGTAATACAGGCTGTAAAACGTGTTGATTGATGATGACGCCAACACCAAAAAGCCGTACGCCGTCCAAAATAAACGGTTGAACGATTGGTCGTCTCTGGGGTATATTCCACACATTCGTGTTGGCAGAAAAGCATGGTGCAAAAATTTGTAAACCGCAGGAATTTGGTTCTGGGGACTCTGCATAGCAAGGAGTTTCAGATGTATGCCCAAATTTGGATCTTTAACACTAATCGAGTTTTCGTTCATTTTTAGGTCCTTGAGTAAATAAAATTGAAAGATGGTCGGTTCGATAAAAATTTTAAAATTTGATAAACTGTGCTATTCAAGTATCCAAGTTGTACCTATTAATGATCTTAGTTTTTACATTCTCACAGTTCCTAGTTTTTATGAAAAAATTTGAAAATTTCTTGGATAAATACAGAGGTAGGCACTATTCTTGAATGCCACCTCTATACAAGGACAATAAGGGAAAATTCGAGCCAGTCGACGATCGATCATGTCAAGGCCAGAAAATTATTATTTTTTTCCCCTACGGGTAGGCAATATTGATTCTGTCATTCAAAAAGTTTGTAACCTTTTAGTATCCATTTAGACTGACAGGTGGTGAGAATACTACTTGTTTTACTACCAAGTTGGAGCCTTCATAGCGCCATTAAAAGACTACAGAGCAAGAGGAGCGATTTAAGATGCGCTCTTTCCTTATCATTTTGTCGACTTTGAGAAAGTGACTTTACCTTTCAATAGGAAACACAAAAAATCGATAGTTCGATTTATCTAACTCAATTTGCCGGGAAATGAAGTAGCGTGCTCAGAGGCGGCTTGAAAAAATTACGAGGAAGAATGGAAAAAATACGGTAGAAAGGCCCGCTATTTGCCGCATCAAAAATAATTATTCTAACTCAATTGATTGGCCGATAGGTGAGACTGGGACACCAGGAGGGGCGAGAAGGCCCTTCCCCAGCCCCCGAAGAACCTGAGACCCCAAAACAGAGAGGTCAAAGGCACATGAGAAAGAGAAAGTTGAGAAAAACGAAGGAGGTTCAGCACCACCTGCTCCTGGCCCAAATCCCAACCCTTCCGACTTAGCAGCTCCTAACCTTATCCGCTTATCAAGCCCCACTCGATCATCCACACATGGCGATCTCCCAAGAAATCTCATTCATAGACCGGCTGGATCTTCCTATAGGACGATTTTGTTTCACGGTAGGTCCTTCAGGCATTCGGTCCAACAAATATTTCAATATTCTATAATCGAGCGTTGAAAAATGTTTAATTCCAGTGCGTAATTTCAAAATGTGAGATTAAATTTACGCTCGGAAAATATTCTGCCTCTGCTCTAGGCAAAAAGTTCCTTGAGGGCCACTTTCTCCAAATATTTACCGAATCGTTAACCTAACCCACTCGCTAGTTAGATAGTGTTAGTTAATCTATCAACAAATCATTCAGCTGCAAACAAAGAGTGGATATTTTTTATGCTTCAACGGAATGATACATTATGACAATAACACGATTTCGAATTTCATACAACGTGTCGGAAATACGAGGGAAATTTATCCCGATAAGACCTACCAGACGATGTTGCACCAAATCAGGCAATCGAGGGTTAATAACGCCCTGGTCGATTTTTTTGGTAAAAAAATTGTTACGATTTTTTTAGGTATACCTAAACAAAGAATATGTGCCTAAAACCGACAGCCTATTAAACGCAGTTTACTTATTCTAGAAATTCCTCTAAATTGTTTCCGAAAACGTTTCCTGCATTTAGCTGTAACGCTAAACCGATATTAAACCTACAAATGAAATATTCGTACCAAATAGCAGACCTTCCTGACATTACAGTTTAAGAATCATTCAAATCGGATCAAAATTTGCTGCGTGAGAGCAAAACAAACAGGAAACCCCCCTTACGACAGAGATAAAATTAAAAAAAAAATCTTCGGTCTCCAGCCCAATAAATAAAAATTCGCTTACACAAAAAAGTCAACTTGAGTAAAATCCTCCGTTTTATTATTCGGGTTTGAGGGTGAAAGACAGAGCACGACGTTCTCTCGTAAGCCTCCTCCATTTTGATGCTAATTTAAAACACGCCAATGAATACAATTGCTAAATATTTCTGCCTTGGTTGTGAAAAACATTTATGCCAATGACAAATAGTTGAGAAATTACCCGGCAGGAGTTCAGGGCGATCGGTCTAGATGTGTCGCAGAAACACAGTTCTCTTTCAGCGCTTGAATTATAGCGAGAAAGTACGACGCGTAGGGCTCCCGAGGCAAAGCTGCCGACACGAAAGAAGCGAGGCTTTTCATTTAATGAGTTATTAAACTAGGCATTCGACCCACTGCTTCAACGATCATCTTAGTACGAATGATTTATAGGCATGAAGCTCGGTACGGCCTTTCGGACGAATTGAACACCCGAGTAAAGAAACGGCACATGACTCACCGAGAGTGCGAAGTGCAGAAATGCGAGAGGGAAAGTGGCAACGGCTTCAGACAGCAATATTTGTTCGCTAGTATTCTCACGTCTAGGAATCGCAAACAACGGAGGAAAAGTAATGACCAAGTATGAGAAATCAGCACAGCTGCCTCGCGTAAGGAGCACGTAATTTTTTCTCCGATTCAGCCGTCCAACTGAAATTCTTTAAATTGCGTAAATAAATAGAGCTAAATGTGATTAAAATTTAAAAATAATAAATTGTATAATAATAAGTATAATAATAAACTTAGTAACAGAAATAATACACTGATGTCAGCAGATCAGGGGTAGGGTCATACGAAGAAAACTGCCTCTTTCGCCGAGCTTTCGATGTATTTGGTTGTTGATTAGTGAGCTCAAATTATAAAAGTATTAGATTGTTGTTGGTTTTTATTTAAAACAGACTAAAAAATTTTATATATATATATTTTTTTATTGACTAGCCGAAAAATTTTTGATGTTTTTTTATTTATTAAACAATATTTGCAATAGGTTTGAAAAATCATGGTCTACAGCATTGAAGACGGTGGTCATCATGGCTTGACCACGTAATTCCGTTCTCTAAGCCCTGATGAAGATGTTAAAATACATCGAAAGCTCGGCGAAAGAGGCAGTTTTCTTCGTATGACCCTACCCCTGATCTGCTGACATCAGTTACGTTTTCACGGGTCGATCATTCATCCACAACAAGAAATAATACAGATTGTATTGATAAATTTTTCACTGACCCCAATTTCCAATGGTAGGTATGTCAGTGTTAACCATTATGGTCAGCTTTGAAGATTGAAATATCGACCCACTAGTTGATTTTGTTGTCAGCTGATCGGGATAAGGGTCTCCCAAAATCAGACGTCTCTTTCGCCGAGATTTCGATTAGTTTATAATCTTCCTTAGGGCCGAAAACAACAATGTTTACTCAACAAACTGGCAGCAAGCTTGTTGAAGATTATAAATTAATCGAAAGCTTGGCGAAAGAGGCGTCTGTTTCTTTGTGACCCTTATCCCGATCAGCTGACAACAAAATTATGGTCAGCCTTTTTGAGACCATCATGCCCGGCGCTTTTGATTTACAAAGAGTCGAATTTCCTTCACATTGAACACCAATTCACAGTAGACTGTGCAAATTTGCTCGTACTGAGTGAAGGAAACATTATATCAGTGGAAAAATTATTAGCGAAGGAGTAGGGTTGCATTATTTTCGAGCTAAAGATCAGTGAGCTTAATTTTGACAACCAGGGTGATACCATGAATTTAACACGAATCTGTGATGATTATGCTATACCTAATGCTTTAAGAGCACAAGGACTTGCCTACCATGGATATGCAGCTGATAATACCAACAAGTCAAAAACAATCCATCCATCATCAAAATCATCTCCATCATGTCCTTAAAGGTATCGAAAAGGCAGCCAACCGGTTTGGAAAAACTATTCCACGGAAATCCGCATTTCTGTATATACCTACCGAAGAAAAGTCGCATTCTCACTTAAATAACCGAGTCGTTGAGTAAGAAACCGTTCAGGACGTGATGAGTGTCGGGTATCTTCCAGTGCGACCACCCGCCTGCAGTATGGTGTTTGCAGTATCTGCCATTTTTCCTTTTTTACTTTGTACCATTCGATTCGTCCGCCGACAGGAAGTGAAACACTGTTGGCGTCCTGTGATGGGCGTGTATGGACGATCGCACTTTCTCATCTGAACTATCTTCCGCCACATGCTTCTCGGACATCGGTCATAAGTTGTACATTAAAAGGTGATACCACGGTAGATATTTGGTTGGACATTTCTTAGCAAACGAAGGAAGAATAAATATTGATTCCTGAAAGAACACGTTTGTTTTTTTCAAATCGGGTGCAACAAAAGCCCGCAACAAAAGGGGTTTTGTACAATTTTCACGATTTCGTTGAGCCCTACCAGTCCCTTCGTGCTTCCTTTTCGGGAAGCTCTCCTCCTGAACGTTATGTAGGCAGAAATTTACAAAATATTGCTACTTGCGATCAGGGACTATGACAATGTCATAGTTATTCGAATCTTCGAGATACATGCTTAGCCTAGTGCCCCTGTTCCCATAGCTCATGTTCTACTCCGAAGAAGGCAAATTGTCGGCTCCCCGTAAACGATCATCTTCAATTTGAACATGTTCGTGCTTGCGTAGAATCTGCCAATGCCGCCCTGGTAGAAAGTGGCTGAGAGGTCATCGGCGTCACGACCCCTGAAAGCTTTCTTCGACATCCCAACTTCTTTGCTATCAAGACGTAGAACTAACCCGAAGAACGAAAGACCCTATGGTGATTTCTACCGACATACCCAAAGGAGGACATCGTTAGTGTGTTGATTCAGATCTGGAACTGCAAAGGTCTGTGGAGCGCTGGAGGTCCACCAGCATAAGGTCCACTGAGCTTATACTTGATCGCTGCAGCAAACTTGAAGAAAGGATCAGAAAGAAGTACAGGACACCACCATAGTTATATTCCAACACGTGCATGCCCAATTCAGACAACAATGCATGAGTCGAGGATCAAAAATGGATTTTATTATCAGGTATAGGTATACCAATCAAACAAAAATTTATGAGGTAGGTACATTTTGGGATTTCGGACCAAACTATCACATAAAACCGCTCAATGGTCAAAGTACAAAAAAAAGTATGAACCTGCCATGCCATGTATGGTTATTTTCCAACTAAGTATAGTCATTATTTTAATTTCATTTGATGAATTGAATTGAAATAATTTGTTAGGCGATGGGCGGTTTTCCCGAGACTCGATGTTACACTTCACTTGTATTGTGAATACAAAGGGCAAATCTCCAGAATAATAAATTGCAAACTCTCCGCAAAATAATATATTATTCTCAATAAAAAAGTCTCGAGAAAACCACTCACAGAAATGTGTTAATGTGCCAAAGTTGAAGAACAAAGCAAGAATCCTCCCGATACAGGCCTTAGATACACCCACTCAACCAAAAACTGACTTTCTATTTCAATTAATGCTTAGGAGGAAGCTCGTTTCCAGTTTAATCGCCAGGTTAATCTTCTTGATGTGCCGAAACAAAAAAGCTGCTTGAGATCCTGCCAAGCGAAAAATTGCAAAGAATGTTCGATTAATATTTGAATCCTCTTCCTGCGTTCGCGTCGGGTCAACGGTTTAGAAAAATTTACCAGTGAGATTTTTAAATTGAAATTTCAAGTGAACACCGCCGTGATGAAGTTTTTCTGAAGCTTCGTTGGGTATCGGATGGATAAATTTTCTCAATAAATTTATTAGATCCAACGCAATCTCAGCAATGAATTTTCTTACCCCCAACTTCAGCTTTGTGGCTGACTCTATCCAAGGAAGCCAAAGTTAATTATTTTTTAGGTGACACTATACCTAGATATGTACTATAAAAACATATTTTTTGTTTTCCTAAGATGAGTTATTCAAGCCTAACTAGATAATCAATCGAATGGATGAACTTGCCTCTTTCAGCTGGACTCGCGTCAAACCGGTGTATGGGCCGATTTATCTTAAAAGGAAAAACAGATATTTTGGGAAATTCACAGTTTAAATAGACCGGTTACTTTTTTATCGAAGTTGAAGATAAATTAACAACAGAAGGAACTCAGTTTCTATCGTTAAGTGAAATTTGCCTTGAAAGGTAAATCTTCGATCAGAAATGCTTACATCGCGTGATGGTAGCATTTCCCTTCAGGTTCTTCATCGTTGATCGTCTCGACTTTGGAAGATCTCGAAAAAACCTGATTGAAAGCATGCGAAGATCGACTTGCCCCTGAGCTTTCAAAATCTGGTAGATTGTTATAAAACATGTTACAGAACAGCTGACTCGAATATGACAGAATGTCCTTTTCCTTCCAAAATGCTTCGCACACTCCGATTCAAGGGTTACTTTCTAATGAATAAGGAGACTTGGAAGCAAAACTCTCGCTGAGCCGAGAAGACGAGAGGAAACGGCAACTGGTTTACAGCTTTTAAGGAATACGTAATGTTCGCTCGCCTTATACAGGGAAATCCGGGGCTTCTTTGAGGAAAATGGCCAACCGGAGGAAATCCGGATTCTTGGGACGCATTTTAAAAGTGCTATTATACATCCCGGTATAATATGCATCCAGGGACATGGCATTATTTTTTCTTGAAAAGGGAACGCTACATCCTGCAGTTAAATTGGGGACGAACTGTTACTGGGCCGCCATTTCCCGTGAAATGTTTGCTCCATATTTTATCAAATAGAGAGTTTCAGCAGGATGTTGGCCAATTACGATAAAATAATTGCCGAATAACGTCAGCTTGAGTATTTGAGTGGTTCTCAAGATTTGCGAGGATTTATGGCGTAAGTTAATTTCATGAAAGCCCAGCAAACGACGAGTGTTGTGCTTCTCTTTACGCATTTTCAAATGTGGACCGATAAAAAAGATTTTCGGACAGCAGTTCCAATAATAGGTATACATATTGGCACCACAACACCAGATAACAGTCATGCATTAACATACTGGCTCATGTCCATTGCTCCCACAGATGCAGCGCTAATGACTGTCATAAGCAATCAACGCCGAAATCAGCTTAGTATAAAGTACGTCTAAAAAAACAGCCATAACTATTAGCAATTCTTCACCAGTCATACAGAAACTCAAAATCGAACTCGAATTCGAACGCATATTGAAACCAAAACTTGAAACGACGATCAAACTTGAAGTCAAAATCACAATGAAAGAAAAACTCAAACTCATAGTCAAACTCACAAAGAAAAGGTTATTCAAACTTATAATCAAACTTGAAGTCAAACTCACAATGTAAAAGGAAATCAAACTCATAATGAAACTCGAAGTCAACTCACGATGAAACAGAAACTCAAATTCATAATCAATCTCAATGTAAAACTCTCAATGTAACAGTACCTAACTCAAACTCAGTTTCATTATGAGTTTGAGTTTCTGTTCCATTGTGAGTTTGATTTCGAGATTGATTATGGGTTTGAGTTTCTGTTTCATATTGATTTACTTCGAGATTGATTATTAGTTTGAGTTGGTTTCATTTTGAGTTTGACTTTGAAGTATGAGTCCGAGTTTCTGCTTCATTGTGAGTTTGTCGCTCGACAGTTTGATAATGGAAAATATGTTATATTAGTAGTACTTATGTGATGGAATTCAAGAAAATTTTGGGTGGCCCTGGAACGGGTCTGCTCTGTTCAACATCAAATAATGATTTACAACACAGAAATACAATATGCTACCTCACTTAGTGCAGGACAATCGAGGAGGTGAGCGACTTGAGCAAGAATAATTGCAAAATCGTGGCTAATCGTTAGAAGATCTTCTTTGCATGATCAGCTCAGGATGACCATATCCTTGGGTGAGGGAGGAAGGAGCACGAACCAGTTTCCTTCACCCTGCGCCTCAGGACCGAGTGAAATGTTACACTGACTTTCGATTTCAAGTCCTGGCGAGTTCCAGGACAATATCCTTCCGTACAAAGTTGTACCAGTCCTTGAAACGGCACTCTCTTCAGGTTCAACGGAACTTGATCCACAACCCGGTCTTTTTCCTCGTGATGACTACTGCGCCGATTCCGTAGGCCGGTAACCTGATCTTATAATCGCTCTCCTGAACAAGGAGATTGCCAAAAAAATCGTCGATGATGAACCTGTAAAAAGGGGGATCAAATTCTGTTGAGTCGTTCAGTGAACGATCGAGATTTTTAGGTAAGGTTGGTATGGGTACCTATGATAGGACCAATTTCCCATACCCCTTAGCACTGAGCTTTGACAATCTTGTCACTGTTTCAAAAGGTCATCAATCAAGGCATAGATTTTAAATTCGATTTCCAACATTTTTTGGCTCATGTATATTTCCTTCTGACTGTCTGAAAAGATCATGTATGTATTCAAAATTCTTTTCGTATTTCTCTTACTCAAATGGCTGTAATACCCACAATGGTTTCTACCTAATTAAATTTTAAAAATAAGGAAAGAAGATTATAGAAGCATTTTTTATGAACCCAAAGCTACAATGATTATAGCAATGAATATAGCAAGCGTCCTTGGACAAATCGAGCTTTAAATGAATTGATAAACCGGCCCTCAATCTAGATTTATAAGAATGTTTAAAATTTACCATGGTGAAAAAGAAGTCAATGTTGTTTCTTTCGTGACATGAAAAAACTCTCTTTCATCTATCAGTTCGAACGTTTTGTCAGACTGTTCTTATCAAGCGTTTTCGTTTCCCTGATTCCTGTTAAAATGTAATTTTCCATCGGGTGCAATGATAATTGCTAATTATTCACAACTGGCACAGGATGCTTTCACTGCGAGAAATTTTCACATCCGATCCGAATTCGCACCGGGTCGGTCGCACGGCGAAGCTCATACTTCACACATCATGCTGCCCTTCATTATAGTCGGGCTTCACTCAAAACAGAAACTTCCCACGTTTTTAATTGGGCGGATAAATGTTCGGAAAATGTTAATCGGAGTAATGGGTTTTCGGCCAATGTGGCTTACTTTTGGGTAGGGTAGTATCGGCACGAAATACTGAAAGAGGAAGATGCTGAAAGTGAAACGGGATGAAGCCCGGGATGTTGGGAGGGGCGCCTCTTTCCGGACTGGTCTTTGAAGAAGCAGTCGGGACTATAAAGGGATCTACCGGGGTCAGGTGGCCGCTCACAAGTCGGTTCGCACTCGTCTCAAACAGTCATATTTATTGGCAATAATTGCCCAAATTTGCAATAGTTCAACTCGACAATTTCACTTATAGTTTAGTCGCCATGTCGTCGTATCGATTAATTTCAGCCCTCGTCGTCATCGTCGTCGTGTCGTCGGCCAACGCAGTCGATGAACCTTGGCGAATCGTCAACAAAGTATGGGACGACTGCTCGACCCAATCCGACGTCGCCGGATGCCTGCAAGGTAAATTTTGTCCGCCACAAAAAAAAATCTTCGAAATCTCCCAGTGCGATAAACAGTGATTTACCCAATTTTTGACCAATCGCGACATCGTGTTGAAAAGTGTGGACTTTCGAAGCGCGTCGGTGTGAAATTTGGGTATGCATCGCGAAGTGAATCTGTCGTGCATTGCGGGCCCAAGTGGATACGTTATCTGACCAGTTTCAGCCTAAGGATACGCCATGTGGAACAATTATTGTCGAAGCTACTTTGAGATGTTACCATAAAATTTATGATGCCTCGATTATTTCTTGAATAACGTCTAAATGTCTAACATTTTTTCCAAAGATTGAGACTTGAGTTACATCGAGACAGTTTTCGTTCAAAGCATGAATGCAATATTTCAGTTACAATTAGAATTTCAAAAACAATTTTAAATGAATTAATTCTTTCAAAATTTGCAGACCAGGTACAAGATTGTTGATAACATTATTTAATGGGTAGCGTTCTTACTATAAAAACTCAACTTATGTAATTTACAAAACAAAAGAAAGTAAAATTTTGTAGTACAAATATATTTTACAAAATTTAGAAACAATGTTTGATCATTTAAGTAATGATGATTTAAATTTTAGGTACTTCAATTTTAATTTGACGAAAAAAAGTTTAGCTCGATCATTTCATAGATATTTGTTCTAATATTGAAAGCATAGGTCCTGCTCTAATAAATTTTATCGACCATCATTGGCGCATTAAACCGAGGGGTTCACCATCCCCATTTTTATGTTGACAAGTTTAGTACTTACACGTTACCTATTGTAAAAACCAATTTCCACTCCATTAAACCATTGGTCGGATTTCGATTGGCCAGGTATCCCAGGTTGAACTTGAAGAATCGACTTGAATCTGAAGATGCCGGGTTCGATTCCCGGCTTGTGCGGAATTTCCGTGCCGGATTTCCAATTTAAGTCATTAAGTTATTGATAACATTTTTAGGGAAATTTGTTAGAAAATCCAATGAAACAAAACATAAGAACAATGCAAATGAGTATCTAAACATCTGGCAGATCGTGGAGATTCATCTTATTAAAAAAAAAAAAAAAAAAAAAAAAAACTTGACCTGGTAAGAAAAGCATCACTTTTACAAAAAAGGTGAGCAGTTCTTAAATTTATTCTGATTTGATTTCCCCCAAAATGAAGGGACACTATCGCTAATCATGATCGAAGAAAATAACGAAAAAACTTCTGTATCCAACAATCCAGTTTTGAGAAGCGTGATAAAAACTGTTAAATCTTGCCACATCTTAAAAAATTTCTCCACTGCCGGAAAAAAAATTGTCACGGAAAAGAAAGACGAAATGAGACTGAGGCCTCCTGCGTTCTTAAAGGATTCAAGTCACGTACGCACTGGACGTCTTCTACAGTTTCTTGCTTTGTCAGTCTCTCGACGTCTTTGGAAATGGAACAACTTTCGTGAGCGTAGTTCAGCATGAAATACGCAAACGCGGCCAAATATTTTGATAGTTCAAATTCCATTTTTCAAAAGAGGCCCTCAAAATCCGCGGCCCTTGCCTTTTCCAAAATAATTTCGGCGTGGTAAATTAAAAAGAACATTGAAATAGTTGAAACCGATGATGTATGAGCTATTACTGCTCTTAATTTGACATGTTTCGGCTAATTTTATTTATAACGCGAGGTTGCCAATTGGCAGGATTTTCGACCGATTTTTGACAGCTATTGGTGTCTAGGTGAATGATAATTCATGAAAATTTCATGAACATCATCTCATCATTAAATGATTAAATTTTAATGATGAGCGTATATCAAATGCTTTCGGCTGTCCTCTATGGTAAATAATAAGATAATGGAAATCATTGTTGAGGAAACTTATGACTTCAAAATAAGGAACCATCACTCGCTTACTTTCCAGTAAACTACTTTAACTTTCACGTTCACAGTCAAAAACTCATCTTGGTCCATTGAATTACTCTGTTGCAGGAAAGGCGGTCACGTTCATGGACAGAGCGGCCCGAGCCGAGTCTATCTCTTTTGGAGATGCCATCAGTGTCGTCAGGACTAAGCCTTTGGACATAAGCAGAGAAGGTAGGTCTCGAATTTTTTACCAAGCCGATTCCTGGAAGTGCTCGCGGAGTAATTTGTATGAACAAAGTAGTTGAAAATAGGTAGGTACCAAAAGAATGCCGGCATATTGTTCAATTGATCAGCACACAACTGTACGCGTTCCTCAAGCAATGGACTTTTAGTAATTTGAAACGAAATTCTGGAAATGAATTATTCCATATTCACTGAGTTGTGGGTATTGCCGAGCCTGAATGTTTTTCGATTTCGAAATTCAAAAATTACGATATTACTTACCTAGTCAATCTGTGAAAATTTTCGATTTAGAATAATGTAAACTGTATAAATGGAGATCTTCTCGAGTTTTAACACTATCGGGCTTCTGCAGGAAAAGCACTTTCTGACAACGATGTCGAAGAAGCCGGCAAAGAAGGGCGTCTCACCGACTTGCTGTGGGATCGAGCTGCGCGATTCCTCTCCAGCCATACTGTCAAGGTTAACCTACCCAAGATCTCTGCTGAAGATCTGAAAAGCGGCGTCGAAGAAGGTAAGAACTATTCATACAAGTCTAATAATATAGATTACCAGTCAACACTATTTAAGGCCCTTTTCTTAGGGCACATTAAATGAACATCATTTTGAGAGACCAACAATTTCAATCATAATTCGTTATAAAATCAAGTTTGACTGGCTCGATTTTTGAAAAATTGTAACTCTAATTTATGATACAGAGATCTTTTCGCTAAACTGAAAAATGGCAGAAGTCCACAAATTGCGGGTTTTGGCCCTCCTGAAGTTTCTGAAGAAATCGGTTTCAGCATCCCTGGATAGATAAAAACAACCCACGGGATTCACCGTAAGTTCGGAATTTTCGCAAGCCGAAACCACCAGATGATTGGACAAGTTGAGCTGAGCCGCGATTTGAGTACAAGACAATCTCAAACACGCAGGAGTCAAATTCCCTAGCCAACTCGGCCATCGGTAGCAATTTTCTGGGTTCATTTTTATGAGAATTTGATTCATTGCATCATCTTTGAACATCTTGGTGCAAGTGGCTTAATCTATGAGTTCAAGTTGAACTGTTCAACTACCAAAGTTCTACTACTATTTCAAAAACACAATATTTCCTTGATTTCCATCGGTTAAAATTAAATTCATCCTGTCCTCCTCAGAAATCTGAGCTTCCTCTCGCGATTGATAATACCGTTGAGGGTAGGTACATGTTCTGCAAAAGAAGATCCTTGCGATCGAACGCTCACTACAACTCGAGAAAGGACCTGTAACCAGACGATTAACAACTTCGCAGTTGTTGAGTCATACTTTCTTCAAGCACGGAGTTGTAAAATGCACTTGCACAATCAGGATTTCAACTGGTTCTGGAACGAGTTACGAGCCAGACTAGCAGTTTGAAACTAGTTTTATTCCGACTTCCTGCAGCTCCTACGATTATTACAATGAAAGTAAGAGTCACTGAACGGATACATCTTCAAAAGACCGGCTATTCCAGTTTTATGGATTCGCATTCAAAGGCTCACCGGTTCCAACGGTGATTTCCTGTTCCGGCTATGGGCTCTTTCTCGCGACCGCCTGAATTCTGATAGAAATAGAAGGGGATTCCGTATTACCGTCAAATTTTACCTTTTTGAACTTGCAGCTCAATAATAAGTCAACCCAATTTGATACTTATGCGTAACTTTCCCATCGATGTGATTTTCAAATCTTCAAAATATTCCATCTTGACTATATACCCATGATCGAGACAATACACCGGGATAATACCGAGTTCCGAATGTCTTAGGTAGGTAAGAATTATTCAAATCTAATGATAAAAATCAAAACTACTTTTCACTGCTCCCGCATACGGATTCACCTTGCAATAATAAAATTCAGGATTTGGAATTTTTCTGGGAGATCTCTTCAAGAATCGTTTTGTTGTTGTTCTCATGATTTAAACGAAACCCCACACACACTGTGTTTACTCACAAGTAAACACAGTTTCCTCCATTTTACAGATTTGACCTTTTAAATCGTTAACACTTAATTAGGCAGCTTTTGTACGTATGACGTAATACCCCACTAGCACATTTTAGGTGCCCTACGAGCAACACGGTTTGAGGAAATTTCCCATTATTTTGTAGGTGCTCACTTGAAAATCCCATCATCTTCAGACTTCATCAACCGTAGGTGCTGTTTCTCTGCGGTGTCCCACTTTTCCGGGTAAACCGACTCCCCCGAATCGATTTGACCTCTCGGTATCTCGGTAAATAATTGTAAAGAGTGGTTTGAGTACAAGTGAAGAAAGTGGAGAAGACGTTTTCAAACGGACACTTGAATCAAGGGAAATCGAATGGTAGTCACGTTTGGATGTTAATAAGCTGCAAGTTCGTGACCTTGGGTCGAGAGGGCGACAGGCGCTTCTCGTGACTGAAAAGAGGAAGAGGCCATCATGGGGCTCATCAATGGGAAAATGGCTTTCGAATACTTCGGTTCTCACTTCGTTTGTCTTTCGAGTTAGTTTCTCCGTAAATCATTGGAGAGCTCGGTTTGATAAAAGCCCAATTGGGTGACTGTAAACAACAAAAGCGAGAACGAATTTTTTCATATATCTCCCCAGCAGGAAGAAAATTTTCGAGAAAGGGATTGGAAGCGATGAAACTTTTTGCTGAATGTTATGGAATTGGAGCATCACCAAAATTTGGTTCATTCAAGGGGAGTGGTGGATTGATGCGCGTGTCTCAAATATGGATGCCTAAAATTTTGGCAAGATTGAAATTCAGGTGTCAGCTAAAACGAAATTAGATGCCACTTGTTCTCATGCCATATCATGAACTGACCACATCAACACGAAAATTGCGTCTTTATTCCTCAAATAGGCATTTATCCCAAATCGATCGGATTTTTCACAATTTATAATTTAACATTTCACTCTTTCATAGTTTCATATCCTCGAACTTAGCAGTTCTACACATGCACTTCTTTTTATCGGTTAGTTTTTCCTCAAGTCTACTGAAGGGAAATTAACCAATGGTGCGACAAGTAATGGATGAACTGGAATGGGATAATGAAAAGGTACATGTAACGAACCAGGGCTGACAGGTGATTCAAATTTCACGCTCAGTTAGGACGTCTAATGAGGATGAAACGGTTCACCGACCATTTGCCGGCCGAGACGAGGAAGCTGACTTGATTTTTGGAGTGGGAGTTTTTCTCGGGCACCTGTGGCCGCTTCCCGAATCGACTGGAATCTCGCACGGAGAAAGTTCTCTAGGGGTTTTGGCCACGAATTGAAAATTAAGTCTGAGGAGGAGTGGTCTGTTCGGTCTGTTCTGAAAGCTCCTCCTACTTATTAGCAATTTAGCCCGACCAACGGTCCCGCTAAGGGAGTGGCGACCCGAGTCGCCACATATTTAACAGTTTTCGCCTTCTGTGTCCATCTCGGATGTTCGCATCCGATTTAGCGGTACCGCGTAACCAATCTGGTTAGCGGACCGCCACAGTTGTAAAAATTTGGGGCTACCCGAAAATGGAGAGAAGCTCTCGATTACCCACCTTTGTTTTGCCCCTAATGCTACCTAGGGCAAGAGCCCCAGCTATTGGCCACTTAAGGGCGTTTCCCGCTGTATTCTACTGATATTAAATTCTTTTGGGTTCTTTTTTTGGTTTTTGGAGGTTCAAACATTTCAGGAATGTGATCCTATACCCATTTTTCCTGAATTTTGGGTCCAACGATTGGTTTTTGAGGTTATTTGGAATAGGTAGTACCTTCATAGTTACTGGCCCGTGATGGAAAAGTAAAAATTCGGTCGTCTCCAGTTTCATCCTTTCCTTTCTAGGAGGTATTACAGTCATGTGTCGTGTTCTACATTCGATTCCTATTGCACTATCCCATTCGTGAGTAGGTATGCGATTGGTCTCAGTTTTCACCTAGTGTCGTCAACAGTGGGACAGGGTCCAGCTCGTAAGATTTTTCTCACAATACTCGCAATGATATCTATCCTGTCAAGCTGCTCTCGATGTGTTTCGGCGAAGACGCCAATTTCTTTTCCCCGACAACGCTGACAGTTGGCGATTGGATTTCCTGCTCGAAAATTGAGCAACAAGAGCCAACACGACAAAACACGTCAAGCCACCTAGTTTCGAAATTTGTTTCAATTTGGAAAACACAAATTTAAAACAGTTACTGTTATCGATAAAAAAAAGTCCTAAAATCAACGCATAGTATATTTTCATCGCCGAAAAATTCTCGCTCAAGAGCAACCTCATCGTCCAAATTGTGAATTAATGCATTTTTACTTCCATATTTACAGAGTAAATGGAAGTATTGTGATCGTCCTAAAATCGAGAATCGGAACGGAGCTTCAGAAAAAACTTTTTCTTATACACATTTACTCAGAATCACTTCCTGAACAAGTGTCTGTGTGTCCGTTACGTCCGTTACGTCCGTTACGTCCGTCTGTCCGTCTGTCCGTCTGTCCGTCTGTGGTCATTTACAGAAATGGCCATAACTCTCTCATTTCTCAACCTTTTTTCAAATTTCTTGAACTGAAATGTTTGTCTCGGCAAGACCTAACACCCTGTTTAATCGGAATTTGGATAACGCACAGTACTTCCGATATATTTGCATTTTTAGTGTTTTCATTTTTATTTTTTTCCGGCCGCAAAAATGAACCGATTTGAGCGTTCTTGGTCTTAAAATCTTTGTTTTACCTTGCAGAATATGTGGATATTTTTTACATTCCGAAAATGTGGCGTTTTTTCATTTTGGGCGAATTTTAAAATTTTAATAGTAAATTTTTCGATATTTTTGGCCTAAACACCCTTAAAAGCAGTCAAAATATGATCAAATTGTGTCACAATTTTACGTTCAAAATATGGAAGTATTGTGTGTTATCTACGCACCACTGGTTTACAAGTGGATAAATGGGTGCGGTGACCAGACTTTGGTAGGACACATAAATGGGAGAATTTTTAAAATCTTACAGATGCTAAATGTTCCAGATTCTGTAAAATTTTGCAGTTCAAAATTTGAAATTTCGCAAGTTGGCGATTAAGATTAAAATTAAATTTGTCGATAAAAAATAACAAATAATAATTTTTTTAACACCGTTCGTCCGTGGGACCGCAGCTCTACTGTTCGCCTTGCTGGCCCAACTATGAAGAATTACGAGTAGTCCTGGGATTATTCTATTCAATTTTGACCTCTCCCACAATAAGATTGCGCTCAGTTTTTGCGTAATTACGATAAATTGCTAAGTGCTCTGGAGTCGATTTGAAAGTTTATTGTCAGGAATAAGGAAAAGTACATAGTTGATGTTTTCAGGAGAAAGCCATAGTCGGAGTATGAGTGCTATCTGTTTTGCGGTGGGTGAGAATTTCTCATGGAACAAAACAGCTAAGGTTCACATCCCGTGGGGAAAATCCCCGCATTAGCGCTTATAAGGATCACATTCGGGAAAGTTTTTGCATGGAGGAATGAACTGTTGGTTTTCCACGGCAATGTGAAGCTATCAAGAGAGAGCTATATCCTGGGTATTGGAGAATTCTCAGAAATTTTCAGATTACAGAGCGTGGCCTCTAATCCCGTTTAACGGCCATAATTAGATACTTGGCCTAAGAGTACAAAGTTAGACTAAGGGCCGTTTTATCAATTCACTTAATCAACTGATTATCCAAGGACGCACCGACTAACTATTTTCCAGGTGACTTGATGCTGAAAAATCATACGTCACGTTTTCACGGAATCAGTTGGTCGGTGCGTCCTTGGATAATCAGTTGATTAGGTGAATTGATAAAGCGGCCCTAAGCTTGATTCTAACGTCTCTCTGGACCGTATGAAAAGTAATATCGTTGGATTATTTTTTCTGCAGCAGTTTTCTGCTTATACTTTCATCGTCCTTAATGTCGTCTAACTGTAGAATTCAATCGAAAGTGTATTGTCAATTGCAGTGCCGAACTACCTTTTCCAGTCCCGATGATGATTTCAATCATTTCCCCCCCATAAAAAGTCCAAAAGTATCAATCAGGATCACCTACCATTGCAAATCAAGGTCGTCGACCTCTTCCAGCTTTCTTAGGAATCATACCCTGCCTGTTTTGATCAAATTTATAACGTATTACTTTGCTGAATTGTTCGCAGGCCGTGGTAAGATGAAGAAAATGATGGGCACCATGATGATGATGGGTGCCATGAAAGCTATGGCTCTCATTCCGATTGCGCTGGGTGTCCTCTTCCTGTTGGCCGGCAAAGCCCTGATCATCGCCAAGATCGCCCTCGTCCTATCTCTTATTATCACCCTGAAGAAACTTCTGAGCGCCAAGCAGGAGGAGCACGGAGGCTGGCAAAGCTCTGGCGGCCACGGTGGTGGCTGGGACAGGAGATCAATGGAATCTTCGCCTATCGCGCACAATCTCGCCTACAATGCGTACAAGCCACAATAGTTTTTTTTTCTAAAATCACCAACGATTTCTTGTCAGCTCACTTCCTTCCTTTTGTAAATATTGTATTATAGAGTTTCCATTCAAAAATGGAATTATTTAAGTATTTATGAAACAAAATCGCCTATTTATTACGCCACGAATCTGTCCGTCCCGTCTCTGTCTTCTTAGAAGATAATATCTGTGGTACATAAGTATCAAAATGAGGTGCCAAAGTTCTTAGAAGAGCAAACTCACTGAACAATTCCTGTATTGTTGACAACGTTGCTTCCTGAGGAAGCATACCAGTATTGTTATCAATAAATATTTTTTATGATAAAGTTCTTTATTCAATCCTTTCGATCCTTTCGTAATTGCAAGACTTGCAACACTGAGTAACACTTAGTGTTACACCATAAAAGAGTTGAACCTTATTGAAAATGAGCAGGGCCGTCCAGAGCCAAGCCGGGCCCCGGGGATAAAGACTCGACCGGGCCCCCCCCCCCGGTCAATAAAAGCATTTTTTCTAATTTGCATATTAGTACGTAAAAGGCCCACGGGCGGGCCCGGGCCCCCTTGGGCCCCGGGCCCCGGGGATTTTGCCCCCCCTGCCCCCCCCTCTGGACGGCCCTGAAAATGAGTCAAAAATGTCAACCATTCATGCAACAGCCAGTTGCAACTGGAAGGCATAGGCAGACAGAATCGATAGTTTACGGATCAATAATTGATGGATTGTATAATTATTATCCAAGTTCCTTCAATGCTTGTTTCTCTAGCGCATAGTTAGGAGTATCGTGGAAAATAATGTGCAAGGCGTTAAGCATGGATCCACCATAATTTTAGTTAATTCTCTTTCGCAATTTGGAGCGTATCTACAATGGCAGTGCAGGTATTGTTCCTAGATGAGGGAGAGTTGGGCTGAACTGGCCAAGAATTTCTTACCGGAACCCAATTGGTGATTGCTAATGGTGAGGCAATTACCATTCTGCCTTCCTTTCCCAGCATAGGGTAGTTGAAACCATCTTCTGTCTATCATAAATATTTAAACAAAGTAATAGGTAAAGCATTTCCTAAGTCAAGAATTTCTCTATTCGGAAAATTTCTCAATGGAAAATACTCAATTTTATTAGGGAAATTCTCAATTCGGTTTATAAAATCCTCAATTTTATTTGGGAAATTCTCAAATTAGTTCGGAAAATTCTCAATTCGACTTGGAAATGCTATATTTATCTAAACATTGATAAAATATTTGGATTTCAAAAATGAAAGAAGTAATAAGTATTAATTATCGACTTGCCAAAATTTTATCTAGGCAAGTACATAGGTACCTACTAACCTAAAGTCTCCGTGATGGAAATTGCCCAATTGAGATGTAGCGTTCGAGTCAAGTGCCCGTGGACAAGTGGTGTCAGCCATGTTAAAAATAAATGGAACGACGGAAGCGAAAGTAGTCACGAATCGACAGAACATGAATTACCTTTCAAATTGAAAGCTTTGAGGCACCGTTGGGAGGGAAAAGTCGTGTGTTGTACTGCGGCTGTCAAACTGGACGCGTCTGTTCGAATCGTCAATGGAGAGCTTACTCCAATAAAATATTAGGTTCTTATTCTAAAAATGAATTCAAATCATTACTTAACTCACAGTCCAAACACTCACGTCCAAACTTACCGCAATAGAAACAAACTTATGGAAAGTTACTTTTTTAGTTCGACCAATATCATAATTACTTAATACGTTTAGGTAAGTCAGTATTTAAAACACTTCCTTTGCATAGGAGCAGCTCTATGCGCCAGCACTAACTTTGCACATTTTATTGGTCGATTTCAGAAAAACAAATGTTCCGTTTCCATAAAACTCGTATGGCATGAAGACGATCGCAGAAACTTAGGTACTGTCAATCTCAATCTCGATTTTCGAGGTCCGAATTTTAAGGTAACAAGCGAGTAACAAAGAAATTGAGACCTTCTTTCTTTCAAGGGAGTGCCGGCGCGACGAACGGCTACAGTGCAAAGGAAGTGCTGTGAATACGGCCCTTAAACTAATAGTCGAACTGCTCAAATTGAGCAAACAATGATAGGCTATGGTTAAAATAAATCGCTATTTTAAATCCAGTCACTGGATTCACGAATAACCTAGTGGTCAAGAGTCAGACTCATTCTAGCCACAGAGCGACCCGAGTGCAGATAGACTTCACACTGGTGTCATGAAAAAGTTGGCCTTATAAGTAATTTGTGCCACTCCTGGTCCGATAGTTTATTGATAAGCCCAACCAACCACCATCGATTCAAGTCGGAGGTCAGAATCCCATACAACACAATTTAGGTAACTCTTATTTTTACATTCCTACGATAATTCTTCCATCTCCGAGGTAAGTAAAACAGCATGGTGAATCAAAGTGAAACCCGTTGAGAGATTAGGGTTTCGAATAATTTCTAAGAGAAACCGAAAGCCCGTGTGAATACGCTTTGTTGACCTACGCTAGCCAAAGAGACTGCCGAGGCTCTTTTGGTCATTCGAATCCTTAGCGAAATGTTTGAATACAAATTCACAGAGACGTCTGAGAAGAATTCATGAATGGAATCTTCAAAGCTCAAGATAATCCTCCCTCAGTCATCCTATTGATAAGAGAGAGAAACTCTCTACACGATAAGAATTATGGGATTTTTGCACGCACACCACACTAGGGGAACTATTGGGCTGTTTTTTGAGGGCAGGTATCATCAATTTTTTGGGTCCCAAACTCATAGTCAAACTTGAACTCAACCTCACAATTAAACATAAACTCAAACCCAAAGTCAAACTCACAGTGATACAGAAACAATATCTCATAGTCAAACTCGCAATGAAACACAAACTCAAACTTATAATCAAACTCGAGGTCAAACTCACAATGAAACCGACACTCAAACCCAAAGTCAAACCCACAATGAAACAGAAACTCACCCATGATAAACGCCCATGATCTCAAACTTATAATCAAACTCGAAGTCAAACTCACAATGAAACGGAAACTCAAACTCATAATTGAAATCGAGGTCAAACTCACAATGAAACAAAACCTCAAACTCATAATTGAAATCGAAGTCAAACTAACAATGAAACAAAACCTCAAACTCATAATTGAAATCGAAGTCAAACTAACAATGAAACAAAACCTCAAACTCATAATTGAAATCGAAGTCAAACTCACAATGAAACAAAACCTCAAACTCATAATTGAAATCGAAGTCAAACTCACAATGAAACAAAACCTCAAACTCATAATTGAAATCGAAGTCAAACTCACAATGAAACAAAACCTCAAACTCATAATTGAAATCGAAGTCAAACTCACAATGAAACAAAACCTCAAACTCATGATTGAAATCGAAGTCAAACTCACAATGAAAAAAAACCTCAAACTCATGATTGAAATCGAAGTCAAACTCATAATGAAACAAAACCTCAAACTCATAATTGAAATCGAAGTCAAACTCACAATGAAACAAAACCTCAAACTCATAATTGAAATCGAAGTCAAACTCATAATGAAACAAAACCTCAAACTCATAATTGAAATCGAAGTCAAACTCACAATGAAACAAAACCTCAAACTCATAATTGAAATCGAAGTCAAACTCATAATGAAACAAAACATCAAACTCATAATTGAAATCGAAGTCAAACTCTCAACGAAACAAAACCTCAAACTCATAATTGAAATCGAAGTCAAACTCACAATGAAACAAAACCTCAAACTCATAATTGAAATCGAAGTCAAACTCACAATGAAACAAAACATCAAACTCATAATTGAAATCGAAGTCAAACTCACAATGAAACAAAACCTCAAACTCATAATTGAAATCGAAGTCAAACTCGCAATGGAACAAAACATCAAACTCACAATTGAAATCGAAGTCAAACTCACAATGAAACAAAACCTCAAACTCATAATCGAACTTGAAGTCAAACTCGCCATGAAACAAAACCTCAAACTCATAATTGAAATCGAAGTCAAACTCACAATGAAACAAAACCTCAAACTCATAATTGAAATCGAAGTCAAACCCACAATGAAACAAAACCTCAAACTCATAATCGAACTTGAAGTCAAACTCGCCATGAAACAAAACCTCAAACTCATAATTGAAATCGAAGTCAACTAATGTTGTGAAACTAATGTTTTGTTTCATTGTGAGTTTGATTTCGATTTCAATTATGGGTTTTAGGTTTTGTTTCATTATGAGTTTGACTTCAAGTTCGATTATGAGTTTGAGGTTTTGTTTCATTGTGAGTTTGACTTCGATTTCAATTATGAGTTTGAGGTTTTGTTTCATTGTGAGTTTGACTTCGATTTCAATTATGAGTTTGAGGTTTTGTTTCATTGTGAGTTTGACTTCAAGTTCGATTATGAGTTTGAGTTTCTGTTTCATTGTGAGTTTGACTTCGATTTCAATTATGAGTTTGTAGTTTTGTTTAATTGTGTGTTTGACTTCGAGATTGATTTCGAGTTTGAGTTCCTGTTCATTGTGAGTTTGACTTCAAGTTCGATTATGAGTTTGAGTTTCTGTTCCATCGTGAGTTCGACTTCGATTTCAATCATGAGTTTGAGGTTTTGTTTCATTATGAGTTTGACTTCGATTTCAATTATGAGTTTGATGTTTTGTTCCATTGCGAGTTTGACTTCAAGTTCGATTATGAGTTTGAGGTTTTGTTTCATTGAGAGTTTGACTTCGATTTCAATTATGAGTTTGAGGTTTTGTTTCATTGTGAGTTTGACTTCGATTTCAATTATGAGTTTGAGGTTTTGTTTAATTGTGAGTTTGACTTCAAGTTCGATTATGAGTTTGAGTTTCTGTTCCATCGTGAGTTCGACTTCGATTTCAATTATGAGTTTGAGGTTTTGTTTCATTATGAGTTTGACTTCGATTTCAATTATGAGTTTGAGGTTTTGTTTCATTGTGAGTTTGACTTCGATTTCAATTATGAGTTTGAGGTTTTGTTTCATTGTGAGTTTGACTTCGATTTCAATTATGAGTTTGAGGTTTTGTTTCATTGTGAGTTTGACTTCGATTTCAATTATGAGTTTGAGGTTTTGTTTCATTGTGAGTTTGACTTCGATTTCAATTATGAGTTTGAGGTTTTGTTTCATTATGAGTTTGACTTCGATTTCAATTATGAGTTTGAGGTTTTGTTTCATTGTGAGTTTGACTTCGATTTCAATTATGAGTTTGAGGTTTTGTTTCATTGTGAGTTTGACTTCGATTTCAATTATGAGTTTGAGGTTTTGTTTCATTGTGAGTTTGACTTCGATTTCAATTATGAGTTTGATGTTTTGTTCCATTGCGAGTTTGACTTCAAGTTCGATTATGAGTTTGAGGTTTTGTTTCATTGTGAGTTTGACCTCGATTTCAATTATGAGTTTGAGGTTTTGTTTCATTGTGAGTTTTTTCGAGTCCGATTATGAGTTTGAGTTTTTGTTTCATTTAGTGTTTGACTACGAGTTCGATTATGAGGTTGAGTTTCAGTTTCATTGCGTGTTTGATAACGAGTTCGATTATGAGTTTGAGTTTTTATTCCATTGTGAGTTTGACTTTGAGGTTGACTTTGGGTTTGAGTTTCTGTTGCAATGTGAGTTTGACTCCAAGTTTGATTATGAGTTTGTGTTTCTGTTTCATTGTGAGCTTGACTTCGAGTTTGGCTATGAGTTCGAGTTTTTATTGAATTGTGAGTTTGTGTTTCTTTTTCGTTGTGAGTTTGACTTTGAAATCCGATTCATTGTGAGTTCCATTGTGAATTTGACTTCGAGTTTGCGTTTATTTTTTGTTGTGAGTTATTTACAGGAAAATATTACCCATTTAATGAGCCATTCGGACTCGACAGTGAAAAACGAAACATAGCAAAACGACTGCGGTGATGGTATTCGAAGGATCCTTAGATCCTTAGATCCTTCGAAGAGGGCATGGTGTTCCCGCAACGCTGCTGAGCCTTGCGTTTTCCAGCGAAATGTGTCATGTACTTCCCACTGGAGTCCAGCTCAACGTTACCATCACAAAGATGGTAATGTAGGTAACGTAAACCCTTGTCGAGTTTTGCGGGTTAGTTTATCCGCAGAGAAAGGATTTCGCTCACGACTCACCATCCACTTTATTGTTGTGGGTGACTGCGGGGATGTGCAAGACCATTGTGAATGCCAGAAATGAATTAAGTATACATATTTACATTGTGAGTAAGTTTAAATGGAAACTTGAATGTAAATCATATAGTGAAACTCAACGTGGAACAAAGAGTGATGGTTGTGCGGGGGAATAATGCTGAATCTAGGACTGTAGCTTGGAGTGAAACTGAGACTCACAAATTTGATTAATTTTTTTACTTTTTCGGCGCGGATATTCCAGATTTTAAGTAAGTATCGACGTTTGCCCTCCAATTTCGTACATTCTGAAAAAAGTACCAGAACAAGTCTATATTGAGACCAAGAACGTTCAAATCGGTTCATTAGTTTCAGAGGCTGTTGTTAGAAGGCTGTTTTTGTCGTTGTTGACGGTGAGACAAAAAAAAATAATTGATTACAATTTGTAGATGATATTTGTTCGTGTACGCTGAACACAATATTGTTCAGACCAATGCAAATACAGCACCGTCCCATCAGTATAGATGCAACTGTTCAGGTAGTCAATAAATCTGAACATATGATAGATAAGCGTACAAATAGTGAGTGGAAAATATTGGACCAGGTGAGAACAGCTGGAGGATGAAAGATGGTATATAATAGGGGGCGATGGTAGTGTTTCATCAATTCAGTAACATGAGGATCTTCATCCTGTTTCTTTTCTGCGCCCTAGTGGCAGTCGCATTCGCAGGTACGTCTACATAATGAGATTGAAAAATTATGTTAATTAATAAATAAAATAGGTAGTCCACGACTCCAAATAATTCCAATTTCATCCTCTAAACACAAATTTAATGATCACATTCGTATAGGAAGGTTAAAAAATTGGATTTTGCTCAACTTTGTACGCCACATTATGTGATTTATTTTGTTTTTTTTTTTGAAGTTGAAAAAATGTAATTAATTTTTTCATTCCCCTGTTAGTATTTACAACCCTTAGCGCACCTTTTGCAGATGGGAATATGGGCAAATTCGGTTCACAGCCTGGTAGAAAGTTTGATTCTGAAAATATTTATGGTTTCTCTTGAAACTGTCATCAATCCTCAAAGTTCGCCTCTTCCGGGGCGTTTGGGGGTTTTGGACCATCGAAATGATAACAATACCATAACCAAGAGTTCCATAAACGAAGAGTTTTTTCGACAAACCAAGAGTTTAATCCATGGATTGCCACATGCACCGCATAACCAACGAATGCTTTCAATTTTTCATGTACCAAAATTATTTGTCGATAGACTTAGGTGTGAAGAATCCCTTCTTCTTGTATCCTGCAATAGTTTGGTTGTAAAAGATCGACGGTGTAGAATCAATAGGTACTGCCCAATTCGTTTGCCATGCAATCCATGGACGCGTGATTTGCCAAGTTGCCACCAATCCAAGTTTTGAGATGTAGGCAACCCAGACGCCCCCAAAAGACACGATGCTTTGAATTGGGCAGTATTGCAGTTTCATCGTCGAGATACAACTTCATAAAATTAAAATAATAAATTGTCATCCAACTTTTCAGGCTCTTCGTCATCGTCGAGCGAGTCTAAAGAAAAGAAAGGCAAAGGAAAGCTTGGAAAATGGGAGCAAACTCTTCTTACCGAGTTGATTAAGAATAATCTGAGGGAAGATCGCCGACCGATTCGCCGTCCCAACCGTGGAGACCGCTTTTCGGACGACGACTCTTGGGATGAGAGGATACCATCAAGGCGACCATCCTACAGACCAAGCCGCGATGATTGGGACTGGCCTGAACGCCGTGAGGATTGGGACAGGCCAGAACGCCCAAACCGTGGTGATTGGGATCGCCCAAGGCCCCCAAGCAGGAGACCAGGCCGTGAAGAGAGGCCAGGCCGTGAAGACAGGCCAGGCCGTGAAGACAGGCCAGGCAGGGAACAGAGACCATCTTGGGAGAGACCGGGTAGGGAAGGAATCCCCAAACCTCTCGTTGAAACCCTTCCAGCAGCCATCGCTGCTGCCAGCAACTAATTCAGCTGTGTCGATTTCTATGTTGAATTAAAAATTGCTGTTTAAAAGCTTTTAACAATAATTCAAGTGTTTTCTGATTCTATTTTCCCCTTTTCCTTGAAGATTTCCAGAAGGTGAGTCAAAAGCCTGAATTGGATAATTTGGGAAGAAGTTGTGGAACCCTATAATTTGGATAGAAACTCAAATTGAAGGAATGGAAGCAGTCTAACAAACTCGTAAACTTTCGTGGAACAGACTACTTATGTTCCCTCAATTTGAGTTTCTATTCGAGTCAAAAGCCTGCCGAGTGAAATACGGACGTGTACGATACCGGTCGATAAGTCAAGCAACATGTTCATAAAATAAGCAAAATATCGAATTATTAACAGTAATACAGATATTTGAAAAGTAAAATGAGTTCATTGAAAAGGCATGAGAGGGCTTTTACCTGCTGCTTCTTCTGGGAATTGAATAATGCTAATGAAACAAATAGATGCATCAAATTGAACTCTCGATAAAGGGATAAAGGGGAATTTATTATTGTTAGGTACCTCGCCATCTTCAAATAATTGTTGAATTTATAGTCGTATTTCACTATTGCTGATGAGGGAGTTAGGTATTTATCCTGAATGATTAGATTAGATTTCCAAATTTCGAATGACAGATAAAGAAATTTCGGATGCGTGACCATACTTTTTTGGAGGCAGATCTACTAAGTGTTTTCCTGGTAATTACTTAATATCTTGCCGATAATCCCTCCTGAAGAATTGGGTGGTTCTAGAAAAAGGTCAATTTTCAGGGCCCGGAAATCTAGAATTTTCGTTAGAGAAAATTAAAAAAAAAAAAATCATGGGGCTTCCGACGGTTATTTGAGAAGTATTTGCTTCTCATGATCGAACTCAATTCACAATAATCGTTTCCAATTCACAATTATTTTGTACATTATTTCCAGAAATAATGTATCTATGTAATCGGTCGGGAAAATTTTTCTGGAAACACTTTTATGCTAAGGTTCAATAAATTAAACTAAAACTGAAACTGAAACCCAAACTGAAACTTAAACTTAAACTGAAACTCGAACTGAAAGCGAAACTCGAAATGGAACCAAGTTCCATACTGAGTATCGGTATAAGTTTGAGTTTAGGTTTCGGTTCGAGTTCCAGTTTGAGTTTGATTTTACTTTTTCTTCGACCTTTGACCTTATAAATTTGAGTTCGAGCATCAGTTTGAGTTTGAACCTGAGTACCAGTATCAGTTTGAGTGTCAATTTGGGTTTGAGTATCAGTTTGAATGAAGATGAACATTCCGACTTTCGATTTGAGCATAAGACTGAGTAACAGTATCAGTTTGAGCTTGCGTATCAGTAAGTTCAAAGTCAAGCTCAAAATTTAACTCCCAGGCATTTTTTATTCATTTATAAGTATACCGTATCTAATGGTTGAAGAACTAATTCAAGTTTTTACTCAGACCCAAGTGCGAAGTTGTCGTAATTCCTGCCAAAATATTACGTTATAAGTCGATTTTTCCCAGTTTTCAATGTTTCCACACTATTTGTATCTCTGTATCATTTCCTATAGTAAAAAGATTCACGGTCGGTGGAGTTCTGCATATTCCTTTCACCGGTGGAAATGATGACCGGCAGAGGAACTCATTAGACGTTCACCTGCAGAGTTGGTGGAAAAGCCTACTCACCCTTTGCCGGTGGAAATGATGACTGGTGGAGTTCGGTGGAGTAGCTAATCCCCCTTGGCTTGACCTCTCCAAGACCGTCTTAAGCGTTATTGGGAAAAGACCTTCGTTATGACAATAAACTAATGATATTATGAGGTCATTAATCTTGGCGTATAACGCTTAGATTTATTTTCAGTTTTACTATTGATTGGACCAGATTTACTCCTCCATCGTTTACTTTTTAAAAGGCTCGTGAACTGAACTGCATTTTGTCTAGTGTCTATTGGAAAATGAACCCTTGTGCTGTATTCGTAGGGGTTTCAAGGCTCGGAACGCAAATTTGCATCAGGAAAAATAAAAGTATTTGACTGGCGAAAGGACCGAATGGAGTAGTGTGTTATGCATAGTTATTCTCATAAATCACCGCATCGAAATTATGTCCACAATCTAATGATTATTTACTAACAGGTGGCACTAGCTGCCATGTAAATAACTCGTCACTCGTGCAGCAGGCGTATAACAATGAAAAAAGTAGAAAACTATCAAACGAAATCCACTATCATCACAATATTAGAGCAGGTGTTCAATCGCAAACAATAACAATAATGATAAGAAGTGATTGTCGGCAGTAGTATAAAATCGGTGGAATTGACAGTAAAGTCATCAGAAAGATGAAAATTTTTGCTCTGCTACTACTCGGCGCCCTTGTGGCGTTCGCTTACGCTGGTAAGTACGCTGGGGTTATAAAAATCCAAAATTAACCTACAACAGGTGCTAGTTATACGTTCATTTTCATTTGTATGTTTCTTCACTTGCATTTCCAAGAGAAATTCAGGATCTTCGTACTTGGAGAATTTACCAAATTGAATCGAGGACTTTACAAGCCGAATTCCCTTGGAAAATTGTCAATTTGGTTTGGAAAATTCTCTAAATGGTTTGGACAGTTTGCAATAAAGAAATCCTATACTTTCCTAAGAACGATTCTAAAGTTTCAGAAGTTTTCATGTGTTAGGAGATACTTATTTGATTATTATTTAGTGCAAAAACACATTTTCCCCATAGAAGCATGATCTTTAAACGAGTGAAATAAACCCGTTCCAGATTCAAGCGAATCGAAGGAAAGCTCAGAAAACAAGCTCAATGGCCTGGAAAGCGTTCTTGAGGATTTGCGCGAGAAGGATGAAATTGGAGATGACGACCGTCTAGTAGAGAGGCCAGGACGTGATGAGTCAGATGAAGAGGAAAGGCGCAGGCCCGGACGTGGAGGCAGACGCCCATGGCGTGATGATTCTGATGAAGAAGATAGACGCAGGCCCGGACGTGGAGGCAGACGCCCATGGCGCGATGAGTCAGATGAAGAAGATAGACGCAGGCCTGGACGTGGAGGCAGACGCCCATGGCGTGATGAGTCAGATGAAGAAGATAGACGCAGGCCCGGACGTGGAGGCAGACGCCCATGGCGTGATGAGTCAGATGAAGAAGATAGACGCAGGCCCGGACGTGGAGGCAGACGCCCATGGCGTGATGAGTCAGATGAAGAAGATAGACGCAGGCCCGGACGTGGAGGCAGACGCCCAGGACCTCCTGGTGAAGATAGGCCCGGTCGTGGAGACAGGCCTGAACGCCCAGGACGTGGTGGCGAAAACTGGCCTGGTCGTGGAGCCAGGCCTGTAGGCCCAGGAAATCGTGGTGAAGATCGGCCCGGTCGTGGAGACAGGCCTGAACGCCCAGGACGTGGTGGTGAAAACTGGCCCGGTCGTGGAGCCAGGCCAATCGAAATCGCTCAACCAGAATCTCTGATCGCTGAGGTTCCCGTCCCAACTGCTGAGGCCCCTGTTGAAGCAACAACAATTATTGCTGCATAGGGCACCCAACTGGGCGAAGGTGACAATGCTGAAATTACTGTTGAAGCTTGAATAATTTAAATATAATTTTTATTTCTATCAATGCGTTCTATGTTTGCGGACCAGTTTGGGTAGTATAAATTCTCCGAAGACCTCAATGCATGAAAAGCATAATCCAGTAATGGAGCCAACAAGGGTATTATCGCTTATAAGAATAGTAGGCATCATAGTTGGAACCATTCATCATAGGTATCATAAGTACCTGATAGGCAATAAAAAGGCAGTTTAGAAAATGAGCTAATTACGAAAAACTGTTTTTTTTTTGTGTGTTTTTTCAGATATCTAGTTGAGCGTTTTCCGCTTCCAATCCATTTCTAGTCTGTGCTAGCTCATTAGTTCTCCAGAACTCGGGTCCTGAACGTAAAAGAACAAAAGCTTTACAACAAAAGGTTGACGTTATATGGCGCATGCAAACATTCACTTTCAGCTCGGCTCAGGGCGTATTGCTAAAGCAGAAGAAAGTTAGTCATTCAGTAGCCAACAGTTGTAAAAGCCGAGGAGAGCACTGAGGTCCTCGAATCGGTGTCTTCGCTTGCACGAGTAGACGAGATTTTACAAAATATCATGAGTCACCGAAGTGGAAAATCTTTTCTCCGAAAGGGTACCTATAAAGCTGTTTCACTTTCAGCGAGCTTGAACCTGTGTTTAACGGGTTTTGAGGGCCTTACCGGTTCATTACACCAACGTTGCTGGTTTATCCTTCCTTGAAAAGTAAATTGTAGAAGCAAGATGGAAATCGAGGATAATTGTTCTAACCACTTACCTACTGCAGAACAAAAGTTATTGTAAGCAGGGGACCGTTTCTTTACAGCACGATAAGGTCAAGTTTCATTTTACATTATCTTATCGAATGGTACCTATGTTACGTTAAAGCACATGCTCGATTGTGCACTAAAATCGCCCAATTCAGCTTATAACTCCAGAACGAATAGGTACAGTATTTTAGCAGAATCACCTAGATCTTAAAGGTATGCTTGGAGCAATGAGGAACATGCATGAAAAAAAATAAACTGTTTTTTCGCCATAATATTCCTTCGTAGGCTTCGAAAGTGGTGTTATGGTGGATGACGGTTCGGAAAAGTGGTAATTAAAAGAGGAGGGAGGCTCAGTGAAATTTGCAGATTTGAAGTCGAGCGGGGAAATGACCAGCCGCAAGGTTACGCATCTTCTCGTGAACACCAGTGCAACCTCCTCCGAGTTCATGCGTGTTGTGTAGTGATAGGACGGGGCGATGTTTGTTTACCTTTGTTGATGAACTCAGTACTCGACAATATGGAATGGAGAAATAATTTAAGCAATTATTGCTTCATGCGGGGGTGCAGAAATAAAGACCCGGAGAAAATGGTGATCGTGCCGTCAAAGCCCGAAAGCACGAGGAAACTTTGGTTTAACGTCGCGAGGCAACAATATACGAGTGCGAGGCGTCTGGGTGCTTTTCATAAAACTCTTGTAGGGCTTCAAAATCGACGAATGGAATGTTCTCAGCCGTGGCTCTTTGGAAACCGACCAACAACACATTGATCCTTCTTTTATGAGCACTCATCACGACTTTCTTCCGATGAAACGACGAAATCACGAAAAATCCAAATAATCAAAACAAACAAGACCGTATGACGTCTTCTTCTTCTTCTTCTTCTTTTTCTTGATATGATGCCACTGCGCCATTCGCCTTTTGTCGTTACTTTACGTGCAGTCTCGCCCGCACAGTGACGTCACAATGCTATCCGCCACGTTCAAAAGGGCACTTTTCATTAGCGTTTTTCACCAGGAAAAATGTCGTTTTTCCGTTTAAGATCATCACTACATCATTTTCGCATCCTAAACAGCACCATTCTGGCGGAAAAAATGGATTTCGTTTTTCATGCATGTTCCTCATTATCCCTTTCAGCGCTGCCCTTCGGTGGGGCACATGACGTTGACTCCGCGATACCTTCTTCCATTAGTAACGTTTTCAATTCCCCGGTGTAGGATTCGAGTTATCGATCTGATCTGTGTCTATAGACGCTTTTCCGTTGAGAGGAACTCGATTCTAACTTTCGAAGACATCGCCTGTGAGCCAAGTGAACCTCCTTTTTACTTTTCAAAGCTCAGGGAAACCGGCGTGAGACATCACATGCAAAATTCACTACGTTCGAGTCCCCTGTTCGTAAATTTGACGAACTGATAGGGCCCATGAGATGTGAGACGGCTGAATGTCGTGTGCAAGACCATGAGATTTTCCGATCGTGTTAACCTGGTCACAATTCAAAATGTCATTGGTGAAAACATGAAGTACCCATTTGGGTTCGTGTAGAGGTCCTTTTAGCAGCCTCTAGTTTTTTTTTTTTTTATCGTATCTAAATCGAAAATATCACTTTCCAAGAAAGCAGCGGTTGGAAGACCAAATCAAGTTCGTTTCAGTGTGACGATGAGGTTGTATGAATAAGATGCCTCATCGCGAGTTTTGCCAAGGTTAGGAAGGAAAATGCTGGTCGCCAAAACGTGCTGTCATGTCTGCCGAAGTCATAACACTTTCTGCCAATTACGCCGACTAAATAGCGCCATGTGCACGAGCAAACAAGGCTTTTAAAACACGCTTTTCACTCGTAGGATAATTTCAGTGCGAAAACGAAAGTGTCCTTTGGTATCATCTGAAGAAAGTCAACCCCGGGGGTACCCCGGTGGGTGGAGGAGGTTGACTGGCCAGAGCTTTACGCGTTAGTTGCCGTCGCGTGTGGAATATTCAAGGTGAAATACCCGCGTCAACTGGAGCGAGTTAGTTTTTTTACCATTCCCAAACGGGCAGTTCTTGACCGCAACCTATGCCGAAAAGGGTTTTTTGGTCCAACGACCCCGTAACTGGCAATTATAAATACTCGAACGTTAATTAAGCACCTCAACGGCTTTTTGAGTACCACCAATCATGGTTCGATGCCTTTAAGAATGAAGTGATTACCCGATTTCGACAGTTTTACCGATATGCGTGGCATTCATGCGAACCAGAGTACGACAGGTAGTGCGATGGGCAGATGTCAAGTGGATCTACTGATTTCCTTTTGTTCCACCGAAGGAAAGTAATTTCCCCAGTTTTGCAAGGAGCGAACCAGACGGATTAGGCTGACAAAAGAATTGTGCTCGCACTTGCCATTTCGACTTTCTCGAATGAGGAAAAAAGTCTTCTTTGCAACTCGATAAAGGTGAGCGGCTTCTTCAAATGCATTGCTTGAAATCGAGTATTTTGAGTCATTGAAGGATGAGCTTGATGGGTAGGCCACCTTCTAACAGGACGATTGATTGGTAAGAAGGAAAAGTGTACCAAACCAACTGCACACATACCTACATGGTTTCCCAGACTTGATGTAAAAAACTAGTTATACTCAACGGAAATGGAACAAAACAAATCCAAATGCTTATTTCGTCCTTAAGTGCCCGTTTCCAAGATGATGTATTTTGAATATTTTGATTTTTAAATAGAATTTAATATTTAAGTTCTCGAGCTTCTGAGGAAAGCCGTGGGGCCGAAAGCGCTCATTCTAGGAAAGGACGGTCGATATCAACGTGGGCGATATTCATGCCTAATTGAGAATCGTGAAAACCCTTGTTTCAGATATCTAAATATTATTTTGATTTTTGAAGAGTAATTGGGGTCCTTATACCCATACTGGCCCCAGAATTGGTTATGAATGTACACTCAGCACGTAAGAAATTTAACGTTCAAACCTGGGAAGTCGAGAAACATTGTTTCGAATCGGGGAAATTAATGGTTTTCTGATGCACATGGCTTTTCGTGAGAAAATGTTAAAAACCATTATTTCGGGAACGGGTCAAGATAAAAAAATGCGGATGACGGCGTTTTGTCTTATTTTCGTTTTTGTTTCACCCAAATGAACGTTTAAACACCTAGTTCGGTTCTCTGTAAAACTACAAATACGGAAAGAATAATCCGAGAATATTTTTTCATTTCGAAAGTTCGGCTTCCCCAGCTCTGAGCAGGTGCATTGGGTGGATTCTTCAATCAGATCTCTACTGGACGTATACCATGTTGTAAAAAACGTTTTCTTTCAGCCGCAAACAAAATTACTGAGGGCGGACTTGCCATAGACGTTCCTCTGTTCCAAAGACCCCTCCATGCCGATACTCTCACTGAAACCTCAATCATCTGAGGTCATGAAAACCACGGATGCCCTTACAGGAAAGCTAGGAGCATCGGGATTTGAAAGACGAGTACGATCCAGCGCATAGGTTCGATAAAGAAGTCCCGTCGTAGGTTCATTTTGATGGTTTCTCAAAAGCCGGGGGTGGGCTGGAAAACATGAATGTTAAGAAATAGCATAGGAGGGAAAAACATTAAAATCACTCACCATGGCGACCCCAGTTTTGGGCGAACTTTAGGAGACCCCGATCTCTTTACTTCCTCCTTCGTCAGGAATATATCCTGAGGAGGACCGCGCGGCAGAAATCGCTGGAGCTTCAAATAAAGAGAAGGACATATCCGATGAAAAACCTGTCACTGGATTCAATAAACCAAACCGTACCCAAATAGAAGAACAAATATTTCAATTCGTTAACAGTAATCCGGTTTCGAGAATGTTTGGGTAAAACATTGTATTCTAAGATGAAGTTGGTGATGCATTGAGCATCCTGTTATAGGATTGAGTCCAGTTTGAATTGAAAGTTTCCCTCAATTCCTAATTAAGTAAAACTTGGGCTGATCTACTTTCAAACGAACAAGGAAAATCCGACAAAGAAATGGTTGAAAATTGTTAATAGGTAGATCGAGCCCATCAACCGTACCGCCATCAGCATTTTAATGGGTGTTGAATCTCTACACAAGATGCATAATGTTATTCTTATACGGCCTGCCGTGAAAGTAAAGCGGGCCGAAACGGAACTGATCCGAAACCAGTTGTGCGGCATCGGGCTTGTCAGATCATAGATGAAAAGGAGCCCAATCGGAATAGGTCCTTGGAGGAATCTTCATTCCCCAATCCAAGAATACGATTCGATCCTGTGAAACGGACTGTCGACCGACGTATTGACAAAGGCATAGGCAGTCGAACTGTGAACGTCTTTTTCCATGCAAAAGTGGAGCAGGTCATGGAACCAGTGGTTAACAGATAACCCAAGGTACCTCGATATCGTTGAACGTAAAATTTTGGGCCGGATTTATTGTAGTAACAATAATTTGAAGGCGACTGGGATAAAAAAATATCAAAAAACTCTACTAAAAAAGAACCGCTTAAAATACGCGTCCATGCCACAGGTTTACCACAAGAAAAAATATCCCTTAATAATTAGAGGATAATCATTATTAACTAATCAATGATTGAATCATTAATATTTTATAAGCTAATACCAATATTTTAAGACAAGAAGAACCGATTCGAGCGTTCTTGGTCTTAAAATCTTCGTTTTACCCTGCAGAATACGTGAATGTTTTATATCCCAATAACGTGACGTATATTGATTGTAGGCGAGTTTTAAAATTTGCATAGTGAGTTTTTCATATTTTTGTCCTTAACAGCCTCAAAAGTAGTCAAAATATAATCTAATAATTTTATGTGTCAACATTTACGTATCAAAATATGGAAGTATTGTGAACTCACCACTGGTTTATTATCAACTTAACGGCAGCAATTTTCTATGAAATTGAAAAATAAAATATTTTATCCAACTGGCCTTGGGGGTGAAAAATATTGATCTCTGAATGATTTTCAGGATTTTCCTTTGATACGATTTTGATACTAATCATCATAATAGGAGAGCTGGCGCAGAATAATATAGTCGCATTGCCAGCAGCAGCACTTTGAGGTTTTAACTCGATTATAGTGATAATGCCAAAATAACCCATAATTTTCCGATGTCAACCGAGCCGTCAGCGATCCGCGGCGGACGCGACCAGAGCTGAACGGAGCCTGGACGGCAGCGCGCGGCAGACGAGGAGGGGGGCCCAGTGGCCCCAGTGCAGACGCAGGAGTGAGGGTCTACAGCAAGTTCCTCGATCCAAACCACAGTTGACGCTTACTGTGCTTATGTGAGTCGGCGTCGCAACTCCGTGCCCGCGGATATCGTACGCAAACCTTTTATGGTTAAACCCGCTCTCGCGTGGTAGACATTTTGGCGATTTCGAAATTTCCAATTTTCCCCCGCAAAATTCGGTGAAATTATTTGCGCAAAATGTTCGGTAGTTGTCGAGTCGCAGTTTCGATCGTGATCGCGATTGTAGTGATCTCCACGAGTTCGGCCCAATTTCACGGAGGAGACGGACGTGCATTGAACACCACTGGAGCATGGGCTAAGTACAATCTTATAGTCAAACCGACAGCAACGGAACCGACCATAAGGACCGAAACGACGACGCCGACGTCCAATTTAACGTCACTAGTCCCGGCCGCGGATCAGGACCCCCGATACAAAACGAGCGTTCTCAAAACGAAGTACAACCATAAAAACGAATACGATCGCCCGTATATTAGTACGCATACCGTACACATCGATCCCTTGAGTGAGGAAGTCGATCAAGAATATCATCACACTCATCATAATCAGGTCGAAGAGGAGGACGATGATGAAGAGGATGAGGAAGATGAGGAAGAGGAGATCACTTCATCAGAGGAACAAGGTATAAGCATGGTCTATTATGAACCTACTCATAATTAGTATCTATTTTCGTTTAAAATATTCATTTTTTTATAATTATCATTTTGGTTTACATTCGTACGATGCAACGGTGCATTGATCACCCAAAAATCAAAAAATCTAATCGGAAGTTTGATCTCCTTCTTTTTACAGCATACATAATTTTTTCATGGGTATTGATCACGATACAGCCGAAGGAAAATACGATAATTAGATGACCCTAATGTTAATGGCCCTGGATATCACGGCCCCCCTCTTCTAACAGAGGAATACCTCCACCAATTTGAATCAATTGTAATGATGTAGGTACACTCTTGCTGCTTTAGCATTTCTTTCTCCACCCACATTGATAAAAAGCGCAAATGATCCCGTACCTAGGTATATAGAAAGGCCCGTTGTACAGAAGGATGCTGTCATCTCACAAAGAGGCCCAAACAGGCGAAAGTACTCGGAATTCAATTATGAAATTATGATTGTAATAAGGAATGAAACTCTCCCCCTCCCCTCACACAGTACTGTCGCCATTAACCAATTTTCTCTTTGAGGGCGGCAGGGCTCGCCCGGAACAACTCTGGCTATCGCATGGAAAGCAAACCCTATGAAACGGAGGTTTCTTCTCTTTTACTTTGCATTGGTAACCTCTGATTGAACTAGTAGAATCCAAAGTGTCATTACAAACCTGGCCTCACTGATCAGATTATCGATAAGCTAGCAAGTGAGAATCTCTCTCGATCCAAAACTCCTCTGGGATGATCTGAGGTTTTATTACTATAGTAACACACATGAGAGCCGAAGTGATTCACTTTTCACCGGCTTTTGCCTAATCATTATTGAACGGGCAATCATCCGATTGCGATCACCGATGGATTTCCTTCTATTGGAGCCTTTCCCCTACTCATTCAATGTGAATCTAGAAACTATCTAGATATTTCAGGCAAAGATCCAGTTTCCTAACGTGAATTTATAACTGGAGAGTTTGACCCGGAAGAAAGTGCGGATTGTCAATAAATGCCAATCAATATCAAGTAATACCAGTAGATCAAGTAATACCAGTAGAGTACCCTATACATAATGCTTAAGCACACTTGATAAGTGCACTTGACACCTCACGTGAACACATAACGTTACCACAAATACTACTTGATAGGTACTTTTATAGAAAGATCAATTGATATCAACTGACGCTCTTGACACTTGATATCAAGTAACATTTTTGACACTTGATATCAAAATAACATTCTTGACACTTGATATCAAGTACCACTCTTGATTAATGTAAATGTTGGTGGTGTTGACATTGATTTCAATTTTGATGTTGATGGCAATGTTACCTATAATGCTTCAATGGTATCAATGTTCTTAATTGAAGCATCTTAACTGAAAAATGGTCGACCAACTAAATTAGT
Organism: Nesidiocoris tenuis; assembly: GCA_036186465.1. Lineage (NCBI taxonomy): Eukaryota > Metazoa > Arthropoda > Insecta > Hemiptera > Miridae > Nesidiocoris > Nesidiocoris tenuis. The sequence continues at coordinate 6,720,399 of AP028915.1, read as the reverse complement.
TAGTTACTAAATATGTTAAACAACTTACAGTTGATGATTGACTAACTAATGTAGTTGTCAATTGTTAGATAACTTAATTGTGTTTTGACCATTTCTGCCACCCTCGTCCTATGCGCTGAAGTCGTCGCCATAATTATTTCTGCCAGCCTACCTGCGAGAACATTGATGACCACGTTTCATCGACCGTGCTGGCCAACAATGGGATAACAAAGAGCTATGAATAGGGTAAACCCCTCGGTAAAACCCCGTTGCACGAATATCTCCTTTTTAAAATTTTGCGAGTGCCTGAACTTGAATTATCACCAGAATTACCTCTCTATCCCAGATGATTTCCACATCTCTTTTCCTAAATTTGGGTTCGAAGTTACCTATTTGCCATGTTAATCTCAGGAGCCCGGAAAGCTGGAAAAATACAGAAGCAATGCAACTCTCTTCAATATGTAGGCTTCTGAAATAGTTTCATGCCTTAAGCCTGAAATCGTGCAGCATGAATTTGTAAAAAAGGTACTTTACGTTTACATGGATCTTTCATCATGAGTAGATCTATCACGCGAACGAATCTCTACTTGGTCAATAAAAGCCCATGTTCACTAATGACCGACTCGCCTTTCGTGAGTGCATTGTACTCATGTCATGATCATGGAAGTACTCTAACGTTCTATGGGCTCGAAGATTGGTTGAATCAATAGTGAAGCTGCCTCTGATCCCATCGGATTGATAGAAATACAAACTTACTGAAGAAAAATATAGAAGGTTTGTCCTTGTCCCATTACTGAAAATCGGCTGGGAGGCTCAGGAAATAATAATCGCTTTGGCGATTTTACACTTTTGATTTCCACGTGCCCGCTGGTCGGAAATCGGTGAAATCGGATTGATTCGGATCCGATTCATCCTTTGAAACCCCAAACCAAATTTTGATCATTGGTGGTCGCTAGATAATGATCTTTAGGTCACTACTCGTTCACAATCGTGACGAGTCGACCTCCTTCTAAAATTTTGATCGCCTGGAAGGCGCGAGAAGCCGGTCCTGCGTAACTGGATTATGCTCGCTTGGAAGGAGAGAGAGTATTTTTTGGTATTTTGGTAGCCTTTTCCTCCTCGGGATCTGAGCTGAGTGAATCTCCACGGGTCTACTTGTTAAAGTCGTATCGTGTTTCACGAGATCTCCCCGTAGCATAATGCTGTGCTCTCTTCAAGTACCTGCCTTATTCCTGAACCGTTATTCTTTTATTGCTCTGGGCATTACTTCAGGTTAGTAGGTGGTTATTGGTAAGATGACCGGATATCGAAGATCCCAAAGCGGGACGGAAAAATCTTGAAAGAAAAACATTTGAAAGACAATTTTCAAGGAAATTTCGAAAAGGGAAATTTTTGAAGAAGAATACCTTGGAGAAAAAAAATTGGGGAAACCCGGGAGGGAATAACTTTTGATGAAAAAAATGTCAAGAGAAAAATCATCAGGAGGAGAAAATATCATGGAAAAGGAAAAGTAATATCTCTGATACCTATGTCTTTCTTTTGTCAATGCAAAAATGTAAATATTAGATACCATCCGAATCGAATAGGTTCTAGCATTGAATCACTACTTACTCGAGTCGGGGGCGAGGATACAATGAAATGGTCGTATAGAAAGAAGAACACGACCACAAAAAGGAGAAATCGTTGATACTTTCGCTTGTTCGACTAGATATCGTATAAACATGAGAGAAGATCATCTTTTGCTACAGCAAGGATTATGGAATCGAACCGAACTACTAGACTGTTACAATCATCAATCAAAACTAGCATCATCAGTGACCTTTTACAGAAATCCGACCACCCGTTTGAATCACACATATCCGTGACGTGACAGTGAAAAATTATTCTACCAGTGTTGCCATGAAATGGTATAGTCACATCGCGATCCAAAATCGCTACTGTGTTGGACAGAATGTGGTGTTTTTCTGTGATTCTGTGTTTTATTGGGTTGTAATGGCTAACACTTCAATCACTATAATGACTCACAGACTTCATGGCCCTCAACTTGTTGAGACGAAATTTACAAGCTTTGAAGAACCTACCTTTCGAGATCAGAAAAGTCAAATCTGGCATAATATCTCAAAAGAAACTAGTGTGCTACCGACATAGTCCAATTAATCCTGTGCCAACGTTGAAATAGATACCTATCGAAAAACTGATGGAAGGGAAATTTGGACCATAGCTAGTACAAATCATTTTATACCTTCATAACAATTTCATCCTTGAAAATTCAACTGGAATATGAGACATCAGGGATTTTGCCCTGGGGTAGCGCAAATGTAGGTGATTCGTTCAGAAAATCTTCCTGAGTTAATTTTTTAAAGGATGAGGACTATTGATGCAATTTTTTGGACAATTTTTTCTGAGAAAACCCAAAAGTCTCCCCACTAAAATATGAAAGTAAAACATCACTCTAACCGACACACAGTTGTTACTTTACTCACATATCATTCACTAATATATAACTGTAACTACAGTTTGTGCATCAGTTCTATTGTTTTGCGTTGGTAATCCCATGTTCGATTGTGTTGAACGCCTTCTGCAGTCAATGAACTTTGAAACAGACCTGATCGATGAATTAATAACCACCTTACAAATAATTACTAGCTACTCGTGGTACCCTCGGCAATTTCCCCATTGTTGTTTTTGTTGAAATGCAACTCGAAAGTGCATTCATCGGAACCGATAATTTTTCACTTTCATGCTCAGTTGTGCAACTGATGAGTCCTCGCGAACGAGTCAGACGATGTTATCATGTACCTATCGTGATGTCGAAGACCATTCAGAAAATGGTACCTATGCTGTCAACATAGGCACTCCTAAGGCCACGGGCCTTCCGCAAGAAGGAAGGCCTATTCTGGAAGAAGGAAGGGCAATTCGTAAGAGATAAGAAAGAGTTTCATCTCGACTCTATCAACTTAGCGTGATTTTTCTCTATTCATAGGCTCGGCGTAGCCACAAAGTCGAAATAAAAAAAACTCGATGAAGGGGCGAGATGATTTTTCTATGCCTAAAAAGGAGTAAAAGATGTTATCAGTACCTACTGCCGCCTGAATGTATGTTTGTGACATCATGTCAAATTTACCTAGGAAGACTAAGGGCCGGTTTATCGATTCACGAATGCTAGATTAACCAATTTCCATGAAATTGTCATTATGGCGAACAACGAATCAATTATGCCCTAGATAAATTCAGAGCAAGCGTCTTCGGATAAATCTAGCTTTAAATGATTCGATAAACCGCCCTTCAGACTGGACTGACCTTCTAAAATGAAATGTAGATTCGAAGCAACTTCATTGTGATAAGTATGTACTGCATTTTCTCTCGCGTGTCTAATTTCAAATTCGAAACTGGCAAAATTTGGGTAATACCCCATCCAGGTTTGATGTGTACAGACGACCCACTTTGTCCAGAATTCCAAGCAGCATCCGGGTCCTATCTTCCCTCGGAAAGAACTGCCCCAGATGTGAGATGCTTCGGAATTATACTATTCTCCTTTCACACCAGAACAAATAAGCGGTTTCATCGCTTGAAGATTTGAGGCGCGCCTAATAATTTACTATGTTCCCATGGGCGGATTTGCCAATACCCTACAGAGAGTTTCAGCAAAACGTAAAATTGACGAAACCGTTAGCCATCAGTTTTCAGTTAGCCTATGAGAGAAATGCGGTAATCTGATTAGTTTTGCCTGCAACTCAGCAGCATTGCATGCAACCGTAATACTTGTAAGCAACTCCGGCAGTTACAAATCCTTTGACAGAGAAATATTGGGACGAATTTTATGGAAATACCGCTGAGGTAGCGAGGCTGCAATGCAACTTACCAATAATATCGGCCACTTCAAGGTGCATGATTTTGGCTAGTTATTCAATAATAAACTAGGTATTTTAATCGCCCAAGAAAAAAATTTTCTTACTCGACAATATCTGGTCGACTGCGATGACTTCGCTATTTCCTCATATTTGGAGAAATATTCAGTATCAGCAATGTTTTTGAGCAATATTTCAGCTGTTTAACTATTTTTGTCTGAAAATATTTTTATTTAATAAATGTCAAAACAACATTATGGCAATGATGTTTGATAACTGTAGGAATGCAATCCTATTCAAGAATTTGTACTTGAATACCTATGAAATAATATTAGACTAGTTTCCAACGTAGGTAGGTCGTGAATAGAAATTGGACAAGCCACAACTCCTGTGTAAGAATTTGCAGAGTTTTTCATTGTACCCCGAGCGAGACAGAGGAAGACGCATCGTCAATTTTTTATTTCTCGCCCTTTCACTCTCACGGGGGAGTGGGCCCCCGTTTAGGCTCTAGAAAACCGCAAATGACTACTGCTTGCTCACCGAGCAACAAATTGCGTCTGCTCTATGCATCACTGATACCAGCAAATAAGCTGGTGACGTAGATCTTGCGTATAGAACGACTGCCCGTACACACCTTGCGTACCACAACTTTCTTTACCACGCCCACCTTCAGTGAGATGAAATTCTCACGCATCGACTGCGAACAGATACTCCCTATTTCATTAGTACTGCAATGCAAAATGTATTCCATTAGTGTCGGTAACGGCCTAACCAATTGCCTTGGATAATATTAGGTATGTCAGCATTCCGATTTGAAAGCCACATATTAAGGAACAACGCTGCAAATTCTAGCACCGGTGTTTATTATTCACAAGCCTTGCTTTCCATATCTGATGCCTATTCTGCACTAATTGATGGATTAATTTTTTTCTCGATAGTACCTACCTATGTTGAAATGAAAGCAAACCTCATTAGATATAGCGCAAAAAAGAAATTTTTTTCTTGAGCGATTGCAATGGTTTATTATTGAATAATAGTAATTAACTAATAATAATTTGGCTTTCAAATTGTCATGGCAATTTTCGTAATGGTTCACAGACCCGCAGAAAGTGATTCTGAGCAAAGTGCGTGAATGATATTTTTTCTTCCTGAAACTCAAAAGTATAATCTATGAGTAACAAAAAGGCCCCCGTAGTCAAAAATCCGCTGAGGATAGGGAAATCGAGGGATAATGTTCCAACAGCATTGCGCCGCTTTAGGCTGTTCTTTATCTACGACCCATTTTTTTGGGAGGTTAGAATCCGGCACATCCCATTTTCTATTGAAGGAACAGCTGGAATTATGATAGTGTACAATGAGAAAGGTCCAGAGGTTTTTATGATATTTTCTTTTGTTGGTGTCGTGAGATTTTAACGTTGTTGTAAAATCAGGAATACTTAGGCAGTTGGAACCTCTGCTTTGGTGAAAGGATGGTTACAGCGAAATACGATTTTTTCTCGACTTAGGTCCGGTTTATAAACTTATCCAAAACTAGATTTATCCATGGACGCTTGAATTAACTAATTTCTAAAAAATTTCACCCTCGGTTTTACCCTCTTTGAAACTTTATACGTGGACGTTGGAGGGCTACGAATTTCATCTTTCCTGACGGAGTCTATGGTTCGCGTCCTCTTGAACGAAACCTTCAATTATGTAGGTACTGTTTTTTTGAAATGATTTGAAGACCGTCGCTGCTGGAAGGATGAATGGACGCTTGGATTGAATGGCGAATCAGGGGTCAGCTAACCCTTCACATTGACCCCTTGGAAATAATTAGAAAGTTCATTCCATTCCAATGTACCATTTTATGGTCGCAGTTGGCCTGAAACCTAAACCAAGGTCAAGAATGATACCGTTAACCTAGGTTAAGAATGATGCTTAGATCGTTAAAAAAAATGGTGGCTTCGTATTGAAAACGTATCGAGAGGAAATATATTGTGATAATTTAGTATATTTCTAGTTTTAGTGTTACAGTAGGTATGTATCTCAAGAGTTTTTTTTCCGATCAAGTTCATTTTATTTCATGGATTCCCTCTATTTTCAACTATGGAGACATAATTCTGTTATTTGGCAAATTTTTGCATAATATTTTTTGCACATATTATGTATCAGAATGGTAAAGAACTGCGAGAAGGTGATTTGCTCAACGAACATCAACAAAATAAAATGCCGCTCGAGGAAGGTAAAAGTTTAGAAAATCCGTCAACTCGCGCTCATCGATTGATTGGTCCTGAACGGTGGTGCTCCTCTTGTTTCGCTCTGATTGTTTCCGCATCCTTGACTTTGTATATACCGATGGATGATCCAGGCGTCTGGCGCGCGGCGGTGGTGTCTGCACCGAGGAAAGTGACAGTTTTAGGGCCGCCTAATCAATGGTAGATTATTCGAAAATCAATGAACAATCTTTTGGCCACTAATTTCTTGGCATTCAGCCAAAAATCACCTAATAAGGTTGGTTCTAAGGTGGATTATGCTGGAATTTCAATTTTTACGTGGCTAAAGTGCCAGGGCAGCAAAAGAAGAAGAAGAAGAAGTGATCCCCCTCTACGACTACCAGATCTCTACTCAGGGTTGCAGTTCTTGCACCATGCCGGTTCCATGTGCTACGAATTTTTTAAATAAAACTATTGCTGATTAAATAGTGCTACGTTCGGCTATCCACTTAATTCTATTTTAGTTAGACACCTACCTACCCCCTGTTTCTGCCATATCTGTCCTCCTGATCATGCAGAATGAAGAGTCCTAGAGGACAATGAGATCCAGAAACAGGAAGCCGTGAAGAACGTTTACCTACCGTTATCGAAGGTAGGTATATTCGTGTTCTCAGGGTTCACGATCCTATCAACAATATTAGAACCTAGTTCTAGGGGAATAAACAGTTTCAATGTCACGGTTAGGTACTTTTTTATCAAGATACAAAACTACCCACGATAAAAATAGAGCTAGGAACCTCAGTTGGGAAAAACGACACGGAGGAGTTCCTGTGTCTTTTGGAAGTCCATACTAAAAGCATACACCGAACCTATCATAGCGTAACGGTACCTACGTGTCAACCTATAATCGCAACATGGGTGAAAATGTTTTCTCTGCTCTCAGTCACATCCTTGCATATCATAAGGAAATCTGAGTGCACCGATGCGCTTAAAGTGAGGTCTCAAGTAGGTACCGGCAAAGAAAACGGAGTAAACTCGCATGTAACTGGCGTTTCTCTCTATCTCGATGATCTTCTCTATCGTCAGCTATTAATAATTGCACGGGTGTTTACAGCTTTAAACAACCAATTAGTGATCTACACACCGTTGGTCACCAGCGCACAGTGGTCCAGAATTCAAATCTAGCTCGACAAAAATCAGAAACTGTACATATACCACCAGATTTGGTTTCTTAGAGTTTATTTAGGTGTAGAAACGAAAAATAGGGTCTGCTTAGCAATAAAATGAAGTCTTCCTTAAGTTCAGCAGTGTTTAAAAGAAAATAGTCAATGAAAATCGGCTATAGCCACCAAATAAAAAAATGCTCATCCATTTTAGCACTCAGAGTCTCAAAACGAATTCAAAACTGTATCAGTATACTTGGGATTATTTTTGGAATAGAGAAATTCCTCATCCCAGATAATGGAATCCAAGAAATTTACGTTGTATAGGAACGTCACAATACTATCCAGGAACAACGCAATAATATATTTATGATACCTATCGTAAATTGAGTAGGTCACAAAAAATGAATTAATATGTGAAGAGTTTTCCTCCAAAACTGCATTCATCCACTTTCGAGTTTTGTCGATATCGATTTCATTTTTTCGATTCCGATTCATAGCAGCTTTGGTACCTATAAGCGATCGAAAATCGAAAAAACGAAATCGATATCGACAAAACTCGAAAGTGGATGAATGCAGTTATGGAGGAAAACTCTTCATATTATCTTCTGTCATCAACGGTAAAAAAAAGAGAAATATAATCAATCTTCATCAGAAATTCTATCATCATCCTCCTCAATTACAAAGTTGAGGGATTCCAGCAAATCGATCACATCTTTATGAAAACACTTTTTATTTCTTATTGGCACTCATTCCGGTCGGAGAAGTTACCAAGATCCCTTAGGACAAGGAAAAGATCCTTCCGCGAAAATACGATTTCTGCACTACCTGCAGCACAAAAAAATGCATAAACTCATTAGGGGCAGAAAGGGGCAGTTCGTTTTTGTTTTTATGGAGTCTTCAGAGTCGTACTCATAAGGCTTTGGCCTCAGAACCTAGTGCCAATTAGTGCCAATAAAGATATACCAACTGAAAGACGTCAAAACATGTAAAAAACTCGATAGCGTACTACACAATGAGAATAATTTTTTTTGAAATTTTTATTGAGGTTTTAGTTACTTCTTACCTCTGTCTGAACGATCCATGACGAATTTCCGGCTCATAGGATATGAAACTGATCCTCTTTCATCTCAACTCAAACGCTGATTTCACACTAATGACGGCAATGGCTTATCTCGCTAAACAAATGGTGCTGGGGTAAGGGTCAAGAAAGACCGAAAGCGAAACTGGCTCGGTATATGTAAGTTCAGACCTTTGAAAGTGCATGTATATACTTGATTAGTTCGTTTCTTTCCAGTCGGAAAATTATTTTTGTCGAGCTAGATTTGAATTCTGGACCACTGTGCAGCGTTTGCACTTTTTCCTGTTCTCAACGCACAGCATCCGACCCGGTCTGCTGAAGATCGTACGATCCGTCGAAAATACGGAACATTTTATGTTAGGTACATACCGGATTTAAAATGTTTTCATACATGCAATAATGAGACTAGGTAAATATTTTCAACAATAGAGCTCACCTGGCAAATTAAGCCTGCGTAAATTTTGAAATAAAAAAATTAAATTAATTATGGAGGAATTCAGTTTCTAATCAGGTATCACAACGAGTCGGTATAGTTCTCCAATTCACCTAACATCCAGGAACCTCAAGCTCGAGCTCAAATAAACTATATCAAGAGGAAGTCGTCGACACTTCTTGCCCTCGCCTCAAAGCAAATAATCGTGAAACGATAAAGCCGATGAATTCAATAACATGTTTTTAACAATAATTATTTTGTCTTTTGCGAATTTTTTAATCTGCTATTAAAGTGTGGTTGGCTGCGTTTTATGGTGGTCACCACATCACTCCCCTACCAAGCGAAATTTGATTTAGAGGCAGACTGGTTGATTTTATAGCCGTAAGAGTGTACTCGGTGGAACCAGTACCTACATTTGACCTCAGGCAGAAATTTAGTGTGTCCATATTGGGGTAATTCGTATTATATTAAATCATTTCCTTAATATTTTTCCTCTTGTCTTAAGCAAGGCAAAGCAATAAGATTAATAGTCACTTGAAAACATTAACCTAAAAATTATTCTCAATCCGTTTCGGCTTATGACCATTATTAAGGATAATGGGCCCCCTGTGTAAATGAGAACCTGGATGGTTACCTACCATCCGCGTTAATATCTAACCCAACGCGTACGAAATCCGGAATACATTTTCATAAAAGATCGACTGTGCGTGCGCAATGACTGGCCGTGCAGTCGGTCTTTGAAACGGCATTAACTGGTTAACGGTAGGTACCGGGTTGGACGTTCACGTACACGGACGTCCTATACGGGGTAGGTACACCTGAGAATTTTCTTCATAAGAAGCAGCTTAGCCAGGGCAAAGAGGCGGAAACTAACGACCCTTCAATGTTAAGCACCGACTCGTAAAATTTTCAAAAATATACAAAAAAAAATTGAAGTTGAAATTCGACCACTTTGGATATTTTTTTTTTTTTTTGTAAAAGAGGAAACTAAAGGAAATAATAGAGGAAAGTGCCCAAAAGTGGACCCCTCCCCAACTTGCTAATACTAAATTTTAATCATTGTAAAATAGTGTTCAATTGGTGTTTTCCGGAACTTTCCGCAACGCTCGAAGATGCACACTTGTGAATCCGCCTTTATGGGCGACTTAATAACGAACGTTCATTCCCACAACAATACAGAAACGAACGGAATGCCTAAAAAATGGAACCCTCGGATGGGGACAATAGTAGGTAGGTCCGTACGGTTCTGGTTTGTCGGACGTCAATTGCCTCCCAACTGGATAACTTACGACTGCTGGGCTATAGATCGAAACCTGAAAAGAGACGAAAATGGCCATAACAAGGAAAGTATGTTGGTGAGCGAATCGGTGTCGTTCGACTGTATCCCGGCTGTATAAACCTACCTACAATCACTGTTCGATGAAAGTCCATAGACAGACGGGAATACGCGGTATGTGAAACATTTATAGTCCCCGCCGGGGCTCTGCTCATTTCGAGCAAGGTGGAGCATGACAATGCTCATATCGCACATTCTCGTACAACAGAGACACCCGGCACTCTCACGACGAAAATGATGATAGCCCCCATACTTGCTCTACTAGGTACCCATTTCCAGGTTTAAAAGTTCCCATAGAAATTCCAAAATTTTTTCCTCCTTACTAGTTAAAATGCTGCCTTCCTTCTAAATTCCGAGTTTTCCACTCTTTTGAAAAGGTCTAACACTTTCTACGAAAAATTTTCAATCTTTATATCGAACGACCGTCATTAATAAGAACGCATAACTATGGGAGAAGTATGGGAAAGTATTCAATTGCCCCTATTCTGTATCTAAAATAACAAACAAACAAAAAACCAAATAAAGGATCTTGACCGATTTGAGCATCACAGGTGGACGGATGACGGAGACTCCGTATAAATGTGCCAGAGAGAAGGGCCCGTTACAGCATCCGAGACCGCCCAGTCACCATAGGTAGTTTACCGGCAACGAATCAGGGTCACAAGCAACAGTCGATGTAAACCAGGAGAGGGCAGTAAACCTCACAGCAGACACATGTGTTTTTACTCCATCGTGATAGAAGAGCGCAAGATCGGGCCGTAAACTCACATGGTTTCAATGCAATTGGTGAAAACTGCAGTTCTTCAATTTAGTTAGCGTTTTACTTAAATTTGAAACTTTTTCCGAACATCCGTTTCCCATTCATATCGGTAATGAATTTGTTCTATTCAGTCGACGACGGCGCAAAAAGAGGTTTCACATCAATCCCTGATTTATCTGAAGCTCAAACTAAAATCGAAACTTAACCTCAACTGAAACTCAGAAACTAAAATCAAAACAAGAACTAAAACTCAAACTGATTCTGATGCATTTGCTCAAAGAGAGACTCAAAATCGAACTGATACTGATACAAACATTCCACCTAAAACGCATAGGTACGTAACTACCCTAACTGAAACTCAAACTGGAACTAAACTGAAACTCAAACCCAAACTGATACTGAATATACACTTAATATACACAAACTCATACTGAATACACTAATGGAAACTGAAATTCCAACTGAAACTAAAACTCAAACTGAATTAAAACTCAAACTGAAATTAAACTCAAACTGGAACTAAAACTCAAACTGAAATTAAGCTCAAACAGAAACTGAAACTGAACCTCGAACTCATTCTCAAATACAAACTCAAAGGGGAATTGAAATTCAAACTGAAACTCAAACTCAAACTGAACCTCGAACTCATTCTCAAATACAAACTCAAAGGGGATTTGAAACTCAAACTGAAACTAAAACTCGAGTTTAATTTCAGTTTGGGTTTGAGTTTCAGTTTGAGCTTTAGTTTCGGTATAAGTTTGAGTTTGAGTTTCAGCTTGGTTTTCAGTTCCAGTTTCAGTTTGTGTTTGAGAGTGAGTTTCAGTTTCAGTGTCAGCATGAGTTTCAATTTCACTGAGTTTGTGTTTGAAAATGATTTCGTGGTTCATTTTGAGTTTTAGTTCCAGTTTGACTTCAATTTCAGTTCAAGTTCTATTTCAGTTTGAGTTTTAGTTTCAGTTTGAGTATTGTTTCAGTTCGAGTTTGAATTTCAGTTTGGGTTTTTACCTTCAGTTTGAGTTTTAGTTTCGGTTTGGGTGTTACGCGTGTTACTCGTAGTTTCAGTCTCATTTTGTGGTTCAGTTTCTAACTGAGTCTAGACTCAAACTCAAACCGAGTGTCTAGTATGACTTTCGCATCAGTATCAGTTTGAATAAGAGTTGACCTTTCTTTCAAACTTCGAATTCGAGTTACAGTTCTTGTTTTAGTTTCAGTTTGAGTTGGAGTGTCAGTATCAGTTTGAGTTGTTGGTGGCCTTTGAACATTTTCCCAGCTGCCGATCGAAATTCTAAAATCTTGAGTTTTTTGGAAATATCTTCTCCCGGATAACGTATGGCGTGACCAGGTTGATTTCGGAGTGGTGAAAAGGAAATCGTACATACTCATCTTACCTACTTCATCTCAAGAATCTTTCCCAAAGCAGCATTCCATCTGAATTGCAAGAAAGAAATGTACACTTTTCTTGCTTCCAGGACTCACGTGTAATGTTTACACGTAATGACCCTGAGGAGCCCATCAGGAGATTCAAATAGGTACCTGCCCCTCAAACTTTAATATTATTTTCCATCCTACCGGCAACGAAAATTCAAACATAATGGCGCATAATTACAGTTGGCCTTTCGCGCTACTGCAATAACAAATCCTTGATTACCGGCTGTGCACCTACATGAACGTTTCTACTGTTCTTTGATCGAGAACCCTCGTAACTTATTTTGATTATAGTGATTCATTTCGAATATTCTGCATCTGAGATGAAATCTCGAAGTTACCATGACACGAAGGGGACGAACAACTGGAATTAACCGGTCTTGTCGTTGGAAGGAATGCAGATGCACTATACGCTTTGCATTGCCAGCAGTTAAATATACGACACAAAGTACATATTCATTGTAGAAAGTACAATGTTAAGAAATGGAAAGGCAAGCAGACATCAGAGGAATAATTAGTAAGTAGACGTACAATAGCAAGCAAATTACAATCAAGCACGCCAACCTATCTTACGAATTAGAAGCTAAGGAAAAGCTACCGAAGTTACTATTTGGCTAACAATCTTTTGGCTGACTCAAATTTGGGGATGTTTGCCCATCGCCGCTTCTGATTCACTAATGAAGACTAGTTCAGACTATTGAGAATGGGTAATCAACAAACAATTGACTCGATAAACTGTGAACGATTATAAGAATGACTGAAGGCATTCAAAGCAGAAGCGAGTTAGAGCATTGAAGAACACGAGCATTCCCTTACTGAGAAACTCGTGAAGTTATTAGCATCACTCTCATGCTAATCCTTCATTCATTTCAGTTTATGGGGTAGTACGTGCCGGGATGATGGATATTATCTTCGGATCAGATTCGATTCCAATTGAATAGGAGAACGTGCACGAATTCCAAAGCATGCTACCAATGGATGGCTTAAGAAACCTGGCACTCGAAAATGAAAAACAGGAAATCCAATTTACATACTCTGACGTACATGAGCTGATTAGGTGGATGAGTGAATGTTTTGGTATGCTTCGCGGTTTTGGAGTTAGCTATCCTGAAAATGAGGGCCATCCTTTTATCAGGCCGCGAATTAGGTATTCGTATTCGGAATCGAGCTGGAAGTAGGTGATCAACAATATTGCACTCACGAGAGGGAATCAAGCTATTTACAGTGCGCTAATTGAAATGAATGATTGAAGGTGACGAAATGATGCTGAAATTTTACCGTTAAATTTCAGGACTACTTTTTTTGCACGATATTCCCTAAATGATACCTCACTTATTAGGTAGTTAAGCCGTTGGCCTCGCTCTACAATTGAGGGGTCTTCATCAACAAGGGGTTGACTCCATGTTTTCAAACTTTTGAAAAATCGTTTAGAAAATTAAAAATTAATTAAAACTGCTTTTCACTCAAGCCTCTTATTTGTCACCTGCCAATGCATGTTTTAGCCGAATGCCAATGGAAAATTTGCGAAATTCGTAATCCTGGATTCAATTTTGTTTTGTAGTTGACGTTTTTGCTCCAAATGTTCAAAACTGGAACTTCTTCTTAGAAGTAGGAAGCATTGAAGAAACGAATCTTACAAAAAAGTTGGTTTATTGAAGAAAAATTACAAAATTTGAAGTAAAGAAACAAGTTCAGACTTAATTAAACAGTATTTCCATTGTAACCTAACTCCATCCAGCGGATTTCTTGATAACTATCAATGGGAGGAAATTCATTGTTTCACCAACCGAAAGAAAGATTTTTTTAAGAAACGTCAGTTCGCTAATTTTGCTAAGAAGTTGGAGTTAACTCGTTCTTGCCACAACCCCTAAATATTCTAAGTTTATCCGATACCAGTGATGCATAAAATTTATGCATTTGATAATGCTCAATGCTTCCATATTCAATTCGTGAAATCTTAACACAAAATTTTGATCCCTTTTTAGGAAAATGATGAAATGATCAAAGATGAAAAAAAAGAAATTACATACCTGTGCAAACGTTTAAACCCACAAAGGCAACGCGAATGTACAGATATTAGGTATTGTTCAGTAAGTTGAGTGTGAGATCCGATTTTCAATTTTAGGACTATTGCAATAACTTCCATTTACTCCCTGATTATTATGGAAGTTGAAATGATGGCAATCTAATAATATTAATAGGAGGCGTCCTTGGATAAATTGAGATTGTAATAGTCAATAAATCAGCCCTAAGCCTGCCAAAAGTGAAAACTGCAGCAGGAGCACGACCTTACCGGGAGGGAACAATGCCAGCAGCCAACTACTAAGCAGGTATCTACTCAGAGGTTGGTCAGGAGTTCGTGACCTTTGCCGTTATCACGAATGGGAAATTCGTACCATGAAGTCCTAAGTGCCTATCTTCTACTCGGATCAGTGAGAGAAGGTTGAATTTCACCGCTAACAGATTGCGATACTAACGCATTAACCGATGCGAATTGATTGGCATACTGCACGTACACGCAGGAGCTCTATTCGTCTACTTATGAGTCAATAATTGACCCTGTTTGGTCTGAAATTGATTATTTCATTTACAGTTTGAGCTTTTGCCTCTATACTAACCCAGACACCTATTTTTTCAATTTTTTGTCCATTTAGGTCCATTTTTTTAGAGCTAGATTAATCCAAGGACGCTTGCATTAGATAATTTTCGAGAAATTTTCAGTTTGACGGTCAATGAAAGTATGTCCTCGGTGAAATTTAGTGCAAGCATCCTTGAATAAATCTATCTTCATATGAATTGAAATACCTTGAATAATTGAAATTAGATTTTATGGTCGAATAGATGAATTCTCTGCTAAAACGACGACCACTCTTAGGGATTATAACAGCTTTCATGTACCTACCTGATTTTCTTATGTCCACCACCATCCTGGATTCCCTTGGAGAGGCCAAATACGGAGACAGCGCTTGGGAGGATAGCAATAAAAATTAGGATAGAACGTCGTGGTATAATATATCTCACTCTCGACCTGCATGATTATTTTGGTGCTTAACACCTTAGATACCAACGACAATTCATCGTCAAATTAGTAAAATAAAAACTAATTAGATTTTCTTAACTTAATTAATGCAATGATTTTATTGGACATATGATTCAAGTAAATTTTGTTTCACCAGAAGTGCTGAAGGTTTTTCGCAATAGCGCGTGAGGGATGAGTTGCAGGAATCCGATAGCTCTCGCACATCAATGTCACGTTTGTTTGATGATGAACCCAGTGCCCGCCAACTGGGATACCGGCTTTTCGTCTGCAAAGACCGTTTTATCGATCCTCGATTTGGGGCTTCCCACTTTCTCCAGCCACTGCTTCATTTGTTGAACTTTCGTCCGATCTCCTTCCACATGGCCGATGACGGTACCTTTTGGAGTGTTCTGAACGAATCCGCTGAGCCCGAGTTCTTGGGCTCGTTTTTGGGCGAATTTCCGGAAAAACACGCCTTGCACTTTGCCGTGCACTTCGAAATCGACCGATGAAAATTTCGACATTTTCAGAAACGCTGGCCAATTCGGCAGTATGCAAAATGCTTACAGTAGTAGCTAATAACCGAATAAACGACTGCGTGGAGAGCTCGAAAGTCTGAAGGACGCCTCTTTAAAGGAGTGATAGTGTTGAGGGGTCGTCAAAGAAACCTGTTGTTGGTCGATAATCAAAACTGAAGGGGTGACTGCGCATGAATGATATCTAGCGTACCCTCAAACATTAGCTCTGCCTACCACTAGACTAGAATCCTGGAAAGGCTAATGAAGGGTTAAGGAAGCTGCCGAAAAGAGACGGGTTAAATTACACAGGGTGTTCCGAACTTGGTACAAAAAAATCCAGACCGAAAATGGGTTAAAACAGGAAAATGCAGTTGGCGGGTAGTGATGGGCGATACCACAAAATATTCGATACCAGTACTCGATACTAGTATCGAAACAAATATTCGATACTTCTCAGATATCGAAAGAAAATATTCGATACTGAAGAGTATCGAATCATATGAGTACTTTTTCATTTCACACACCGAATAAAATGTTAATAAAATAGAAATGACAGATTAAATAACACTATTAAGCCCTGAAGTTATTTATTTTACGTTATATTACTTTTCAACAAGGTTAACAGGTCATTTCTATGTGTAAAAGTTATTTACCTATAAGATCAAACGAATGTCGAAGAAGTGGTGATGGAGATGGGGAGGAAAACGACATCAACGGTGTCATTCACTGTCAAGTTCCAGAACTGCTTCCCTACTTCACGCAGGAATGTCAATTTGTCAACCATCTCTGGCGAAAGTCGGTCCCTTTTTTAAATTTTATTAGTAATTATAAATAAAGTAGGCATGTAATTATGAGACTTGAGATGAGAATTTGAGTATTTTTTCTGAAGTCGGGAAAAATACTCGATACCTACACTAGTATCGAAGCAAAACATTCGATACCAAATGTACTTGGTATCGAAAGAAGATATTCGATACCATACTCATATCGATAAGTATCGCCCATCACTATTGGCGGGGCATCATCACTCCATTTTTTGTCTTGTTTAACCCATTTTTACTTCCATATTTACAGAGTAAATGGAAGTATTGTTTTACACCAAGATCGGGGCACCTTGAATACCCAAAGAACCATCAGCATTTCAATTTTCGCGAGCAATTGTTGGATTGTTCGTAGTTACTTTGAAGATTTTTTGAGTATAAGTAATTTAAAATGCTCGTTTCCCGTTCTGTTGCAGATGCTGAACCGATTCGTTCAACAACAACTCAACGTTCCCAATCGATACATCACAAGGCCCCCGTCAAAATAGCAGTGATCGCCACTTCAACGCCCAAAACATTGAGCGGCAGTCAACTCAAAAAGAAACCGGGCAACAAAGGCGGCGTTTACAAACCGATCCATCGTCCTCCGCAAATGCCGACGCAACATCCCCAGGAAGTCATCGTCAACGTCAATCCGGGCGACATTGACGAGCACGAAGTCGTCGGGCCGAAAGGCCACAAGCAGAAAGGCGTTAAAAAATATAAAATCAAAGGATTGAAAAAACTGAGAAAATACATGCTCCCTCTTCTTCTCGCGTACAAACTCAAGTTCTTCACTTTAGTTCCACTCTTGCTCGGAGGCCTCGTACTGATTGTTGCATCAACTGGATTTGCTGGATTCTTCTTCGCCCTATTTGCTGTTGGAGTTGGACTGAAAAAAGACCATTGAAATGCGTGAGTGACTTTCTCGGAAACTGCGGACGGAACATTGTGGAAAATAGGTAGTGTTCGAATGGGTAACCGAAGAATATTCTCGAATTTCCTTGTCATTTTGGTGCCAGATATTGCCAGAGGTCGGAAGAGGCGCCAGCCACGCGATTGAAACGTCGTTCAGGCGCCGACGTCGGCTACGTCCCGCCAGACGTCTGAATGTCGTAAGTTCGGCCTATGGCCAATTAAAATCGCGCGGCTGGTCAGAAACTGGCAATTGCACCAATGAGAACGAGGATGCGGACCAACTACAATTCAGGTATCGTCTCAACGTGCCTCTTTGCTCAATTCAAGCACATTGTAAACATTTGTACATTTTTTGTTGAGAATTTGACTATGCGATAATTTATTAATTTATTTTAGGCCGATAGTTATTTATTGATCCACACGAGTACCTGTAAATAAAATTGTTAACATTTGTCCAGTTTTCTCCCTTGTGAGTACATTGGAAATATGGTTGAGCAGATTATGTTAATATCGTGTTCTAGGGACTTGGTGTTAAATGTTGAAATTGATAATAAATTGAAATTGAATAATGCTAATGCTGAAAAGAGTCAAATACCGTAAAACTATGAGAAAGTTAACGGCCATTTCAACAATTTGTAAATTTTTGTAACTACTCTGTATCACTGTAATTAAATTACAATTTTACCAAGCGCAAAGTAAAAAAAACGTGAATAATCGTTGAAGGAGGAAAGTTTACAAAAAAAACGTAAAAAATTTTTAAAACGGAAATATTAGCAAATTAAGCTAGAAAATCGACTTCTTTAAGGTATTATTTCCAAAGTGTGCAATAATCTCCTTTCATTGTTTTGGATTTCATTGTTTTAGATCCCAACCTACCTCAACACCAAACCACTTCGCGTACCTAAGTACCTATATTGAGATAAGAATTTTTCTCAAATCGGGGAGAAAATTCGGCCTTTAGTCGGCTGTATGCATAGTCAGACACGGAGTAGATCTTGATTAGAGCCCGGATCCCGAGAGTGGCCCGGTTGATTCAGATTACGATGGAAGAGGACCGAAAAACGCGGAACCGTCCCACTTCGTTCAGTTTTCGGACGCAGGTTCAAAGGCAAAGGAACAGCTGAATGAGGCGTCCCAGGGCAACAAAAATAAGGAGAAAATATCAAGGGCCTAGATAAGGCCAGAGTTAGAAAGGATGCATAATAATAACTCCGGCAACCAAGCACTTTCCACAAAACAGGTAGAATGTTTTTGGAATAAATTTACTTTTTCCGAATAGCAGCCGGTGTTTTTACGTGCGTAAGTTTTGTGATTCTAGGAGAAAAAATTGAAGCAAAATGATATGCGAAGTTATACTTGAGTACCAAGTAGGTGTATATATTATTGTATGTACTCCTATACAATAATTTTGACCAGGCTGCTATGAGAATGAAAGACGAGAAAAATCGCAAGGATAGTCGAAAGTGACTGAAGCGGCCGACTTAACGCCTAACTAACTCTTCTAACAGCTGGCTCGATGACTCTCCGCCCATTCTCTTAAGGGAGCAAGTGGGTTAATATCACAGTCGATATGTTACATGGGCCTGTTAACGAACCTCTGGACCATCGTGAATTTTCGAAACCTGTACATTATCACAGGTAGAAGGCAAAATTACGACAAGTGCCTAACATGTATTTTACGTAGAGGGTCAATCGTATTTGAGTACCTAGTGCAAAAACATGGCAGGTGAAAAATTTGTTTGCAATTGATTATTGCTGGATAAGTAAGTGGGAGTATTTTCATAGTTCTAAAATCAAAAATTGGGAGTTGAAAAAAATCTATAAATAGGTGCAATTTCCTCAAGTTACCTATCTAGATACTTGTCCCAAGGATTGGTTTTGCTTGTAAAATACGGGGGTATTTCTACTTGGGCAGGTACATGACAATTATTTGACAGAGTAAAATAGTATGGTAATAGTACCTTTCTCTTGCACCCCTTGTTTCGTTTAAAATTTGTGTTTTTTCCATTTTTTGTCAATTGAGAAAAATTGATCAATTTTAAGGAATCCAACTCCTAAATCATTATTAAGTTTATGATTTAGGGCAGGTTTTATTTTGTGTTCGAGAAGACGGGAAATTAAACGCC
Source organism: Nesidiocoris tenuis (assembly GCA_036186465.1). Taxonomy (NCBI): domain Eukaryota; kingdom Metazoa; phylum Arthropoda; class Insecta; order Hemiptera; family Miridae; genus Nesidiocoris; species Nesidiocoris tenuis. Next base: position 6,700,801 of record AP028915.1, on the reverse strand, counting down.
AAAGAATGTGAATTATTTATAATATGGGACTAAGAAAATATAGGTATTTAGGCACCAGTCCTATCAATTATAACGGAATTAGGAACCAATCTTTTAACAAAATTTTAACATCTAGGTCTAGCAAAACCAGCCACATCTGTTGATTGATGCCCTTCAAATACATATTTTGGTAAAATGGGGAGACTATTGTACCTTGACCACATTGTACCCTGAAAATTTTACAACTAAATTTTCAAGGTAGTGCTATCTAGCGGATCGGTTTACACTCTGGGTAATTCGTCAGTGTACTTAGATGTTCCTCCGTCAACACGTACATCTCCGTTGTGGCATGCTGCTAGTTTTTGTAATAAATTCCATCGGCGGAATATTGTTGATTTCTCAATTCAAAAGGTAAGTGATTGATTGTTCGTTCTGGTGTACTGTTAGGTGCCTCTGTAAACTAAAAAAAAGTTTTGGACAATTTGTGAGCGTTATTGTAAAAAACCAAACAGTATTTCAAGGTACAAACGTCACCCCTAATAGTTAAATCATATTATTACAATTGATATACCTATCTATTATCAGTCCATAATGGTGAAAATAATTTACCTAATACGGATGGGTCTCAAACTCCCGTTTGAAAAGCAGTGAAGCGTATGCAATTTGGCGTGAGGACACTTCAATAACTACATCATACCAATCACTCTATAAAAAATAATATGGAATAGTCAAAAATATTTTCTAAACCTAATGGGAAGAATTCGATAAATCAGCTATTACTAAAAAATAGGATAACAAATACATGCAAAGTAGGCAATTTGATTTGGGATGTTCTCAAAATGGTTTGGAAAATTCATAATTTAATTTTGAAAATTCTCAATTTGGTTGGGAAAATTCTCAATTCGACTTGGAAATACAACATTCTTGAGTATCAATTGCGTTTTTTTCAAGAGTAGGCACCAAGGAACGTTTAAAAGAACTCTACGTTTGTGTAAGTCATGGTGGATATTACTGATTACTTACTCCTTAAACCAGTAATCTCAGAGAAAGCATTACACATACCTACCTACCTATATTGCAATCTCTAAAGTTCGATCAGGTTAGTACCTAGTTACTAATGAATCAATTAGGTATTAGAGAGTTTTCGCAGTTACATTTCCAGATACAGCAGTTTAGTAAAAATGACGCTTCTTTTAACATAATAATGAGCTTAGTACCTCACTAACTTACAAAATTTCAATAAGTTTCTTGGCCAAAACATGTGATAGGAGCTCACTTTTTTTACTGAATTCGAAAAAAAAATCAAATAACGACCTTTCCCAATATTAAAAACTGGACTGTCTATGACTGACCTGATTAAACAGACCCAAACTTGAACAATCTCTCATGGAAGCCCAATTGTTGACTAGCAGTCCATAGCGACGCCATCTGTCGGGTGGCGAAGGAACTTTTACATATCTAAGCAATGGAATACTGATAGGTAACTGGGCATCCGACGATTCGTAACGTCGCCCCTGTTGGGTACCTAACTATTGTTGCATAATTTGAATAAAAAATTACAATGTTTTAAAAATCAAATTATACAACATCCTGTTTGAGCTATACTGAGGGTCGATTTATCAATAAATTTTGTATCGAAGTATCTTCAACTACTATTGACAACATTTACGTAGACGAGCATAATATGCTTTATATTATAAAATAAATGCTAGGTGAAAATAAATCTACTATGAAAGTAGCGTCAAGTGCATTGATAAACCGGCCCTGAGGATGCAAAATGTCAAAAACTGGATACGTTGAAATTATTACTGAGCATTGTCTGAAATGCTAACTAGTTTGAATATTATTCGTCATGAAACTGTTTGAGTCCATCGAAAATTCATGGCCACAGGTGAGCAGAATTTGTCTTTTATATAAACCGTGCGTATTTTATATAAACCGATTTCCATCCCTATAATAGTTATTGATCAGATACCGGCAACAAAGTACTTTTCTTATCTACTCAATTCGGCAGTGATTTGCTCGAGAGATTTGCCTTTCGTCTCGGGAATCAACAGCCAAGCAATTACTACACCTACTAAACCAAAGACAGCTGCTTGTACAAAGTTCACATAGTACATGGTATGATCAGTGGTGAATTGGTAGATAAATACAATAACGCTGTGCGATAACAGGCTCAATATGCCGGCTATCCCCCATAAAATTCCCTTGACACCAGCTGGAACCATTTCAGCTCCAATTGTTGGAGCAACCGACGATATACCGATTGCATTCGCAGCTGAGAAACCCCCCAGTCCCAAATACACAGCCCACTCGTACGATCTGATATTCCTCGACAATTTGTATTCTTTCAGGACGAAATAAGCTATTAAAACACACTGAAATATAGTCATGCTGATCATGGCTAGTATCACAAGAAAGCGTCTGCCAGTCCAATCAATCAGAACAGCACCGATTAGGGATGATACGAAGACAACGGCAGCAACCATCAGGGCTGATTGGTTCGGAGTCAAGCTGCAATCGGCTATTTCGAAAATTTTACTCATATAGTTACCGATGACGGTGACTCCGCAAAAGTTCACGTACATAATCATGAAAATCAATACGTACAAAGCTATTCTATTGGATTTCTCTCGCATCACAAGCCGCGGACTAAAATTGGGCCTGCGACCTAGTAGTTTGCTCTTTACGTACGAATCGGCGTCCGCAATCGGTACATTTTGGAACCAAGCGTAACTTTGAACAGCCTCGTTAGTTCTTCCTCTGATGGCATGCTGCGCTGGTGTTTCAGGGAACCAGTAAAAGCATAACGGAAAAAGAGCCACGGGGATCAGTCCAAAAGCGTTGAAAAGTCGAAAGTTGGTAACAGTGCCCAAAGCGTAGGCAAGGAGCGAACCTAGATTACCGGAAAACGTCAATAGAGATATGAGGGTGCCCCTTATGGAATCGCTGGACACCTCCGACATGTAAAACGCGGCTAAAATATCAACGCCGACTATTGACGTTGCGATAAAAAATCGTCCAATGTAAACAAGTATTGAGCTGTTGGCGCAAATTAAAAAAACCCAACCGACAATGCTCATGGCTGCTTGCAAGTAACAGCTGACTTTCGTCCCCCATTTGATGAGCGCGTACACGACGATTATCGCGGATGCGATTCCGGCATATTGAGCTATGGAAACCAAAACGTTGATTTGTGAGTCGTCCATTTTGCCGACTGGGCTATCGGCCGATTGCAACAGTGATATCATCGGTGACGACCAGCTGCTGGCCACACCTTTTGAAAGACACAGGAACGACACTGTAACATGAAAAAATCCATGTATAGTTCGAGAGAGGGGTGGAAACGCACCACTGTATCAAATTTTGTTAATCAATTTAAAATAAAATTTCTTGACAAAAACTCTTTAATTTTCCAGCAATTCCTGATGTCTTGATTCCTGGGGAGCATCTGATTTTACTTCGCTAGTCCATTGATTGTAGTATACACCTATAATAGGTCAAGTAACATTTAGGTACCGAAGATGTCGAATATTATTATCTCACGAAAAATCAACCATTTTAATGATTCTGAGGAAGTTGTAGAGATAATCTTGTACGTCTGGAATGGGCAACAGACTAGTCCAGTCAAATTTGTTGAAGTGTAAATCGAGAATCTTTGTTTTCCAGAAACAAACCTAGGTTGACTTCCTGACGTTTTTGATAGATTTTTCCAAAAAATATAAACTAGGTACCTAAAACTCAAATTTCGTAATTATTTATTTTATAAAAAGTTTTGCTTATTTTTCAAAAATTAGTGCAATCAAGTAATCAATTCTTTTGAATAAATCCAATTAATAGACGCTAAAATTTTATTCTCATAATAAAAACCAAAAGGTAATTTCCTTCTTAAAAGAGTTTAAATGACCTGATGAATTCGACCTGATTCAGTAAGTAGATTTACTCGATACTGCATAAAAAGAGTAGGTACTCACTGGTAATGCATGCCAAATACTGTTTTCGTTTTTGACATTTTCCGCCGTTTTCTATTGCCGTGTACGGCAAATCAATGTTTTCACTCATAGCGCACTAGGGAACACAGCAAACTCAGATCTTATCTTCCGCACGAACATTCAACGATTGATTAACAACTCACTCCCTCTTCCGCCGGGAATGCTATTTTATCGCCCCAGCTGTCAAGAAAGTAAATATGATTATCTAAAAATGATTCAACTGTATTATGCAACTCCATGCTCGAAACCTAATTATAGAATTTCCAAGTAATGCAATTTTCCTGGTGTTGGTCACGCGTCAGGTAAAATTGAACAGGAAACTTCCGATTTAAAATAAATTTAAATTTTCGACAATAAAACTACCTATGTGCAAATTAACCATTGATGAGTCCGTACCAGCTCTAACCTGCCAACAATTTGATTCCATAAACGCTCAAATCTGATGTTTTACCGGCTGATGAAAAATTAGCAGTGAGCAGATGACTCAGCACTGAATACGGAAAATTTTGTACAAATTTATTTTGCTTGGCCATTTCATAGATGGTATGAAGACTATCTTTAAATATTCGCCATTTTGGTTTCTTATGCGTAAACACGTGGGCGAACAGAAATTTGTCAAGAAAGTGGTTCTGGGTAAGGATGTATAAGAAATTTTTTTCTGAGCGTCCGTTCCGATTTTTAATTTAGTATCGAGGAACTTATTCCATTTCCTCGAAAAATATGGGAGTGAAAAATAGAAACCATGATTACCTATTACCCTCCTCACGTAGGTATAACTCGTAAGTGTAAACTGTGGAGTAGTTAATCTAACTTCCGCTCTACATCGGTGTATCTCAACGATAGATGCCTACATTCTCTCCCCACCAAATCTTGGTGACTTTTGCTTCCCATGGCCTTAGTTGCTATTTCGCGACCAATTTCAACAAGCTCAATGACAAAAATAAAAATAATCAAAAATAGCATAAAACAAAAAAATTACACCAAGCCGGTCAGCCTCAAGGACAAAGTTCTGGAGTCAATAGAACATCAAAACCGACCAATCAAGTCACGGAAAGAGCTGCGAATGATGGAAAACACGACGTTTGCTCTCATTACAACGTTGGTCGTCGTTGTGGCATTGCTTTTCATCGGATTCCGCTTAATGAACGGTTGCTGCTCCTAAAATTCCAGTGAAGATTGGACTCATACATCTAAACCTGACTAACAATTTCCAAATTTTGCCAACCAGCTGGTAAATAAAGAAAATAACCTATCAATCCAGTTGATTTCATCATCATCAAATTAATCCCTGAAAGGACTTGCCTCGTTTTACAAGAAAGCAAAAACCTCGCCCTTAGACTTGGCAGGTACATAAATGCATGTAGTACCTACTGTTAATATTTAAGAATAATAATTTTTAGTTCCTTAAATGTCCCTATAAGGAAAGCAATAGGAAAAAGCTGCAGATGGAATGTCGCCACGAAAGAAAGCGATCGATGACCGGCGACAATCAGAGTATCGACTCGTTATGGTATTTTCTGAACGAAAAGACCGAACTGCCAAGAAAGCCAAGAAATCGTAGTCATTTAGGTGCCTACACGAGTGTCCACAGCGGCACCTTCCACTGTCCGATCAAACCGCAAAAATAGAAGTCCAGTGGTCTCTGAGTGTCGCCGAAAAAGAACATTCTCAGGTACCTAGGAGAACTATATAACTCTGACTTCTTCCATCCAAGGCTCATTCGTGTGATGAAAAATGTCCAGGAAAGAAGTGAGCGGGATTGTTGCTTTTTTTGCGATTTGCGTAGGATTTGCGCCTGTTCGGACGGAGAATTCTTCACCGGGAACGTCCCTTTATAGAACTATTATCACCTGTAGCGAGGGTGATACATTCGGGTGTTTGAAAGACAAAACAGTAAATTTGATCTACGCTGCCGCCAACCGGGAGAAAATTCCAATATGGAACGACGCCATCGCACTCGTCAAATCAAAGGACATCAACCAGACAAATTTGAATGACACCGGGAGATCCTTCAGTGACGGCTTGGACAACTTTTTGGATTCACATCAGCTTCAATTGACGCTGCCGCGGTTTTCGTCCATTCTTGCTTCATCAGAGGGTGAGTCTTGTATTTGTGGTACATTTTCTTATGCGAATACAGATAACTCCAATTTTGGACTTGTTTTTTTGTAAAATATACCTAGAATATTTATAGTATAGAAATGTAGGTATGTAATATAGATATTTTATTAGATAGTTTTTTTTTTAACCCCTTCGTGAGTGTCAGAATTTTGAAAAAACGCCAATTTCTAGAACTTATATTTCTGGCGCTCTTTTGGCAAAAGTTGACCTCGAATTCAATGAAAACATAAACCAACAAAAAATTGAAAAAGTTACGGTAGGATTGCCCAACATCGAACAGAGAAACATCGAACTAGCGGCCTCTGTAGTCGGCGGCTTCAACTGGCATCTTCGTTACCAGCCTCATTTCTACCTGATACTTAGGCATGCTACTACCATAGCATTCTTCCCCAAGCCAATCAGCAGTGCAGGGAAGAGAATGCTCGCCAGATAGCGTGAGATGCCCAGGTCGCCCAAGAACGAGAATCCAGGAAAGATACCATCGCGCCAGAGGAGGCGCGATAGATTCGTCTTTTTTTTTTTCATAAAACAAATTCATACCCAATTTGATTTTTTCACTGAACCCAACTGGTTCCCAATTCACGTGCGCACTAAATTCTCCAAACTGGTGTGGTACATGTTTTGACAATATTTTTCATCGATGAATTACGTAGTGATGTAACATGTGCTACACTTGACGTTTGAAAATTTATAATTTTGTGCTAACTGCAAAAAAAATCATCGAAAAAAATTTACGCTACATAAAAACTGGAATTAGTGTACCAAAAATCGAATCGGGTATGAATTTTATAAAAAATCTGCAAGTCCAAATCTAAAATGGAAAAATTGGAGTTCCGATTTGAAAAAAAATTAAGTTGACTCTGACGCAAAAGAATTTTTCCTGAATTCTTCGCTAACAATCATGTAGAATGGCGTTACTCCCGTATTTTTATGTGGCCAAACAAAGAGATGCTGGAGGGTGGTTAACCGTTTAGGCCCTGACAAAATTTATCAATCCGATATCCAAGGAAGCTTCAGATAAAATTCACCATGGTGGTATTCATAACAAATTTGAAAGTAAAAATCTCATTGGAAATATTGATAAAGTTTGTCGATAAAAAGGTCCTTGGAAGACAACCTGTTAGGCTTTATTGAGGTCTTTCAAATATTATGTAGAGGATTTGGCTCCTATCATTTTCAAGGAAAGCCTTTCAAAAAAATGTATTGCACAGCTTATTGAGTCACATATTTTCCATGACAGGGTAGCCAACCGGACCCTCGACACGCAGCTGTCTTGTGGCAAGAGTCTAACGCCCCTACCATTTCGCTATAGGTCAAATTCCCTATAAACCCCGATTTGTTTATAATATAAACATATAATATAATATAATATAAACATATAAACATATAAACATATGGATATAATATAAACATATAAACATATAAACATATGGATATAATATAAACATATTTATAATATAAACATTCATGATATTATAATGAATAATAATTTCAAAATTCACTACTTTCAGGGAAAGGCAAGAAAAACAGAGGTTACGGACTCATCGCACTCACAATCGCCGGAGCGCTCATGGCGGCGGGAATGGCTGCGCTGGCGGCAATGGCAGGAAAAGCGTTGGCAGCTTCCATGGCAGCATTGGCAGTAGCAACTCTTGCAGCGATGAGGAAAGGTGGCCACGGCCATGGAGGGCATTCATCGTACGAAGTAATTTCCCTGCCGGCGTCTCACCATCACAGAAGTTTTCTCGATCAGCTTAATGGCAAACCTGCCTCGTTTCCAGAACAAGATCCCTACAATTTTGAGCCTATGGACGATGTAAAATGAACCGGTTCCCTGATAGTTTTGAAGCGTACATAATGGGAATAAAATGCCTGTACCCAACGAGGAATGCCAGTCAAATTAGATTGTGAAGGATCGATACTGGAATAAAACTCATTCAACCGACGAATTTAGCTTTTGATGCGATATAGTTGACGCTAAAATTTAAAGAATAGGTAATTGAAGGGTAAGGGGAAAGAACAGGAAATGTCCATTTTTCCCAAAAACAAGCTTAATAGCGCATTTTGTAGGAATTCAAAGGTACTAACCGTATACTGAAACTCCAAGGGGAAAAAAGTATAAATCTCGCCCTGAGAAGCAACGAAAGATTCGGTGTAAGGGGAAAAAACATAGAATTTAAAATACAAAACCTGCTTTTTCTCTAAAAGTACTTTTTGTGACATTCCTCGTTCCTTCCCCTTACCCTTCAGTTGTTCCTCTTGCTCACTTTTTCTCGGCAAACAATTCACTATAAGGCCAAAAACTATAAAAAATAGAAACTTGTCGTTCTGGCTTCTTCTTGCTTATCTGTGTTGTCAAAAGTCGTTGGAAGTCATGAAAATGTCTAACTCCGAAATTTTTACCCTTAGGGCCTCTCATGACGAAGAAGTCCGGACGTAAGTTGCGAACATTTTGGGGCAATGGTGGGAATCGAACCCTCAACCTCCTCCACTGTCAGGCCAAAATGAGGTATGTCATGCGAAAAATTGCTGATTTGTTTGGACAGCGATGGCAGAAACGAAGGGGCGACTGAATTAGCACGTGTAAATGTATTCTTTGAAAATTGATATATTATATGTACCTACTTATAGGGAACACATTTGGTGTAACATGCAAAATTGACTGAAATACTCTGATGCTGCTGATTTCATGGTCTGATCTCGATCACCCTTGAGGAACGTAATGTATAGCGATTACATTGCGATCCAAATAGTAGTTAGTAATTTATTTATTTGTTCAAACTATCGGTCAATTAATTGCGCTTCGCTTTATGAACCTGTATACTTATGTACCTAAATGTTGTATTATTTGTTTCCTGTTGTATTAGTCCGAGAGCTCATGATGATTTTGACACCTGCAAATTTTTTTTCCATCTGCCTGATGAACGTGTGGCAATTCTTACTCGGCGGACCTGAGGCGTTTAGCTGCCGCGGCCATTTTATATTTTATAAAAATCATGTAAAATTTAGGTTCCCCATGAGAGGCGTGGTTGAAACCAGTCCGAAATTGTTGGTTTATGAAGAGTTTTTTGGGGCAGCGATGCATATGGGTTGAAGTTATCAAAAATATGTAATTTATTTATAAAATAAAAATGCAAAATAAAATTAAACTATTTCATATTTTTTTAATTGTTTGCTATCCCTTATCTATAGCCCAAGATTGACCCATCCGTAGACTTTTGTTTCGTGTTTCACTAGCGCTTTCGCCAAATGCGGCTTTTTGCTAAGGATTCGTAAAGTACGAAAAGTCTGGTATATTGCGTTAAAAGAAGGGTACAAAACGAGTAGCAGAGACAAGAGTCCGTTAAAAATAATCCCAAATTAATCACTGGTAAAATTAAGGGCCGGTTTAGCAATTTATTTAAAGCTAGATTAATCCGATGACGCTTGCAATAACTGATTTCCAAGAAATATATATCTAAATCCAAGTCCTTGGTTATATAAATCTAGCTTTAAATGAATTGATAAACCGGCCTCAAGTCTCGCCCCCAACCTAACCCCTAGTCGGAATACTCAGTGATATCATACCGGTTTCATTATTGTCTAGAATTGTTTATTTCTCCGTTTCCAAGATTTTGAAATGACTGTTTCTTCTATAAAAAAGTAGGCTGTCCCCGGTCAAACATCCGATACAGACTGGAACTATTGAGAGCGAGACCTTTCTGGCATTGTGACTTTGGCACCGCGCCTTCCTTGGCTTAAGATTTTCTCATTAGTAATCCTTGCCAGGCTCGAGCAGAAAACCTGAAAGAAGCTCTCTATTGATACGTTACTTTCAAAACGTCCAAGCTCGCGTGTAACCGTGTGAATTTGCATGAGTGTCGGACTTTTGCCGTTTTCTGTTTGTTTTTGTGGGGTTTACCGCTAGAGCACACCAATCCGCTTTGGGGTTTTTCACCTTTACTTTGTTCGATACGCAAGGAACATAAACTAAGTTTATACTTAACAGGTTTTGTTGAGTCTCGATATCATTGCCGTTATTAATTGATTGACACTCATGAATAACGCTAGATAGGGAACAAATCCACAATGCGAAATCAAAATACGGAACTGGATTGCCGCTGGTTAGGCAAGACCAGTAGCTCTTTGGGGCCTAAGAATATTTCAAGTAAATAGGCCTGTATCTATTGAAACAATAAAACAATGCCTTAAATCGTAAGAGAGGAGGATTAATAAAAAGGTGGCACGACAGTAAGGGACGGTTATGCCAAAATAGCCAGCCTCCTGATAAGGAGATGATAAGGAAGTTGAAGGAAAATTAGATGCCTCGGACTGCAAGACGACGCCTCAATGCCTTTACTGACATAAAGGATCAAGACGCAACAGACACAAGGACAACGATAAACGCGGCCACAACCTATCCAAATAATTGAGATATTAAATTTGAAAACTATTATAAAATACCTCCCTACCTATATCTTTGTGGTATTTTTTGCAAAAAAAATTAATAAATAAGCCTGTACACTTGATAAAAGTGCATTTTAGAATGTAAATTAATATATGCCATGCCATAGTGGCGCATTAAACTAATCCCGGATTTCCTGCTCTAAGTAAGAGAAAGACGTCGTAATACGCTCGGGTTCGATGACGTACGACCGACTCAGTGGCCTATAGCTTTTACCAAACGAAGATTATGCAATGGAACATAAAGCTCGGTCGTCGGGAGGGAGGGAGTGACCAACGTGTAAAGATGTGCCCGAGTCGCAGGAACAGCAGGAGGTTCTGTTCCATCTTCAAGTCGAACCGGAACTAGCGCAACTCGTGGGCCGTACCGAACGTAATTCTCAGTTCCTTCACGTTCACGCCTACTACTTAGCATAAATTTTCTTGTGACACCGAACACCCAACGGCAGGGAAGAAGGCGAAAATTCCGTCAGATTTACCCGTCAGCCCTATTTCATGAAGAGATGTTTGCAAATTCATGTTGGTGCAAGTCTATTACCTGTCATCAACGTTAAATTACGAGTGTCCCAAAGCATAAACCTACATTTGAACAAATTTGAAAAAAATTCATGAAATGGAACCGAAACTCAAACTCATACTCGAACTCAAAATGTAACAAAAACACAAACTCACAATAAAACTCGAAGTCAAACTCACAATGAAACCGAAACTCAAACTCTAATCAATCTCAAAGTATACTCACAATGAAAAAGAAACTAAAACTCGTAGTCAAACTATAAGTCAAACTCACAATGGAAAAGAAAGTCAAGCTCACAATGAAACAGAAACTCAAACTCATAATCAATCTCGAAGTCAAACTCACAATGAAACAGAAACTCAAGGTCATAGTCAAACTCGAAGTCAAACTCACAACGAAACAGAAACTCAAACTCATAATCGAACTTGGAGTCAAAATCAAAATGAAACAGAAACCCAACTCGCAATCGAACTCGAAGTCAAACTCACAATGTAACAGGAACTCAGAGCCCTAGTCAAACTCTCAATGAAATAGAAACCCAAACTCACAATCAAACTCGAATTCAAACTCACAACGAAACAGAAACTCAAACTCATAATTGAAATCGAAGTCAAACTCACAATGAAACAAAACCTCAAACTCATAATTGAAATCGAAGTCAAACTCACAATGAAACAGAAACTCAAACTCATAATCGAACTTGGAGTCAAACTCACAATGGAACAGAAACTCAAACTCATAATCGAACTTGAAGTCAAACTCAAAATGAAACAGAAACCCAACTCGCAATCGATCTCGAAGTCAAACTCACGATGAAACAAAACCTCAAACTCATAATCGAAGTCAAACTCACAATGAAACAGGAACTCAAACTCATAATCGAACTTGAAGTCAAACTCACCATGAAACCAAACCTCAAACTCATAATTGAAATCGAAGTCAAACTCACAATGAAACAAAACCTCAAACTCATAATTGAAATCGAAGTCAAACTCACAATGTGAACCGAATCTCAAATTCGGAATCAATTTCGAAGTCAAACTCACAATGAAGCAAAACCTCAAACTCATAATTGCAATCGAAGTCAAACTCACAATGAAACAGGAACTCAAACTCGCAATCAATTTCGAAGTCAAACTCAAAATGAAACAAAACCTCAAACTCATAATTGAAATCGAAGTCAAACTCACAATGAAACTGGAACTCAAACACATAATCGAACTAGAAGCCAAACTCACAATGGAACAGAAACTCATAATTGGAATCGAAGTCAAACTCACCATGAAACCAAACCTCAAACTCATAATTGAATTCGAAGTGAAACACACAATGTAAACCGAAACTCAAATTCGCAATCAATTTCGAAGTCAAACTCACAATGAAACAAAACCTCAAACTCATAATTGAAATCGAAGTCAAACCCACAATGAAAAGAAATTCGAGATCGATTGTGAGTTTGAGGTTTTGTTTCATTGTGAGTTTGACTTCAAGTTCGATTACGAGTTTGAGTTTTTGTTCTGTTGTGAGTTTGACTTCGATTTCAATTATGAGTTTGAGGTTTTGTTTCGTTGTGAGTTTGACTTTGATTTCAATTATGAGTTTGAGGTTTTGTTTCACTGTGAGTTTGACTTTGATTTCAATTATGAGTTTGAGGTTCTGTTTCGTTGTGAGTTTGACTTTGATTTCAATTGTGAGTTTGAGGTTTTGTTTCACTGTGAGTTTGACTACGATTTCAATTATGAGTTTGAGGTTTTTTTCATTCTGAGTTTGACTTCGATTTCAATTATGAGTTTGAGGTTTTGTTTCATTGTGAGTTTAACTTCGATTTCAATTATGAGTTTGAGGTTTTGTTTCATTGTGAGTTTGACTTCGATTTCAATTATGAGTTTGAGGTTTTGTTTCATTGTGAGTTTGACTTCGATTTCAATTATGAGTTTGAGGTTTTGTTTCATTGTGAGTTTGACTTCGATTTCAATTATGAGTTTGAGGTTTTTTTCATTCTGAGTTTGACTTCGATTTCAATTATGAGTTTGAGGTTTGGTTTCATTGTGAGTTTGACTTCGATTTCAATTATGAGTTTGAGGTTTTGTTTCATTGTGAGTTTGACTTCGATTTCGATTATGAGTTTGAGTTTCTTTTTCATTGTGAGTTTGACTTCGATTTCAATTATGAGTTTGAGGTTTGGTTTCATTGTGAGTTTGACTTCGATTTCTATTATGAGTTTGAGGTTTTGTTTCACTGTGAGTTTGACTACGATTTCAAATATGAGTTTGAGGTTTTTTTCATTGTGAGTTTGACTTCGATTTCGATTATGAGTCTGAGTTTCTGTTCCATTGTGAGTTTGACTTCGATTTCAATTATGAGTTTGAGGTTTTGTTTCATTGTGAGTTTGACTTCGATTTCAATTATGAGTTTGAGGTTTGGTTTCATTGTGAGTTTGACTTCGATTTCAATTATGAGTTTAAGGTTTTGTTTCATTGTGAGTTTGACTTCGATTTCAATTATGAGTTTGAGTTTTTGTTTCATTGTGAGTTTGACTTCGAGTTTAGTTTTGGTTTCATTGTGAGTTTGACGTCGAGTTTGATTATGAGTTTGAGTTTAGTTTTTATTCTGAGTTTGACTTCGATTTCGATTATGAGTCCATAGGTGAGCTTTGGTGCCTAGCTATCTTATTCTGGGTTTAATCCTCAAAATTTCTTTCTAGTGTATGTGTGTTCTGGTTCTGACCTCAACTTGGGGCAACATGATGACCTCAATTTCCATATTGTTCACTGATTGGTGTATTTGGTGGTTCCTAATCCCAACCTATAGTTGCGCATCGTCCTTTTTTCGGGATCGACTGATGCATCATTTTCGTAAGGTTATTTAATTTAAATTCGAAGTGAAGTGTAAAAACATATAGATTTAATTATTGGTCTAATTTTGTTCTAAAGTGACTTAAAATAGATTTGGCAATGTGGATTCGAGAGATAAACTCCTTTTTACTGATAATTTCCACGGAAATGGAAACAGCTCGTCTCTACCAGACCCATCCTGGGAAGATGAAGCTAAAAAACTTGCCTCAGCGCCCGTTCTCATTTTCGGACTTCATTGGGCTGCGTGTTTGAATTCTTCCGTGAAGATATTAGAGTGGACCTTCCTGCTTGAGCTGGATCATGGACGCACTTTCCAATCCAACAAAGCGTGCGCAAGTTTAGTTTGTAAGCTAAGTACTAATTTATTCCCAGTCCAGCGGCAGATCCAAAAAAAGAATAAAAGACTCGAAGGATATAAACATTATGTATAATGTTTAACAGCATTATTTATACTAGGTATCCATTTTTCATTTTTATGGCCACAAAAAATATCAAAAAACCTAGGTTAGAAAAATTTTATTCTTGGGCCATTATGATGGTTATTATTGAATAATAAACTAGAATCGTCAGAGGGTCTTCCGACCAATAAAATTGCGATAGATCGTTCGAAGAGCGTGTGCCCGGCAGAATTGGGCCACTCGGTCGTTCAGATCGCCGACGACAACAAATTGGCTCAAAAACTCCGACTGGAGAAAGCACGTCCTTCATCCTATTCCTCAGAAGACGCCTACGATTCATACTGGCTCATCTCGCGCCCTCTGATGCAATCGAGTTTTCTCCCTTAGCTCCCCAGTGGTGACTCAACCAGCAAGGAGGGTTCCCGGATCCGGACGCTACTACTGGCTCGAAGTTCAGCCGGTCGAGTTACCGGCTCGTTGCTGTTAGATCACATATTGACATCAGCGAAAGTGTGTTCGGTCATCGCCCTTAACTGCCCCCATTTCTGCTAAAATCGGGAACCGAACCGAATTCCTGAAGAAGGGGAAGAGGTGATGTCGAAAATGCATTTTATAAATAAGCCAAGTTTGAGGTAATTCAAGGCCATGGTCTATTGGCGATTCAGATAACCGATGTGCGCTCTAGTGGCTGAGCGGTGGAACGAGGAATAGTTGGACTATTCCGGCTCCAGTCACATGGCCATAGACCAGTTTTTTGATGAGTTTTCTTTGATAACTCCAGATAAGGAGGTAACAATGGTGGCAGATCTATTTCTTATACTTACTTTTCATGCCTTGGTTCATGCTGTGCGGGAAATGTTTGGTTTGAAATTAGGTACTCCCATTTTAGGGATGATCGCCGGATATTTGAAGGGCTCTGCCAACGACTATTCAGCTGATGATGAATGGCAGGGCATGCGCGTTCCACATTCATAGCTTGCTTAGGGGACAGTCGCAAAATTTGTCTTAAAATCACTCGCATTTTGGCCCATGTTTGACCTCCCCCAAAGCGATTCGGTTCGAAAAATTCTCAATTTTTCTGGGAAATCTAAATCTATTTTTAAATGAGGCGTCCATTGATAGCAACTCCTCCGTAGATGTCCTCTAAGTAGAGTTGAGGCCGGGGCATATACATACCTAGTAGACTTCATAGATATTATTCTTCCAGTATTGCCAACTAATCTCCACAAATTTCCAAGGTACCCTCAACTGAAGAATGTATGTGATGCATACCTACTAAAGGTATCGACAAAAATAATAATAGACTAATAATTCCTCCCATAAAATTGATTGTCAAATCGCAGCCATTGATCCGGTCCGGCAGTAATCTTCGACCTGTGACCAACCGAGTGCGTGATCTGTCGGCATCATAAATTTCACGTTTCATAAGATCAACTCAGCTTTCTCGTGCTAAAACACATGCAGCAGTTGCAATAACAGTTGACGAGTAATTGTCTACGTTCGTTAACTGATGGCGAACTCCGAAGGAGAAAGTGCTATTACGTTTTGCGATAAGGCCATTCCGAATAGGAAACAGAGGATGTTCTCTTTCCATGTACCTTACGATCGATACAGATATCAAACCGGAATTCAACCATAACGTTAGGGTGACCGAGAGATTAGCGGATTACTCTCTCTCTCTCATTGAGCTGAAAACACTTTTTTGCGGTTAAGCACTTTTAGCAAATATGGAATGCCTACTTAAATATTATTTTTTTACATCGACACGTTCCATGCTCTTCTTATCTGGCCAAACTTCAAACTTTTTTCCAACTCCTCCGTCCGACCCGAGAAAGGAAGACAGCTATTTGGGACATAGTTTGAAAGTGACTAACATCGACGACAAAGGTATCGACTCGACGAGCCAGGGTTCAGAAGAACTCTCTTACACCTCTCATTAACAAGAGGACCACTCCCTGAGTTCACTCTCCTCTGTTAGCATTATTCGTTCACACTATCCATTCTTTGCGAGGGTATCACCAAGTGGCACGCGCGTGGGGTATTGAGTTGACATCAATAATCCACGTATGGTTCTGCCCATTCTTCAAAATGCGATGAGACATTGGGAAAAATAGTACGGAGATTTAATACTTTGGAGTCAAACTCAACAAAAATCGGCCACACACTATCCGATTGCTGGCTGTTAGGGGAGGTTTTCTTCCATAAGATATTTAGGTATTTCCTAGATTAGATATTTAGGTCTTCCTAAAAAGGAGTCGATTCTTCAGCTCGTTTAAACTAAAATTAAAAAAATATTAAATAAATTAAAATAAAATTGATTGCAAGTCCAAAGAAGAATAGAGTTTTTTGCTTCAACGTTTCTTCGACAGTAAAATGGCCATTAGACCCTTAAATTTTGGAATAATTTCAAAACAAAGGAAACAAAACTGTTGGAAAGGTTTGTAAAGTTCCCATGAAGTGGCAGCATTTTTGCAGCTTCGTAATATTGAGAACTCAGAAAACTTTAACTTTAAGAAAAAAAAATTGCCAAAAGTCAAGAACTGCTAAATTTTTTAAAATTACGTTTTTTTTTCGACGTGCTTAAACGTACTAAGACAAAATTGAAAACCCCTGAAACATTTCAGTTCAAGAAATTTGAAAAAAGGTTGAGAACTTAACTATGGCCATTTTCGTAAATGACGACAGACGGACACACAGACACATGTTCGGGAAATGATTCTGAGTAAATGTGTCTGAGTAGACATTTTTTCTGAAGCTCCGTTCCTATTCTCGATTTTAGGACGATTACAATACATACTTCCATTTACCCTGTAAACATGGAAGTAAAAACGCCCAAAATGTCAGATTTACAACGGTATAATTATTATATTGATTTATTTTCCCTGTTAGAAGAGAAATCGGATTTCGAATAGGTAGGTTCCCAGATCATCGGAAAATTTATTTATTGATTTGTTTAGAGGTCTTGCTGAAGGTTTGCCGTGGTTCTTACCAAAGAAGACAATGAGGTATAATATTTAATATTATACCTCATAAAATAATTTAGCTATTTCTGGAATGGCAGGTACTCGTTGAAGGGGAAATGTCTCTCAACTGTTACTTGTATTAACGGATATAGCGACTCGTCAAAAACTTGACCTACTTATTTTTTTCCACAAAATAGTACCAAGTGTAAAAGTGCATATTATGATTTATGAATGTAGAAAGTAGGTACCTATGTTATTCGAAAAGGACTTAATGGTGAGCAGTTTTCGTAGGTACCTGTTATAAAAATTTTAGTATTCGAATCTTGACATTTCGATGTTTGACGTTTCGACTTGTTTTCTTTATGGATTTCATTGCTGAAGCCAATTCACGACCCAATCATCGGTCGCGAGATCGGAAAAATTTATCGTCCTGACTGATCAAAGTGATCCAAAATTGAACTAAATAAGCAAGCCCACCCCTTATCCGTGTGATCCTCATCGGTGGCATCAAGTAATGCACAGCCATTCCACAATACAGTATGTCGAAGATTCATCAAAATTCGCCAAAACGTTTGAGCGAGGAATGAAAATTGCTTGCCCTCCAGTACAGCGAAGGAATTGAGCTTCCTGCGTCGGCGCGTCGTCTCATGCTGACCTAGTGCCGTCTAGGGGGCTATTGACCGTCAAGGTCTAATATCAGGTATCGCTTGTCATCGCCCATCGGCGTTGCGGCTGCAGAATCGAAAATCTGATACTCGATTTCAACAAATTTCGAATCGAATTACTCTTCTGATTTTCCTAAGTTTCCTGATACCTAAGTTTTCGAAAAAAGTTGTACCAACTATGCTCGTCTAATTTGAAGGCTGATATGCATTAACATTCGGAAAAACACGCTGGCAATTTCCAATTTTTTTACTTTACAGTAACTGTGGAGTACAAATTCTGGTCTTTCGACCACCGCTAAATATTTTGGGTAAATTTTTCGACGTATTTTGAAATGTAGGTATGCAGGAAGCTATTTTGGAACTAAGTATGTCGAAATTTATGAATTCTCTAAAGTTTCCAAAATTGATAAACAATTCAAAATGAATGTATTTTTAAATATTTTAAAACTTAAGGATACCTAACATTATAGATTTTCATTACTCATGGATCCAAATTTGTTTCAAAACTTTTCAGGAAAGAGTAAAATTTAAAAAACAATTATGAGGGTGATACTTATATAAGAAAATAGGCCATGTAACTTTTTTATGGTTTTTCAACATTGTTCAAAAATTTCCAAATTTTCAAAAATGTTTACAAAAAAATGTTGAAACTTTTTCAGGGAAAATGCTTCACTACGGTGGTATTCAGGTCAAATTTCAATGTAAAAATCTGATTTGTAGTGGGTGCTTCTTGGGATATCGGATAGATAAGTTTTGTCAATAAACCGGTCTGAGGACATTACAATTTTCAGGGGCGTCTTCAAGAGGGTCAAATGAAGGCCACAATGTCCGATTCGGTTGACAGTGGATGCGTCAAAATGTGTGGAATGTGTCAAAACGTAGAAGTACTATGTGAATCATGTTAAAAGGGCGGAAGTCCAGTGAAGTCAGTTTTTGGGAAATCAAAAAAAATGTTTTAGGAGTAAAATTTCATCGGATCAATTATATAGCAATTAATACTTGTCTAGGCAGGGCTCTTTTAAGGCCTTTAACATGAAACGGTGCGCCTGGCCGTATACCTAGAACCGAAAAATGCAAAAAAAAATTAAAATTGGCCAAAAATGGATTTTTGCTTTTTCAAAATGTCACGATGCATGTATTAGCAAGGTAAACATGTTCTCGGGTTTGTATTCATTGTTTACTTGAAAAAGACTTTCGCTTACGCAAGATGCACCAACCCGGAGACGTCGTACAGGGGAGGCCGGCAAACGTCGGAGTCTGAGGGGCGGGTCTTGCGCACGAGGGACGCGGGGAGGCCGCGCTGCGCCGCCGTATATAATAGCGAAGCGGGCGAGGGGATGAGCGCTCATTCTCGTTTGTCTCGTCAATCGGTTCACATTCGGCCCCGAATCCGTAATCACCAAAATGACCGGTTCCTACTTGTTTGTACTTCTTGTCGTTCCGGCGTTAACGTTCGCCGCCGTCGCCGACAATCGGATAGAAGACTCGACGTCGTCTTTGGCCGATTGCAGTTCGAGGCCCGACGTGACGACATGTCTCGGCGCGAGGGCTATCGCCACCCTTGACCGGGCAGCCAGGATGAACGACATACCGCTTTTTGAAGGTAAGTTCCGAAAAAATAATTTTCATTTTGAATAAAATTAATTGGTAACCCCGCAAAAGTAAATTAAAACGTATTAAATACAATAAAATTTTGATTTGTCTGAGAGTAGAGATTCATAGTAAGCAGATTACTAACAATGCCTCCATATTTTGAGGCATAGAATTTTGAACCAAATTGATAACATTATCTTGACTGATTTGAAGGCTTCTAAGATCAAACATCTAAAAAACGCACTACCTACCTAGTACTTACCGATCCAAGTTTTTGAAAACACCTAAAATGGAAAATCTTCGCATTCTGAAAGCCAACACTAGGTATAATATCAAAAAGCTCAAACGTTCAAATCAGTTCATTCTTGTGATGAGGGAAAAACTAAATTGAAAACATCTGAAGTGCAAACATTATGTAAATACTTACTGTGAGAAATCAAAATTCTACCCGAGCCATCATTAGCTTCACAAAAACTAATTCAAGAAATTTGAAAAAGGCTGAAAATTTGAAAGGGGATTTCCACTTTGTGTCTGTTTACTCGCAGACGCACAGAAAATCGATCAGAAAGTGATTGGCAGTAAAAATGAATTTGATGAGTTGAATGAAGAGATCTTTTCCGGAGCCTCCGATCTGACTTTCAATTTTAGGAAGATCACAATAGACGTACATTCTAAGTCAAACTTGGAGCCGGATGCAATACCATTCAACTGCATAGTTATGCTAATCAGAGAAAATTAGGTTTTTGTGTTTCGCGTTTTCGATCGATCAAAATGTAAAATAAACAAATGAAGCTGTCATAAAGCGTCGCTGGCACGCAACTCTTGGCCTACTGACTCCTGATGATCAAAGGCCGAGTAGAAATCGCTTTGATAAATGCGAATCGGCTGACAACTTTTGTTAAGCCTTCATCCATCTAAGTCCAATTGTGTTTTGCGCTCTCTCTCGCCGAAAAGATATCAGTGACAACGCTTAACTGATGACCACCCATGGAATGTAATTTAGTTGTGGGAAGAAGACCTAAATACTAACTATAAGAAGAAAAATAAATCACGAAAAGAAAACAAATAGAATTAAAAAAATGAAATGAAGTAAAATTTACTTAAATTATGTAATAATTAAAAGAATAACAAATTTACTTGATAAAATTTACTTAAATTATTTAATGATTAAAAGAATAACAACGATGAAAATCCTTCCAATGTGGTTTATTATCTTCATAAGCATAGGCGTATCGGGACGAATTCGGGACAATATATAATTTTTACTCTTGCTGTAAACAATTATTCTGGAATGCCTAATATTTTATAGGTACTTACCTTGGTTAGAATTTTTCGCTATTAATAGTAAGTTGGTAATTTATATTGGGCAATCAGTAAGTTCCTCCATACTTTTGTATGGCATCCTAGACCCAAAACATTCAGCTGCCATTCGGTTACATTGATTTACCTACCTACATCAAATTAATATTTTGATTAAAGATACTGTAGGTACTTTGATAATTGAAACTTAGTTCAAAAATCTAATTGAACACAATATTTCTGTGGGCATTTCCAAATCAAATTTAGAATTTTCCATACCCATTTAAAAAATTTCGGAACCAATTTGATAATTTTCTCAAACTCGAAATTAAATTATATCAAACTATTCATTTTCTAGTACCTATACCCTGGATTCAAATTTCACATATAGGCAGCGAGTAGTATGGATTATAACGTGGTTTATTTAGAACTTGTTATGGGTAGTAAATTACGCAAGAGGCGAACCAAAACGGGAGATCTGAATGCCGGTCGGTTCGAGCTCATCAAGTCTGTATACCGAAAGCCAACTTAGCACCCAATAATCTCTATACATTTTTTAAAAAAATTTAAAAAGCAAAAGTTGTCCGTCTGTTTGCTCATAACACAAGAGCAAGTACACCAAAGTACACAGCAAGTACACACTTAACCTATTAATGTAAAATTTGATGGGCACATTTTTTTAGAGATAATTTTATTTATCGATGTTTTCCAAGATAGGAAGCTTGCAGCTAGTGCGAAATAAAGAATTAACCTCTTCGAAAAACTGTGAACAATGTTCTTCATCATTCTTCTGCAGCCTAAATTTTTCTTTGTTGGGTTTACGAGGGAGTATCGAGGACAACGTGGTCCAAAAACTTTCATGATGCTTACAAAATAATATCAAGTTGAGGTAGAGCGAATGTGAATCGGAAATTGTACAATAACAAGGTCCCATTCCCCATAAGTTGGCATCTCTCAAAGATTAAGGCAATTTGCACAATGATTAAATTCTATCAAAGAAATTTCAAATTTCCAGGTGTGACTCTGGTCAAGGAGAATGATTTCAGAGCTGGCCGTGCTCTGATGACCCCCGAGCAAATCGAAGAATCTCTGCCCGAAAATAACGAAGAAAGGTAAACCCCTTCAATATTTGGTTAAAGTTATTCATCCATTATTTATCTCGATTAGTACGAGGGAGTCACCTCTTGTAGGTTTACTTTCACACAAATATTAACTGAAATCTATTTAAAAATGTTTTAAAACAAATAAAAACGTCACCTTGGATGTTTGTACTGTCATTTATTTTGAAAAAAATCAATTTTTAATCATACCTAATATTTTTTAACGAAAAATTCAAAATTAAAAAATATTTGTGTTCATTATCTTATTTTTACTCCAGTAAGACAAGAAATTGAGACACTGGCCAATAAATATTTGGAAAACAATTACAGGTCCAATCGCCTTCTCGATCTCGCTTACGACTCAGCTTTACGGTTCCTTCAGTCGCACTCTCTGCAACTTAAAATGCCCAGAGACGCCCCAGAAACCTTCCAGAGAGCTTTGGACGAAGGTATAATAATTCGATCTTCATTTCCAGAATAAGTAATGCATTTTTTTCAGCGTTGAATCGTTTCACGATTGGACAATAATTTTTCTTGAGACCCTTTTTCATTAAAGTTACCAAGTCTCGATCGTCTGAGCATTACCGTATTGAGCAGGAAATAATGTGAAATATTGAAACAAAGTTCCAAAGCTTCCCAGTCGAATAGGTATTTTCGAGCGATCTGGTTAACCCGAGTTTCTTACAATCAATGACAATACAAAAGTCATGATGTCAAGGACGTGAGCTTATTGTTCTTGGTATAGCCGCACAGAGATAATTAACTGTTTTCATTCGCACTCCAAAAAACCAAGCGGAGAAAGTGAAGATTACTTTTGGACTATCCATTGACAACGTGCGGGACTCGGTAATTAGCCATTGTGATGGAATAGCTCGGAGGATTGATTTGTTATTCGCCAATTTTCATCTCAATAGGCGTTCGACAGAGAAAGTCTTCCGAGAACGAATTCGTTTTCAATGGCATGTTGTCCATTAGCATACAGATACGTTTCAGTTACATGACATTTTTAAACCAATTCCGCACGTGAAGGAGACAATAGCTTGCCTAAAAGCCAGTCCTTACTACAAGCCTAATGAAGAAGCCCTGCCGGCGAAAGCGCTCCAGGCGATTCTATTTTCAAAAGCATCCCAAAACATTTGTGTATTCTCTCTTGGTCTCAAGACATTGCAAAACTTTCAAATCTCCATATCCGAAATTTGTCTTATTGATTTCCTTCCTCACGATTTTGAGCTGGTGGCTCCCAACTGACCCATTCCGGGCTTTTTTGTTCAACTGCCACCCTGTCCTCTCCTTTCTGCCCAACTGCCACCCGGCTTCTGCTTGGCCCTGTTCACCCGTTTTAGCTTGGCAAGAAATCAATCTTTTAAGTCTCTGAAGATGCAATCGGTTCCTAATTTACCCCTCTGCAATTAGTTCCGTCGCATCAATGAAAACGAGCAGATCGGATTCTACGAGAAACTTCCTCTTCCTTATCATCAATGATTAGAAATGTGCGATATGACGTGATTGGCCACTTATTAATAAGTTCACTCGAGTTTTCCCACGGAACGCTGGATCTGGTCTGATGAGCGCCTAGAAAACCGAGTCCTGCAATTAGTCCTCAGTCGTGCTTGCCTGGTCGCGTTACGTCAAAAATAATTATTAATTTAATTTTACGGATCAAATAGATTTTCAAGTCGGTTAACTTTGTTGATTGAAGGCTCAAAATAAGATAAGGAATAGCGAGGGCGTACCGAAAAGTGATAAAGCCCGATGGGACATATTCAGACCGCATCACACAACAGTCGTTTTCGACGTCCTCCCTTGCGTGACGGTTTTGACTCGCTCAATTTTGAACTTTTTTCATTTTTCAGTAGGATTCTTTTAATTTTACGACTACTTTCTATTCCACGGAGGTGGAACGCTAGTAGCCCTTCTGAGGAGCGAGGCTCGATCGAGTTGTGGTGGAACCAGGATACCGGAGCTTCCCCATTCTGCTCATCCGGATCGTGGAACGGTTCCATGGTTGCAACTATACGCACATGGGATTTGTGCCTCTGTGTCTTGACTGAGGAACCAGAAGGCACGAAGCTCATGCGCAAATGGTTGCAACCCAAGGAACCGGTCCTAGTTTCGGATGAGCGATTTTGGGAAGGTCCGGTTTCCTGGTTCCACCTCGCTCTGGGGCTGCGTCGACCTCGCTTCTCAAAAATGCTAATTTTTCAAAGTTCAATAAGATGTTCATCCAAACGAGACCTCCAGAATGTTGATATCACTTACTTAATAATCTGCGGACTTTTGGGTTTCATTTTTTTGAAATTTATTGAATGAAATTTGATTCAAAATTTAGAGATTAAAATTCATCGAATAATGTTGCTTCAGGCCGTGCCAAGCTGAAGAAGAAGATTCTCCCCATCGCTATGCTTGTCGGAGCTAAATTGGTGACTTTGCTGCCGCTCGCCCTTGGCGCTATCGGTCTCATGGCCATCAAGGCTTTGTTCATCGGCAAAATCGCTCTTGTCATCGCTGCCATCCTTGCTTTCCAGAAATTCTTCACCGGCGGCGGTGCTGGTATCGGTGGATTCGCTAAGGTAAATTTTTCGTTTGATACATTTTACTCGAATATTTCCTTCCTTTTAACAAACTAAGAAACCATTGGGAATGACGCATTTACGATTGGGTATGGTCAAAAATTTGAATTTCGTTAATTAGGTCAAACGGGATAAGCCAAAGATCGCCTCTGTAACACCCACAAACCTATTAGAACATAAATTGAATACGCCAACGGGACTCAAAGAAACCAACCTTTGGGCAGTGAGGAGGCCCAACAAAAAATCAATGTAATAGCCTGTACACATGGAAGTCCAAAAAAAATTAAAGATCACCCGAAACGAGGGACTGGCCTTGACATTGATAGCCGTCAAGAATCAAAGTGGGGCGCAGGTTCCTAGACCACATGAGCCGCAACCAGACAGGTTACAGTTGTCCTATAGTCTTCGGTACACATTCTGGAACCTGTTTGTAAACAATGTTGATCCGTTATCATTTCATCGTTTGTCGAGTGGAACCGAAAAGCCGATCTTATTATACAACAAGTTAGAAACTTTCCTTTGGACTATCGGGATCTGGAAAGTACTGTATGCTGGAAAAGGAATGGGGGCCGGATTAATTTATAGGTACACTATTTCAACAATGCTGAAACCAGGATGATGCGTAGGTTAGGTGCATAATATGCATAATATGCCATATTATGGCGGATGATATGCATAATATGGGCGTCTATATTATAGATGGAAAAGGAGGAGGGAATAACACTACTAACTTAATCAACACCCACATAGAGGCTTCACCTGAAATTCGTAGTTTCATCAAAATGATCCATTTATGGATTTATAAATCCGTAGCAAAAAATTTGTTAAGAAGAAAATTTTCAACTTTGAAGAAATCCGGTGTTTTTGTAGAATTTACAAAAATATCAATTTTTTATGTCCAGGCTCCTGCCGCTGACTGGAACTCTGGCAGCAGCGGATGGGCGTCGAACTCGTACTCCGGAAGCGGCCCATACAGGCGAAGCATGGAGGCCCACAATTTGGCCTATTCTGGCCAACAGCCCGCCGAATTTCAACCAGTCGAATCCAACGCTCAGTAAAACTCAAAAACCCACCTCAGTCCAAAAGCCAAATTGTAATTTATTTGTTCCGATTTTTCGAACAAGAAAGTAATATTGAAACAACGGATGTCCTCAACGACGTGTTAAGTAAACTCTAAGAGTTGCTGTTTGAAGTATTTGTTGAAAGAAAAATGTTCGTATTTATATTAATTTATTGATAGGTGCTCGAGATTAAACGTTATTTTTTACGTTTTTTATTCGGCCTCGTCGCATGTTATTGCTAATTACCCGAAGTTTCGTTCTATCCGTTGAAGCACTGATGGTTATTTTTGTTTGAAGCCACTGGGGACTACAAACTGTTTTAGGACTCTTAGGTCTTACATGGATACTAAAAATTGATAGCTAAAAACTAGAAATCTACCATGGAACAGACTACATCCATTCCCTCATTAACCGACTTCTTTTGAGTTTCTATTCGAACAGGTATGCAGTATTGCAATTTGTATTGGGCAATTCGTAGAGAAGAGAGATCTTCAAGAGAAGGTTGAGCCTTAGGACCTATTCAAATTACGATTCGGCTTATATTCAAACAAAATACGAAAATTAACTGTGAATTAGGAGTTAAATGAGTGAAAAGGCTGAATTTTAGATTTAGGCCTAAATGTCAGCGATCTGCCCTCTTTCACACCTGCCTCTAATCTAAAAAGCGCATAGTCGAATTCGTCAAATGAATGGGATAGTTATCGTGAAAATATTTACAGTTTTCTCATACCAAACGATCCGTATCCTACTATGTTATCACCATCCCACAAAAGATTACACCCATAGAAAACATTCTTCACTAGTTAAATGCTCTGTGCTGTTAGGAGAAAAATTCCAAATACGTTTTTGACAAATTTCTACAATAATTGTTATTACCCACTTTCATTATTTACAACTTTATGAAAAAATTCTCTAAATGAAAATATTTCGTCTTGTCGAGAACTACAACCTTGTTCAACCCGAACTTTGTTACCACACAGCAGTTCCGAGATAAACTCACTTTTTGGTAGTTGCCAGTTTTCAATTTTATGCTATACTGGGTACAAAAAGAGACAGGGACATACCCGGATCATAATGCAATCGATAGGTCTCAATGAACATTTTTTCAATACCTCAAAACCAATGTACAAAAATCAATATTTTGAGGCATGTTCCATCTGGGCTATAAGGTAGTTCCATAACCTATCGCATGTTCAAAAAATAAATTAAAAAAACTATAACAGCGCTGGATTACGATGAAATCTAGGATGCGCGAACCTTTCATTATCACATCCACGGAAGTACGTAGGCAAGTTTCTGCGAATGAGTGTCTCAATTTTTGGTACATTATTTCAATCCATATTGCTTCATAAACCGCTGTTGGGATCTCTATGCATGGCTTGTGCGCAAAAGACTAATTCATCATAATACTCACACTATTAAAAAAAATAGTTTTTTAGAAAGTATTGAATAAACGAATCCAGACCATTTTTCTTGGGAAGGTTGGACCCTGCGTCCCAAAGTTTGAAAACTATACCGATCAGCATCCGGGATTCCGGGTGGTATGCAACAGCTACTTATTGATGAGTCATACAAAAATCGAATCTGATCCACGACCTGACAAAACTCGTTTTGAACTTGCGCCTGCCGTATGTACAAGCCAGACGTACCGCCACATTAGAAGCGATACGCTAATGATGTGGCAGACATGGAGAGAAATTCGTTCCCGATCTTTGAACGAAAGGAGCAGGGGGTTGTCTTCGGGTAAGTCGTCAGTGTTATTTGAATGTGTTTGGAAGGTTTGGCCCACTTGAGACGAACCGAGAGAGAGTCCATTGTATAAGAACAGAGGCTGGGTTGGGCAGAAACGGTTCATACGCCCGAGCTGCGCAAAATTGGCGCAAACCGTTCGGAATGCACGAGCAGCCTATGATTTCAAATTCTGAATCGAAAATAAGCGAAGAAATTTGCCATGGTACTTATTATGAATGATATCAGAATACGGATTTTCTTTTTCCAGCCTGGCATCAAACGAATACGAAACGAATTGAAAATTGAATGCGGAAATGTAATATAAGAACGTATTGAATAAATAATAAGTGGCTAGGCATCTTACCTAAAACGGGTTTCCGTAATTCGTAAATGATGAGAGTACACCGGTGGAGCGTTGATTACGACGAATACGTATCTCACGGTATTCAAGTAATTACAGAAAAAAATGTTTTACTCTTCCTGCTGTACAGTTTGAACCTGAATAAGCAAACTGTTACATTCTATTTGAGGTACCGCGAAACCTATCTGCTGTGAATACGGAATATTGCGGAGAAAGTCCGATGACGAAAAAATTATTCATTGACAAAATTACCATTCTCCAATTAAGAAGCCCCCGCAAAATGATTGTCGCAAAAAGTGCTCGATGAATACGATATCGCTGCATTATTCGTTCGCATGAATTATATATGCGAGGGATCAATAGAAATTTGCATCTCATGAGCGGTTCTCATGAAAATGTCGACTAGGTACTTTTTGGGCGTTCTGCTAAACCCACCCGACCCGTAGGTAAAGCCTCGCCTGGTCTCGTTCAAAATTCAACCAACGCTAGTATCGAACAAAAGAACCAGTTGGGAGAAAGGTAATAGCCAATCTCAAAACTATCTAAAAGAGCTTCTAAAAATCTAGTATCTCCAGAACAAGATTAGGGCGGAAGTATCCCAAACCAAATTTGATATTTCGATTTTTCGTAACTATTGGCACAATTAAAAGGCTCTCAACATGAAAAATTGAACTCACGAACACCATATCGTACCAGCTGGGATTGGAACTTTATTAAACTCAAATGGAAAATAATTTGGTACTCCAATAGACAAGTGATAAGGCGATTTGGTCCCAGTAATACTTATCAACGATAAGTTATCATTAAACGGATGCCACTGTGCACCGAATGATATGGAAGCTCAGCTGATGAGGGCGTTTACGATGAAAGCGCTCGAGCTCATGAATAAATATTTCACGAACTCAACCTTCGAACTCAACTCTCAAACTGAACTGTTAAACCCAACCCACCAACTCAACTCAGAAGCTCAGCTCTCAAACTGAAATTTCAAACTTAACTCTCGAACGAAAATAACAAACACAACCCACAAACTCAACCAAAAAAGGTTTATTTCTTAAGAAAAATGAGCCAAAATCAATCCGCAACCTCAACTCAAAAACTCAACGTTCAAACTCAACGCACAAACTCAAATCAAAAACTCAGCTCTCAAACTGAAATTTCAAACTGACCTCTCAAACTCAACTAACTAACACAACCCGCAAACTCAACTTTCAAATTTAACTCACAAACTCAACTTTCAAATTTAACTCTCTAACTCAACTCACAAACTCAACCGACAACCTCAACTTTCAAACTCAACGCTCAACCGTAACCCACAAACTCAACTCAAAACCTTGACTCAAAGCACAAAGACAACTTTCAAACTTAACTTTCAATCTCAAATCACTAACTCAACCCACAAACTCAACTTTCAAACTTAACTCTCAAACTCAACTCAAAAACTGAACTCTTAAACTCAACCCACAAAGTCAACTTTAAAAGTTAACTCTCAGTCTCAAACTCGATTCTCAAACTTGACTATCAAACCCAATTCTTAAACTCAATCCACAAACTCAACTCAGAAACTTAACTCTCAAACTCAACCAACGAAGTCATTTTTCAAACTTAAATTTCAATCTCAAACCACAAACTCAACCCGCAAACTCAACTTTCAAACTCTACTCACAAACTGAACTTTCAAACTTAAATTTCAATCTCAACCCGTAAACTCAACCCACAAACTAAACTCTTACCAAAACCCAACCCACAGTCAACTTTCAAACCTAACTCTCAAACTCGACTCTCAAACTCAGTTCTTAAACTCAACCCATAAACTAAACTGAAAAACACAACCGTCAAACTGAAGGTTCAAACTACATTCTTAAACTTAACCGTAACTTTCCAACTGACTCTTAAACTGAACTCATCAACTCAACTTTCAAACTTGACTCTCAAACTCAACTCTTGAACTCATCCCACAAATTCAACTCACAAACTCGACCCGAAAACTAACAGTTTGAATGTATAGTTGGAAAGTTAAGTTTGTGGGTTAAGTATAAGAACTGAGTTTGAGAGTTAAGTTTGAGAATCGAGTTTGAGAGTTAAGTTTGAAAGTTGACTTTGTGGGTAGAGTTTGTGACTTGAGTGATTGAGTGACTTGTGATTGAAGTGAAGTTGGAAGGTTGACTTGGTGGTTCGAGTTAAGAGTCAAGGTTTTGAATTGAGTTTGTAAGTTGAATTGGAGAGATAAGTTTGAGAGTTGAATTTGTGATTTGAGATTGAAATTGAAGTTCGAAAAATGACTTTGTAGGTTGAGTTTAAGAGTCAAGTTTTTGAGTTGAGTTTGTGACTTCATATTGAAAGTTAGATGAAAGTTAGTTGAGATTTTTAGTAAATTTATTGGTAGAATTTAAGAGTTCAGTGGAAGGTTAAGTTTGAAAGTTAACCTTGATAGTTAAGTTTGTGGGTTGTGTTTGTTTGTTGAGTTTGAGAGTTAAGTTTGAAAGTTGAGTTTGTGGGTTGAGTATGTGAGTAGAGTTGGAGAGTTGAGTATGAAAGTTGAGTTTGTGATTTGAGATTGAAAATTAAGTTTGAAAGTTGACGCTATGGGTTGAGTTTAAGAGTTCAGTTTTTGATTTGAGTTAGTGGGTTGGAATTGAAAGTTGAGTTTGTGGGCTGCTTTTGAGCGTAGAGTTTGTGAGTTGAGTTAGTGATTCCAGATTGAAAGATAGGTTTGAGAGTTGAGATTTTTAGTAAATTTATGGGTTGGGTTTAAGGGTTTAGTTGAGAGTTGAGTTTGAAAGTTAGGTTTGATAGTTGACTTTGTGGGTTGAGTTTAAGAGTTCAGATTCTGAGTTGAGTTTGTAGGTTGAGTTTAAGAGTTCAGTTTTTGAGTTGAGTTTGTGGGTTGGAATTGTAAGTTGAGTTTGTAACTTGAATTAATGATTTGAGATTTAAAGTTAAGTTCGAAAGTTTACTTTGTGGGTTGAATTTAAGAGTCAAGGTTTTGAGTTGAGTTTGCGGGTTGCGTTTGAGAGTTGAGTTTGAAATTTGAGGTTGCGGGTTGGGTTTGAGAGTTAAGTTTGAAAGTTTAGTTTTTGGGTTGGGTTTGTGATTTAAGAATGGAAGTTAAGTTTGAAAGTTTATGGGCTGAGTTTTTGACTTGAGTTTGAGAGACCCTTATTGAATTTTTCGTTAGCCATTGTAACAGAGGTTTCAAACTGAATCAAACATGAGCTCTCAGCTGAGGACTATCTTGATTTCTGTTGGTTTCAAGTGAAACTCGCCCCATTTGTCTGCAAGTTAAACAGAATACAAGAAGCTCGGGTTTGGCCGCGTTGATTGTACGATTGGCAGGCGGAGGTGTGGGAATCACGACCGATCGAATGGAATACGGCCAAGAATCAGGAGGTATATTACTGATTGCCAATCGTTTCCATTCAGTCATGAAGTGGTCATTGTTCTTCGTGCTTGTCAGTGCACTGTGCGTCGTTTTTTCGAAGTAAGTACAAAATTCAAAAGTCTAAAAAATTCTTCTAGAGTCTAAAAAATTTTTAGAAGGATAAATATAGCGACGTAACCCCCAAACCTGCAAACGACATTTGGTTAAGTACAGTTATTTAGGTGCTGTTGTTGGCTAAAAATATTTATAGATAAAGAATTGGCTCACTCACCGGAGGATGATTTGAAAGTAATCACTGCAAGTAGGTTCAGATCAAGGTAGCAAAATGCCTGCGAGAATTAATAACAAAAATGTCACCGATCGTAATACCTAAGTTTGCCAAGTCTTTTTTCTACAGACATACAGCGCGTCTGTTCCAGAATCAGAGATCGGTAATGCAGAACGTGGCAGGACTTCGGAGTCATCAAGCCAATACAGGATAGACGATGAGGCGAAGTCTAGTGGCGCATACGCGAAATCTCATGGGGAAGGTAAGAGCTGAAATCACGAGACGAAAAATCCGCTATGGTAACGTTGGGAATCTGCGCGTTGTTTGCAAGGTATACGCTCGGCTTTGAAGGCGTACAGCAGCAGTTAGGTACATAATTATGTTACTTTTTTGAAAACAGTATAACTTATCATCTTCAATAACAAAGCTTTAGCCAAGATTTTTGAAAGATCTGGATACTGACAAAAAATTGTTTTGATGTGCTTCAACTCTTATCTTGGCACGGTGTGGTTTCATTGTAGGTACCATTATTTTCTTAATTGCTGAAAATATTCAATGGAATGTTTTTGAGCGAAGAGTGTGCGTTTTTGAGGCATAAACATATTTCTATATAAATAGTATAATACGAACACAATTAGGTAGAGTCATTCTCTCGGAATTGTCTTCAAGCAGTATCGCCATGTTTCGTCGTAGTTTATGTTTTAGCACCTATGCATGCTAGATTGATATTCAATCGTGTTTCATCTCCAACCATATCAATGACCGTAGTGTTAAGAACGAGTGGGGTTTAAAAAATTACATTGGAAGGTTACTGCACCCTTATTAGATACAAAGTAAATCGTTTCACGAATAAATTACGAATAATTTCCACGACGAAATACCCAAAAACATACCTAATGGAAATTCTTTGGTTAAGATAGACGCATGAATATAGCCATACTCCCTTTCATCGATCTCATGTCTCATGAGACCTCATGGGAACCATTCATTGGCTCGTCAATATTTTGATCAAGATGATCTAAAATTCATATCATAGCGGGAATAATGTCCACGTCCTACGCACCATCGAGGTTACGCATGGGGATTGACAAATGGATGTTTTCTAAAAGATGGAGAAAGTACCTATCCAGATTCTTATCCAAGAAAAGCCATTAGACCTTCTCGTGACATGAAAGCTTGTAAACATGAGGATCCTGGCTTCGTATTAGATGCTTCAGGACATGACAAGCTTAATTCTGTTTTGCCGTTTCCAGTGCTGCCAGTGGGTGAAAAAGTGTATAGATTATCAATTTTGGTTTATTATTCAGTAATAAACCATTGTAATCGTCCAACAAAAACAATTTTCTAAAATACCCTGAAAAATTCATGGTTCACGTTTCGAAGAGTGTAGAATCCGAAACTGCAAATAACCGTCCGTCCGCCGTGAACACTTTTTTCCGTGTATAGATTATCAATTTTAATAAAGCGATCCTCGAGAGAGGAGTCTCGGTATTGGGGGCAATAGGCAGCTCGGCTTAGCAAGAATAATCGCAGTCTTCATTATTTAATTTACAGTATTAAATTTCATCATTTGACCCCAGGTAAAGAAAGCCCCCAAAAATACTCTCCAAAAATGAGTAAGATAAGATAATGTCATAATTGATGCTTCATTCATGATATACTTAGGTATGTATACAAAAAAATCCTGAAATTGGTTTTTTCGTTTCGTTTCTTCACAATCAAAAGCTGTGAGATAAGATGTTACTCTTTGCATATAAAAAGTACCTACTTAAAAATTCAAGTTGCCAACAATAAAATTATTATGCAGGATTGGTGTAACCAACTGCAGCTGAGCTGTTTCGATGGAATGGCAACGAGGCTTATAATACAGCCTTTTTATACCTTAGCCCTCTCTTCCAGCTGGATAATAGGAGCGTGTGGAAAAGTGAAATCGCACTGATACAAGGGCTACACGGCAGAACGCCATCATATGAATAAAACGCAAATTACGCGAAAAAAATGTAATTTTGAAAAATTCATTTGAAAATTTTGGAAAATGAGGACATTTTTATACCATCAATGCAAATCTTAATATCTGAAATAATGTTAATGCATAAAAATAGAAATAATACCTATAGCATGAAAAAAATAAAATATAGATTTAAAAAGCAATCCCTGCATAAAATATCAAAAATAGCACTGGTCGACGCACATTTGAGAGTTTGAATTACTCGAGTTTCAATTACTCGAGTTTCAATTACTCGAGTTTCAAATGACGGGAATAGAAACGCAATAATTTTATTGCCTGCCATATAAATTTAATATAATTCAATATAACTACATTCATCATTCTTTAACCTTTATCATAATTACGATTTTCTCAGCTTTTAAATAGATTAAACAAGAAATATCCTGATTTTCACACCAACAAACTCCGCAAATATATAAGTGGCATTGGAAGAAAATTCGACAGGCGGCATTTTCGACAGAATAATATACCAAGGGTAATACGATAATGATGAATAATACATGTACGCACAGCTGGTATTTTAATGTGACATTGATCTAAGAAGGTGTACATGCCAGGAACGTTCTTCTATTCAGAAACCTTTTTTCGGAAGATTCCTCGTGTCATCCGTTCGGTCCTGATCACGAACTCGAGCGTTCCTCGTGTGCGTCTCCCGGGTGTGTCTATTTTGTCAAAAACGAACACGAAGAAGACGCAGTCGAAAATATGACCTTCCCATCGACTTTCGGTCCTTGTGACTCATCTCATTTGCCCCCAATCATCTCGGTCGACTCCCATCCCATTTTGAGTTCCAAGACGAGGCCTCCTTCTTCGGCTTGTTCTCAGTATAACAGTACAAGGTGGCATCCTCCGTATGACGGTCAGTGGGACACGTACTGATACGTACCTATTAGGCATTCTACGTTTCCTAATCTCCACTATTACAGTTACACCGTTTCTGCTTTGTCGGGACAAATAATTAATTCTCTCGAATAGCTTCAGATGGGAGGGCCTTCTATCCTCTGCAGCCTATAATAACCGTACGGACAACAAGGACAAATGGACGGATTTACAGAGTCAATATTCGATAAATCCACATAAAGTCACCAAGTTGAACATGGCATAGGAGCATTTCGAACAACGATGATCGTCGAGAATAGAGAACAATAAAAATAATAATCGTATTTTTTTCTTCTTTTTTTTCTGAGAAACAAAAAATACAAATCTGCAGATCAATGACCAGAGTATACATCGGTTTTATACTGAGTACATTGTATTGGTGCGGAGTACATTGGTGGATAACGCGTACAATTTTACAGTTGCCTGTCCATAAGAAGTTCTTTTCCTGGGCGTGGTGGATTGCGGGAGATAAAGGTCGACGTTCTTTCGATATTTCCGATATCCGAGGAAGCTTTTAATAAACATTTCCAATGAGATTTTTACTTTTGAAATTTGATGTAAATACCTCAGTGGTGACGTTTATCCGAAGCTTCCTTAGATATCGAATGGATAAATTTTGTCAAAAACAGGCTCTAAATACCTTCGGCCCTCTGGCAATCTTCGGGGGGCGCCACTCAACTGCCACCCTACCAGGCAATCGTCGTCCTCTGCCGTGACAACTGCCACCTGTCGACACCTGGAGAGATTCCGAAGTGACACCCCTCTTGCCTTAGAGAAAAACTTGTTTATTTTTTCCTCACAAAATTCGAGCTTTCATGCGACTCGTCCGTAAGGCCAAACATATCAAACCTTGGATCAATTTCCTTTTCAATTCAACGGAAAATGCGATATCCCTTGTCGGGTGGCGGTTTTCAACAACAGAGCAAGACCGCAGGAAGCAGTTGGGTGAAAAACCATGGATGGGGAGGCAGTTCACTTCATCACTGACCGTGGCTAGCATAAAAATGTATTACTTAATATAATTATATAACAATACATTGAAGACAACTATCGACTTACGAAGTTAATTTTCATTTATTTTTCCAGGCAGGAAACTTCGTGGGGGAGTTATGAAAAGGCTAGCACTTCCATTCCTACTTCTTCTGGGGTTGAAAGCTGGCATCACGATTCCTGTCATATTCGGAATTGTGGCTCTGGTTGCTTTTAAAGGAATGTGGTCCGGGTTTACCGCCTTATTCGTAACAGCAGCACTTGCCCTAAGGTAATGGCCCCAACCAGCGTTAAAGTGAAACATGTTCAATTTAGTACCAAAACCGTGCCTTCAAGTCAGTATCCCTTTCTGTTCAAACCTCAATTGTGAACCGGTTGTATTTTACCGTTATTTTTTATTGAATGAAATGCCACTATTCATTCTTAAAGAATTCAGCATTGGCAACTTGTTTGAAATATGCACGACCGAAAACGGGTTCATACCGCAGTCTGACTGTTAGGTTTGGGCGATCGTATTGAATCACCATTTCAGTTAAATCGTCATATTTTCTAGTCAAAATTAATTTCCACTTCGAATTAATGTCTTCATTGCTACGAGCGAGAATTTTCTACTTGGTCTACTCATTGGCCTTTTTCGTTTCAGAAATTTGATCCCTCCGTCAAAAATCATCCAGCTTCCACCAGCGAATCCTCAACACGTTCACGTAGCTGACTACATCGGAGACTACCGAAGGGAAGACCATTTATCCAGGATCGATGACCAGAGTTACCATCCTTATGGAGTTTCTGCTGGAACCTACTTGCCTCCTAATTATTAGACCAACCATTATTTCACTCAAAATATTCGGTATGATTTGCGATATTGTGTGTGCAGTACCTTCCTATGAACTGAAGGTATACACTTTTTAGAAGAGATGTTTCTTTATCGTTTTCACGGATAACCAAATGAAAAGCCCAAATAAGATAAATTTATACCAGTATTCACAAGTCTTTCAATTCGAAGTACCAATTTTGTACTCAAACTGAAAACAGGTACTCGAAACTTGCGTAACTGGACCGAATTGAAAACCGAATGCATTATGTCCATGAGGCTTCTGCAGCCCAGAAATATATGATACATGTTGGTAACGGAAAAACGGATTTAAAACAGACGCTTGGTGGAGGAGGGATTACTCGTAAGGGGATGGAGGTTGGGGCTCATTCTGGGAGGGGAGTCGACAACTTTCTCCCGGATGCCCCTTAGCATTCCTGTGGGAATCCGAAGGTGAGGCGTCCTCGACTCTCTAAAACTTTCTCCGCGCGAGATGAGGACTCGAAGCTGTAGAAGAAAGAAGCATAAAGGCCAGGGCCGGAACGGAACGTCGTAACCGAGAGGCCCCTCTGTTCGGAAGGGGCAGGCAACACTGATCTACTGCGAGTAGGGGATCCCAGGTTCAAGGAGACGCGACCTGCCGCAGCTGGGGCCATTCCTCCTGAGGGAGCTGCTCTGCAATGTCAGGCACCTGCAGGAGTACCTACGCGAAGAGTTGGTACCCCTCCATGAGCCAGGACCTCGGACAAGCGCAAACTATTTTTCAAGAACCCACGTTAGGAAAACCTGATTTTGACTTTTCAGTAACGACGATAAATCCAATTTCCTAAATTTTGGTTCGACCAGAAAATTTTCTGACGTGCAATGGCCCGTGTTGCTGGTGAAGAATCGGATCTGCAAAACTCCGACTTCATTACTGAAGTCGGCAACACACTATCCGTTTGAGAGGCGATGAACATGGGAACGTGGCCTGGAAACGCCAATAAAATTAATTTGGTTCAACGCCGACGCCACCTCGGCCAATCACAGCAATGCATTTTCTTACCCCTCCACCAGCAATCGGATAGTGTACGGCCGACTTTAAGCTACCTACTACAATGGACAAACCTTCCCAAGTCCCAATTCATAACTATTCACAAATGTTTGTTACAACATTGACTTTAACGAGCTGTGGTTCGCGACCATGAATTATGGAAATAATTTCAATTCACTACATACGGTAAACACTTTGAAAACAAATAGATAAGCCCATTCACGAGCTTGTAAATGTTATAGGGAAACCATCCAGGGTTCTGGGACGTAAAAACGAAGTTGCGGGGGCATTGCCCCCAGTGCCCTCCAGCTCACTAGATCTAAGGCTGGAGCGTGCATGTCAATCGTGTTACAGTTTCAATGAGTTATCAACATGACGGTAACTGCTTTTGGAATCAGTGTGTATTTTAGGATTTCAAATTTATAAAATCATAATAAATCATTTTTACCATATTTACATCATTATTTATCGGTGTAACAAACTGATGATCAATGAAAATATGTCTCCTGTGAAATTTAGTAACAACGGATTAAAAGTAAATCTAGATTTAAATTTCCAAGTTTTTCAGGAAAAGTCTAAACACTAAATCAGCTATTCAAACAGTGAAGGTTCCATTACTTTAATCGGGTAAAGGGTAAAGAACAGACATTTCCCTAAAATTGACTCTCTATTTTAAGTAGGCATGGAGTTTCGCAATTCCTTCTAAAATGATTCAGTCCATTCAAAGATGACCGACTTACCTTGTTAGGTACAATTTCAGGCAAATCGATCCTATAATTCCATGAGCCTAAAAAATACAGTTGACATTTTATTTTTATACCGTCTATAAGATCCAATGACAGAAAATCAGGTCAGACAGCCAATGGACTTGAATTCAGATTAGTTTTTAAACTGTTGGTATCCAACTTCTTATGAGTGGTACCTATGGTCCAAACCACTAAGTATAATGCACCGGCATGATCATTATCAGACCCCTCTAGCAATCTCTAGCACCGTCTTCCATTCGTCCACCGAAGTAATCAGATGCTAGGAAAGAAAATGGAATCAAATGCAGTTTTGATTAGGGGTATCCTACCAGCATGGTTAGAAAAAATAGCCTTCCTCCTTGTTTACGATGTTATTATCGGTCTTAAATCAACAGGAAAATAACAGGTTCAAAACACCACGTACCACGAAGGGGAATGAAATTGTCGAATTCGTGTCGATAATGGGACAACAAACTTTAAGCTTTCACTCGTCATAATTCAATCAAAGCCGATCAAATTAAATGGGAGAATCCAGCTTTCGAAAAGATTTTTCAATCTAGTTGCTTTTATATCTAGAATTGTCCTCCCTCCCCCTTCAAATTTATCATCTCAGTTTTACAAAATGCTGAAAATAGAACTGATATGACTGTAATTTTGGATAGTTTTTGTGGCTGAAGATGATAGGAAAATTACTAATTTTAAAATCTAAATTTGACTTTTACCAAAATGAAGGAATCTTCTAATTTACAAACGAATGCCAATATTTTGAGTTTTTGGCCTTGAGTTTCCAAAGAAAAATTAAGGAGACAACTACTTATACTTATGGAAGCATTTTTAAAATGTTAATTTGGTGGCGGAAGGTACTGTGAGTTATCGTAATCCAGGTTAAGCAGGAGCTCTACTCCAGCGAATGAAATCCATCTGGAATTTATTCTGAGCAGAAGCTTAGAAAAAGGATCGTCCGATGTCTTTTAATTTTTTGAACAGCTGCCATGATTTTATTTTTGAATAATAAATAAAACCCCGTCGTCCTACCATAGGCTAGGATAGAATGATTGCAGAATTTATTAGGGTACATACGAACTTGGATCTATTCAAGAAAACTACCGCTGCCATCTCTTGACGACTTGAAGGAATTCCTGACTACGATCCCCAAGCAGCACCTATCCTGACTTCTGGACAACCGATCAAGGTCCTGTTCCTTAAAATCCTGCACAGAGAGCGCCACTGGACGTAACGGCAGGCAGCACAAACGGATGGTAACGTTTGCCATCAGTTCGCCTAATCATCAGCAGAGAGCGGATGGTATTCATCTTTGGAGGTGATGCGGCCTTGTGATGCGCACGATTTTGAAGGCATTTATCATAATTGAATTTGAAGTTCCAAAGCTATGATAGGTATAGGTAATGATGTTTTTTTTTAATGTTGATCCCGTGCCATTTTCACTTTGAATAGAGGCAAAATTCTGCATACCTAGAGACTTCACTGCTAGAGGTGCCATCTCAACCCTTCGTTGCTGATAAGAAAGAACATCTCGTAGTGCCTGGCTTATGGACCTGTGGCTATACATCGTCGGTCCAGTGCAAGAGTGGTCTAACCCTGAAAAATGCGTTTTTGAGTTTTTTTTGCACGAAACATCTTCAAACTTACTAGATGCTTATGTGAGCACGAGTACAACGTACCTATCAGTCCAAATATTTTGAGGTCAATAGTCAAAAAATTTTCGTACAGTGAACTACGTACGACAATACTCCTCAATTTTACATTTTCTTAGAGTCGGTAGGTAAGTACCGTTCGTGTGTTCAACTCGGGTCAGTTCAATTTGAAAGAAACCCGTTTCAGCGTGGATCGAATCCATTGTAACACCACTTGAGTGAAGATAAGGCTGAAAAAATTGAACCTCTGGAATTAATGTTTTATCATTGATAGAAAGTTGCAGAAAATATTTCTACCTGCAGCCAGCATTGGGGAGCCAGTGAGGCGCGATGTTTTTCATCCTCTGCCCTCCACACGTTAGCAGAACCTTACCCGATTTCCTTCCTGCTTCAAACATTTCCTCCATTTTCCTTTCCTGTGACTAAACTGTCCAAGTTCGAATTGTACAACTGAAGCGAATCGAACTCGGAAGCCTCTCGCTCTATCGTTGGCTATGGTGTTCGGATTCTCCAGTTATTACCAAACCGAAGATATACAGACTGGATAATCTTGAAAATGAATGGATTTCTTGACCCTCCAGTCGATATTAGGATTGGGGCACGTTGTTGATGGGGCCATAATTTGAGGCTAGCTGAGTCGTTCAACTATGTCATCGTCAATACTGGGAGTTGTCTTTTTATTTAGCAATGCAACACTGTTGGGTAATTTATACATTTGTATAAACAGAGGAAGAGTTACAATCTTTCCGTAGAAAATACACACTCCAGATTTTGCAACACATAGCTGGATTCTGCATCAGTATCAGCCAGTCCGATTAATTCAAGTCAAATTCAACGTTCACCCCTTCCAGTAAGTAATAATTGAATATGATAAAATACACCAACGATCTACCATATCAAATTTTATTTCTCTAACTTTATGTCTCTGTCTTTGTGTCAGGAATATAACTCCACATGAGTCGCGGATATAGGAGGCAGTGGCTTCCCGCCGCCGCTCATGGAGGCGGTGCCTTTTTCACTGATAGTGTAGACGATGGCCTAGCGCCTACTAGAGTCCGTTCGTAGCTTGTTATCAGCACTACTCTCGTGTTATCTGTTACTCTCGTGTATTATACGTTCTTTTACTCTCTCAGTTTGAGTTCTCTTGTTTATTTGGTGATTATTAAATATGCTGGATACCCGGTTTCACCGGGATATCTCGATACTTTGTTTCATTTTTGTACTTGGTGCGTTCACGACAATAAGAAAAGGGAAGCAGCAGCAATGCAAAAAAGTATTTACGTCCGCAGCTCGAAGGCGGACGAACAATTTGGAGAAACAAGTTTTCACCGAGTGAAAGGACAACGAGAGGAAATAGGAATAGTCTTTTTGACGGCTAGGTAAATGGTAATTATGATTGTTCCAAGAGGCCGAGAGACGCGTAGGGCAGGAAGAAAACTCTCATAAACCGGAGTTTTGCACCCGAGATGAATTTGACCGGACGGACCTTCGAAACGCAAAAAGACCAGGCCAGCATTATTCGATTCTAGAACTGGCACAAACGTTAGTTTCTACAGACTCAGTAGACATTTTGTAAGCACGAGGAGTTGCATGAAGTGCCGAATAATTGAAGATATTGGGTGGAAAGACGT
Source organism: Nesidiocoris tenuis (assembly GCA_036186465.1). Taxonomy (NCBI): domain Eukaryota; kingdom Metazoa; phylum Arthropoda; class Insecta; order Hemiptera; family Miridae; genus Nesidiocoris; species Nesidiocoris tenuis. The sequence continues at coordinate 6,659,750 of AP028915.1, read as the reverse complement.
TTTTTTGGGGATTCCAACGAGTGGAAGTCGCATTTTGTAGCTCTAGTGGTTTTCGACTTATTAAAAATTAGAAAATTTTACAAAAAACCAATGTCCCAATAAAACTGCAATAGTCTGATGGTCTCATTCGATTCAGCATAGTAAAATCCATAGAAAATGATCCCTGACATGCCTATGTTGAAAATTTCAAGAAAAACACGAATTTTTTCCCACTTCAACAGCTGTTTTACTGAACTTAAAATTAAGGTAGGGTTCTGTCGAGACTTTAGGACCAACTAGTTACAAAACCTGATTTTTGGTGAAAATTTCAAAAATACGGACACATAAGGAAGTAACACACGAAGGACATAAGGAAAAGAAGGACGAACAGATAATTTTTATTGCAGATTCCGATTCTACACCCCTTGAAACGTAAACCGACAAATTTTCAGGGGATGCTAAAATTATGTTTTTCCTGGCCGATTACAAAGGTTCATTTCTTAAGAAAAATTAGCCAAAATCGTGATTCTTCGGGCGCCAAAAATCCTGCACTAGGGCAATTTGATAGAAAACGATAAAAATGCGTTTCCCAGACACAAAACCCCTGAAAACTTTTTTGCGTTTTTATTCGAATTTAGTATCTAAAAGGGGAAGCGTTAATACCTAATAATTCGGCAGAATTATGGTTGCATCCTAAATCTCAATAAATACCAACGATTCGTTCGTGAATAGAGGATACCAAAAATTGAAACCTACAGGATAAGGAAGGACGGCCTTGAAGAAATTACGAACGACGTAGTTAGGGTAGCAACTCGGACCAATTTTCTCACGCTGTCTTTTGCAAAAACCGAGTGAAAGAGAGGAGTTGAGTAAGTTTATCATGCATGCTCTGACTGGTCGGATTAGCCGCGCTCGACGTCTTAGAAAGTGCAAGTTTTGGCCGGGAACTTTTCCCAATTTTCCTCTCAGCCGGAATCTAAAAGGAAGCACGAATGACCCTTCCGCGCATGATCCACACATAAATGATCCCGAGAGCATAGGCGGAATTTTTAGCGAGTCATGCTGACGACAGGTACGCCAATGAGAACAGGATCTGCGGAAAATGTTAACAGGGGTTATGGAATATTGGCTTTTTCCGCGAGAGCTAATCGCATAGTCTGCCGGTTGATGTTGACGTTACGAAAGATATCGGAGGGTTATCTGGTCAATTTTCCCTTGGCTATTTCATTCACGACTAGCCAACTTGAGGGAGAATTGGGATAATCGAACCGTATAAACAAAAAACCAGTGGTATTTTTTAACGAAAAAGTTTCAAGCAAATTGGTTCTATTTTGGCTACATTGGATGTGAAAGGGCCAAAAATGTCGAAGAACACACTTGAAAATTTCAAAACCCGCATAAAATACGTCGAGTTGCTAAAATAAGAATCTAAAATAAGAACCTACGTACTCGGTTTATTTTCGTCCGGCCAGAAAAATATAGAATAGAAAACGATAAACGTGCCAATAGTTCGGAGGTACTGTGAGTTCGGTTGAGGGTAATAGACAAAAAAGGGTAATTTTTGTTTCCACCTCTGTACACAGAAGTTACATGGGTTATCTTCAAGTAAGGCCATTTAATGCCATCAAAATTAACAAATTAATACCAGATGCAAAGCAATCATTAACTATAACATCCCAATGCAAAGGCCAAGTCACAAAAAAAAGTTGAGCTCAAGAGTCCGTATTGAGTAAAAATCGACCAAAACCCCGACATGAAATTTTATTTCATGCTTGCGAAAAATTCAACCTGATTTAGGTGAAACTCAGGAATATTTAGAAGACATATTTATTGCAGTAAAATATTAAAAATTATTTATGGAAAAAAATAATGGTAAATAACGATATTATTATTTAGTTCAACGAGCTTTTACATAGTGAGCGGTTTCACAGACCAACATAATAGGGGGAAAAATTATTCAAATTGGACCAGCCATTTGGCCTGAATTCAGCATTCAATGCACTTATTGCTGAAAACATGTTTCCCGGGCTCATGGTTTTTCGAAACATTGATCATGAAATTAACTCTATTTCGAACGACAGTGGAAAATCGAAAACTGGATAAATTAGTTCATAACTGATTGAAATCATAGAAAACTTTTTCAGAGTTAGTTCCTATCAAATAACGAACTACTGACACCACCCCACCACCAACATGTGTATAGACTAGGTCCTGTGATTTTTAGTTTTCTTGATTTCATTGATGTTCCCAACTTTCAACCAAAAAGAATCACAACTCCTGAGTGCATCTGTCTTGGGTATGTAGGTAAGCATGTCTGCTCGCATATGAACCGGCGATTGACAGGATGTGAATAGATATTTCATGGTCAACTACATGCACCGACTGCTCCCCATTCAATAGATTCAGCACTCCTTCACGGCTATCAGTCAATCATCGGCGATACCCACTTCATTATACGAAAGTAGTCTGCGTGAGAGTATCGGCACATGCTACGTGCTGCCTTCCGAATACCTTGCCATATGATGTACCTACAGGTTTGTTCTGTAACTCTCACTTGATTCTTTTCCAAATTCTTGCTTGATTTTTACTTCCATATTTACACAAAATGAAATTATTTGCTGTGGTTGTCGTTTCCCATTCCATTTGGAGAGGTTGGTTATAAGAGATTTGTGACGACTTCCTCTTAAAATGATCGTATATTAAAGCTCCAGGGTTTAATCTTTAATCATGCCAAAAGTGTCTTTGCTTTAGTGACTAACTATAAGCTTAAACTTGAGTAAACTGTGAGGGAGGAAGTCACCCCAAATCTCTCACCCTCAGCGTATACAAAATAGAATAGTAGATCTCTCTTAGAATTCAATACTGAGGTGAGGGAGAGAGTGGTAGACCATCGTGCTCCTATTTTCTTTATTCGTCCACGCGCTTTCGCGCCGCTGGGCCTCTTCAGATATCGGCATTTGTTTCTACAATTTGTGTTCCGCATTTATTAATTGGAAAACAGTTTCATATTTCTTGAAAAATCGCTTTTTATAAATTTTTTTTCTTTAATCACTGAGGAACCCTCCTCAGGGAGATATCCACAGAGAAAAGTAGCCCCTTGTATGGGGAAAACCGTTAAAAATTCCCAGAAGAGGCCCGGCGGGGCGAAAGCGCTTGGACGAATAAAGAAAATGAGAGTCAATCAATCTCTCTCCCTGACCTCAACACTGAACCTCCACCATCAGCCAATGACAGGTCTCCTAGAATTGAAAATCATTGAAGTACCTATCAATATCACCTACAACGTCATCCCAGACTATCCATGTTTGGCTTTATTTTTGAGTCCATTGAATATTTGAATTTCGAGCTGAAAAGAACAAATTTCATTGTCCAATATGTTTATGTCAGAGTTAGTGAGTTTCTTCTGGCTTTAAAAATATATTTGCAATTTCATATTGGTTAAGAAGTAACACGTGTATTCCATTTTAACCAATATGAAATTGCAAATATATTTTTAAAGTCAGAAGAAACTCACTAACTCTGACGTGAACGTATTAGAAAATGAAAGTTGTTCTTTTCAGCTCGAAATTTAAATATTCAAATTGTAGGTGTACCTACAAAATCTGTTACATCTTCCACGTTTGAAACCTCGCAAATGCATCAGCCCATTTAATTGTGAACAATTCGATACTATTATCGCCAATAAAATCATTGTATCGATACTTAAAGCACAAAAGGCACTTGTCCAAAAAGCTGGTTTTTGGCAAAACGCAAAATCCAGTGATACCAATATCTCAAAATCGAAAAAATGGACATGTGCCCTCTGTGCATTAAGGTATGGATATAATACTAGTTGTAATATAACATATGCCTTTTGAGCACAATCGGAATCCCCTCTTGGACATAGAAGGCAGATCTGCCTTCCGTGCTTTCCGATAAATGGATCTTCCAATCGGGTATGGACAAATTACTGATGTGCATGGAAAGAGCTCGATCTCACAAATCCAGCGATACCAATTCTCAAAATCGAAAAAATGGACATGTGTCCTCTGTGCATTAAGGTATCATTATTATTAAATAATAAATTTTATTGAAGGATGAGGGCTAAACGTCCATACCATGGGCCCCTTCCTACCAACGTCGGAGGGGGCGTCCATGGAGAAGGCGTTACTGAGGCTGGTATAAGAATCCGCTCCAGCCCCGGGGGTAGCGACACTGACCATCGGGCCGTCATGCTGACCATTGTCGCTTTGTTATTCGGGTTCGCAGGAGCTGCAATGGGGGCTGCAACGTTCGGCGATCCCGACGTCAAGGACAACTACAATTCGGTGCCCAACTCAACGAATAATGATACTGTATCGCAAGTAAGACTGAATGCGTAAACCGATAATTTTTACTATTCCTCGGCGATCGAACTCTTTATTTTTGCTTCTTCATAACGTATTTCACAAAGAAAATTGAACAATTATTTTATGAAATTCGGTAACCAACCAATAAGATTTTATTTACACTTTTGGTATAATGTACCTAGGTACCTATGTAATCGGTCGGGAATTTTTTTTCATTTTGGACATGTTTTCAATATTCTGAGTGAGGATAAGAGGTGAAATAGGACATCCTTTCAATAAAATAATTCATAATAACATGAAGAGCAATAAAAGTGGAAAGTCCAAAATAAGCCGGAGGAAGAGTACCTAAGCTCCTATTCATATCGATACCAGAGAGCCAGAAGGGCGAATCTGCTTCTTTCCTAAATAGCAGATTCGCCCTTCTTGCTCTCTGTATCGATATAAAGGTCAAAAATTCGCATTTGATTTGTGATCTAGGACATTCATTCAATAAAATAATTCATAATAACATAAAGAGCAATAATAGAAGAAGGTCCAAAATACGCAGTAGGAAAAAAGGTGATATGGGGTTACACACCCTCTGAAAGAGTACATTTTTAGAGAAATGGCGTAAGAAGTTCAGAAAATTAGGAAAAGTGCAGAAAATTCGAACCATTCTTTACCAGAGTGAACTGCTGTCTCCTGTTTATACAGAATGTTCCAACCGCCCAGAGGAGATAAAACCGGGAGCCGATAGAATCACCGTTGCGAAAAGAAAAACGCTTATGGAGAGCGGACGATTTGTGCAGTTTTGGGTTGGAAAACCGTTTTTACTTCAACTTTCATCTGTTTCGAAAGGAAACATTTTCTTGGAGAAACAATTCGCAGTTGCAATTTTCTTGAAATTATCGAAAACCTCATCCGATCTAAATTATCGAAAACCTCATCTATTGGGAATTTAAAGAATAGAGACGCTTTATTTAAGGTTTAAGCTAGGTATAGGAATACTAGTGCTGATGTTTTTCAATAAGACACTTCAATCAAGATAAGGAAAAATGAAGTTTCGAAACTGAAATTTAAACTTTGATTTCGGAAATGTTTGTCTAATATGGGAGATAATCAGAATTAAAATTAAAAAGGATTTTGAAACGGATTGTTATATAAAATCTATACAACAAATTGTTCAATTCCGATCCTCAAGCAGTCTGGTTTGCGAAAGGAAAAAATCAATGTGTTCAAGAATCTAAGGCCAACATTTAATGACCAGAAACGCTCGAAACAGTTCATTTGTGAGGGCATAAAAATAATAAAATACGAAACCGCCAATATAAGAAATGCACTGTGAGAATCGAAATCGAATTCTCTCGGAGTAGGAAAAATGCCTCACATTGACGCTGCAAGTTGACTTCGGAAAGATTGCGTAAGGATGAAAATTGGTGTTACCAATTGCTTCGCTACACTGTAGATTTACTGTAACTGACCGGAAACTGAATCTCTTCCTCCTGCAAAAAAACTGTCTCTTCACGGTTTTTTTTAACTGTTCGCCTGCAATTCAAACAGTGAAAACTCTACTGAAAGTGGAGACAAATCGGAATATAGCAGAGATTAGAAATAGACATTAAATACGAAGTGACGTGTTTTCTAAATGCTCCGATACAAAAGTTTTAAGAAACTTGATTGTAAATCGGTCTAACAAAGATAATTAGTATGAAAAAATTGTCTTTAAAAATTTTTCTTTTTTTTTCATTTGGGCAGGCACTTACCTACTGATTTTTTGAAGAAATTATTTTTAATATTGACCATATTAACCCTCAAAAATGTAATACTTAAATTACCAACAAATTCATTTCCAAGCCAGTGGTGCGCAGATAACTGAATAATTCCATAATATGGTTTAAAAAAGTAATAAAATATTTTTTCAGTCTGTAAGATTTTGAACCAATTCGCATATTTTGTTATTTGTTAATATCAATTTAAATGTTGTTATATTTGTCCTATCAGATGATAAACCTTGAATGCCGCAATGGATACACGGCGTTCTGCTTAAAATTGAACTTGATCCGGCTAGTGAGCAGAGGATCAGGAATGAAACTATCTCTAATGCCAGGAGTATCGATAACCTCATCGGCCATACCAGATTTACCCGACAACTACGACCAGAAGAATTTTCTCCAAGGTTTGCACATATTTCCTTTTATAAGCCATAATGTAACCATAATCTGTAGGGCCCGACGCAGGATAAGAAATTAAATTATAATTCCATGGAAAACAAGAATTTTTGAAGATATGGCATGATCTTCCTTTAGAAAGCTGCAATAGAACTACTTTTTTTTCTCCCAAATGCGATCTTTTTGTAGGTAGTTGTAATAGTTGCAAGAGTAATAGCAAATTTTTCAAAACATCTGGCCAAGTCTTGGAAAAGTGTGCTCCCATACAATTTTAAAATTAAATTGTTTCTTAAATAAGAAATTGTCCTTCTTATCTAGATCCAGATCAAGTGGATGGACTTCTGCTGGAAAAACTATCCGAATACATTGGATCTCTGTCTCTCACCATCAAAATCATTGACAAAAATACACCTCAGAGTTTCGCTAAAAATTACCTGGACGACAGCACAGCTACAGGTGAGTTGGGTGGAATTAATTTAGCTGTAAATGTCTGGATTGTACTGATAGGTGGTCGATTACCTCAACATCATTGAATAATCTCTGTAGTTGAGTAATTTCTTGGAAACAATGCCTGTGCGCATCCAGCGAAAAATCACCTGGAAATTGGTGGGAGTCAATAATTTTCGGATAATGCGGACCTCAATGCGCCAATATGTCGGAAGTACTGCGAGTATTTTGAGGTGGTCGAGGTTGAGAGAATCGTCAAAAATGGTTCTGAATCGAGCACCGCAACGTACTGCGAGTAGTCGAAATTTCGGCTGAACAGGATCATGGGTTTTGGTTAAACGAACATCCCTGTACAAAATATTTGAAAAAGATTGAGAGTTGAGGGAGATGTGGCCATTTTTGAAAATTCGCACAGATGGAAGTATACGAGTCCTACGGACAGCCAGATGTCCGTTCAGCAGGTAGAAGTGTGTGAATACTTTTTTGAACCTACGAGCCGATTTTCAGCGAATAATTTCTTGTTTTAGCCCGTAAAAGAAACCGATTCGGCGGAGCTCTGGCTGCAGCCGGCCTGATGAGCGGCGGGACGCTTCTTGCAGCAGGTATGGCCGCACTGGCCGCCATGGCCGGAAAGGCATTGATGGCTTCGCTTTTAGCTCTGATGCTCTCTGCCCTATCTGCACTCAAAGGGCAAGGGGGTGGTGGCGAGAAAACGACGTACGAGGTAATTGCCAAGCCAGTTGTCAGCCACCTTCACACGCACTCGAGCGAGGTAATTTATTGACTTTGCTTGGCCGTTGCTTTGCTTAGAAACGGGGGGACGTAGAAAAGAGATGTTTTTGTTGTACCCCGATCACTGGGTTTAAACTTCCCCAATAAGCAACACCTGAGAATACGTACAGTTACAGAAAAATTTTCAAATACTGCACCCAAATACTGTAATATTCATCAAGTCTGAATAAAATACTAAACAAAAAGGAAAAAAATAATTTAGGTAGGTTGGAACCTATTCTGCTATAGTCCAGTCATTAAAGAGGTGGAAATTTGACACTAGGGGGATGGTTAAAGTTACTCTACTCGAAAAAATAGTTTATTGAATTTCCTACAAATATTTTTCATTCACTACTTTCTTAACTCCATCTTTTTCAAAGGTTCAAGTAGGTAGGTACGTTAAAGATGACTATGTTTTCAAAAACTTGTTATTTAAAGGTTTTGGTGCAAAATTTCAAATCCTTTCAACTGGATCATACATTTTTCCGACAGTTAAAAAAATCTAAATAATTAATCTCAACTCAAAAGTTCCCTGGAAGAGTAGCCAGCAGGAAAATGTATTCATATAGCATATTTTCGAATCCCAGAATCAGTTCCTTTAACCCTTTCAGCAAACGCCCATAAAATTGTAATAACTTTTCAACTCTACAAATTTTTTTACTCGATGCTGAGTTTTAACGTCGAATAATTTAGTGGACTAGGTAAGTGAGGGAAGAAACAAGGAGTGATATCTTTATTTTCACAGGGTGAGAGTAAAAATTGGTTCTCCAGTGCGAGTGGAATACTAAAATTATTTTCCCAACTATTCGCCTGTTTTCTTACTTCGCCTTCACTAACATCTTCATTTACATCTTTCCCCTTTCTCAACTTTTTATTTTAGTCAATTTAAAATTCGTCTGGCCTCTTATAACCCTCCATTGAAATTTCTGCAATAATTTGCATGCTTTTTATGCCGAAATTTATCTTACTTTTAGCATATCGCCCCGGCAATAATGATCTTTATCAATTTTTGAAAATTCTGCCGATAATTTACAGGTCCAACACGCTGGACACCACAGTCATTACAGAAGCATCGATGCACACGATGCTGCTTATGCAGCGCATGCTCCGCAGGCGATCGACCACGATGACTACCTTCCCATAGATGAGGGTCGCCATTGACCAATATAATTGCAACATTTCGACTGAGCTGCAGCAATTGCGTGGATTCGTATTCATGATAATTTTCAATCTCGAGAAACATGTTGCCGCTTACTTATATCGAGTACCTATAGACGACGGGTATCAATTTTTATATATTTTTTTATATACGACTGTGATAGAAACCAAACCGGTTTTGTACATAACAACATTGAACGTTGATAATTATTTATTCTAGCAACAATGTTATTTATTCTGCGTTACATAAAAATATATATTTAATAGCTCGACATCGAGTTGATTGTTGTTGAAATAAAAACCAGTGAACCCCTCCTACGAAAATCTGTTTTCCCTTACATTGGTACAGAAGGAGACAAAAACCAGCAAATTAATGGAATGTTGAGTATTGAGAGGCCAAATTTATTTGATGTTTGTTGTCATTCTCTGAACCATAATAGTTAACTATAATAATTTTTGGGCTCTCGAGTTTGGTAAAAAATCCAAGTTTTAAGTGGTCGAGAAAAATTGGGATATTGGTAGGTACCTAATTATAGCAATAAAAGGTTTACTCTACCCTTCACCACTCAAAAGGCTTATCATCCCAACCTGCTAAGAGTGAGTATACCCAATAAACTTCTTTCTGGCTCGAAAATAAGATTAATTTCCATTTGAAATGAGGTAATACTTAGCAAAGAAATACTTAGCCTCTTTAGTAGGGAAGGTCGAGTAGACCTGTAAAACAGCTAAGTACTGCATTGATTGCATACATGCATTTACCATAGAAAAGGGGTTTTTCCGGAAAATTTTGTTTTAAAATCGGTTTGGCTAGAATTTCTTGATGCGATTTCTCCTTTTTCACGTTTTTGCCGATTTGAGGGAGCCCTACTGAACCGATTTTGGATTTTTTTGAGCTTGTTCGATTCCTTGAAGGTTTCTACAACTTTTTCTACCCAAAATTAAAAAATATGTGTTTTACTGGATTAAATTAATTATGGATTTATAGCCGAATACGTCAAAATATGTGAAATGAAAGTGGGCTTAAACGGTTCAAAAAATGCCAATATGAACACGTCTACTTGAAAAACATCAGTACATGGCCTAGAAAAGAAAACGTAAACAAATACGGATCCGATCCCTAGTTATCAGATAATAATGAACTCGGCACTTGACTTTTAGGTCTTGAGATACGAAGAGGAACGGAATTTCAAGATAGAACGAAGTATCTAAATTTTTTAAATTTAATTTTTGCGAACATTTTTAAGGTGAATTTTTCGTTCCGAATATTTGGATACCCAGTCGGACTGAGTCAAAGTGGCGCTCTAGTTTGTAGGTTAATAGTGCCCAACGGAATGTCCCTCCCGTGGACGCTCCCTATCTCTCCCTCGGACGCTCAATATCGCTCACAAGGACGGTCTCTTTCGCTCCCTCGGACGCTCCCAATCACACAATTTGATCATATTTTGACTGCTTTTAAGGGTGTTTAGGTCAAAAACTTCAAAAAACTCACTATGCAAATTTTAAAACTCGCCTAAAATAAAAATACGTCAAGTTATCGGAATATAAAAAATAGCCACATATTCTGCAGAGTAAAACAATGATTTTAAGACCAAGAACGATCAAATTGGTTCATTTTTGTGACCAGAAACAAATTAAATAGAAAACGCTAAAAATGCAAATATATATAAATTCCGATTAAACTGGGTGTTAGGCCTTGTTGAGACAAACATTACAGTTCAAGCAATTTGAAAAAAAGGTTGAAAATTGAGGGAGCTATGGCCATTTTTGTAAATGACCACAGACGGACAGACGGACACAGACACTTGTTCGGGAAGCGATGATTGATTATTAATTCCTGGGGATTGGGGGGTATGTTCGGGAGAAGGTATCTTCTTTTTTTACGTGTGCCCAGCCCTGGACTGCAAAATTTTAACAAAATGGAGATACGAGGTTTCTCCTTTTCACCGGCAACTGTTGTTCCTTGATATTGAAGGTTTCTTGACACAAACGAAACCATGAGATCGAAATTATTTATTTCTCTTGACCTCGGTTTTCATTGTTGGTGAAATTGGCCTTCAGCATTTTAAAAAGATTCGAGTTAACGAATCGGAGAATGTTTACATTTGAAATCGCAATCAATTGAACCGTTAACGTGGCCATAATATGACATTGGAAGCGCTATTATATGACTTGTTACCTAAGGACTACCTATTGGTTTGTTCATCAACATCTTCAACGACGCAGGCCGGACGTACATAAAAACTCACGGAAGGAAAAGTCGGGCCCGGGGATCTCGAGGGTCTCGGATCGGATCAATTTTCTGCTCCCGAGAAGATTGTAATGTGCAGCTCACAATATCTTATCGGTTGTCAAACTTGGTAGCCTGCAGTGCGCAAGGAAAATGGAAAGCGTTCCAAATAAAACTATATAGGAATTTCAAGATAGGAGGTACGTGCCGCGGAAACCGGGGTGGGTCTATAACAAATCTGGTATTTTCCAAGCCTGCAGGGTTTTGGAATTTTTCGAAACCATCAAACAATGGAGCTCATAATGGAGGTGAATTATTGGAAGAAAAATACCAGCTTCCGAAGTTCCCGCATTTCCAACAATTTCGAAAGGCGCTTCCATCAGAGGATTCCATCAAAGGTACTTCAGAATCGAGGCAGGAATACCACGTGAACACAAAAATCTTAGTGCATCCTTAAGGTACATCAAGGCCAGGACAGGGCGAGAAAATGTATCGACAGTAGTCGCAGAAGATCGAACTGAAATTCAAACTCAAACTTGAACTCTAACTCGAACTAAAACTCCACTTTGTAAAAACCAGATTGTAACTCAAACTAAAACCCAAACTAAACTTGAACACAAACTCAAACACGAAACCGAACTGGAACTCAAACTTGAAACCGAACAGTAATTCAAAACCAAACTGAAACCAAAACTCAAACTTGAAGTCAAACCTAAGCTTAAACTTGAACTCAAACTGCAACGCAAACTTAACTCACACTCAATCTTAAACTCAAACTCGAACGTGAAATCAAATTGAAACTGAAACTAAAACTCGAAAGTAAAGTCAAACTTAAACTGAAAATAAAACTTAAACTGGAAATAAAACTTGGAACAGAACTGTAAATCAAACCAAAACTCACACACAAATTCAAACTTAAACTCAAACTTGAAGTCGGGCCTTAACACAAACTTGAACTCAAACCTAAACTCACACCCAAGCTCAAACGTGAATTTAAACTCAAACTGCAACCTGGCTTGAACCTAAACTCAAACTCAAAGTTAAACTCTAAACTATAGTGGAACCTAAACTCAAACTGAAATTTAAAATTAAACTGTCGATAGGTACCTAGTGTTCGAGTTTGAGTTACATTGTGGTTCGACTCTGAGTTTGACTTTGAGGTCCGTTCAAGTTTGAGTTTTAGTTTCGGTTTCGATTACAGTTCAAGTTCGAGGGTGGGGATGGGTTGAGTTCAACGGGTTGAGTGGGTTATAGTTCGAGTTTGAATTAAGGTTCGAGTTTCAATTTGAATTCAAGTTAAAGTTTGAGTTTCGTTTCAGTTCCAGTTTCAATTTGAATTTATGTTCTATTTAAGATCGAGTTTTAGTTAGAGTTAACACTTCAAGTTCAAGTTTGAGTTCGAGTTCAGGTCAGCTTCAATCAGAAGGAGCAAAAAACAAGTGGCGCCCTGTTTTTACTCGCAGTACTCTGTTATTAATTTTTCTGGGGGCGACAGGTAGATAATGTTCTTGGATACCAACGATCAAGAGACTCTATTTAACGTCCTGAGGTTGCTGAATTAGTTGGGCTGCTCTTCGGAAGCTGTCAATCTTCAAATCATAACAAACTTTGTTCAATGCTCACGTCTTCTATAGGATCGACCCGAATTCTGCATCATCATAGCCCCTGTCTGCACCCCGAATTCATGGGAATTCAATGTCTTTGGACTAAGGAGGTCCCACCCTTTTGGGTTTTCTCTAGTATAAGAAGAGCAGAGGGGCGGCCACCGCCTGCAAACGGAGTCATGGCCCCGAAGTTGACGCTAGTTTCGCGGTCCCTCCTATTCTTCCACCTGGTCAGCCTCTTCTTGGGCTCCGTCAATGCTTCGTTCCAAGACCCCGATGACAACCGCACCAGCATCAACGATCTGCCCAATTATACGGACTCGGTCAAAGAAGTAAGAATATTTACGCTAATTTATCGAGTAGATAAGCTACGTAGCGATAGTAATTCTGGAAAACCATGTTTACATACATACATTTTAAAGGAGGTGAAAAAAACTTCCAATTGCTAGCTGCCTGAGAACCATGGTGAAGGCACCTCGACCAATTAGATTAATAAATTGTCTAGACCCCTCGATCAGCTTTTGGATAGTGGATGAGCGCCGTAAAAGTCCATTTTCTCGACTCGAGGATATGCATAACGAGATGTTTTTCCAGGAAAGCTCAGAATCTCATTTTCCCAAAAGAGTCGACTTACGCGGTTTTCCAGAATTACTATCGATAAGTTCATAAGAAAATTTCTTAATATTCTTATGCTGCATGAATAAACCCGAGCGCGGGTTACAAGCAAAATAAAAGTGTGAATGAAAAGCAACATTTATGTTTATACTTAGTTATAATGTAATTAGTATAATAATAATTATAATATAATATGTTAATATAATTTATTATATATTAATATAATTAATATAATATAATAAATATATTTAGTTATAGTATAATTTTTATTTAGTTATATTAATAAATATAAACCGGAGGATCATAATAATGTATTGTGGTATTTTAGGTAGGTCCCCAATCAATCGTTGGTAGTGGAGTGGTGATCCGATTGATTAATAGAATATTTTTACCGATGATACCATCAATTACTTCCATATTTACAGAGTCAATGGAAGTATTGGAACCTGTGTTAGGTATATCAGCACTTTTCGTGTTTTATATTTTATTTTTTCCTGGTCATAAAAATGAACCGATTTGAGCGTTCTTGGTCTTAAAATCTTTGTTTTGTCTTGCAAAATACGGGGATATTTGGATAGTTGACAAAGAAATTCATAGTCTACATTTCCAAGAAACTACTTATTAGGAGAATAATGTTTATTTGAAGAATAAACTGAATTGGTAAACCCACGTTTAATCGAATATAAAATATTATACGATATTTCTCAGATTATATAAATATTTCATCAGACTCATTTTAATGAATAATTAAGCAGGTCAAGGGCCCATGCAATGAACATTCATTTTGAAAACATTAATTCAAAAAAGTGCATTCGAACTATTATGCATTATCGGAACTATTTTGGCAAATGGGAATTGTAGGGGCTAAATTATTTTGTACTTTCATCGTTTTCCAATTCCTTCAATTTTCGTTCTTTAATTCATTGACTTGAAATATGATGAATGAACATGAGATATTAAGGGCGGCATTCTCTGCCCCTTAATCCCTCTCCCGCAAATGAGTATTAATGACACTGGTGACAATGTTTGGTGCAATGACAATGTTTGGTGCTTCATGCGCCAGTCAATAGAACCGTCCATTTGGTGCATCGGACCCATCAATAAAAATCAGATTGCTACGCGTGTGCCAACGCAGTGGCAGATTTTCGACGGTAAAAAGAGCAGCAATCCGCCGATTTTCATGCTCAATATCTTCCAAAGATCAACAGCTTATTTTTTGCGTTTTCGAAAAGGTGGCCTAATCTCGTGAAGGGGATGACTTCAGATGAATAGCTTTGATGCGGAAAACGTGTGAAGTGAGATTGACGCTTTTCACCGTTCGCTTCTTTCACTCACCCGTCAGGTGCCCATACGTGTTATTTCACCACACACGTTCCATGTGTTCTAAATCGCCGGTGACAATGAGCAGTGTCATACTTCTCAACAGACTGATAAGTCGTCACATGAGACACGTTATGTGTTTTGAAGAAAGTAAACCACAAATTCGAGAAACTCCCGGCCCAAACTTTTTTCAGTTATGATCCCCATTCCGAACCTATTTTTTCCAAGTTTATTGTTCAAGGCTGACAATCAAGGACTATATTGCTGACAGCAACTGCCATTACGGTAGGTTAAAAGATCCCAAATAAATTTCCCACCAAATGGAGAAAACTCTAGGTCTAAATGAGCTGTACCAACAAAATGCCCCAACACGAGCGCACCAGGCCAAAAATTCGCAGGACGAAACTGGATATTGCGATTCTACCAAATGAAAAGCTCGGTCTCAAAAAGACGTTCCCCACGAACTATCGAACGGACCAATTTTTTTCCGAGCGCCACTTGCAAAATGCGTCACTCGACAAAAACTTGACTGTATCCAATAGGTTAGAACGCTCGGAGGAACTGACATTCTCGCTAGACCGCCAGTGCAGCGAGACGAAATGGAAACCGCAAAAAGACTTGAGCTTCTCGAACCAATACAGGTTCGAGAAATTGTTTAAAAGCCATACCTCACTTTTACTGTCAATGTATCAGGTTGACGAAATGTAGGCAATAGGTATTACATGCAATATTATGCATAATATTTTCCCTCAAAATTTATAATCCCATTTATTTATTAATACTTTTTTGTGGGATAAAATCTGATGCTACAAAAAACCTAATCGGTTTATTTTTTCAAGGGCGTAGCAACTGAAAATTTCGTTCTCAGGAGTTTTTGAAAAAAATTTTAATTATTATGGGTATATAAACTGTGCCTTGCTCGGGATACGCATCAGTCAAACACTGATCAAGGGTTATGGTAGTCAAGAAAGAATTTTTTTTTTTTTTTCAAATTCAAACATTTTTATTGTATTATGGAGTTTAGGTCGGTCGTGAAGGATTTGAGGGATTTTTTTTTTTTCTTTTTCATTCGAGCAGTGGGAGAATGGCTCCATCTTCAACTCCCAAACTCCTCACTCGACGGCGCGAGCCGCGGAGTCTTGTCGAAATCGCTCGGATTGTTGCGTATTGAATTTTGACGCGCGTCCAACCAAGAATTTGCGACTTGGGCTTATTCCATTTTTCTGCCAATTTCTCTGCTATCCTTTTCACGAAAATGTCAAACTCCTTGTGAAGGACTGCCTCGCAAGAGCAGATGAGTGGCGTGAAGGAAGCTCGAATGTCCTCTGCAGCTGTATTGTATTTCCTATGTTTCTCTTGTCAAGAAAGAATTGCTTCAGATGTTATGAAGCATTCCCGCATATTTTCGTCCGAACGTCAGATCCGCTTATACAAACAACCTGTTTCCATTTATTTCAAAAGTATGTTCGAGCAAAAAAATCCGAGTTTGTGGTGAGCCTAGCAAACGATTGCAACTTCCTGCGACGACTTTCAAACTCCGAGCAGCCACAGTCGCATCTTCGGCAGTAAAAAATGGCAAGAAAGGCTTCCAACTCGTCCGATACCAACCGCCCGCAATTATCGGGGCTCAGATTGAAGTTAAAAGTCTTTTGTACTGCAGGGCCTTGTTACTTTGTGAAAACGGATAGTTTTTCAAGTGTTCCCTCCAATTTTTACTTTCGCGCATTTCTCCCGTTCCAAACGGTTTCGGTTTTGCTAGGTCCGACCCGTTCAAGGAAGAAAGTAATGACCGCAGCGCGAACTGAAGAAATTACTAGCACTAATGTTGCGAAATAGTGCAGCGTGAAGAACTGTCGCATAAAAGTACGAGTAGACATTTCCATGCCTAAAACGATGGATATGGCAATAAATCGGATTTGAATTTTCGAAGTTTCTCCGCTTCTTTCATGGTTTCTCGACTCCGGCAGATAACGTTAAAAGTAAGTAGGGGTAAAATTTAGGTACCACGAAAAAATTGAAGCGTGGGTAGATCCCAATTTTCAAACCAAAATGACATATTCTTGTTGAGCCGCGAATCCTCAATGAAGTATTTGAGCTCCTCACTTCTTGTTGGAGGCCTTGAAAAACGTTGGTCCTAGCTTGCAGGATACGTTGATAATTTTTTTTTATTTTTGATAACTCGCCGAATGCGTTTTTGGAATATCTACCTAATCTCAATAAGCATCCTTCAAATCAGTCCAAATAATATGATCAATTCGGTCCATACTTTAGCATACAAAATATGTAAGTATTGTAAGCGAAGTTCGCATCTCTCTTTCAAGATTGAAGGTTCTCTATCAAAATATAGAACATCAATCAATTTTTTTTTCTTTTTTTTTAGGCTATGATATACAAATTTTTCTTACGCGGCATTTTCATGTTGACAATGTGTATTTTCACGAAACGGTCAAACATCAGTTCAGGCATAAACATCATTTCTCTCATTCTCTTTTTCGCTCGCAGGCGATGATTACCGAGTGCAAGGGAGGCTATTCGCCCAACTGTTTGAAACTGGGCCTTATCCGGGTGATCAGCCGAAGTGGCAGCTTCAGCCTTCCAGTCCTGCCTGGGGTATCCATCAGCTCCGACGGCCTGAGGGACTCCGAGACGCCCGCCGACGAACCCGGCGCCAATCTTGTCGCTCACCCGGAGAAAATCGACCACCTGCTCCTGGACCGGGTGTCCGGCTATTTGGGAACGCTGTCTCTCAATATGCGAGTGCTCGAGAAAAATGCGCCTTTGAGTTTCGCCAAATCCATTTTGGGAGATGGGATTACAGGTATACCAACGGAAATTGTAGTCGACGGGTTACCGACACTTCGGTATGGAGCATTGGCAGTTGTTCTCAAATTATTTTATCCTATTACGGTTGTCAAAAAGTGGCCGACTATTCATCATTGATCCTGTTACGATAAAAAGAGAAAGATTAATCATGAACCTCCTCAGGATCTATCTTGAAGCTCTTCACGACGTATCTTCAAGACAGGTCGAGAGGAGCTTCAAGAGAGGTTGCTAAAAGATAACTATTTTGCCACAAGCTTCAAGATAGGGTGCGAGAAGCTTCAAGATAGGTTATGAGGACCTTCAAGATAGATTGTGAGGAGCTTCAAGATAGGTTACGAGAAGCTTCAAGATAGTAGGTGAGAACCTACAAGATAAGTCATGAGGAGCTTCAAAACAGGCTGTGAGAAGCTTCAAGCTAAAATTGTGAACTGCATTTCAGAATCTTCATCGACTCCTTTTTTACAGCAACCGGAAGAAGGAAGGGCGGGTACAGAGGGCCGCTCTTGGCAGCGGGGCTGATGGCAGGAGGTACGACATTGGCCATGGGAATGGCAGCGCTAGCTGCTCTAGCTGGAAAAGCGTTGATGGCCTCGCTGCTGGCCCTTATGTTAGCAGCAATCTCAGCCCTCAAAGGAAGCGGCGGCGGGAGTGAGAAAACTACCTACGAAATTGTGGCTAAACCCGTAGTTACGCACTCGACCTCTCACACAAGCGAAGTAAGATAATCAGTCGACTGGTCTCTATTTATATTGGAAGTTGGCTGGACTGTTTCTACATTGGGTTTCCAATTTTTTGCAAAACTCAAAAATTTATTCGACATGAAATTCGTGTTTCAGGTCCAACATGGGCATGGCGGGCATTATAGGCGAAGCATGGACATTCATCCGGTAGTTTACTCGGCTCACTTGCCAATAGAAAGATAATCTCAGCAAATAATACGTTTCCATCACCGATGCTAGACCAACACCAAAGAAAATGAAGAAATTTTGTGTAATTTAATGTACATAATGAAGTGAAAATGTGTTTTAATTTATTGAATTTCTGAAGCGCCATCAACACTGAGATGAGTCAATTGTTATAATGCTTGTTCGTCAGAAATATAAATATATTTTTAAATGCCTGCCTAATTCAACGTGTTTGAAAATCAATTACCAACAAGAGGAGAACAGATAACAAACAATAGTTTGATATTTTGGTGAATATAAAGGTTGCAACAAATCAAATTTGAACTGTAGAATACCATCCTTGAAAATAAAAATAAAATTTAGTTGATAGAAAATTAGCGAGATTATACTCAAGGATATAATGGAATAAAAAGAACAGCAAGTAATAAGTAGCTACGCTTTGTTTTGCAACATTTTTACAGTAGGTACTTTTCACAATAATTGTAGATGATTCACAACAATCCCATATTCGACTAACAAGCCCAAGGCTGTTTTTTAACTTATATCGAGATTTGCGAATTTTGAAACGATCAAAATTCAGGCAAAAATGGCAAAATCCATGGCATTGATACGCAGTCTTGAAAAAATCATCTTTCGCAGTATTTGAAACGAGCTGAGCTATGCAATCATTTTTCAACCACTTGATCGAATCGAATACCTTGAAGTTGGTGAAAAAACGTTCAACAGAAATTTCAAAACTGACTCTCAGTTTTAACTTTTTTGGATTTTTTCGTCTTCAGTGGAACTTCAGCAGGAACATCTATAAATGGAATTTGGTGTAAATAAATAGTTCAACATCAGGAATTCAGAATGGACCAGAGATCTAAGTCTACTCACCTTCCGACAATTCTTCCTGGTGCTTCTTCTTTTTCTTTTTCTTTTTTGGCACTTCAAGATCCGTCTCGAGGGTTTCCAACACTCGGTCAATCAGCAATTGCTTTTTTTCATCAAGCGGTTCATGAATTTCTGAAATTAGAAAAGTAGCGAAAGCACTAAGGAGATTGGTATAAACAATAATTGTTACGTAATTATTACGGGATAACGTCGGGTAATTGACACCCTCAATCTACACACCAATGCAATACGACACCAAAGAAGCATTTCCTCAGATTTTAAAATTTTAATTTTCTTTTGGATTTCTTAACACCTAATATTGCTCAAGATATACGACAAATGAAGCACCATCAATCAGCAAACGTATTGACAACTCACCATCCGGCACTACTTCTTGATGCTTCTTCTTCTTCTTTTTCTTGCTTGGCACTTCTTCTGACTCAGGCTCAAGATTACTGAACACTCGGTCGATCAGCAATTGCTCTTTGTCATCTCTGATATCTGCAGATGGCGTTTTGTGTGAGTTGACCGCAACAATATCTAACAGTTAAAGAATCAAAATTAACTTTTTCAACAATTTTTTGTACAATTTTCCTCTTGGTTGACACTCAACTCTTTAACCGATTTGATAAAATATCTCATCTTAAGGACATTACAGAGGAATATTACAGAAAATATAATTATTTCCACATAACTAGGGTACACATACTTGAACACATTGTTGAACTGCTCAAAGCCAAATTCTATAACTAATAATTAACTAACCTTCAGATATTTCCGCTTTCAATTGCATATGTTTCTCTTTCTTTTTCTTCTTCTTGTGGACTGTTGGATCAGCTTCAGAATGCAACTGATCTGGAACCACTGGCTCTTCAACGGTGACTGGACCTGAATCACATTAATCCATATCATACATTGTAATTTATATTAAATTATAAATACCAGGCCCTGGTTTATTGGCAAAATTTATCCATTCAATAGACAAGGAGGCTTCAGATAAACTTCACGGTGGTATTTATTTGAAATTTTAAAGCAAAAATTTCAATTGTAATGTGTATTGAGAGCTTCCTTGGATATCCCTGTGGATATCGGGCAGATAAATTTTGTTAATAAACCGGGCCTTAATGGGCAAACAACATTTTAGACAAGTCACGGACAAATTTTTCAAGAGTTACGTACTATGGGGACTAGCAGTCCAAATACCTCGGATTTAGCCTATAATCTTGTGCAGGTAGCAACCAAAATGTGTACCGACATAATAATACATAAATAATAATTTATAAAATCAGAATCTTCTTCCAAGGTTCAAAAATAAATAATCTTCTCAATACATGATTTGGTCGCTTTACAAATGTAGTGCCTTGCTAAGAAAACTACCTTCTTGCTCCTCTTCCTGGTGTTTCTTCTTCTTCTTTTTCTTTTTAACAATTTCTTCCAGTTCTGTATTGACTGGCGTAGTTTCTTGGATAACTGGCGGTTCTGTACAAAAAATTGGAAGATGAAAAAATTGATTAATCAAGGCCAATAACCGGTTTTATTTGTAAGCCTAACAAACAATTTCTAATTCAACCCCTGAAGAGAAAACCCAATTTTGAAACATGATGAAGAAAGAGAGGTCATCCTGTTTTTAAACAAAATTAAAAATTCTTGATTTTATAAACTTGGTACAAAAATTGATTTAAGCGTAAATTTTTTCAAAACTCAGAATTTTATGTTTGAATGCTAGTGTGTTGATTAGGTACTGATAATTAGAATTAATTTTATGCAGAATCAATTTGGTGGATTTGAGTTGTTTACTTGGAGAATTATTCGTATGGCTGGTCTATAATTTTAATGCTCGTTAAATTACCTTCCTCTACTTCTTCCAAGTGTTTCTTCTTCTTCTTCTTTTTGCTTTTTTCTTCCGCTTCAGTATCGATTGCCATAGATATTAGGTCAACTGTCAATTCTGAGAAGACAACATGAATTGAAAAATTGCCATATTAACAAATGTTGTAGGTACAAGTAAAAAATTGATCGGTTAATCGCTGTGGCAATTGGCTGCTTATTGAGTTTATAAATAATCTTGCCTTCTTTTGTCTGTTCTTGTTTCCTCTTCTTTTTCTTCTTGCCGAAGCCCTGGTCTGCATCGAGGATCAGGGCAACCTTGTCGATAAGCTGCTGCTGTTTGATATCTGTTTCAGCATCACCAACTTAAAAAATTACAAAGTTAAAAAAATTGCAATTCTAGAACAACTAGTTTTTAAAACTATAGTAATATCATTTTCATCAACATTTAATAATAAACACCTTGATGCGCGTCGTCGTCAAATGAAACATCTTTTTTCTTCTTTTTCTTCTTAAGAACGTCTTGTTCTGGGAACGGCTGAGTAAGAATAGGCAGTGCAACTGCAGTGGGATCTGAAATAGAATTACTTGGTTAGCTGTTATATTTTCAGGAAAAAACATGATAATATGCGTACGGAAATACCAACCTACGCATGCGTCCAGTTTCTTATCTTTATCCTTTTTCTTCTTCTTTTTCTTGCTACCCAACTCTCTGTCCGAATCTGAAAGGATTTTCTGCGAATCCTCTTCTTTACAAGAAGATTTATCCGGCGTTTTGACAGTCACAGCTTCCCCCGAGGGAACCTTTGGCTTTTTGGACACCAGTCGGAAACTTGATTGAGAAGATGTATCTGAAATTACTACAACCGCCAGTTATGATGAAACATTTATCGGTTTTTATTCCTAAGCTCTGGAAATTCCAATATTCATATCGTAAAATTTCAGCCATGATACGTACCAGAACTACAACTAGAGGCCAACGAATTTCGAGCTTTAAGGTTGGTCGGAAAAGGCACTGGCGTTGAAGGTGTTACGTCAAAATCCGGCACTTTTGGAACAGGAACAGCCTCAGAGACTGTTATTTTTCCCAATATTGGTACCACACCTGCAAAAATGTACAAAAAAATGAATTTGACAAACAGCAAATATGGTCGGCACTGAAAGAACAACTGCACTGAACGATTCAAAATTTACTAAATTTCCATGTTATAATAGGTACTTATCAATATTATCAAAAGAACATTTTAAATTTATTACCTCGCAAACTTAACTTACAAATTCAACATTCAAACTAAACTCTCAAACTTGATATACATACCCAACTCACAAACTGAACCCACAAACTCAACACAAAAACGCAACTCACATTCTGATCCCACATCCTCGACCCACGAACTAAACTCACTCATTGATTTTACAAACTCTATTCAAAAAATTCAATCACAAACTAAACTATTGACTCAACCAACAAACTAATCTCTCCAACTTCGTAAGCAAACTCAATTCAAAAGACTGAACCCACATACTCAACTTAGAACTCAACTCAAAAACTCAACCCATGAACTGAACCATTGACTCAACTCACAAACTCAACCCACAAACTCAACTCAAAAACTCCATTCACAAACTCAACCCACAAACTAAACTCTTGAACTCAAGTTTGTTAGTTGAGAATAAGTCTACTGAGTTGACTTGTGTGGTGGGTTGACTATGTGAGTTGAGTCTGAGAGTTGAGTTTAATAGTTAAATTTGAGAGTTGAATTTGAAAGTTGACATTGAAAGTTTAATAGTTGAGTTTGTGAGTGGACTTTGATAGGTGAGTTTGTAGGTTGAGTTTGAATGTTGACATTGAAAGTTTAATAGTTGAGAATTAGTGAGTTGACTTTGAGAGTAGAGTTTGATAGTTACATTTGATAGTTCAGTTTGTGAAATGACTTTGATAATTGAGTTTGAGAGTTGAATGTGGAAGTAGAGTTCAAAATTGAAAGTTGACATTGAGAGTTTGATAGCTAAATTTGATAGCTGGGTTTAAGAGTTGAGTTCGTGGGTTGACTTAGTGAGTTAAAGTTGATAGTTGAGTTAGTGAATTGACTCTGATATTTCAGTTCGTGGGTTGAGTTAGAAAGTTGAGTTTGTGAGTTGACTTTGGTTGGATAAACATTCAAGTTTGAGAGTTGAGTTTGGAAGTTTACTTGGAGAGTTGAGTTCGAAAGTTGAGTTTGTGCGTTCAGTTTGAGAGTTGAGTTTGTGGGTTCAGTTTGAGAGTTGAGTTTGTGGGTTCAGTTTGAGAGTTGAGTTTGTGGGTTCAGTTTGAGAGTTGAGTTTGTGGGTTCAGTTTAAGAGTTGAGTTTGTGGGTTCAGTTTGAGAGTTGAGTTTGTGGGTTCAGTTTGAGAGTTGAGTTTGTGGGTTCAGTTTGAGAGTTGAGTTTGTGGGTTCAGTTTGAGAGTTGAGTTTGTGGGTTCAGTTTGAGAGTTGAGTTTGTGGGTTCAGTTTGAGAGTTGAGTTTGTGGGTTCAGTTTGAGAGTTGAGTTTGTGGGTTCAGTTTGAGAGTTGAGTTTGTGGGTTCAGTTTGAGAGTTGAGTTTGTGGGTTCAGTTTGAGAGTTGAGTTTGTGGGTTCAGTTTGAGAGTTGAGTTTGTGGGTTCAGTTTGAGAGTTGAGTTTGTGGGTTCAGTTTGAGAGTTGAGTTTGTGGGTTCAGTTTAAGAGTTGATTTTGTGGGTTCAGTTTGAGAGTTGAGTTAGTGAGTTCAGTTTGAGAGTTGAGTTTGTGGGTTCAGTTTGAGAGTTGAGTTTGTGGGTTCAGTTTGAGAGTTGAGTTTGTGGGTTCAGTTTGAGAGTTGAGTTTGTGGGTTCAGTTTGAGAGTTGAGTTTGTGAGTTCAGTTTGAGAGTTGAGTTTGTGGGTTCGGTTTGAGAGTTGAGTTTGTGAGTTTAGTTTGAGAATTGAGTTTGAGGGTTCAGTTTGAGAGTTGAGTTTGTGGGTTCAGTTTGACAGTTGAGTTTGTGGGTTCAGTTTGAGAGTTGAGTTTGTGGGTTCAGTTTAAGAGTTGAGTTTGTGGGTTCAGTTTGAGAGTTGAGTTTGTGGGTTCAGTTTGAGAGTTGAGTTTGTGGGTTCAGTTTGAGAGTTGAGTTTGTGGGTTCAGTTTAAGAGTTGAGTTTGTGGGTTCAGTTTGAGAGTTGAGTTTGTGGGTTCAGTTTGAGAGTTGAGTTTGTGGGTTCAGTTTGAGAGTTGAGTTTGTGGGTTCAGTTTGAGAGTTGAGTTTGTGGGTTCAGTTTGAGAGTTGAGTTTGTGGGTTCAGTTTGAGAGTTGAGTTTGTGGGTTCAGTTTGAGAGTTGAGTTTGTGGGTTCAGTTTGAGAGTTGAATTTGTGGGTTCAGTTTGAGAGTTGAGTTTGTGGGTTCAGTTTGAGAGTTGAGTTTGTGGGTTCAGTTTGAGAGTTGAGTTTGTGGGTTCAGTTTGAGAGTTGAATTTGTTGGTTAAGTTTGAGAGTTGAGTTTGTGGGTTCAGTTTGAGAGTTGAGTTTGTGGGTTCAGTTTGAGAGTTGAGTTTGTGGGTTCAGTTTGAGAGTTGAGTTTGTGGGTTCAGTTTAAGAGTTGAGTTTGTGGGTTCAGTTTGAGAGTTGAGTTTGTGGGTTCAGTTTGAGAGTTGAGTTTGTGGGTTCAGTTTGAGAGTTGAGTTTGTGGGTTCAGTTTGAGAGTTGAGTTTGTGGGTTCAGTTTGAGAGTTGAGTTTGTGGGTTCAGTTTGAGAGTTGAGTTTGTGGGTTCAGTTTGAGAGTTATGTTTGTGGGTTCAGTTTGAGAGTTGAGTTTGTGGATTGAGTTTGAGATCCAAGTTTGTGGGTTGAGTTTGACATTCAAGTTCAAGAGTTGAATTCGTTGGTTGAGTTTGCGGGTTGAGTTCATATGTTGAAAATGAGTTTTGAGTTCATTAGTTAAATTCGTGAGTTGAATTTGAGATTTAACTTTGAGAGTTGAGTTTGTAAGTTTAATTTGTGATACAAGTTTGAGTTTGAGAGGTATGTTTTAG
Source organism: Nesidiocoris tenuis (assembly GCA_036186465.1). Classification (NCBI taxonomy): domain Eukaryota; kingdom Metazoa; phylum Arthropoda; class Insecta; order Hemiptera; family Miridae; genus Nesidiocoris; species Nesidiocoris tenuis. The sequence continues at coordinate 6,634,702 of AP028915.1, read as the reverse complement.
AGTTTAATTGGTGGGTTGACATTGAGTTTTTTTTTTAGATTTTTCTTAAGGGTTAAGTTGCTACTCAAGCCAGATGTCGCTAATCCACAGGACTTTCAACTGTATCCATCCAACCGCACATAAATTATATAGATGCTCAAAATCTCACTCTCTCTCTCTCTCTTGCTTGTTGAAAACTTACTAAAAGAAAACCTTTTCATCCTCCGACTAGGAAATATCATGTTAGAGATACGATTAGGATCGTACGCGTCGCAATTCGTCTCGTACGATTTGCCATCTTTCAAAGTCGTAATTTTCGTTTCTCGCGTGTCGATTTCGAGTCTCTGGCCCAGAAATGTACTTCCGTCAACCTAAAATTTGGATATCGTATGAAATAATGAACACCAATGATGTACGGGGTGCAGGAAATTTACAAGTGAGAACGATCCAGTAGTTACCTACCTATAGTGCATCCATACTCAATAAATAAAGTAGCTTTCCTGAATACACACCTCTTCAGGACATTGAAGAAGATACACTTCCGAATCATCGTCCAACAGATCCTCGGCGAAGGTGGCCAAATTCGATTCAAAATCAAAATCGTCGTTCAAATCGGTGAACTAAAATTCAAAGATTGTCAGACTGTAAGTTAGCGAACTAGTAATTCAAAATTTGCACGGATTCGCATTCTTTGATATATGTAGACATTGATATGGATGTATGGTGCAGGATGCCATTCTGAAATATTAGGCGTGTACACATTACCACTTTCCTTTCCACCAGGGACTTTGACCAGCCATCTAGCAGCTGCACCAACCTCCTGAATGGATTTGGATGAGCTCGATATCAAAATTTAGAAAAATAATGGAACAAAATGATTCAACAGCGAAACGCACCCCTAGTCTGATGTAATGATCCTTCATTTCAGCGTATTCGTCATCCGCAGGAACACGAGTCGGTGGCGTCGGCTTGGCGAATTCCAGTATGGATCGCTGATTGACTGGCGTCAGGGGCTGTTTGGTTTTGGCGTTTTTCGATCCCTTAGAGACGGCAGTTGGCGGCGTAGAACACTGTCGAATGACACTGATATCGTTTCCAGGGAAGGAGGCGTCCAAATCGCCAGGAAGCCTCGTACTGTCGAACGGTTGGACTTTCTTGGTCGACGCTGCCATTTCGCCGATTGGCGTGTCAGCGTTAGTTTCAATTTTCGACCCGACTGAACAATTCGCTTCAGGCAGCTTTGTCGGGGCCTCACGATGAGCGCTATCCGATTCGTCTGAATCGGATTCGGAATCGGACGTTCCAGACATTTTTTTGGCATCGTCAGCAGCAGGGAACGACATCTTCGGTTCTTTGCTCTTGGGGAGCTGGATGCTCGTGTCTGAAGCTTTTCTTTTCCTCGAGCCGACGATCTGGCTTCCGTTTTCTTCACCAGGCGGATCATTCAGTTCACCTAGTACACAAGAAGGTCGTTTGCCGGTTGGTTTTGGGGAACAAGCTAACGCAGTGACATCTTGAGCGTTCTGGGTAATGCCCCTGCATCCATCATCAGATTCTCCAGAATCGGAATCGTCGGATATAGAATGATTGCGGGGTCGAGGTAGTTTTGGTTCATTTTCTATCGAATTAGGTTTAATGGGTGATATCTTGGTTGGGGACAACCTCTCGTTAGTCGTTCTACTCGGAACTTTATCTGGGGCATTCGATGCTCCCAAATCACCATCCGAGTCGCTGGACTTGGATTCGTCAGAACTATCTGCAGGAACATTTGTTATCGAATTAGGTTTAATTGGTGATGTCTTGGTTGGGGACAACCTCTCGTTAGTCGTTCTACTCGGAACTTTATCTGGGGCATTCGATGCTCTCAAATCACCATCCGAATCGCTGGACTTGGATTCGTCAGAACTATCTGCAGCTTTGGTCCTCTCGTTTTTGTCGGACGAGTTTCTGGGATCCGATCTCTTATTTAAGTCGGCCGGCTTTAGTTGCTTACAACCATCGCGCTGGCTCGATGGCGATTTCTCGTTTTTGACTTTGGCTAATTCATCATCCAGCGTTTCAGAATCTTTGTTATCTGAGCTATTTCCTATTTTAGCTTTTACGAATTTTTTCTGCACATTCGGGGTTTCATGAATTGCTGGTGATTGAGCACCGGTCGCCTGAGTGGACGGTATGATATCTTCATCTGAACTATCGCCATCGACGAACTCGGCTGATGTGATCTGCAATTTTTTCTGCATTTCTAAATCCTTTCTGCGTGTACGAGAAGGTACAACTTTATCTTTAGATTTCGAGGAACCGACTGGCAGTTTATCCTTCTCAGTTTTCTGGTGGGGCGAGATCAACTTGACTTTACGATCGGGATTTGATCTCCGCTCAGAGAGAATGAGGCTCAAGTTTTTCTTCTCGGGAATCAGCGATTGAGTAGATTTAGCTGGCTTGCATTTACGATCGGGATTTGATCTCCGCTCAGAGAGAATGAGGCTCAAGTTTTTCTTCTCGGGAATCAGCGATTGAGTAGATTTTGCAGGCTTCCGGGCTGAAGTCGTAGGCTTCGGACTAGCTTTGGCTGAAGTAGATGGCTCATCTGTCGAGCCAACTTTTCCTGAGACTGGTTCCTTTTTACGTACCAGATGACTTGGAGTCACATAGGATTGGTTTCCTTTCGGAGTGAAAACCCGTTTCAGCCCTAGAACATCAATCGATTCAATGAAATAAAACTGGACAAAAATGGTTCTTAGAATAGAATAGAAGCCGAAAAACTTACAAGTGATATCCTCTGCCAAATTGTTTTGTCCCTGAGAGCACAATAGGCGTATGACTTCTGGAAATAATCCAAAGATAACTTATATTAACAATTTTTGCTACTACAGTATTTTTTACTTCCATATTTACAGAGTAAATGGAAGTATTGGGATCGTCCTAAAATCGAGAATCGGAACGGAGCTTCAGAAAAAACTTTTTCTTATACACATTTACTCAGAATCACTTCCTGAACAAGTGTCTGTGTGTCCGTTACGTCCGTCTGTCCGTCTGTCTGTCTGTCCGTCTGTCTGTCTGTCCGTCTGTCCGTCTGTCCGTCTGTGGTCTTTTACAAAAATGGCCATAACTCCCTCATGTCTCAACCTTTTTTCAAATTTCTTGAACTGAAATGTTTGTCTCGGAAAGCCTTAACACCCTGTTTAATCGGAATTCGGATAACGCACAGTACTTCCGATATATTTGCATTTTTAGTGTTTTCTATTTCATTTTTTTCCGGCCACAAAAATCAACCGATTTGAGCGTTCTTGGTCTTAAAATCTTTGTTTTACCTTGCAGAATATGTGGATATTTTTTACATTCCGAAAATGTGGCATTTTTTCATTTTTGGCGAATTTTAAAATTTTAATAGTGAATTTTTCGATATTTTTGGCCTAAACACCCTTAAAAGCAGTCAAAATATGATCAAATTGTGTCACAATTTTACGTTTCAAAATATGGAAGTATTGTGTGTTATCTACGCACCACTGGTTTTAGATCTGCAACAAAGATCTAATAGCTTACATCGTATACCTGCTAGTAGGTAGGTTACTTAAGTATATAAAAACTCAAATATCTCTTTAAATTTCCTGCTTTCCACCAATCTGAATAGGAAATAGCTTACCGCCGTCTTGGAGCTCCCTCCCTTGCTCACTGGAGAAATATTTCTTGAAAATCGGATAAGTGACTTTCAAGTCAAGAATTTTCATAAACTCCTCCAAAAGGTTAAAACGGAAACGGCTAAGGTCGAATTTCTCATCAAGGAAATCGTTAAATGCAAAAATATCAGCGGCTCGTTTCTCCCCTAAACATGCGACGATACTGTTGGGAACCGGAAACCCACCAATATCTCGTGGCATTGTTCAGCATGGAAGGTTGAATCAATTTTGGCTTTCAGCATATTATTTTTTGTTACGCTGGTCTGGAAAATGAAAATCCCAACACTCAAAACCAGTTGACGGCTTGGAGTAATTAGAATTTATTTGCCCGGAACCGTGTTCCCATCTCGGGTAATTTAAATTTCGAAGCAAAAATAAATTATTGTCACTGTCAATGCCTAGGCACAATCCAAAATCAACTATTACATCTGCTCAAGACATAAAAATGTTTCCCGACCGATCACATAGGACTTCGTTGGACACGACCACCAAAACCATTCACCGAATAATTTAAAAAACGCCAAAGCAGTTCATGTCCATCTCTATCCCACTGCTGGAGAGCACGTGTTTGCCCTTGTTGTTGTTGTGCCATTCCTTCGTTTTGAGAATCTTGAGACTCTTTATGATTTTTAAACTAAAATCCGACTCGTGAACAATAGGTATTTATCACTTACGTACTACTATATTTAATTTTTAAACGTTAGGAATCGTCCGATGCCTCAAAAAGTTGAAGATAAATGAGATCGAAGCACGTGGGGCTAGGAGATTGAGGAAGAGGGGAGGAACGAACATGTTACACCAGACGCTACAGAATAGGTACCTAATCTTGATTTTTTAGTTCCTGATCTAGAAATCAATGTAAAAGATCATTCCCATTCGTTCCATAAAGGTGCCCTTCAACCAGAAAATATAAATGGCTACAAATAATCGAAGCAGAAATACAAGTTTTCAGCTCCTTGTTCGTTTTGTGTATTGGGAGACCAGTAAAATATGTAAAAATCCTGAGAAATGATCCAATTTCGAAGAAAAATTGTTTGCCGTCTAACCAGAGGAGAAAAAGAGACCAAGTTTTCCATTTATAATATAAATATTATGTTTCAGTGTTCCACCATTGAAAATCAGGGCATTTGGAAAGGCGAATGCTCTACAAACTGCATTAGAAATATAAATTCAATAGAGATATCATTTAGAATTGAAATTATAGGAATTTCAATAACAATGACTTTCTGGAATCTTAATTTCATTGTTGAAAAAATTGAAAATGATGAAATTGAAGAGAAGTTAGCGAAAGTCATTGACTCGAAGGACTCGTAGAACCGCCCACTTTTCCAGTGTCTTTCAGTGCCAGCGCACAACAGCTGTTCTATTGATAAAATCCAACTGACGTCTCTCTCGAAGCCCTTGAAGTTTCACCAGCCAAAGGCGTTCTCTGAAAGGCGTCAATGTTTACGTTCATAATTTTCTAAGCAATGCAGTCCTTTCGATCTTGCTTGAACGACCGTTTCTAATTTTCCATCTTCGTCCCTCAATATCTTGTAAACGATTTGGTCCTAAATAAACTGGTAGTGGATATGTAGGCAGATATCATGAACAGTTCGGTCGATAAACGAAGTATCGCCCCCATGGAGGTGTTCCGTACAGACGAATTCTACGTTCTGATGAACACTGAATCCAGCTTATGGTGCAATCGGCGAACTGGGGCTATTGAAGTCAAACCAGGTGGGTAAACCCAATTTTCTAGAACCATGGTGACTTCTCTTGTCAGAGTTGGATGTGACCGAACTCCTCAACCAAGCCTAGTCTCCACACCAAACTACGTCTTAAAAGGCACAATCCTCACTTGTTCGCTCACTCACGGTGTCCTCCTTTATAATAATTTTAAAGAGTGAAATTTTTATAATATAAAAATTCCATATTATGGAAAAAAATCATATATTGTTTGATGGACCTCAATTTACCAAAAAGTGACTGTTAGCCAATGAAGGTTGTGTATGCTTCACGCCTGATTTGTAGCTCTCTTGTGGCTCCTAGATTTCTCAATCGAGTTGCATTCTTCTTGCACGAGGTCTAACAATAACACTACCGAGAGACTCTAATTCAAATTTAAGTTTGATTCTGTGTGTCTCCTGACCTCAATGATGGATAGCCGAGCTACTCCAAAACCATTAGATTACACACAATAATGTATGTAAATGTGTATGAGAAAAAGTGTTTTCTGAAGCTCCGTTCCGATTCTCGATTTTAGTACGATTCCAATACTTCCATTTACTCTAAATATGGAAGTAAAAACACCTAGCAGATTTGGATTGGGGTAGAAACAAAATTGGTTTAAAAAGAACCTAAATAATTGCAGGATGGGAACTGGCAAACTCAGGCGATCCCGAATGCCTGGGAATTTTCTACGGCCTCGTCGGCAAAGTCGACTTTCAAGTCGACGGGGAGGCTCGCCTTCTTCTGATCAAAGAAACGGACCCCGTCGGAGCTCTGCCGGACGGTCGGGAAGTCGTCAAAATCCGTTCCATCGTCTTCCTCCACATTTGCGGTCCGGAATCGACGGCTGCTGAGCTCGGCCTTCGCCCCTGCAAGAAGCACAAGGCTGGAAATGTCAAAGCCTTCGAGCTCCCGCAGAAGGCGTCTCTCGCCAAGACTTGGGGTTCCATCAAGTCGGCGACCAGTTCGATCCGAACGACGACTCAACATGCAGCAGCGATAGCAACATATCAGGTTGATACAATTTATTGTTAATTATTGTTTATTATTAATTTAGTTAAGTACACACCGGTGTGTTTTTGGTTAGATAACATTTTCATTAATTAATAGGTATCTAATGAAAAAAAGCCGAGCGCAGGTAGCATACCAGAAAAAATTTCAATGTTTTGTAGAAGTGATAACAAACTAGGTAATTAAAATATGTTTGCAGGTGAAAAGCGGTCTAAAAAAGGACGGCAAGGAGCGAGAAAAGTTCGAAAAACGAATTTTGGACGAACTCTCCCGAATTTTCACCGACACGGATTCTTTCTATTTTTGTGTTGGCCCCCCGGGCAGTAAACAGTGCGATCTCACGAACTGCCTCCAAAAACAGAATCCTGACGCGTCCATTGACGACAGGTTCTTTTGGAACAAATTCATGTTGAAAGATATTCTAGAAATGAACGTAAGTAGTATCGTAAAATTAATATGAGGGTTATGTAATGATTTGTTGGTGGAGTAGTTTTTTTGCATAGGTATTTGTCATGCACTAATTTATAGTAGGGACATAGTAATTTATAGCATGTATATAATACATCTCTAGCCCTAAAAATGTAATTATATTATCATCTGATAAATGTTGTAGAACGATCTTGCAAAAGCTTGGGTGCTTCCAATTATTCAAGGTTACGTTCAAATCGAACACTGCAATATCGAAGTTGATCCACTCACTTTTGGAAGCCAACAAACTGAGGTTAGTATAATTGCCGCTTTTTTTACGCAGATATAACCGATCTTTTATCCCCTAGGGCAGATGACAGCTGCATCTCCATCACTAACTAACTAATTTTATTGCTTTCAGTTGCAAAATTTGTACTTTTGTCATACTGTTAGTTTCCTTTTTAATTAGAACATTGAAACGTTCCATATTTTGGTGCGTAAATTTTCCAAACAAATATATTGTATTTTGACCATTTTGGAAGCTGGAAAGATCAAAAATGCCAAAAACCCTACTATTCAAATTTCAAAACCCACTAAAATGTTGAACCGAATTGCGAGTTAAGAGAGATTGAAGGTCTCCTCTCCCCATAATGCGCAACACCCAATGCAAAAGTTGAATAACGAGAAATTTCCTCCCAAGCCAAAGATAGTTTTATGTTAATAATGTTGTTTTATAGTTCATTACGGTCGGAATCATAAGCCGAAGGAGTAGACATAGAGCAGGAACAAGATACAAGCGACGGGGGTTGGACGAAGATGGGAAATGCGCGAATTACGTCGAAACGGAACAATTCGTCGCCACTGTTGACCACCAGATTTCGTTCGTGATGGTCAGAGGGTCCGTGCCGCTTTATTGGTCTCAACCGGGATACAAGTACAGACCACCACCACACATTGACAAGGGTAGGTGACTATTTTCCGTCTCCGAAACATCGAATTAAATAATTACCTAAAATTACCTTCTTATAAGTTGTGTGTCTCAGCTGTTTATTCTAAGTAAACGTATTCGTGGTTTGACAGGCGAAGCTGAAACGAAATTAGCTTTTGAGAAACACATGAAAGAGGAATTGGAACTGTATGGTTCGATTTGCATTGTGAATCTTGTCGAACAGATGGGAAAAGAGAGAATCATCTGGGAAGGGTTTACTCAACAAGTGATAAATTACGATTCTCCTCAAATAACATACGCCACATTTGATTTCCACGAGCATTGGTAAAATTATCATTTATCATTTTTGAACGTTTTTCAGTGATGCGTATAATATACTATATTATAGCGATACATTATATCGACACCTGAGCAGCTGAAGGGCCAATCTGCTCTATTCCTGAAGCAGATTGGCCCTTTGGTGCCACTCGAGTCTCAATATGATTTGCACTGCTTTCATCCGTTACTAAGCTCATAACATGACGTTTATATTTTTGTTCAACCCATTTTTTTTCTGAAAACGATGTTTATTCATTTTCGTGCAACTCATTTTTCAGCCGAGGCATGAAATTCGAAAATGTGTCATACCTTATCGATCGACTTGAAGACGTCATGCAGGACATGGGCTTCTGTTGGAAGGACGAACAAGGGATTATCTGCCAGCAGAACGGCGTATTCAGAGTCAACTGCATCGACTGTTTGGACAGGACCAATGTCGTTCAGGTGATCGATGCGTTAATTATTCCATTTAACTGTTTATCGTTTATACGAAATAATAAATTATTATAGTAATTCGTAAATTGTGTTTGTATGTATTATGGTTCGGTGTGCCAGAAATAAATCAAGCTGCTCATTCTTTCGCTATTTTGTGCGTTATTTTGCTAATATATTGTAATTGGCAGTGGCGAGGGCTCATAGGGCAACCAGGGCAAGCAGTACCTTGATCGTTATTCAAGAACTAGCAAACCATAACTCATGTCTATGGTTCTTCCCTAGGTACTGCTTGCCCTGTTTCTACCTGAGAATTCAGAATTCGTCTGTTTTTCAAAAATTTTGATTGAAAAAAAATCGGTTTTTCTAGACCGCCATTGGTAAGACGGTTTTGGAAACGCAGTTGACCAAATTGGGTCTCTTGGCTCCGGAAGGTAGCCTACCATCGTCTCTGAGATCAACGTTCCAACTCCTATGGGCTAATAATGGCGACATAATTAGCAAACAATACGCCGGTACGAATGCTCTGAAGGTACGTGTATTTTTTGTAATAGCTTGTAGCAGATTGCCATCTGTTCAGGCTCCTCTGGACTCTAAAATTACTTTATTCAACTTTGAGTTGTGATTGATATTGCTTTCATTATGTGCAGGGTGATTTCACGCGAACTGGAGAAAGAAAGTTGACCGGAATGATGAAAGATGGAATGAACTCGGCTAATCGGTAAGTTTCCATTAATGAGGTGGGATTTAAAATTTCTTCTTCCGGATTATACGCTCTCGTCAAAATAAAATTTTCCTTTTGTATTGGGTAGTGGAGATAATGCAGTTTTAATAGTTTTATTCTACTTATAACGCTTCTTTCATACAGTAAGCGGATACGCACTTTTTCTGTCACGCCTTCGACTGACATTGACACTTTTTGCACTTTTTCACAATTTTTCTTCTAGATTTTGTAGGTTCAGATGTGCAGCCATTTTAGATGGAAAGGTCAATCCATTCGAGGAATTACACATTTATGCGTCGTTCCTTATATGATTTTGTGTCAAGTGCACCGCCGATATAAAAAAGATGCGCTTAACGCTCAATGGCCTGTAATAAAGAATTTTTTAGAAGGTGGATGTCCTTGAAAACTCGAGTAAATTTTTGAATACGGTTCAACTTGAATTGCAATTTACCTACATTTTAAAGTTCCTGATTTTGCTTCGTTCGAGGTTGAAATATTCTCAATTTAAGTTGGTATTTTTGAAATACGCTTTCTGCCATATGGTTTGAAGTCTCGCTTTTTTGCGTAGTGATGGAAGTGGTTTACAAATGCACAGCTTACGGACTGCATTTTGCAAATAATAATCAAACTATCACTTACGGTCAAGTCAGCAGGGTATGGGTAGATAGCGAGCCTATTTTTCTTCTTTCAATTTCGAAAATTGCCAACGCGTGGATCGATTTCCGGGGTTTAAGCATGCACAACTTCGAATGGCCACTAAGGCCCGGTTTATTTACAAAATTTATCAATCCGATATCCAAGGAAGCTTCAGATAAAATTCACCACGGTGGTATTTATATCAAAATGTAAAAATCTCATTGGAAATGTTTATCTAAGGCTTCCTTGGATATCGGATTGATAAATTTTGCCAATAAACCGGTCCTAATGCGAAACTCGTGATTTTGGTTTAGTTACGTGCGAAGGGTGTTATTGGACGATTTAAGGCAATCGGTCATAGACGTCTGTTTGGGTAACGAACTGAGCCCTCTGTCAATCCAATCGACTATTGCCTATGATTTAGTAGACTTCGCGTCAACTCCTGATTATTCCTGTCCGACAACTTATGTCGATCGAGAGTTATTGTTGGGGATGGCAGTTTATAACTTTTCAAGGTCAGTCCTCAAGTGTTTTTGGTTTTTCATGCGTTTTTTTTTCTAATTTTTTGATACGTTATCTCCTTCGTTCAAACTCCCGCTTACCTTACCGAGTGCGTTTGCGGTTGACATAATTGTTTGTTCGCGTCTTTTCCCTCACTTGGCATAACCGAACTATAGCAATAGAACGTTTGACAGGTTAACTCAGGGTAACTGAATCGCGGGTATCAGAGCAACACCCTCCTAGTCACTTCTCAGGAAAGCCAAAACTCTGAACTCTGAAGAGAGCTTTCCAACCATGCGAATAACTCATATTTTGACAAAAATTACGATACCGAGTGTTGCTCTGACACCCACGAAACGTTGTCAGCTGAAAGCGGTAACTCCAAAAAATATTGATTCCTGCGCTTCTTAACATTCCAACTATTTTTTCTCTCCATTCTAAAAATGTATTCGGTAACAATGCTAACTTGGCTATTTTCTTCGCGTGCCTGCAATGTTTTGTAGTGTGCATTACACACTAGCCCGTCTTTGGCCAGTTGAGTCGAGAGAGTGCAATATGAGACAATCGCCAATTTTACCGGTCAAATTTTTATGTTAACTGATGCTAAAATTCATTAACATTTTTGTTTTCCTCCCGCCAGCTTTAACCTCCGTTTTTGTTGGATTCCAGTTAATTTGTACCCAGTTTAACACACAGTGTTGCCCAAAACGTGATTGGTATTATTACAAACAAAGTTTCCTTCTTCGTCAGGTTACCGTTTTACCTCTTCATTTGTCCCCTCCTCCTCCCTCCTGTTTTCCTTCCCCTTCCTTCTTCTTCTCCTTTCCCTTTTCATTTTTTTGCTGTAGATTTTGTCCAATTGTTGGAGGTATTAATTGAAAATAGCGAATTGGGGAAGATAATGTGTTGTTTTTTCGGTCCCAAGGGCAGATAGGCGGACTAAAAAATGTCATTCGTTTTGAAAGTGCCTGAAAACAAAATGTATTGAAAATTAGCTGCCCCTCGATCTGATTCAGATTTTCAGACGATCGCTTTACTCGCAGATATGTAATAATAAATAAATATGTAAAACTGAATGTAACATATGAACTCAACGTAGGGGTGTTCAAAAACTCCTGCAGCACAACCAACATCAGCAGTTGATATACCCCAGTTACTACAACAAAGAGGCACTGGGGTTGTTCCACAAGCGTGAGTGTAGGCATTTTTAGGTTCATTGCGCATGCGCATTGAAAAATTAGGTAGGCAACGCCCCAGCGACGATGCTTTTAACCTTTTGCCCACGCTCACACTTGTGGGACGTACCCAATTTTTTATATTTCCAGGGTTATACCATTTCACCCTTTTCTTATATTTACTTAGCTGGTTTGCCTTAGCCGAAATTCTCTGATTTTTAAGTATTGAAATGAAATTGTTCGATCGAATTAATAATTTGTACTTTCGCCCTTATTGTTGAATGAATTTTATCTTCAATAGATGGCTTTTCGATTTTCATTCATTACTATATTAGATTGGAGCATTTTGACAATTTTTTCTACAAGCATGCTAATCATTCTAGGTATTACTTGAGCCGTTTCAAAGACGTCTACCGGCAAGCGACCATTGACATCATGCAAGGTATGACGTCCTTTGTCAGAATTCAAGATGTTGGGTATTCTTAAAATTTTTCCACCTCTTCCAAATTTGATGGACCTCACGTTTTGGAAAAGTACCTCTGCAAAATTTTGATAATATTGATTAGAGCCTTCATAGAAATCAATGCAGGTTTACTTGCATATTGGAGCAATATAAGAGCTGCGGTAAGAACCATAATAAAAACTGCGCAAATCCGCCGAATTTACAACAACAAAAATGTCTATCTGCTGTAGAAAGTGCGTTAATTTTTGTTGTTCTGCTGATCAGGGCACATCATTTCGGAAGATATGCTAAGCGAGCATGAGGACGCTGATTCGAATGCGACGGCTGAACACGTCAAACTCCTTATTGAGGATTGCAAGAAACTTTTGATATCTGACTCGTCTCTGATCGTTGGAGCGTGGGGTCTCATAAATGCCGATCCGCTGTAAGTTCAGTTAGGTTAACTATTCAAAGTCATAACGATTTTTTCATACCACACGAAACAAAAGCTGATGAAAATCCTCGCACATCTTTGCCTAAACCCTCGATTTCATGATTATTGAGTTAAAGCTGACCACAATTCAGACAACAACAAGAACAATAATAATAGAGAGTTTTTGCAGCCAACGGGTGACGTTTCTCACGGGTGACGTTTCGCGTGCGACGTTAACTACGACTAGGGGCAACAACGCCAGCGGTTGCTATGTTGGTTGCCATGGTAACCGTATTACCATTATTAGTTAGGGTTATTATTGGTTAGGAATTCAACGGGCCCGTCTCTTCGGCTCAACGGGCGACGCTGAATGGACGTCATGTCGAGTTACCGTCTCCCGGCTCTTACGGGCTCTGTCGCAAGGTTCTACGTTGCCCGTTAGTGGCTTGCAAAAACTCTCTAATAATGCAGAAGCAGGGGATTGCCTTATACGATTGGGGGTCGCAGAGTTTTTGGTACAAGAATATTTGCAGGAGATAGAGAATCAGGAGCGTTTGACGTCATATTATGATAGATTACTACTCTTACCCCACAATTTTTCCAGAACTGGAGATCCAAACGAGACCGATATGGATATAATCCTCATACTCACGAGAACATCGTACTACGTGGCAGAGTGAGTATAATTTATTATCAGAAAGAAAAAGAAAAAAAGTTACCAACCAGTCATGCAACAAAAGAAAACACAGAAACAAAAAATCCCGATCAGCTGACAATTTTAACAACTTGTGTGTCGATATTTCCATCTTCGAAATAAATCTTTGCGGTTTATTTTCAGCTATGACGATGAAATCGATCAAGTCACCAAATGCCAGCGAGTATTGCTCAGTGACATCACAATGGTCGAACTTGGCCCTATGGAACTCGGACATTCCCAAAATCCGCTGCAAATTTTCAACAAGGTATCAAAAAGTGGCGATAATATCTGAATAATAAGATTGAACACCCTGACAGGGGTTATTTTCATCCCTTTAGTGATCATTTCAGTGGTTTAATTAATTGTCATCTCTTACTGACATTACTCATTTTTGTTTTTCTCCAGGTTAAGAACAAACCTAGCACTCATCATTGTTTGAGGTTTAGATACACCATTGATGGAAATGCAGGATTCTCTCACACTTTCCGTTCGAGCAATCTGCGGTTTTTCAACAACGTCGCTATCGTTATAAAAACGGAAGAGGAGATGCTGGGTAATTATTAGAAATCTGTTCTTGGAATTGAATTGGGATGAAACTGAAGAAGGCCAAAAAATTTGCGACTATTTTGCAGTTCTTCACTTTGTTTTACAAAAAAGTTGCAAACTTGTGTAAACGCAAATCGGCCCGAACAACAAACTTGAACACCTGAGCAATGTCATGTTTTGATCAAATTTACAGTTAACTTTGACTAGCTGTTCTAGCGAATCTCTGATTCTAAAAATTGAGAGATTTCTGTTCTAGAATCCCTGAGGGCCATCTGTGATTGTATCAGAGTCGCCCTCGAAGTTGCGAACGAAGAGAATGTCCAATGGCACATGGGTGCACCGCTGAACCGACTTTCCACACCTGTGACGCCGAATTCACTTTCAGCGCCAAATATGCCGCGTAACGTATCGGAGACGCAATTAGTCAACTTGAAGAACGTCGGTTAGTAGAACAATTTCCCACAATGTACAATCGACCGTAGCCTGATAACGTTGAGCTCCCATCAAACGTGAACCCAAACTGAACATAAACTCAAACTCAAATTGTAACCTAAAACTCAAACGTGAACTCAATCTCAAACTAAAACTGAAACTTCCATTCGAACATAACCTCAAACTCAAGCTGAAACTCAAACTTTAACGTAAACGTCGATGATAACTGAAAGTCAAACGTCAACTCAAGCTCAAACTGGAACTAGAACTGAGACCCGAACTACAACTAAAACCAAACTCAAACTAAAACAGAAACTCGAACGTAAACTCAGACTGGAACTGGGACTGAAACTGAAACTAAACTCAGCCTCAAACTGAACCTCGAACTCACACTCAAACATAAGCTTGAACTAAAACTTCGACTGAAATTGGCCCGATTGAGTCCCGCTCATTCAAACAATTGTAATCCTATGAAATTGGTTATAGGTACGAAAGCCATTTCGAATATGACGTCCAAATTCAGCAAAATCGGAAGCTCGATCAGGCGGAAGGGCTCGGTCAACCAGGATATTCCTCTGCCGGTAAGTGATTAGCCAAAAAGAAATTGTTGGTAGGTAATCTTGAGGAATTTTCAATGAGCTAGAAAAACAGGTAATTCATTGAAAAATTTGGTGATGGCGTTAATCAAATAACGTACCACACATTACGTACTTTTTTATGGCAAAATAATGAAATTCAAATTACATTTCGTTATTTCAGGTTTTCACTGAATTTTGTTCATTTGGTAATTTGACATTTTGAAATAATAAAATCCCTATTAAATTGTTATCCCGTTTCTTCTTTTGTAATTTTCTCATCGATCGATTTTTCAGGAATTTTCCCTCGACGGTGGCGGTTCGGCTGTGTGCGACTACGATACGGATAACGGCCCGCCCGGTGCTTCCAAACTGAAATCCGTTGACCAGCAACATTCGAAAACCGACGGCTTCTTGCCGAACGTTGGAATCGTCATGTCCAACATGGCGCTTCAACCGGACGACGGCCTTGACGCTGATGACGTCATTTTGGAAGGCGACATCATCGACGGGCCACGGCCGACGTCGCTGACTGTCTCCAAGCCGACTGAGCTCAGGGTACACAATTTGGTTGAGCTTATTTTCGTACATTCTTCCTGATTGAAATATTTTCAATAAAAAGCAAATCAAAAAATCAAACAGCAATAAAATCTCTCGCTTCTGTCGTGAAGGTTCGCAAATTTTCCCATTCGTCCGGCGAAGTTGATGTTGATAAGGATCATTTGAAGCCCTCGGACAACACGAGTTCGAGTGTGAATAAGCTCGAGTTGACCTTGGGCAGTATCACGACATCTCAGAGCGAAAATGCGCTGAAGTCGATCCGCTCCGGATTCACGAACGCCACGTCCAACGTGCTCACGAGTCCATCGGCCGTCGCTGTTCTCTCGCCTCTCACCAAACTCGCTAAAGGTAAGGATCATTTTCTCCTACAAATTTACGAAATTGAGATCAGATCGGAGCTTCAGTAAAAACTTTCACAGTTAATGTCAATGATGAGTTTTGTAATGAAAATTTGAAAATTAATGATTCGATCGTATTTCTTTCCATAGGTATGCAGTCGTTGGGAGCGAACCTTGATATTAGAAGGCTGAAACAGACGAAAACCAATTACGAGGCCACCGCTGAAACTAAACGTCTTCAGGACATGTGGATAACCTCAAAATGCAGAAGTAAACTCATAGCCGTTTAATTCGCTGAATGATCGCTCAGCGGTTTTAGCGCTAACACGACCCCATTTTGAAATTAAATCCTACGAATTCCACGTAACATTAGCTTTTTTTGCCTGAAAATTCTCAGGGTTGTAAATCCTTCTCTGCAAACCCTACAACACATTTTCCCGTGAATTCTATAGCAAAGAGATCAGCACAGGAGTTTTTTCTTGCTTTTACGTTCTTCGGTTGAATGCATATTTCGTATTTTATTGCTAAACTTAGGTTTACCAATTAAAACTTTCAATTGAACAGCCAAACTTCAATATGGAGATTTTTGAAGAAAAATATTGTTCGCTGTATTGAAAAATCGTTAATTTTACCCTTTTTGAAAACATTGAATTGTTTCCGTTTGAAAATTTTGCTTTTGTGTATCACCCACCGATGAATCAGCTGTGAGCCGCAGTTCTCAAAACTGTGTAATCTACCCAAAAACTTGCCAAAATCTGGACGGGTTAGTGAGCGTGTTGAATTCCTCGGTAATTTTTGTGAGAATTACCGCGCTTTATTCTCTTCGTACTCCTTGTCCAAACGCTTCAAATTCTGTTATCGATAAACCGCATTATGTCCAACTATTTCGATGTGCTCTCCAATTTTTGATGTTTTATCTGTGATCTGACGCTTTTATTTCGTCCGTTGTCTTTCTCGTCTAAATACTCGTATTTTCGTTAGCGATCGCTAGATCAATGAATTTAGGTGCAATAATTGAATAAAGGAATTGATATTAGCATTTCTCTCTTTTTTAGGAAGGCCTGTCTGACAGGCTTCATTTAATAGGTCATATTGCCGAGTTGGTTGGCTCCAAGTCTAGAGTACCCGCTGAACCCTATTGACCTATTTTTGATAAAAAAGAATGAGCCTACTGAATATTATCCAAAAAAAAATCGAAAACGCCCAAAATCTGCAAGCTGCCGTTGGCATTGAAAAATGAATTGTTTTAAAAAGTAAAAACTCACTGTTTGAGCTCTTCTGTATTTATGGCAAGAGACTCGGGTTTAGGGGCTCTTGAGGGATCACTTTTCATTTTCCAAATTTGGTTTCCGGGATTACTTACTCGCCTTTTCATCCTATTAACAGCTGGAACGCGGACAATCGAAGGCTACTACGGAAATTTCACTTAATCTTCCCCGATTTTCTGAAAATTTTCGAATATTTTAGCAAAAAGTGCAATTTCTGTAGAGTATGCAGAAATTTCCAGAAAACTTTACAATAAATGCTAGATAATTAAAATTTGAATTCGGTATGAAATTATTCGGGAACACCCACAACGGCTAAGTTACGTGAATCTCCAAAAATTACGATAACGCAAGCAGTATGAATAATTCCAATCTTAAATTTATTCCTGGTAAATTTAGCTTTTACAAAAAATTCATCGTCAAAATATTGGCAAATATTCCCTGTTTTTCAGTATTTCCGTGTTTCATGTCGTTCCAATCAATACTTGTCCATGGGGTATTGGCGTAGCCTATTCGTTAGGCTATCTTGAGGTTAGTTAGGCTATAGTTACGCTATCTTGAGGTTAGTTTAGAGTTGGATACAATCAACTCGTCATATTCGCTGCCCTTATCGCTCTGCTGCAAAAGAGTCTTAGCATAAGTCATAAATTTATGTTCATGCTCGTAATGTCGAATTTCACCAAGCCAAACTTGCTTTCCTGTTCGTTATGGTTTTTGTTGATTTTTTGGCGCTTTAATCTCCGAATGGTTTATTGGCTGAATTCAACGTACAGAATAATAGAATAATGACAGTGATGAAGTACTTTTCGGGCTTGGGAAATTCGACGTTTTGACATTAGGAACCGATGGGAAGAAGAAATTTACGTTTCACTACAACTGTGGAATATGGACAACGCGTTCAATGTTACAACAATTAGGCTGGGTTCATCAATTCAGTTTATTCATCGAATATCCATTATTCTCCGAATAAAATTTCCCAAGACTTGGAAGTTTATAGTCTCCAATCCCAATAAACTACTTATTTGGAGCTTAATGTTTATTCGACGAATAAAGTAAATTGATGAACCCTTAGTTAAAAACATGGAATTGAACTTTTTCGTAGTCGTATTATTTTGAAGTTTTGGTTGAGGGTTAATCTCTAAACACGACATGGTCTCATCATTTTCATTGACTTCCAAGCGCTTTCGTCGAGAGCGGCCTGCATTGGAAATAGGGACAGAAATACGTTAAAACAGTTCAAAATCGCCTTTTTTCTCGAAAATCTCCCGGTGAGGAAGTAAATTAATATTATGAGACTGCGTTGCACCCGGTGGCTCATCCTGAACCTAATCTTCAACATTGTGGTAATGTTTGACTATGTTGCTCTTATGTGCTCTACTTACGATTAACATAAGTTCCTTCTTGATAGATCTCGTTTGGCGATTGTGTTCATTCTGTTTCCCAAAATGAACGTTTTACAAGGTATTACAAACAGTATTGCTCCCTTGTTAAATATTGTGCGAGGATTATTTTCCGATGAGTACCACCCATGACAGCTGGTTCGGTTTTTGGTTGCAATGGATTACCAACTTCACCATCACGAATTAGCGTTATTTACTTGCAATAATGAGCTCCTCCTCTATTACGGACTTCCGTGATTTTGGAATCATTCTCAGATTGAGCACTTTGAAACTCCTAGATTCCTATCAGTTCAAAATTAGGTACTTTCGGTCGAAAATCGCCCGCTATATGAGACAATATGAGAACCCTCTTGTAATTTTCATGGTTGCAATTTTGTCTGTGTGTTTTTTGCGATTCATTCTTGTTGGGGACTCAGAGACATGACTAATGACACTAATAATGAACGTGTGGTTTATTCATTGCAGCCTGAATTTCTACAAGTATTATTATATAGCTTCTTTTTCCGGTTACTATTATTTACTATTGTTAATTGTAATGCAATTCATTATCAGTTAGCTTTTCATTTAACCAGGTATGCATTGTGCTAGATTTCAGAACTTTTTCCTTCAATAGTAATTTTTCCAAAAACATTTTTACAAAAAAAAATTTTCCAAAAATTTTGCCAAAAATTTTTTTCCTTAGTAATTTTTACAAAAAAGTTTCTTCCTTAGTAATTTTTTCAGGATGTTTAGTTACCTGTGTCTCAACCCCAGTTTCCAAGCCCGCTTCATTGAAGTTCAAGTGAAGCGTTAATAATTTTCTTCGAGTTTTGGAACGTGGACCTTTGTTTACAACAAACATAACTTTTTTTACTACTTTACTCTTTACTTACTAGGATTGTCTCATGTGTTGATGGATTCTCACTTATGCTTGTGAAAGTGCAATAATTTAGAATGACGTATTCACCCGTTTGTAAAAAACCATTGATGGTTACCTGTAGGATTATGTACTTTTAGGGTTAAGCTTTTCGCAATAAGTGCATTCATTCCATCGATTGAGTCATTAGGAAAAAGTTATTTTCTGATACCCGAACCCTCCATTTGCGATAGGTAATGCCTTTTCTTTAGTAGCTAGATTGTGAAAGAATTAGAATTATTTGAAGTTTCGGATAACGGATAGGTATCGATGTGAATCCGAATAATAGAATGAGCCTGGGGTCGATTTGGCAATTTCACTGGGGTAGGCAGCATTACCGATTACCTGAGTAATGAGTATTAGGTACTATTAATATTATTTTGTTTTTTTTTGAAAACAGACTCGTGTTATGCACTGAAGAGATATTGTACAACATTAGAGATGTTAATTTGTTTCCTGACCGTATCCCTCGGTTATCGGAATTGAGAATTTCCCAAACCAAATTGAGAGTTTTCCAAATCAAATCGAAAATTTTCCATGGCAATTCGTGTTGGAAAATTCTCAACTTTGCTCCCACCTAACTACTGAGTTATGACGTATTGCATTGACGATTTTAGGTGCCTAATGCCTATTTTTATGATATTTTTTGCTAAATAATGCAGTTCAAAATTAGGACTGCAACCAATTAGGGACTTACCTACTCTTTATTTACTTACGTAAGTAAATTTACAGCCTTTTCTGCCCAAGAATCGATAGCAACAGCCTATTGGTGCTTGAATGAGGCTTTAATGCATTGTCTCACCCTGCTCATTTTAGATTGTACACTCATCGATTGTACTTTTCGAATCTGAATGTGAAAGGCCCCAGGAGGGTTAGTAAGTAGCGAGGATTTTTCGGCAAAGATTTGAAGGTTTGTACTTCCAATTTAGAATTTTAGAAGAACACGAGATGTATGCTTAACTGCAATATAGCAAATTTGATAACGGCGTATTTTCCCGTTCTTCTTTACAACCTGTATCTCCCCTATTCTGCATTCCCATTCGAAGGATGCGTATTAACTTCTTGTCCTACCGGGGCCGGATTATTAGAAAATTTATTCCGATCCATATCAGATAAAGTATGAGACCAATACCAATACCAGTTTAAAATTAATTTTGATTTGCCTATTTTTGAGTAGTTACAGCCACTTATAAGTCGTTTTCAAAAAATGTTTTAGCCTTGGAGAAGGTATGCAGATAGCGGCGTTCTCTTAAGCTGGATTCACATGTGCGTTTTTCTCTGCGTAATGAGATCTGATTGGCTGCCAGTTTTACGCATGCGCACTCTACTTTACTTGGCAGCCAATCAGATCTCATTAAGCAGAACGCAGAGAAAAACGCACATGTGAATCCAGCTTGACGCTGCATAACTGATCCTCTTCCAAAACCTGACCGACGAAACGCGTCCGTTATTACGGACAAGCTTTCTACGGCCAGAATTTCGCTTATTGAGACAGAAACACGTCTTGATATTTTTGACTGAAATGTGGTAATTGGACCGAGGTAATGAGCCGCAATGGCATAACGATATGGCTTGACAGCCCGGGCGTTGTATGTTGCGTTTTTCATTTTTCTAACTTTTTTTTGCTATTTTCCTCGGTACATTTCGAGGAGGCGTGGTCAAAAGAACTAGTTCTTTGCCATGGTTTGGTAAAATCACTTGCAGCACCATGGGCTTGATCGATTTCTCGGAAATGGCATCTGTTGGCATTCGGGCGAACTACCGCGCGCGCTATCTGCCCCACTCCCATTCCTTCGGCCACAAACCAGTGTCCGCTTTTACGTCGTGGTGCAACGTAACCTCCTCTTTTTGCCAGGCGAATTTTCTCATCAGCACCAGTCGATTACTCGAATCCTCGTATGCGGATCGTCGTCAACGTGATTTCCTCGACTGCGGAACCTCAGAGTTTGGTGAATTCGCGGTCCGCATCGTCGATCTCGATCGAAAAACACAGACGTTTCCATCTTCGTCCCACCCTGATTCGACGATTTCGTGCCATCCGCAAAATGAATGGAGTGTAGTCGTAGGTCAGTTGTTCTACTTTCGTTGGAGGACAAATCGACGTTGCTATTCGTCTACAGTCGATAAACAAATTTCGCTTGGCTAGCGAAAAAACCAAACAGTAATAGTTGAAAACAAAGTGCAACACAACACGGAGCATGAACTTTGACGATTATGAAACTCTGCCGACGAGCAACGTTACCAGCCACATGATGGCTGGAGCTGCCGCTGGGATCATGGAACATTGTGTCATGTTCCCCATGGACTCTGTGAAGGTAATTATCCGTAAAATAATGGATTAATCCTTTGCCAGTTTGTCAACATGTTACTAGGGTCAGCATGACACTGCGAATATTGGGGTCCCGCCTGAGTCCCAATACGATGACACCCGCCCTTCGGTTACGACACCGTAAGTATGCTGAGCTTGGAAATATCAAATTTGGTGTGATTGATTGGGTTTGGATTCGAGTTTTAGATCGGAAAATTCGACAATTTGACGATCGGGCGATCTCTGAAATTTCACTCCAGTCATTATGTAAGTTCTTAGTTGGCCTAATTCCAATCTGCGTGATATATGAGGTGAATTTCACAGTTTTACTTCACCCAATCATCGTCGGCCTCTGTGCACGTAAAACTGGCTTTCGGTTATCCTAAAAAAATATTTCGGTGGCCGAATGCTCAGCTAACCTCATAATCAAGCTGGAGCATGATCGGCAGTCTTAAGGCACTCACCTGGTACCCATCTGCTCTGTCAACTAGGCAGAATTGAATTCTGAGAAAATCTTTTTCCATTTTTTACTCCTGTATGTGAGTGCCATTACCCATTAGGAGTTCCCTCAGGTGACAGTAGGAAAGCAGGCAAATTCTGGCGTTTAGAAGTAACTGTTTACCTTCCCTATTCTCTGGACAGCAGAACACTGGATGAGTAGATAACAAAATACCGTATTTCGGTATGTTAAATTTTGGCCCAAAATAATCATATTTGGGCTGGCTTGGAGGCTTCAAAGTTGGATGAAAAATTCAGGAAAAACATTAGATACCTACCTACAAACCTTGAAACCCGCCTGCAATGAAATTACCCCATGCCCAGTAATATTCTGCAAGCTAATACCAAGAAATTTTTTTGTTGATCCCAAACTCTCGAATTGGTATACCTAGTAGGTACACAATAATAATACAAAATTAATTTAAAAAAGTTAATGAATAATTAAAATAAAATATAACAAAATTAATATAAAAATAAATAAATAAAAAATTATTATTTTAGTCCCCAATAAAGATTAATGTAGAAAGCAGGGTAATTTCCCCTACCTCGGACGAAAGCTCTGTTGGAGAAATCGAAATTCTGGTTGAAAAGAGTTGAGCGTCTCGTTTGGACGAACGTTGAAAATAATTTGCAAAAATTCAGGATTGTAGGCGTAATTATAATTTTGTAAACGTGCGTAGACGCTCGTCCAGAAAGTGCCGATGAAGGACCACAAGGTCCGATTCAAGGTCTAAGTGACATGAGGATGTGGGAGCAAAACTTTCTCGGAACCCAACAAGGAAAATGAAGGAGTTGATTAATGAAATCAGTAGTTCAAAATAGCTGTGTACGTGACTGCGCCGTAAACAGGCAGGTACCTCGTTATTAGGGTAATAAATATTCAGCCGTCACCGGCCACTGATATCTATGTGAATCACAATTTTTTAAATGGGTAAGAGGCGTCTTGTAATGTTGAAATCTTTCAAAACGGTAATTAAATGTCTAACATAATTTTGCAACTCTCGGTGGTCACATTATTGTTCCGAAATGGGCCTTTCAAATCATTTTACATTTCAGAAAAAAATGGAATCTACGATTTAAAAAAATATATAGAGAACCTACCCTGACAATTAGCCTACTCTTCAAAATATGCATGATTTCAGAATTTCTATTAATTGTCCGATCTGATCGCCCCGACAGTACTAAGCTCGATCCAATAACCAATGGACTTTTATGGCCGATTTGACCTACCGGATTATAGTTAATCCAGACATGAGTTACCTAATGTTGAAACGAAGTTACGAAGTGCTACCATGTCCGGTGCAACTCTAATCCGAGGTTGGTTCCTTTATTGACAGTCCCAACCCCAGGACAATTGTCCTATGACGAGAGGCTATTCCCGTTGGCTTTTTGCTTCCAACCCATTTTGGAATTTCTAATTGTTCGAACGGCTTATGGGATTATCCTCTTTAGATGAGGAGGCATTATTTTCTCCTCTTTATTTAGAGTATTTCTGCTCTTGAGAAGATTACGGGGGGATTGTTATACTCCAGGTCATGAAACATGATTAAACATGAAGCTGATTGGCAGCTGATATGATTACGTGTATAATTATATCTGTACCTACGTTGGAGGCTTGTCTACATAGATCAATGATTGATTTTCTGAAATTCCTTCTATTTGATTTTTATTATGGAGGCCCTTAGCGCTTGAATATTCACATAATATTCATATTATGACTCAGCTACTTTGACACAATTACACACTTGAACATTTTGGTTTGTCTTGAAAAATTTCGATCGGCCGAGGACAGGCAAAATTTTCCCTTGAAGCTTCATATTCTGCAATCCTTGAAACGTAATGCAACTCGATTTGCCTGCTTTGTTGCTGCTTTGCCTGGTATTGTACTCCTGATGAAGTCCATCAATAGTCCATAAACGGAGCAATTCATTTCCGATATTTTCGTCCTTTCAGCCAATCCCCATCTAAATGTATGCTAGGCTGTTGAGCTGGCGTATTGTAGTGGTGAGCGGAAAACACAAATTACATATTGTTAGCTGGAATCAGAACCGCCTGAAGGCCGCCAGCCATCTGAGCAGCTATGAATTAGATGTCATCAACGGTCATCTTGATCATGCTCATCCAAAGAATTTGTTTTAATTATTTTCAATCGAAATCAGTGGTGCGTGATAACTCCCCGTATTTTTCGCATTTATTTTAGATGAAAATGAGGCCGGGGTTATATGCAGAATGAAGATTATTAAATAATCAAATGCAAATTTTGCAACGGGGATATTGAAGAAGTGTGTAACCCGATTTTAGATCCACATTTTGGAAAACGATCCCCGTGCAAGTTCAGATCCAGGTTTGAGATCTGAACCATTTAAATTTGTCAAAACGGGAAATATTTCTATGCTCATTCTGGTATAGCAGGATTATAGGTTTAGTTGAGGGTACGTTCCATCAATACGATTTCTCGAACTTCAGAAATTCGGAGTTTTGTTTCTTTTTCCAAACCCTGGCATCTTGTTCTTTCGATTCGAACCATCAGTTTCGCTTTGTACGATGATCCTGGGAATTGGTATGATACCATATTTTTTCAGGGCACGATAAAAGCTGAATGCTGTTAATTGTGGGTGGTCACATAAGGCTGTTCATTGTCAGTAATGCACTGAAAAAACTAGAGTTTGCCGAAGGAACGATTAAATTTCGAGCGATTGTGAACACCGAAACGGTTATCTAAATTATATAATAGGAACGTTAGAAAAATTGAAGGAGCCGATTGTTCCACGATGCAACCTAAACTGTCTGTCGAGTTTAATACAATAGCATGGAAATCATCTGAATTTATCTAGGCCTCGTCAAATTCAAGAATCCTCCTTTGCTTTTCTATGCGAGCTATTTCCTCGTACCGGATTGATCGATTTGAGTCACTTGGATCGAAAAGTCTCTTTTCATGCTAGTTTTCGATTGTGACGTGGACATTATACTATGTAATCTTATAGTTAGTCAATTCTTCGCTTTTTGCGTCTATATTTGAGGAGTAAAGAAATGAGCCCAAGATTTGTCATTTTGGAATGACTCGAAAAAACATTTTATCAAATTTTTTTGCCTCAAGGAATTCTTGATATTGAACAGTGCGTACTTTTGAGAGTTTCTGACTTATCAACTCTTTTGTGCGGGTCGAAAAGTTTTCTTACCAAATTTCTGACCACTGTCTGATTTTTGGGGGATGATGTCCATGATGCTAAAACAATATACATTTTGTCAAACCTACTATTATAAAATCTAACAATCAGACATCAACAAAATAACCATTAAACAAAATTTGACTGTACTAGTGAGTAAAAAGGCATACCTGGTGCTGGTATACCTGGTATACCTGGCATACCTGGTGACTGTACTAGTGAGTAAAAAGGCATACCTGGTGCTATTGCGAAATTTTGATGAGAATAATCAAATATTATCATTAAGCATCAGTGCTCGGCAGAACAAAATTTGTTCATTCAATGCTCCTGGCCAATTTTCCCAAAGAATTATGCGAGAAATTTAACAAAAAACGTTAATCGCAACAAGTAAACATAAGCTCGGCGAAGGAGACAGAGTATTTCTAAAGACCCTACCCCTGATCTATGACTAAAAAATGTATAGATCGATCGTCTGCTTTCAATGTATAACTGAAGGTTAACTTCTACTAGTATGTTGATCGTTCGCATGTTCGCACGATGTTCCAGACGAGGATGCAGAGCCTGGCGGCCGGCCACAGCCGAATGAACACGACGATACGAGAAGTGCTGGGCAACATGATCCAGCAGGAGGGAATCTCGAGGCCCTTCCGAGGCGTCCAGATCGTCTTCATGGGCGCAGGGCCAGCGCATGCGATGTATTTCGCCACCTACGAATTCCTCAAAGACGTTTACGTTAGCCACACCAACATGAATGGGACGATCGCTTCAGGTTAGCCGATGTATTTTTTATCACCCTTTTTGGTGATGGCGGTTCGACCCGAAATTCCCAGAATGGAATACCTCAGGCGTGCGACGATTGGTTTTTAGCACTCGTCGTTGCGCGCTCTTGGTGTCTCCATTCTCAATTGCCTCTTGGGTAATCTTTTTATTGCACTGCCGATTACGGCTCAAGTGTCATCTTCAGGAGCGTCCTCATAAATAGGTTTAAAAAATCTGGAGCGTGCACCTCGACAAACGTCTCTTCGTGGATGGAAATTTTTCTTGAATTGTTTATTGATCTTTGAAATGGAAATCTGGCGATTTACCTGTATTGACAACCTGTCTGTCGAAGAAGGGGTGTATAGTCGTGATTTTGGATCTGAGAACCCGTTGGGGGAGATCTGAGGTACCTATTATGTCATTTTTAATTTTGGTACTTGAGGCTTGAAAACTAAGGAGCGCGCGGTTGAGACGTTTTTACTCGGGCAAGGGGCCCGAATCAGCGAAGTGGAAATGGAATAATGTCATTAAATGAGAAAAAGTAAAAAATGTCATTAAATGACTTAAAAGTAAAAAATGTCATTAAATGACTTGAAAGTAAACCAGTGGTGCGTAGATAACACACAATACTTCCATATTTTGAAACGTAAAATTGTGACACAATTTGATCATATTTTGACTGCTTTTAAGGGTGTTTAGGCCAAAAATATCGAAAAATTCACTATTAAAATTTTAAAATTCGCCCAAAATGAAAAAATGCCACATTTTTGGAATGTAAAAAATATCCACATATTCTGCAAGGTAAAACAAAGATTTTAAGACCAAGAACGCTCAAATCGGTTCATTTTTGTGGCCGGAAAAAAATAAAATAGAAAACACTAAAAATGCAAATATATCGGAAGTACTGTGCGTTATCCAAATTCCAATTAAACAGGGTGTTAGGTCTTGCTGAGACAAACATTTCAGTTCAAGAAATTTGAAAAAAGGTTGAGAAATGAGGGAGTTATGGCCATTTTTGTAAAAGACCACAGACGGACAGACGGACACACGGACAGACGGACAGACGGACAGACGGACACACAGACACTTGTTCAGGAAGTGATTCTGAGTAAATGTGTATAAGAAAAAGTTTTTTCTGAAGCTCCGTTCCGATTCTCGATTTTAGGACGATCACAATACTTCCATTTACTCTGTAAATATGGAAGTAAAAATGTCATTAAATGACTTGAAAGTAAAAAATGTCATTGAATGACTAAAAAGTAAAAAATTTCATTAAATGACTTAAAAGTAAAAAATGTCATTAAATGACTTAAAAGTGAAAGTAACAATTTTTTTACTCGTTCTGATAAAGACACCTACGTTGTCCTATTGGCTTGAACAGTTAGCAGCTTCAAGATCTATGTAACCATAAGCCTATCGCCAAACACACCAAAATAGAACAATTAGCTGCTGGTTGGTTATTCCGCATCAGATGGCAGGCCACTCATAGCAAGCATAATTGGGTGAGCGATGGTGCAATTTTGATCGATTTATGAGTCCGAAAAAACTGAAAAAATATCCTTATGAAAATTATCCTCCCTGTGCGTTCAGAGCAATTCCTTTCGACGTGGGAAAATATAAGTTTTTTCTTCTTATCATCAGGGGCTGATTCTTATTCGCCGTATATCTTTTGAAGTGGCGGATGTGGCTTGACACCGTGATTAAACACGCTTCGACGTTCCTATTGCGGCTTGTATCGCACCTACTCTGCCATTAGGTGGAGCGTCTTTGATTATTATGTTATTACGCTAGTTCACGTTTGTTACTGGATAAAATACAATTTTCCTTTTCGGGCTACCAAACCAGGTGATACGATGGTGTGAAACCAAACTTTTTCGCCAAGACCAAAAGCTAACCTGATTTTTCTATTGTCATGCCTGATTTTCCGGCTTCCTGCTATCCAACTAATTGTGTTGCTCGTCCGTTTAATTTTTAATGGATATATTCGAGCAGGATTATCTCAAGCGAAACTGCTGAGGTTTTCCAAGCATCCATTTTTACGATTTTCGAGAACAAATTTTTCGGTGGCCGCGGTCGCTTTTCATTGAATTATGCCGCGAACAGGCAGTTAGGGGCGACCTTGCTCCTACTAACTTGAATACCGGTCTAAATTTGGCAAACCTCGCAGGCTATTAAAAAACAACAGTCCAATGAGTGAAAAACTGAATTGCTTTATTGACAGGTACAGTGAATGCTGAATAAATAAGTAGGTACAATGTTCTCTCAGATCACCCAATGGCCCTGTGGCGGGCTGTTTTCCGCAATGCAGAATGTTCAATTTTCAAAGAAGGAGCCCAAGTTGAAAAAATTACGAACCATAGTATATTTTTCAGATATCGTCGCTTAAGAACTAACAGGTGCTATCGCAGTTTTCGAAACTTTTCAGGAGGGACAAAAAACTGTGTATTTCCCAAAATTTCCAATCTTGGATTAATTGAACCTCGAAGTTGAATTGATCTCGAAGTTAACTTTGATATCAAAGTATAACGTAAAGGTATATCGTGTTACCTGAGTGCGCAACATTTTTTATAAAAATTTATCTCGTCTTTCACGGGGAAAAACATCAAAAAGTTTGAATAAAACTTTTAGTATTTCCTCGAAATTTTAGAATTTTCTTACGATTTTATTTCGAGGGAATTTTTGTTTCTTCTTCTCGCTGAATCTCAATTCCTCACTCGGTTTGTAAATTAGGACTAATTTCAAAATATCGCGCAACAGTAGATTCACATTTTTTTAGAATACTTCTCATTTTCGGAACATAATTATAAATAAATTTGAATTTTTTCATAATTTAATCTTTCAGGTCTGGCAGGTGTAACATCTACTCTCCTCCACGACGGTGTGATGACGCCAAGTGACGGTGAGTGATATTTTTCTTGCCTATTGATAACCCCGGTACTCAGGACGTCCATTATAGGCCAGTTACTGGCCTGTACTGTACCTATCTAGTGTTCAAATATTTGAACATTTTTTTTCAAATGGAGTGGAGGGTACTGTTGCTCGTATACTGCAAGCGATGATCTGTATTTCTCATTTACTTCTTCTTCAAGTTCTTTAGGCCACTTTTACCACATTCGGTCACATATTCGTCAATAAAATTATCAATACATTTTCTAACTCCTGGTCACACACCGCATCCCAATAAATTAACGTCTTATTTATTAAATTAACATCTCAACAACTTAACGTGTCATCAAAGGTTTTAGTAAAATCGGCAATTAGACAACTATTTTATACCTTCATTTCAATTTTGACTAAATTTTCCGTTTTTGGTTCGATGCTTCATAGAGACTACTAGCATCCGAGGCCTATTCCCAGTCTAACATATCAGATGCCTACCACAAGTTTCCTTTCCTCCGTTTTTAGGTACCTACCTATTTTTCTCAGTGTGGGATTGTTTAATAAGACAATGCCGGACACAAACCTTCTACCTGCTATATTATCTTTGGACCAAATATTATTTTGTAGCTGAGGCAGAGCTGCTAACTTCAGAATTTAATGGTCCTGAAATAAATAAAAAATGAATTCTTTGTATTCCCCTGTGGTTATTGGACATTTTTTGAAAATTATTGTAATTAGTGGCATTTTTGAGAAGCGATGTCGACCTGGCTACAGAGTTGTGGTTTAACCAGGAACCAGCAGTATGCTGGAAAATTATAATCAGAATGTATGCAAAAATATTTTCCAATTCGAATGCTGATTTATTTTTGGACGATCGAAAGTACCGAAATGCGAGTTACGTAATTCTTTCTCAGTCCCCTCGCCTCGCCTTGCCGTGTCTCTTGTAGACGAAAGTTTTTGGCCCTGCCTGTACCGCTGCTGAATGGGACGCATTGTATGAACCACCAATGCTCTTTTATCAACTTTCCTCGCGTGGTTAACATGTTCACGAGGGCGTGTAACCCTTGTAATAAATAAAAATTCATTATCTTTCCTTAATTTCGAGATTATCGTAGTTAGTGGTTTCAACTCAATAAAATAAGTGGATTCATCCATAAATCGGATTTCAACTGTCCATTATCCTTCGACGCTCAAATCATCTAAGCTGGCATAAAATTAGTGAATCGGAGCGTCCGTAGTTAATGGATGCATAAAATCAATTGATAAACCGAGCCTTATGGACGTACCGACGTAATTTTAAGGCATTCCTTGACGCGCCTTCAGCTAAATCTACTCTGAGAAAGGTTTCTGTTCAAAATATTGTACCAAGTTACCAAATAAATGCATGCACTTTCTTTTACCCCCAGCGTCAGGTATTTAAACCGTTTAGCAGCTATATCTTCAGAACCGAATTTGACTTTTTTGTTCTAAGGGTGGAAGACGAACCCAGTCTTTCCGAGTTACGGCTGAGTAACAATCCATAGAAAATCTCACTTTTTCCGCTTTTTTATCCGATCTCCTTTACAAGAAAAATCACGTTCGCCAGCTGTGGAAAATTTGGGGATATGACAAGGACCCTAGACAATGTAATTACTTCAGCCATTTTCAGAAAGTTTTTTTTTTGACATTTTGTACTTCCAAGAGAGTCTATCGCTGCATTCTCTCCGTTTCAAGCCACCCAAGAACTTCAAAGGCCATAACCATTAAAATGTTTCGAATATGACAGGGTGAAACATATTTATGCGAATCGGGGATATCTGAAAGGCTAAGATAGGTAGGAAAATAATCAACGAAGTTTCCGAAGTTTCAATCCTGCCATCAGTTCAAATCAGTCCGTATATCATCAATTTGGCCACGTTCCAAAATATTCGACACGACTCACGAGCCCAGAAACTGAAAGTTAGGTACCTAATTTTACACACTTTCTTGATACTCGGTAAATTCTCCATAGTCAGTTTTAACTACCTTAAATCATCTGGAGTAAGGACGCAAAAAATTTTCCATCGGAATGTTCTTCAAGGGCTTCTTCAAGATCAAAGAACAATTATTGTAGTGATTTGTATAAATGTTATACCGCTGTTTAGGAAATAGATTTTTATGTTATCTACTTAATTGTGTGCGGTTCGTAGAAGACAACGGGAATAAGTTAAGTGCTCATAAACGTTTTTGTACCTATCCAAAATCTCAATTATTCATTGATTTTTTGGTAAACTTGGCCAGTTGAAAGTTTTGGACGAGTCTCAGACCGGATTACCGAACTTACACTTCCCGGTTGTGCCGTGTCTGTATCGATCGAATTTCCGTTTTCGACACATCCGAATTTTTCTTTCTCCGCGTATTCTGCGTTTACGGCATACAGTCCCTTTCTGCCTGGGATCGTTGTTTTTCAAATGTAGGCCGTTCCTGTAAGAATAAAATTACGAATTATGTTTCTCGTACGAGCTCTCTTCAAAAAGAATATCACCCTCTCACCAAAAAAATCCATCTGCTGCCGACGATCAATAGGTCTATTCAATTGCGAAGGTCGGAGGTCAATTTCGGCGATTAGCCTCGTCCAAAACGTCGATTTTCCAACAAGCAGCAGCATGGAAAACAGCATTATAATAATCGCCGTTAAATGAAGTTATGAGATACATCGGAGATGAGTTGGATGGTGCCCTACTTGAAAATACGACTCAACTCCCCGTTTGATTGCCGCCATGTTGGGTTCCCAAGGCCGCGCACACCCCTCCCCCTTCCTCAGCCACCCACCCACCTCAGCCACTATTAATAAACCGGATCACATAAACTTTCTACTTGGACTGTACGTTGATAGGAGTGCGCCGGGGAGGGGGCAAGGGGTCCCGAATATTCGACCATAATTGGCAATGATTTCTGAAAAAATTATTCATTGCGATTCGGGATATTTGCGTTTTTAGGAACACGATATTAATTTGATGGTATTAATTTAAATAGTAATTTGATGAGGTTAATAATTTAATCAGGGTTAGGTATTATTTCATTTGATAAGGGTAATAACCTCATAAAAAGTTGGGGTGTATTGAAAATAAAAATAATAAAAATATATTGGTGCACTTGTGCTCTCGGAAGTCCATGATGATTCAGTTTTATCTGACCCTCTTTCAACTGCAATCAGTTTTATTTCCATATTTACAGAATAAATTAAAGTATTGTAATCGTCCTAAAATCGACAATCGGATCGCGGCTTCAGAAAAAACTCTTACCCATACCCTTTCACTCAGAATCGCTTCCTGAAAGTGTCTGTGTGACCGTGTGTCCGTCTATCCCTGTGTCCGTCTGTAGTCATTTACAAAAATGACCATAGCTCCTTCAATTCTGCACCTCTGGTTTCCTTAGAGCCGGTCAATTACAAACATCAAACTACAATACCGGAGGGTAGGTGCGTCGTTGTTCTGCTTATAGACATTAACATAACCATGAAACCATGACCGTGAAACGAAAAACGAGAGGGAGAGAATTGAGGAAAATGCGATATCCAGGGAATTGATTTTGGGAGGCATTTCAGCTTCTCCCCCACCCCCTCGATGGTATCCCAGCATTGTTTTAAAGTAAAACTGGTACTCGGCAGCTGTCAAACAACGACTACAGATGTTCAGCAGCCCGTACAGAGGAGTGTTCGACTGCATACGAAGAGTTTACGCCGAACAGGGGATCGCCGCATTTTATCGAAGTTACACGACTCAGCTGACTATGAATATTCCTTTCCAAGTGAGTTCGAATTTGTTGTTCGATTAGTTAGATCGAGCTTGAAAAATGGACATTATTTACAATAATTATCATGAAACCAGAAACTTTTCTCGCAGTTTTCCCCCGGATGCAATTGTTTACGTCCCAAGAAACGACAGGGTATTCTTCTCTTTCTTTCGTTCAATCGTCGGTTTTCTCATTTCCAGAGCCTGCATTTCATGGCGTACGAAGCGTCGCAGAACATCACAAACCCGTCGCGGGAGTACAATCCTAAAATGCACATGCTCTCGGGAGCGCTTGCCGGAGGGATTGCCGCAGCACTGACAACACCACTGGACGTGTGCAAAACACTTCTCAACACCCAAAGCGATGTAAGCTGGAAAGCGATTTTCAGAAGCAGATTTGACATTTTTTAAATTTGGGGTAAAAAATGTTAATCTAGCTCGACCCACTGTTAATCCGAAGCCGAGAAAGCCCGGAATGCGGAATTTGAACTTTTTGTGGTTTCGTATGCTAGAATTACTGGTGCTGGAAAGTTTGGATGTGGCCTTGATGAACAATTGTTTCCGTTCTATACGATTAGGTTGTCTAATAAATTCAACGATTCGAGAAAATATCGATTCCACTACTTATTTTCAGCATCACGCTAGTGCAAATCGAAAGAAGATTCTTGCAAATCTTCTTTCGATTTGCACCCAAACATTTTTTTTTGGCGCTGAACTGTTTACGTGTTTACGACTTCGTTTCGCTAAAATTGCCGTAGCTCTTTCGTTTTCCAAGTAAATTCAAACCTGGAGAAACCTTTGGGGGAGCAATAATTTTCCTGTAAAATCGGAGCCGCAATTGGTTTTTCCGTGTCAAATTAACGGCGAAGAAATCACTTGAAAATGTTAATTACTCAATCTTTTAAACAAAATTTGGCCCAATTTGCCTTATTGTCAGCACTTCAATCTCAAAAATGCATGGGACTCAATTATCAATTTCATAATCAATAAAATCTCGTCTTGCAGAGTAAAATCATCGGCCTTACGAACGCCATCAAGGCCGTGTACAAATTGGGTGGCCCTCTCGGCTTTTTCAAGGGCCTCACCCCGAGAGTACTGTACCAAATGCCATCAACGGCCATCTGCTGGTCGACGTACGAATTCTGGAAATGGTTTCTCCTCTCGAAGAAAGAAGAGGAGCCGCATTCTAGCGATAAAAAAGTCATGTGAGTTTCAATTGTTTTTTTTTAAGCAGCTTTTTGTTTCGGTAACGTTTGGTTGCAGCAGGTATTCACCGAGTATAATTTATTACTACTGGCCCAGCCAATGAATTTTTGCGAAGAAGTTATCGTTTCCTCAAAAGGCATTTTGCCCGAAAAATTTCCAAAAATCGAAATAAAACTTGGTTTTAATTGCTCCAAAATGTAGGTGGGGTTGGGACTTTTAAGGGTCATCACCCACTCTTTTTACTGGACTAGTTGGGTTTTCGTCCGATAGATCTTTCCCCCAACATTTACCGGCTCGTTAAAGTTCCCTACTCGATAGTTACTGTTGTTAGTCATCTGGCAACAAAGCTACCAATCGTTCGGTAAATTTGACAGGTCAGTAAATATTTGGTGTAAGTGGCCCCCAATGAAATAAGGCAACATCAATCGATGTTAACTAATTCCCATGAATTTTCATCAACCTCCAATCTTATAACGCCTAATAGAGAAAAAATGTCACGTTTTTTGGGAAAACTCAGATTTTTTTCATGCACTCCTGGGAAAATAGGGTATTCTTGGGGACCCCAATTGATTGGGATTTTCCAATTTCGTCTCCTCCGGCTCTCTAGGCAGCCACATCATCCTGTGTCACTTGAGAGCACCCCCAAGACTATCCCTTGCCAAAGTGTTGATCTGCCTAGAGATCAAGGGTTATCATGTTTGAATCCGGGTCAAAGTGTTGACTCATTGCCATTGATCCCGTTTGCGATTAATTGATGAATAGGTTATGTATCTAAGAATGGGGTATTCATTGTTGAGGATCATAGGTACAACCGAGGAAAACCATGGCATCTCAACTATAACAAAGTTAACCCCATGTTAACAGTGTTGAGGCCCTATTCCAGGGACTTGTCCATGACAAATTTGCTAGCGACGCCAAAAACACAAAGCCACATGTGATTGAATGGTTGGAGCCGTTAGTAATTTGACCGGGACCAGTCCGAACAAATCCACTGTCAACAAGTTGATACCCTTACTAAAAAATCTCACAATTTAGATTTTCTGTCATTTTTTCAAGCACTCGTTTGAGAAGGAGTCGTTTGTTTGCGTGCCCTAAACAGTTTTATTGTCGCTTCTCGTTTGACAGGGATCCGAGGCAGGTCAAATGATTTGATTTTGTGTCCGTACTGCCTGGAGACTGTCCGTCCGTGCTTGATCAGAACTTGCGTTACTCCGCTTCTCACATACCCAAGCTATACGTACACTTTTGTGAGTCGATTAACCGTTTTCTGGTTTGAAGAGGCTTTGACGTTAGCTAAGATATGATACTAACATTGCCTGCCGATTGACTAACATAAGTACGTGTGATAGGTATATAATAATTTAAATGTCACATCCCCCTTCGGATTACAGAAAACTCCTTTGACAATTTAAATGAAATAAATCCAGAAGTTTGGGTTTTTAGGGGATTCCCCAATCATAGTTCTAGCGAATCGTCGGGAAATTACGAACCCTTTTCCGATTCTCCCATTTCCAAATTTCGGCTGGCGGAATACAACTATGCGATTACAGAATATCAATTTTTTGGCCAATATTCTCAAAAAAGTCAGTGTGTATAATATTTTAATCAATCTGGATGATGTGCATCATGGTACCCTGCTGATCTTATCTCCTACCATATTCACTATTCTACTCACAGGCATCCAATACCCATATTATCCGTTCTACCCGGTTCCGTTTCCATTCCTTCCATATCCATTCCATCAACATCCTGTTTTGCCGTATCCATTCCATTAGCATCCCTTCCATCTGCATCCGCATTCATTCCATCCGTAACCATTCCATCCGTATCCAGCCCATCCATATCCATTCCATCCTCGTCCATTCTATCCCTCCGTTCCACCAGTCGGTCTTTGCTATCTGTTTTTACCCATTCCATCTTTTATTGAATGCATTCGTATGTTTCATCCGCGTACGTTTTCCGATCGCTTCGATGTAATTTTACAAATTTTACCGCAGGGAGCTGCCAAGTCTAACGTCAGCCAGTTTGTACGCTGTCCCAGTTGCCTTCAGTGCCCAGGCGGAACCGTCGATGTTCAAAGTCTCTCGAACATAGGACAGATGTTAGACGCTGCCACATGCCGACACCACCAGCAGACATGCTGATCAGCCTTCATAGCACTTTTCCGAAAACCCAAAGATCCCGAAAGTTTCGAAATGGCGACCACCCGAATCCACTTGTCGAATAAACAATGTTCAAAATGAAAACAGGCGATAGATCGTCAGATGCGTAGGATGCGTAGAATCACCGGAAGTTTCGAACAGAATCGTTCGAGAATTTCCGATTTTAGCGTTGGCAAAATGCTTCGATTGGCGAGAGCGTACTCAAAATTATGCGTAGGATGCGTTCCCACTAGTATTGTACATAATATGGAAATGTAATAGAAACCTTTTATTTTTGTGAATCGAGTGAGAGAAGATAGATTGGTGCTTATCGAAAATCACAACATGCTTCTGAAGCAATAAAATTACGGGAACGAGAAATGGCGCATGTCCGCAGGTTTTCCAGACTGCGAATCAAGAAACGTTTATATCCTACGGTTAGTGTTAACGCGTTGTTGACGTTATTAGTTATTGTTTGGCTGTTTTCTTCGTGGACGCAAAAAAGACAAGCTTTATTTACATCGAGGTAAATGATTCTGTTGATTTTCATCTTTTGGTGAAAAATGTTCAGGTAAATTCCAAGCTACGATTTATTTCCCCGCCTAGTCACAAGACGTATACGATTTGAATACAATTTCCTTGCCATTGCAGCTATTGCAAGGGGAGCGCATTGGTAATATTTGTCTCTATTTGTTTGAAACAATGACAAAATATTTCAAAACCAATCAAACTTGGGCGCAATTAGCGACAGACAATTTTTTATTTTTTAGCTGATTACAAACATGATGAGGACTAACTAATTGAACATTGTTATTAACACACTATTTGGTGGTCTCATACTTATCTTGAAAACCTCACAATTTGCCCTTTAATAAAATATAACTTGCTGTATAGCTAAATGTTTACCGTATTTACAAATTTAACATGGTATTTAACCGACCGATCTACAAGGCAACACTGCCTCAATGATGAGTAACCTACGGTACGTTACAAGCAAAATAATTACATTTTCTACTTCTACCTGCAACTGTTGAACCGTCTCATTATTTTTCCATTGTATCCTTATCATTACTATATTCGGTAGGGATATGAAATTGATTTGAAGCACCAACAACTGTATTTAATGGACAATAGATGGTTCTACTGTTGCCGGTAGGGGTAGAAATTATGTAGTTTGCTTGTAATATAGGTAGGTTATTTTTAATTGAGGCAGGGTTGCCTCATACTTGGTGTGGGACCTCCCGAGAACCTATGAGCCGAGCCAGGCCAAGCCCATAACCTGTTACAGTTACGTGGTTTTTAGTTTTCATGCTCAATTCCTTCAATGTGCCTATTTCGAACCGAACTCCACAACATCGACATACCATAGTTATCTACTTATTTTATAGAACGTACTATCTGCATTATTTACCTGAACATATTTCGCCGTGTACATATTTTTAGCGCTGGTTACTATTAGTTACCAACCGTTCTGGGATCTGAGGCAGACATTTCTATAGGTCGTCTTGTAGACTACAGTTTCTGACGAAACTATGTACAGACCACAAAATTTATTGATTTTTTCTCACGTTGATCGGCTCAATTGAATATAGGGAAGTCTTCTCAAGGCAGCAAGGCAAGCTGAGTGTATCGAGGCTCGTAAATCGTAGTATAATTCAAGTTTCCTCGGTTTCAAAAGACCCTCAAAAAACGCTTCTTCAATTTTTGAAAAGGGGAAAAATCTCAATTTTTTATTTCGCCCTTCTCCTCGGTTACTGTTTTTTGTGGAGGGGTAAGAAAATTTATTTATAAAACTATCGATCGAATTCTCTCAACCTATCAACCTCCCCTTCACCGTTCAACTTGTCATTTCGTCTGTGATAATAATGTTAGCTTATTTTTATAGTTAAATGATGTTCACTTTAAGATGAAGTAATGTCATTTTTAAACGTGGTAATTCACTGGCATGGAAAACCCCCTGTATTGTTTACCGTTTAAAAATGACTTGAGTTATAGTACTTTCGAGTACTAATATCTGGCATCTGACTGCTCCAAGGCAGTGCCAACAAATTTCGCTTCATGCTGTTAGCGAGAAGAAGCGAGACGGAGAGAGTGAAAGATCAACTTGCCCGGCTGTTGAAGCTTATCGGTCCTGATAAGCCAGAGCACCTACGAAATTTATTACTTCTTCATGTAGAGAGTGTCGAATGGCCTGTCATTCTGTAACTCTTTGAAAACTGTAAGTAAAGATTGTACCGTGAACATGAAATTTCAATCGGTGTTGTCTATCATCCCTATCGTGGGTTTCCTAGTCCCCTTGTTTTTTTATATTTGGAGATACTCACTTGTGAATCGAGCAATGTACGTTGCTCAACTTCAGTTCCGACCCTCACCTTGGGGGCGGCAGGGCACGCCCGGGACAACTTCGGTTGTCGGGCAGAAAGCCTGGAACGGCGGATTACTTACCTTCTCTTTCCCAGCTAATCCCCGCCTATATTTTTCCATAAAACTTCACTTTTTATTTTACATTCGGCCTAATGCAATTCTTCACAAATAAAAATCTTTTGCAACAAAACTAAAAAGAAAGAAATTCGTCTTATCCAAGATTTGGCCCTTGTTATTACCCAGAAATCACCATGGCATGATGTCACACTCCCCCCGCGTATTCTGGTGAAAATCTCCTCGCCAAGTAATCTCCAAGATGCAAACTTTGATTTGAAAACAATTTTTCCGTTTCCCAAAATTGACTCTAGTCAAGTCATGTACACGTGAAATCTGACAAGTCAGCCATGAACAGGCGGCGAAATCCTCGAGAAGCAAAAGGACAGAATGCGCAGAATCTGGAACCGTCGGATTCATTGGTTGACAGTGTTACCAACGTAAGTCTCCTCCTGAAATTTAGATTTTTTCTATGCTTGACCTATGTAAAAAGCCGTGAAAGGGCAAATCTGAAGCCTGTCAGACCATTCCAGCCGCAATTGAAGCAATTTTTGCTCCGGCAATCGCACTTCCGCCAACTGACCTCAGTTTTGAGCCATAAATTGGAAATCACGTGTTTGGCCTAGTCTTCTAAATTAGTACCAATAAAATGGATGTATCCATAAATCTGCTGGGTTTCTGTGTTGCTTTTCGAAGAGCACACTTTAACGCTTCACATTTTGAGTTTTTGGAAATACCGCATCACGGTCTACCATTTGGAGCTGTGGAAAAATCTTTTCAAGGCACCCATTACAAATTCTCATCTGACTTCCCGCTGGCCTTATGGCTTTTAAAGACCCTTATGGCTTGGTGACTGATCAGCTCACTGATTGGTCCTCCAAGTCGCGAATTGTTTCTCAATTTCATGGTTGTAATAGGTCCTGTCCGGGGGAATGGGCGAGAAGAAAACAAAAAGTGAAGAGAGCCATGAGATATTCGCCGATGACGAAACTGAACAACAGCAACCACCTGTAAGAGCCTCTGTCGATTCATTGAAGAATAAATGCGCCAGATGTCGGGTGGAGTTGTCAACGAAAGCGCGATATTGTCGAGCATGCTATGAGGTAACAATTGTTATGCTAGGGTAACTATTTTAGAATTTCTGAAACTCTTTTCGGAGTTTCGAGGAAAATTGTATCAATTTTACAATTAATATTTTTGTCCTCCAAGGGAAGAGCGATCTGGATGCCTCCGAGGCCGACGAGGAAAAAACGACCTAACCCTCGATTGAAGCGTATTGGTGAAAAGTAATTTTGCATCTTCAATAATCGTTCGCCAGTGTTATGGTTTTAAAATATTTTATCGAAATCAATTATTCTTTGGCGTAGGAGAAATGGCCGGCTTCTTATTACAAAATATGTAAATTCGCTCACGAGGCGGAGAGGCCAAACGGACGAGGGGTTTCTTTCGCTGCGGCATAGAAATCTGTCAAAAACGTCATCATCTTCTGTGACTTCTGACGAGTTTGCAGAAGTTAAGTCCCTAACAAAGGTTCCATTATTCCTTGTTCTTGCTTCTTTTTTTGGTTTCCGTCGCTGAGCACAGGCATAATTCGCTTTCTGCCCTTCTTTTTGTTCTGATGTGGGTATTATGGCTTTTTGGTGTCGGGTATCCTCATCGCCTATGGGCGCTTTCCGTGTGTCAGTGCCGAAAATGAGTGTGGGCTAGAAAAACGTTAACAATCATGTTTGTCGCAAGGCCGCAAAATTTTGAGCCTGTTTGACAGGACACGGCAACGACTGAGCAACCATTAAGCAGCCAATCAAAATCGAGAGATTTTCAAATCAAGCGGTTTGCCGAAGTCCTGGCAGACTGGTTGCTTTAGTACCCATCGAGTGACGCCATGGGAGTGAAAATCCTAACGTGGGTCAGTGTTAACTCAAGGATCAGTGGTCACTTTGGATTGAGTTAAGTGCCTGGGCTTGGAAGATGAGGAGCTGAGGCCGTTGCTGTCGTCTCAATAATGACGTCAATCAACAAACCTTTTGTTGCCTGTAATTATGTGTCCCAGAAATGCCCGACCAACACTAGCTAAGGACAGAAGTAGCCAGCATTTTAGATCAGTTAGATCAAGTGCTGATAGACGGTCTTGCCCCACAGAGAGGCGAACTGCTTGGTCAAGCAGGAGGACTCGCTCTAGAAAAATCCAATCGCGTCTCATGCCCGAACCTGACAAAAGGACAAACATCGAAAACACGCAGAGCCGTATGCCACCTGAATATTCCAGCAGAAATTGTGCTTCCTGCTTCCGCAAGATTGACAGCAAACTTTCGAGTGGCGTATTGTGCTTCGATTGTGCTTCTGCTCTTTTCAGTCTGCGGAGGAATTGATTCAACAACTCAACTCCAGCTCTTCTCTCGAATAACTCGATAGTTCTACAACATTATACCTACTTTCTCACTGATTTGGTTAGTAGTACTCGGTCTGCATGAAGTTAGTAAAGCATCTTTTTTGGGAGTCAATCAATTCTACCACAAGCTTCAATCAGCTGCTTTGGGGCTTCAGAAGTCGTGTAGTATTTACCTACCAGGTAATGCCACTAGAATAGGTAGCTTCCGGTAAACGAAGAGTTCGTTTGTCGCTCCAAATCGCGCTCCTAGCTCGGTTTTTTTTTTTTTTTTGGTGAGAATTTTAAGCCTACAAAAAGACCAATTTCAAATTATTAACAACCTGGTACCGGGTGTTTTTAATTTGGGTTCAACGTGTTATTATATTATTTGAAAGAGTTTGCAAAAAACCGTGACATCATCAACTCGAAAAAGTATTTTGCTCGCCATAGTTCACAATGAGGTGGATCAAAAAACATACAGACCGCTTATAGTTTCTGATGAATTTTTTTTTTAATTAAATACATAAATAATAGAGCAAAGAAGAACATGGGACAGGACATGAAATATTCTCGCCTTCAATTCAAAATTCAAGGATGACCATTTGTTGGAGAAAACTTATCTTGAGATACCTAATCAGTTTCTCAAATCGATTTTCGCCCTCATACCTCTCAGCGAAATTAAATATATCAAACCTGGGGCATCGATATTTGATAACTTCCTCGCCCGTTAAGCGTAGTTAGGCCTCTTTTGCTAAATATTAAATTCAAATAGTGCTCCACAAAAAAATAGTTTCACCCGTCGACAAGTAGTGGAAAATTAACGGATGTTTTTTACATAATTGAACTACTGATACCACCAAGACATAAGACGAAACCGACAATTAAAGCTTATAATACTATAGCACATGTTTTGAATTTTATAGCACGTCATAGTAGGTACGTAGACCTCTCTGCCAACTCACGATGTCACGACTTATCTGCCATAATTATCGATGCTTGCGTGATAAATAATGAAAAATTACAAATTATGCAAGGAAGATACAATAAAAATTTCTCTGATGACTTGGATTGAGGGCTGCATCCTCACTCTTAATTTGTATCCATTCAGACCGATGGATTTAGTTCCAAATACCCAATACCCTATTTTGCCGTATTTTCACAATATTGCACTCTGATTTTCGCCACCCAGCTTTTTGATATCCTGACTTATTGAGACTCAAAGAATGCATAGATTTTCCGTCATAAATTTTGATTGAATTATGATCTTACCTAACATGGACATAGGTATTATTAAGTACTTCCACAACTTTGTTTGATCATGCCAGTCCCGGACTAACTGCTAACGACGCCAAGCAAATTCACCCATTGCATGGCTCGAATTTTTTTGGAGCTAGTGTCAATGTGTCCGGGACTGGCGTTTCTGAACAGCTTTGTTGGCCAATTTGAAAATAGTTACGGTTGCTCCGGTCAAATGTTATCCTGAAATGTCAACAATTTCACAGATTATTCACATCTGAATAGCAACCCTTCGTTATGTTTTTGATAACAGCGATGGTGTAGTTATCATGAAAAAATCAAACGAGCAGTCAAAAACCACAATTCACGACCCAAAAGAGCGAATACTTCGCGCCGAAAGAGTACTTTTTGATTGGTCAGTGGCCCTCCCTAACCCACCGTTAATCTCATGGCCGACCATATGAATCAACGCCTCCCCCTGTTGAACTTTAGAACTAAACTTATAGCACCGACTAACTCAAAACAGGCGTTCAACGAGTCGGTGGAATTTCGATACCTAATTATTATCACCAGAGCACAGCCTTCATTTCAGTTATTTTCGATCAAATTGATTCTCAGCCTAGTCAAATCCTGGCCAAATCACGTCTACCCCAATCTTCTTTGATCATGTCAGCACCTTTTTCGGCTATCATGATCACCGGGGCGTTCGTGTGGGCTGACATGATCATAGGGATGATGGACGCGTCGATCACGCGCAATCCTTTGATGCCCTTCACCCGAAGCCTCGGATCGACCACGGTCGTTCTGTCGTTGACAGGACCCATCTTGGCAGTTCCGCATTGGTGGTAATTGGTGATGGTCAGATGGCGAGCGTGGCACGACCAATATTCCGCGGTGTCTCTACCGTGCTTCGCGCATTGGGGTATCGGCTTGTCGTACAGGGTCGGGTGGAACGGCTTGAAAGCGATGGTGGACGTCAGATTTTTCGTGAACTCGACTCCTTTGACGAGGATTTTGACATCGTCAGGATGCCTGAGGAAGCCCAGATCCACGTGAGGATAGACAGCCGGGTCTTTACTTTTCAACCAAATCCGTCCCCGGCTCTTGGGCCGCATGACATTCATGAACATCAAGAAGGAATGCGTTTTGCCATCCGTCTTGTACACTTTGTTGTAAATGTCCTGCTTTATGCCGAAATTCCCGTTCACCAGCGACATTGTCAGGGGCGACGACACGCAGAACTGGATTTCGAGATTTGGGAAATTTTGATTTTTCGGCCCGTTGAACACGTCAACGAAGGCCAGTCCTTCTAGTCCGCCTGTGATCGAAAGTGGTCCTTTCCTGTGCATCAAATAGTTCGACACCACCCCGAGGTCAGTCACGATGTAGTCGCTGAGGCCGACAGGCTGGTCCACCGTGTAGATGACGTAGCCGATGACAGGATGATCCTGGAGGTTATAGCCGACGGGCAGATCCATCACGAGGGGAATGCCCATCTCCGCCAGATGTTTCTTGGGCCCGATGCCCGAGAGCATCAGCAGCTGTGGCGAGTTTATGGCTCCTGCTGATAGGATGACTTCTTTAGCAGCTTTGACGACGTATCTTCTGCCTCCCTTGGTGTACTCAACGCCGACAGTTCTCGTCCCTTCGGTCAGGATTTTGGTGACCAAGGCGTTCTTGAGGACGTGCAGGTTCTTCCGGCTGTTGATCGGATGCAAATACGCTTGCGACGTGCTCATCCTTGATCCGTTCTTTGTTGTTGACTAGGAAAAAATGAAGAAGCGATTATTTTTCCATGCGGATTCTTCGCCGCA
The DNA here is from genome assembly GCA_036186465.1 of Nesidiocoris tenuis. Taxonomy (NCBI): domain Eukaryota; kingdom Metazoa; phylum Arthropoda; class Insecta; order Hemiptera; family Miridae; genus Nesidiocoris; species Nesidiocoris tenuis. The sequence goes on along the minus strand of AP028915.1, from coordinate 6,591,051 downwards.
CAGTTAAAGTGTAAGGCGTTTTGGAAAACATGCAGGCCATCCGATTTTAACAAAAGTCCTTACCAGAAAAATTGAATTTTCCAGCATGCCAATTTTTGAAGATATTATGGCATGACAGGCTTGGTATAACATGACTCATTAGTGCCGCTAAAATAAATAAATATAAAATTCACACGTCCAGTTCAATTATTGTACCTGCACGAAAGAAAATCCAGAAATATCCCCACCGTTATAGTCTCCAATTTTATAACCAAGTTCTCCGCCGGCTTTTACGAACGCCTTCACCAACGGTGTCTTGAATGGGGCCGTGTCTACAGAGAGATAGCCTCCTTTTCTGTGAAAACTACAACACAAAACTACCGCATCAATTTCTGATTAGTACAAAGATTCTTCAAAATTCCACCCCAAGCCATCAATCTATTTCTCACTGACAACCTCGAGCTCCTTACTTAGGATCGATCCAATCAGCGTCAATGTTGATGTCTTCGCTTTTGAGAAAGTAGGGGTACACGTCTTTCCACCCCCAGCCGACATTGCCCATCTTTTCCCAATTGTTGTAATCGCGAGCATCCCCTCGCGTGTAGACCATGAAGTTGAGCGAACTTGAACCTCCCATCACTTTACCTCTGGGTATCGGACATCGGCCATCTTTCAAGCCTGAAAAATCATTTAACTATATAGTTACCTTCCTTTACCTTCTTTGTGTTTCCACAAAGATTTTAGATTTTATTTAATAAAATTGAGTGAGCAGAAAATTAGGCCAAAGTCAAAAATTGCTCAATTTTTTAGAATTACTATTTCTCAAAAATTTTATTGCATATAGAAATAAAAGGAAACGTTGTTGGTTGAATAATTGAGCAATTCTCGACTTTAGGCCAATTTTTTACTCATTCAACTTAATATTAGAGAGATGAAAATACCGTATATTATAGGAAATTTAAAGGCCTTTCCGACGATATCCTAATTGTAGTAATTATTGCAAAATTTGAAGGGCTTATGGCCATTTTACTGAAACTAAGAAAAAAAACACGAAAAAAGCTTCAAACCGAAACAGTTGTATCTTTAAAAATTCTTAGAAATAAATTATAGCAAATTAGCTGAAGAATCTCAACTGCGAGTTTAACGTGCTCGGACGATTTCCTGCCCTAAGGTCAATAGCCTACCTCTAAAATACGGACCGGTTACAAAGGTCCTTGCACCTCATCAATAAGGGATTGAGCAACCATAGACCGAAATAGGTAGGTATATCTTCCTAGCCGTCAAAAATTTTAATAGGGCAGATTCTGATCTTTGCTATAACTGTATACCTAGGCCGATTCGACGAGTAAAAATTCTTCGGGCTACATTTTCCTACAACCTATACAAAGGAAAATTCTGAAATCGTATTTTTGCAGCTCTTTTGGACTGCCGATGCGAAATTTTAAGGACTTCCATTTCGGTCTACAGTGACAGTTACACTTGAGTGTTATCAGTTGGTAAAAGCGAATCGAAGAATTGAGAATCGAACTAATTGGTACTAGCAGGAGGTCGTTATTCAAAACCGAGGTTGGTCCTTAGCTACTTATAACTGTTGCTCGGACCTGCTGTGCAAATTAACGAGTAACCTCTGGCCATTGTACTTCCAATCCATACCAAGTAACATCACGAGTTGATAGGCTAAACGGAAGGCGCCTTGATTCGGCTTCTTTCTAGTTCATACGAGGTCAGCTTCGATTGCCATTTCATTGACGTGCCCAGCGAACTCTAAATATTAGGACTCGATTTTTGGGTTAGGCGAGGGCCTGCAATTGAATTTGTCAGTGCCTTCTGAAAAGTGAATCGCCGCTTGAGATGCAACTCTCATACCTACTGAGATAGCTGGTGTTGCCACTTAGTAATAGCAAGCAGGGTTGTCAAACGTACTGGTTTGACCGTCGTGGTCAAACCAGGTTTTGAAAGGAAACCCTGGGTCATGCTATAACCTTGAACTCAAACTCATAATCAAAGTTAAACTGAAACTAATAGTCGTACTCGTAACTGAAACTTAAACTCATTCTCATAATCTAATTCAAAGTCAAACCCGAACTCAAACTAATTTTCATAATCAAATTCAAACTCAAGCTAAAACTGAAACTCGTTCTCGTAATCATAGTCAAACTGAAATTCAAACTCGTTTTCATAATCAAATTCAACCTCAAACTGAAAGTCAAACACGAACTCTAAATGAAACTCGAACTTAAACTCAAACTCATATTCAAAGTTTAACTGAAACTTAAACTGAAACTGAAACGCGTACTCGTAATCATAGTCAAACCGAAATTTAAACTCGTCTTCATAATCAAATTCAAACTCAAACTGAAAGTCAAATACGAACTCAAACTGAAACTCTAACTTGAACTCAAACTCATAATCAAAGTTGAACTGTAACCCAAAATGAAACTTAAACTCGTAATCATAGTCAAACCGAAACTTAGACTCGTCTTTATTATCAAATTTTAACTCAAACTGAAAGTCAAACACGAACTCAAACTGAAACTCTTACTTGAACTCAAACTCATAATCAAAGTTGAACTGAAACTCAAACTGAAACCGAAACGCGTACTCGTAATCATTGTCAAGCTAAAACTCATTTTCATAATCCAATTCAAACAGAAAGTCTCGAACTTTAACTCAAACTCATGACCAAAGTTGAACTGAAACTCGTAATCATAGTCAAACTCAAACTCAAACTCATTCTCATAATCAATTTCAAACTCGAATTGAAAGTCAAACTTAAACTTAAACTCATTTTCATAATCAAATTCAAACTGTAAATCAAACACGAAATCAAACTGAAACTCGAACTTGAACTTTAACTCAAACTCATAATCAAAGTTGAACTGAAATTCAAACTGAAACCGAAACTCGTAATCATAGTCAAACTGAAACTCTAAATGATTTTTATAATCAAATTCATACTCAAACTGAAAGTCAAACTGAAACTCGAACTCAAACTCATAATCAAAGTTGAAGTGAAACTCGAACTGAAACTTTAAATCAAAGTTGAACTGAAACTCAAACTCATTTTCATAATAAAATTCGAACTCAAACTGAAAGACAAACGCGAACTAAAACTCATTTTCATAATCGATATCAATTCAAACTGAAAGTTGAACTTGAACTCAAACTCATCATCAAAGTTGAACTGAAACTCAAACTCAAGCTGAAACTGAAGATGAGTTTGAGTTTGATTATGAGTTTCAGTTCAAGTTTGATTATGAGTTTGAGTTTGATTATGGGCATGAGTTTAAGTTCGAGATTGAATTTCAGTTCAAGTTTTATTATGGGTGTTCAGTACACCCATTTTGATTATGGGTGTCCAGTTTCAGTTTGAAATTGATGATGGAATGTGGTCGAGTTCAAGTTCAACTTTCAGTTTGAATTTGATATCGATTATGAAAATGAGTTTTAGTTCGTCTTTCAGTTTGACTTTGAATTTTCCTATGAATATGAGTTTCAGTTTGAGTTTCAGTTCAACTTTGATTTAAAGTTTCAGTTCGAGTTTCACTTCAACTTTGATTATGAGTTTGAGTTCAAGTTTCAGTTTGACTTTCAGTTTGAGTTTGAATTTGATTATGAAAATGAGTTTGAGTATGATTATGAGTTTCAGTTTGAATTTAACTTCGATTTTGATCATGGGTTTGAGTTTCAGTTTCATTTGGATTATGAGTTCTGTTTCATTTTAATTATGAGTTCGAGTTACAGTTTCAGTTTGATTATGAGTGAATTTATTTGGAGTTTGAGTTTCATTTTCATTGTAAGATTGTGTTCGACTTAAGAGCATGCATTTGAGATTCAGTTTGAGTTTGATTATGAGCTCGAGTTTCAGTTTGAGTTCAACTTCAATTTTGATCATGGGTTTCAGTTTCATTTGGATTATGAGTTTGTATTAATTTTTATTTTGACTTTGAGTTTGATTCATGAGCTTGAGTTTTAGTTTCGGTTTCAGTTTGAGATCACGTTTGAGCTTGAGTTTGATTATGAGTTTGAGATCTATTTGTGAGCATGAGTTTGAGTCTCAGGTTCGGTTTCAGTCTAAGTTTGGGTTTGATTATGAGTGTGTTTCAGTTTGATTATGAGTTGTAGTTTTACTTCTAGTTTCAGTTTCAGTTTGACTTCGAGTTTGATTTTCAGTATGAGTTTGAGTTCGCCTTTGAGTTTCAGTTCAATTTATGGGCTTGAGTTGGAGTTTGAGCCTCAGGTTCGGTTTCAGTTTGAATTTGTCTTTGAATATGAGTTTGGGTTTGACTTCGAGTTCGATTATGACTGTAAGCAGGGGTTTGAGTTTCAGTATGATTATGCGTTTGGTTTTCAGTTAGGCTATGAGTTTGAGTTCGCCTTCGAGTTTCAGTTCGATTTATGAGCATGAGCTTGAGTTTGAGCATCAAGTTCGGGTTCAGTTTGAGTTCGACTTAGATTATGAGTTTCAGTTTTAGTTTGACGTTGAGTTCGAGTTTGATTATGAGTACATACCTAGTATGAGTTCTAGTTTCACTTTGATTATGAGTACAATTTTAAGTTTGAGTTAGAGCTCGAGTTTGATGGGGAGTATGAGTTTCAGTTCGATTATGGGTTTTATGTATTTCCGTTTGAAAATGATTTCCTTGATACGCTTTCTGTTCCTGTATGAGTTTCAGTTTCTGTAAAGTACTTTTAGTTTTAATATTTTTTCATAATGTAGGATGTTGGGCAAAAATTTAATGTAAAAGAACGGGTATGTCACCAGTCTATATATACTGTTATATACACAAATACGAGCAGCGTTTTAGACAACCCAACACTCGATTGAACAGCTTTTAGCCATTTTGACTTTTGACTCTATTTCTGTCGAAATTGAACTAATCATCTGGCATTCATATAAGTGAACTCAGAATCGAATCCAAATTAACACTGCAATTTCCCGACGATCGCAATTCAAAACGTTGTTAGGTACGTCACAATTGCCGACTTGCATTGTCCTTGGGCGGCAGTCGGTGATACACTGCGCATATTTCAGTAGCCCAAATTACATATTTTCGTTGAGGGGTCGAAACTGGTATTAGCCTGGAATTTCCCAACAAGCGCGTTTCCCTATAATCAAAAATGGGAGCATTTTTCCAGAAGAGTCGACTTTTCAGACCTGCTAGATCATAAAAAATGGATTTTCTAATAAATATAATATTATTTTGAGTTTAATTTGATGTTTTTCGTTATTTAAATACATTTTTTCATCATTTAAATAGATTTTTCAATGAATAATAGTGCTCCTTGTATGGCTGGGCAGTCTGAGCATTGAAGCCGCAAAAACACATACATTTTCTAATAAACGAAAAAAGCGCACGAATGAACTGTGCACTCGAAATAATAAACTGATTCTTTTAAATGAAAAAAATGGAAATTGCCAGTACTTACTAGGGCATGTACCTAGGTTTGAAAACATTTAAGCGCATTTCTCTGAATTTGTGTTCCTCCTTCTGTTTTTCTTGGCTCGTGTTGTAATCACCTATTTTATTTCCCGGTTCCAAATTTACGGCGTACCGGTGATTTTGATGTACCTAGAGCCAAATAGCTGTCAACCTGTTTTGCTTCGCATTCTTAGACACCAGATGATCTCAAGAATCAACTATCGGGAATTCCAGGCCGTCAAATGAAATACTTTAGATCACCGGCCACGTATCGGACTATTCCGGAGGGCCTCCAGTTTGACAGATAACCGGGCGCTCCATTGAATGACCAGTGGAATACAAAAACAGTTGTAAGCTCAACGTCGTATCTGCAGCGGGGCTCACTCTACCCTCAACTGACTACTTATCTTGCATATTTTGTTCGGTAAAAATTTGATTCGAATCCATAAATTGGACTGACTTTGGGGCTACAAGGCCTGATTAAGCGTGGAAACGAGAATTGAAAGAATTCGAAATTTCCGGCGACACCTCGGAGCCACTGGCAATTTTGATTTATGGGGAAGAAGGTTTTGTCATGAGAATGATCATCTTACCAAACTATTCAGTACTTAAGTTCCTCGTTGCAATGGTCTATCATCTTAATCGTTAAGACTAACGACTCCAGGAACTATCAGGAGAGAACATTAAAACGACGGCAAGTTCGTTAGCTAACGTCTGTCAGCCCACGGGGTATGCATCACGTCATACGGGATACGTTCGTTTGATTGAATCTTTCGGCGAATTGGAGACCTAAGTACATAGATTTCGCCTATTTCAAGCTCAGTAGAGCGCCGAAAATAGGCGTCGATTTACATTATTATTGTAATAAGCTTATGGATGGCAGACAAAAAAATATTCATAATAATAATAAATCTGTGTGCCTAAACCAATGTTTCACAAGCTTGAATACAAAAACCAACCGATTTTTGTATTCAAGCTTTTGAAACATTGGTTTAGCATTTAATGCTTCTTGATTTCGGATCTGGGGTCCCTCAGCCGAACCTTCAGATTGAGACAAAGAACTCCCAATTTCAGTTGTTCTTACCCATGCACGAATAATTCGACCGCTCGCTGAGGTAGTTCCAATTCGTGCCTGTGAACTGCAGCACTGGTGCCAGAAGAGGGATATTCATTATCAGGCTCTCAGGACCACCCGCTTCGATCAGCAGCACGTTCCAATCGGAAACCTGAGTAATATAAAATTTTTGTAAAAGTGGTACGGAATTTTTCGTTGGGGCAAGAGATACAATGCGACTTTTTATGCGCTTTCGATCTTCTCATGCGCAAGGAAGTTGAAAAAAAAAACTCAAAAATGTCTCACTAAAACTGCAATAAATACTAAACGGTTGGACCTACGGTAGGTAACTGCCGTCTCATTCGAATCAGCATAAAAAAAATCTATAGAAAATGATGCCTCACATGCTATGCTGCACATTTCCTGAAAAGCACGAATTTTTCCCACTTCAATAGCGGTTTTACTGGCCTTGAAATTAAGGTAGGGTTCTGTCGAGACGTTTGGACCAACTAGATACAAAACCTGATTTTTGGTGAAAATGTCAAAAATTTACGACGTCTCCTCCCCCTAAAAAACCTCGGACGGCGGACGGACAAAAATATTTTATTGCTGAGTAAACCAAAAACGAGCTGAAACGTAAACCAACTAATTTTCAGGGGGTTTTAAGAAACATTTTTTCCTGTCCGATTACAAAGGTTCATTTCTTAAGAAAATTGAACCAAAAATTAGTCGCTTTGTCAAGCATTCACTCCTAATCGTTTGTTTTCCAATTTTTTTGGTACATTATTTCCAGAAATAATGTACCTATGTGATCGGTCGGGAAAATTTTTCTACAACTCCCCCTCAATTTTTCTCGCGTACTGATAAAAAAAACCTTTCTATGCTGATGGCGCGTGCTCAGTGAAACCCGTAAAATGGCTGAAGAAGTTGGCAATTCTCCGTACGTTTACTGGCAAATAACAAACAGCCAGTAAAACCATTCCTTTTGCCCTTGGCGGATGAAAGTCGTTTAAAACTTTCAAGTCGGTTATGTCGCTATTTTTACGAGTCAGGAATGTTGGTTTTTTCGAGTTCATTAGTTTGCTTTTCGTCCAAGGTAGGGGCTAGGTATTAGTTAACGGTAGGTAACCGTTTCGTAAAAGGATGACTAACATTGAGTACTGGTGCGGCGTACTGCGAGTGATAAAACCGCTGCAGTGTCACACTAGGTTTGTTATTTATTATTACCTATATAGTCGAAGCTCGAACTCCTAATAAATAGGTAGTTTCCTTCCTAGGTACTTAGCGATTGTAAGCAGCCTTGGGAGAAGCCTTGATGGATTTATGGTTCAAGAATCACGAAAAAATCACGACATTATGGTCGATATTAAATATCGTAATAATAAATTTTATTACTTCCATATATATAATAGTTATATATAACTATTACCGCATAAAACAAATGTTTAAAACCACATTTTGAAAAAAAATGAAAATTCATTTTTCATGCCTACTTTTTCTGAAAAATTAAGCTCTTTGAAAAAAGTTCAAGTTTAGAATGAAAATAGAATAAACAATTGGAATTTCGTTAACCCTTGCTAGTCCTTCCTTTCAGAGGGTCCCATCACTTCCTCAGCCCTTCGTCATGTCAGGACCTTCTTAGCTCGTAACTCTTTATGTAAAGCGGAAAAAAATAGTGCCAAGATAAGTAACATGTTAATTCTGTGTAGAAAGATTACCTCCGGTGACTAGACGATTATCATTCTCATGAGCAATTAGTGCTAATTTGGGGTAAGGTGTATGGGCTATTCATAGGTTCAACTGACCCCTGAGGTACAAACTGGGTCTTCAACTGCCGTTATAATTACCCTCTTTCGATTTCTTCGTTTTAGGACATTCGTTAGGTCAACATGATGAAATGCTGATACGATGCGCGTGTAAAATCACCTATTCATAGCTTGTCTCGTTAAGTACCTGTTCTATATCAATGGGGTTGTCAATTTTGTTTGCGGAAATTTTTCTCTGATCCAATAATTAAAATTGTAATGCTCGCCAGTTCATTCAAAGAGAGCGAAACCGAGACGATTTATTTTCATCAAAATTTAAGTAGGTAATTTTAGTGGAAAGAAGCTAAATCGAAATTCATTCGAACTGATATCATGGTAATTTTATCATGTTGATTTTGATCAGGGGGCCGTATTCACAACACTTCCTAGGCATAAGGAGCCGCTCGATGCGCAAGCACTTCGTTTGCACATTTCATTGGTCAATTCCAAAAAAAACAAACATTCCGTTTCCATAAAACTCGCAAGGTATGGAGACGATCACAGCAACTTAGGTACTGTCAATCGCAACCTCGATTTTCGAGGTCCAAATTTCAAGGCTGCTTAATTGGAACCTCGAAAATCGTGGTTGCGATTGACAGTACCTAGATTTCTGTGCTCGTCTCCATACCATGCGAGTTTTATGGTAACGGAATGTTTGTTTTTTCGAAATTGATCAATGAAATGTGCAAAGGAAGTGCTGGCGCATAGAGCGGCCCTTAAGCATAGGAAGTGTTGTGAATACGGGCCTATGAGTTTGACTTCAAACCTTTGCGGAATTTTGACTGAACTTCACAAATCACCAAAATCTTCTGTTTTTAGTATTCAAGGTAAAACAATTTTTGAAAGCATTGAACCCAAGTTTAGAGAATCATCCCCTTACAGTGTCACATTTATTGAGCTGAATTCACTTTTCCTGGGGTTTCGTCCAAATATTATATATGAAGGGTAAAGGGAAAGAACAGGAAATGTCCATTTTCCCCAAAAACAAGCTTAATAGCGCATTTTGTAGGAATTCAAAGGTACTAACCGTATAGTGAAACTCCAAGGGGAAAAAAGTATAAATGTCGCACTGAGAAGCAACGAAAGATTCGGTGTAAGGGGAAAAAACATAGAATTTAAAATACAAAACCTGCTTTTTCTCTAAAAGTACTTTTTGTCAAATTGTCTCCTTTGCCGAGCTTTCGATATATTTTGATATCTTCATCAGGGCTTAGAGGTCATCTTTTTCATTGATGACTTCATTTTAGACCTACAACTATTGCTGATGAAGAGGATAATAAATGTATCCCTGAACTACCCCTGATCTGTTAACATCAATAATCGGGTCGATTATCCATCCACGATGCAATATACCGTGTACTATCATGAATCTAGTGTATTAGGTAGGTATTGCAGGCAGTGTCGTGCAATCGCATGTATTCAATCGTCGTATAAATTATTGATAACCGATAAAAATATACAAGTCCTCCAAATCTACGACTGGGCAGGATGTGACTTGACTAGCTACCACCGTAACGTCCATATACATCACAAGCACGCAAGCCGACTGTGACTTCACGGTCTAGGTCGTGGCCACAAGCTGCTCTGCGTTAACAGTTTTCATGATTGCCGACCCCCCCGTGCCTATACGAAAACCGTAATTTCACCACGTTGGCTTCTTTTTTTTGGCAGTACAGGAAATAAGTCAAGGTGGCAGTGCTTAACGATTCCTTTACTGTTTCACTTTTAGAAATATAAGTCTCGGAGAATCATACCCCTTAGCAAAAATTAGATAATTAATAGGTCCTGTACAATAACAGGCTAATATGATTCAGTTGTACCTACGCTGGCCTTTTTACGCGTATGAGTAACATAATTTGACTTTAATAAGCACTAGCAATCGATAAATCATGGCCGAAATGGTTCCTCTACTCAGTATCTCAAAATGTTTGTTTTTCATTTTCCTTTTAAACTCACCCTCACCCTTACTAAGAGCGCCTACCAAGAGCAGGTGGTGGAATCAATCTCTTACTCCATTAGTTGAATTATTCGAGCAATGGTAATACGTACCAATTTTATTAGTTTGAAAAAAATTACCTCCGTTAATCTATTAGCAAGAACACATCCAGCAGACCCGGCACCGACGACGATGAAATCGTACTCAGGATTTGGTACACCGAGCATGTCTTTTGGTTCTTCGTTCATGTACACGATTCCACGACTCATGAAGCTCATAAGACTCGGAAGAAGGTTCCACGCCGATTGGGCCGATGTCAGACCGACCAGTCCGCTCAACAGCGCAACCGCAAATGGCTGCATCCTGAAATTAGTAAACGTTGAGGAATTTTGAACTGCATCCGAGTACCATATTATTAACGTTACTGTACCCTGCTAAATTTCATCTCTTCCTACGTTGGTGTATGTGCTAACTGCTAAGCAGTCACAAACTGCGAATTCATTCAGATCCGTTCTTTTGGTAGGTATGGTAAAATGAGATCCATCAAAGTGGTTTTGCGAGTCGGTTTGAGGAATTCGGGGTGGGTGGGTGTGTCAAAATACGTGCCCAAACTACCATTAATTTTCTTATAATTAATTAACATTAATGTTCTGTACCGATCAGCGTGCATCAATAGTCTGCCAGACTGCCCCAGTTTTTGCCATTCAAAAACTGCATCAGCTCATTCCTTTCGAGCATACCTTTTCCCAAATGCTAACCTAAATTCGTCCTGGACAGGACATTTCGCAATGTACCTATTGCGTGTTGTCTTCCCTGGTGTTCATATTACTCATGTCAGTACGGATTACTTGGTTTGGCATAAAATTTAGGTTGACACAGCCAATCCTGGCTTTCAAAATCACCCAACCAAGTAGGCAATTCACTTGTCTAAATCATCATCGCTTTTTATCTCCAACGCAGCATAAACTCTGTTTAAGGCTTTATAAACGAGGTTTTTTTATTTCCTTTTCCATTCCTATTTCCTTTTCCCTTCCTATTTCCGCCAAAGAATTGTCAAGTTCAACGCCGACGAAGGTCGGATACTTGGGCTCAAAAAAATACAAGCGAATCAAACAAAAGAGCATTGCATGGCGCCCTTGGCAGTCTCCTATGATCGAGCTTTGATAACAGTGGCGGCGGTGACGTATTTCATAGGAAGCGTCTTCCGGCTACCGAGTGCCAAATGGTTAGTAATTCCAACATCGAATTCACCCATTACGATAAATCCATTTTCAATGGAGGCGCAAAAAAATGTCAAAATTTGGTCGAAAAGATCTCTGCAGCACAGCCGCTGCAAACGATAGTCAAAACTATACGACCTTCTCCCTAACGTTCTACCGGTAATAGGGTCTTCAACCTAATCGCCAATCAGACATCTGCTGACGTTCATTTCCAGGGAATAGTGTAATCATGTTTTAGATCAGCACTTCCTCCAATTGGTGGAGAATTTGTCGAGTAACATCGACTGGCCTTTGTTCCAGAATGACTTAAAGTCAGCAAGACCGATTTATGAGCTGGCATTTTCGACCCGGAAAGTGCTAAGATCGGGTTTATCGGGCGATTCATGGACCTGATGATGCCGATTCATCCTGCTGATTGAGAGGATTTCGCGAACTTCCCATCAATATCACTCGACCTTCGAAGATGATGGGTTCCTAGTGAATGACGATGAAGTATTTCCTCAAAAGAGTCCTTAATTTGGGGGATTTGGAAACCTTGAATACAAAAGGATAACCTTCAGGTTATGCATCTATTTTTTTCATGCATCATTAGTTGCACTGAGAGCATTGATGAGTTTTCCGTTGACGATTTGAAAATCGGCAAGAGGGCTTTAGCTTATTTTGTGAAAATGTTCCACTGAAATTTGAAAACAATTCATGGAAAAAAGTTTGATTTCACAATATTTTTCAATCATTTCAATGCGAAAAAATTAAAGATACGAAAATTGTAGATCAAGAGAATATCAAGTGAAATTTCACTTGTGAACGGCAAAGTCCGAAAGAAAAAAATTGCTCGCTGAGTTATTAAAAAAAAAGTTTTTGAATTTTTTCAACTTGTCATGAAAATTTTGAACACTAGTAAAAATAGTCTTACATCTGGTATATCGTTGAATAAATATTCTGCGGCGAACTTTTCGAGAAAAAAAATTTCCGCAAGGATTACAGATAAAAGCCGTTACCGAACGATCGAATTCTAACAGGCCGGCTCTTGTTGTCAGTGTCTAGCGGATGACTGCCAAGACAACAGGACATCCCAGACATTAGTAAACCAATTAACAAAATCCCTACTGGATTTCGTCAACACCGATGAGACGAGAAAGTGACTCTGATCCGCCAATTTAGAACGGCTGTTTCTCAGGGTGCAAACTAAAGTTACCTTAAAAAACAAAGGCTAATATTTTTCAAAATATAAATTGGTATCGGAGGAATCCACTCACCAGGACCTATCGAACACTCCAAAAATCGTGATCCGGTGGTATTCATTATTGTGGCCGAAAAACGATAAAATAAAAAAAAACTAGAAAAATACTAAAAGATCCCATATCTTGGAAGTGCTGTGTGCAATCGAAGTTCCGGTTGAATAACTAGACGAATACCTTAATTTGGAGAATTTTTTGTTATATGAGGAAATTTTGATTTTTGTATATTGATCAAAAACTCATTTTGCCTAGTTCGCGTCTGTGTTTAAAATAAAAAATGATTGCTGAAAGTATGTAGTATTTAGAATACTTTTAGAAATTTTATGCTCAATTGGTAGAATCATCGCGAATCGAGTAAGGTAGCAAATTAAATTTATATTTTATTCTCGCTTACTGGGCGCTGTTCTGTGCCTATACAACTAGCATTAAATGCAAGTTATTAGCATTGAATGCCAAATTTTGGCAGTCGATCGTCGCGAATTAATTCGCCATTCGTATATAACTGTTTTTTTCTGACGTGGCTTGTCGTTAATGTGAAGTGGCTGGGGGTCACTGATCACAAACTCGACCCTCCGGCTGGAAAAGCGTTTCCTCTCAAGGCCCCATGATTCACTACGATTACCCTCGTGGAACCGGAGCGATTTCCAACTATGAAGTAAACATTGGATATCTGACCGGTTTCATTGCACAAGGACCATAGAAAATGTACTCTTTCCTCCTTTTCCCGTACTTTGAAAATTATTTGAAACAGGGAGGGAGACGAAAGAATTGGCGTAAATCAGAAGCAGAGCCTCTTCACGTCTTGGCAAATGAAAGATGGAAACTTTTTGATGGAGTGCTCACGATTATTCAGCAGTTAAGGCTGAAATTGATGAAACGAACAGAATTAAACCCAAAAATATTCAGTAGTAAGCCTTGGTATTGAACGGAAATGAAAACCCAGCAAATCTCATCAACATTTGAAAGGATCCATAATCAGCGAGATGTAAACAAATGTCAATCAGCTGTGATAAAAAAATCCTTTGATTTTTTTTCTAATTCCAAGCGTTTTTGAGGGGAGAGAGTTAGGAAGCTCATCCCAAATTTGGACCAGTTCCATGGGTTGCTATTTTTCGACTATTTGACCAAGTTGCAAAACCCGGAATTGATTCTAGATCTGTTTGACTCTCAACTTTATAATTTATTATTAAAAAAAAAAATCTTTATATATTTTCTATAATCTTTATAATTTTTCTTGATCACTTGCTGTCGTACACCAATACGAAATAAATTAAATTATTATCTACAGATTATGATTATACGTTTGATTAGTAAAAGGCAGTTTCATTCGAAATCAATGCTTTCGAAGCCCAACTCAAAAATAAGAACAAGTTAGCTGGAAATCTCTTGTTTCTAGCAATATCTTAATGTACCTGGGTACTGACAAGATCTTCATTTATCTTGATTTCGATACGAAGAATGTCGAATATTATTTTTTCATTGAATTGGAACTTTTCGACATTTATAAGTTATAAATTATAACTTAATAATATTATGATAAATATGTTGCGCTCTCTCATATCTGAGAAAAATATCAAAATCTATAGAAAGGAGGCTATCTCACTCACTACGAAAAGAAAGACAACAGGAACAAATGTTTTAATCAGTTCGAAAAACTCGGAGCATTTTCTGAGAAATTGAAAATAATTGGTTTTGAGACGGACGCCAAAAAAAGATCACCGTATTCGTACTCCTGAGGAGATGCACGTCCGCAGTTACGCAATATGAGGTTAGAAGAAATTGAGTCTCGGCCCAGGCGGTTGAGACAATAATTTGAGATCTCTTTACAGTAACTAGGTAATTGGGAATTGGGGCAATTAATTTGAGATATTTGCCACTACTGAAGATTCAAGAAAGAATTCAATTCTTTCTTCAATTAATTTCCGGATTGATTGAAAACAATACTACTTTTATATGGTAACTACGTAAAATTTCGAACCCAATTAATATTATTTGATTATTGAAGGCTGAAAAGATTATAAATGTAAAGCAAATATCCATTTTAAAACCACTAAATTATTTTTTGGTATGCTAGGTACCTACTTGATTTTAAAAAATCCACCTATGAAAAACTAAGAAATGACCAAGAACGTTTAACACAGTCGATTTTTCTCAAAACGGTTGATTTTTGCGGACGGAAAAAAATAACGTAGAAAGTGCTGATATTTCGAAACAGTGAGAAGGCATTTGTCGATACTTCAATTATGATGGGCTTTACTCAAACAAACATTCTGCTTCAAGAAATTTGAGACAAGTATTGAAAATTGAGGGAGACGCCTAATTCAAGAGAACCAGGTCAATGAATATTTGGAATGGGATGGTTGAATAACGACCAGGTAAACCGAATGAAAAACCACCCTTAACAGTCTTAAATGGGAAAGTTAAATACGTGACCGATGGCTTGCAACATTGGAACCCCTTAATGAGAAGGCACTCCCAAAATTTTGTCTGCCTCTGTTTTTTTTCACCTGTCCTCAATCGGGTGAGATCGAAAATTTGGAGTTACGCAAGGTCAGGTACCTTTCGCAGTTTTCGATTGGCGTATATCGTCTGCACGAGCTTATACACGCGTACCAACTTAGCGTACTATCCAATGCCCTTTTTTTAATTATTGGTATTGGCATCAACATTTTTTCATCCCCTAAATTTTTCCTATCCTGTGACCTACTTGCAAATTACGTCAGTAAGTCGAATCTCTTTTCTCCAATGCGCACAGGGAGACCAAAAAATAGTGATATCATAAAAGAATAAAATTTTAAATAAAAAAATATCGAATATTTTTAGTGCCATGAGCACAAGACACTACAAACATTTAACCAATGCAAATTCATCGCGGAAATGGAATTTCCGATTTGCAGAAAACAGAATCCCATCTCGACTGACTGTAAGGTGTTTAGCTCGCCTGCCATTTAAATAAGTACCAAAAGTACTTAGGATATTGAGGCCAAGGCTTTGACACTTTTACAGGAGCATTTTACACAATGTCATCCTCCAGTACACGTGGATGCAATCAGCTGCATGTTTATGCTCTTGCTGCATGCTGCAATGCTGTGTATGTATGGCTATGTTGAAGTCATGAATGACTTGCCGAATCGTGGCATACAGTTAACGAGAGTTAACTCAAGATTGCACGAAGGCTTCAAAATAATGTCTATTGGTTTCAATCGTTTTTGTATGGGTTATGATATAAGGGATGGACGACGTGGCACTGTGGACTTCAAAGCGGTTGTAAAATGGAAAAAACACTAATAAGCCTTCTAACGTTTAAAAAACCTACCAATAGCATTTTTGGTGGTTAATTTGGCATTGGAATTTAATTAGGGGCCTTCCTACTTTAATGCTAATAATTGAATACATCGATACCTTAAAGCACAAAAATTAAGTTATTTTCCGTTCATAATAATTACCACAGTTTGAGTTGAGCCTCTCAGAGCCATCAGATAGGCAAAAGACAAATGCACGTTTTCAGGAAAAAGAAAGTTTCGAAGGCACGCAAATTATCTTCAGAATGTTTCCATAAAAATAAATGATTTCCGGTCAAATATGTTGTTCAGAGCTGTTTTTGATGTTGTTTGTCTCAAGTTATTTTCCGCATTGAATATTAGTTGATTTTGATCTAGATATTTATCAGTACGGTATTTTTTAGAAATTGGTAGGTGCGTAATCTATTTTTAACCGACTTGAAAAAAAAACGAGGTTACTCGCTACTGGACTTGTGGTAAGGTTTTTTCTTATCTCACGTTTACCTACGGAAAAAGTTGTTTGAAGCATCGAGAGGGGAAAATTTATTAGCTGGAGAAAAAATGTCGCATGGGTGTACGCGGAAATCGAATTGCATTCTTCGTTGTGCATATTCATCATATCGTCACCAAAGCTTTTGACTTGAGATTGATTTATACCAACGAGGTACCTATACTTATTGATCAAAGGATAGGGTTTTAAGTACCTATAGGAATATACATATTTTTTAAAATAATTATGGAAGTGAAAAATGTTTGTGGACTAATCAAATCGCCCAACAGAGATCAGACAGACGCTGTTGATATAATTTGTGTTTATGGCCCTTTGTGCCAAGAATCGCATTTTTCTACTTTCCATCGTCTGCACTGAGGAATGAGTCGTGGAAAATCGTGAATTGAAAAACTAATTCTTTTCATGTACCTAGGCAAAAATGTTGGTGCTTCATTCTGATGTAGCATAAAAAATGAAAAAAGGTTGGCTTTTGATTTTGCGATTCTGTAATAAAAATTTGGGGGTAGTTTTTGATCGTAGGTACCCAATGTTCAGGTCAACAAAAATTAAGGCTTAGTTACTTATCACTAATAAAGGTCAATATCCAGATGCTGCCAATTTTTTTTTTTTGCGAATCCTTACCAAATTATCGAGGTGCGTTTTAAAGGACTCGTTGAGCAAACGTTTTCCTACCTACTTTTTAAAATGAAGATAAATTATTTTTTGATTTTTATACAGATTCAAAAAATTAATTTTTTGAATTTTGAAAGATTTGAAAAATTGAATTTCTCAAATTCCTGATGTGGGGTTGCTTTTTGAAGTTTTTGTGTTCGTGCGTGATCCATTCCAAATAGGTTGGGTCAAATTTTCGATTCCTGTACTTACATGAACAGTCTCGAACACTTTGGTTGCAAATCGCGGCACCGATCGTATCGGCAGGCATAAACCGACAGGTTCAAACACCTCAGCTGATTTTTCCGAGGGGTGCGAGTTGTTCTGTGCCGGTCTAGGACTGAGGCCGAGCGGCTGCCGGTAGGACATCGTTGACTTTGGCACTTCGACCTTGCCCCCAGTGGCTGTCCCCACCTATCGCTGAAGAGGCTGCCCATCAGGAGTCTGACGTGAACTGATTAACCGTTTTCGATCTCGGAAAAAGAGTTTTCTCGAGTTACGTGCCGAGAGGCATGTGCCGCATTCGCTTGCCGGGCGCTTTCTCCATCTCTGGCTTCAAGAGAGTTAAAAATGGTATACCTATACACCTATAGGTATAGTCACAGCGAAACGTTCTCGGGCGGAAAATTCAATTTCCTTGAACTATAGAGTTAAGTGGGAAACAGTTTCTGTTGGTTTACGCATATAGGTGTACATTAATAAAATTACCGTGACCAAATAATTCCCACACCAACGCTAAAGTGGTGAAATCGGCCATTCGTGCTGAAGCATCTTGTTGAATTTTGACTTTCTCGTGAAAATATGGCGTCTAGTTCAATTCCAGGCACGTCTATAGTTCTGCAGAAAACCGGTGACTGATTTTAGCGCAGGTTGATTAGGTATCTCTGTTTTCGGAGAAAAACGGATCCAGCTATATTAACCGGACTTCCTAATCGAGAAATACTTGACGTTGAACGCGTTCTGAATCACGTCCGCGAACTTTCCCAGATACATACTTCTTGGAAGTTCAGTACCGGACTGGAACGACATTTTGATGAAGGTCCTGCAAACTTCTTTTGCCATTGTAGGATCTATGAATGAGCAATGAAGTTTTTTATTTTTCTAACCAACGCCAATGGATCTGATGTTACCTATATTTTTATTAAAGTAGGTTTATACCACCTCATATGTTTTAGGTTCATTCCAGTTTGAAAATTGTGCATTGCCACTGCACACAATACTTCCGAATAGTGGGCATTTTACAGGTGCCCATTTTACTATCCGATTGGTGGCTGTTAGAATTGGGATGACCCTGAGTGAGAAAACGCCTATGTAATTGATTGGGTTTAACGCCAACGCTGCCTCGACTATTCACATAAAGCAAGTTCTAAGATTTAAAATTTTACCTGTTTTGTAACTTTTATGAACACACATTTTTTCCGCTTTTTTCTTCCCAAGAGCAGATTACAGTTCGGTATTCGTCTTAACCTTTAGCAAAAAAATATTTAAAAAATGCCTTAAATTCTTGAAAAAACCCTTTAGCAGTCGGGTCAAAATTTCAAATTTAAATAATTCCCATATAATAACGTTTCAGACATCCCAGAAGCTTAAAAACAAGTTTTCAAAAACAAACTGATTTTCACTGTCAGTAGGGGGAGATTACCAAACTAAGTACGAAAGACTGCGGTCTTTGTTGAAAACAAATAATTGCCTGCAGCAATAAAGCGTATTTTGCAACGTTTTTCAGTGGCAATTGCTTCTGTAAAAACGATGTTTATGGCCTCACTCGCTTGAAACAGTTCTTCGACAGCAGGCGCAGTCTGTGTACCTTATCGGCGAGGAGTTGCCAGATTAGTCACTGCATACAATTCATTCATCGGCTCAACCCAAAGCAGTGCAGGCATACGAGGAAAGATTATGCAACTGAAACTTGGCATTGACACAAATCGCTGAACTGCCAGGAGACGTGGCATACTCAGCTGTGCCGCCGATTGCTTTTTTCGCAGAAAGTGCGCATGCGGACTTCGACAATAATTGCAACTCGACTACTAAAAATCAATTTTCCGACGCGAGAAAGCAGAGCGAGGGTTTCGAATGGTTTATTTACAAGATCGGTGCCTGTAATATGATATCGACAGTATACCTGCAAAACCTCGTAAGTCCGATTTTTTCCCAAAATGAGGTTTTGACCTCTGTGGACGTAGGAGAAGGATACCGATCGTCTGTAAAAGTTTGACATTGATCTGATAAAAAATGTCTTATCTGTGTTCATTTGTTAAAACTTGTAAGTCCAGAGCCTTCCAGGAGGGTGGTAAAACCTCGTAAGTCCCAGCATTTGGCTCGTCCCGGCCGATTTTTCAATTTTCCGGTAATTTCTTTAATGTTGCTCTCGATCTTTACGGCTAAATGGATTCATTAGATGATACTCGAAATCGTGAAGAAGAACAACCAGGCTCTAAATTCGGTTTGAAACCATCGTCGGTAATAAAATTCGGCCCGTATCAAAATTCTGGGTTCCGATATGGGTAATATTTTTGCAGAGTCGATTCTCAACTGTTCTGAAGAACACTAATAACAAGAGAACAACTACGAGGAATAACAACAATGTGTTTATCCATCTAGAACAAAACAATGGTTCCAAAAGTAGCAATAAAAGCCTGCGAACATTTCTGCTATTTTCAATAATTCAGACGTTTTTTGATAAAAATTCCAAAATCTCAGTTTTTTCCTATTTCAAGTTTTATAAAAATAAGTGTTTTAAATATTTTTTTATTAAGGTATTAATTAATTAAATTTATAAATACGCTGAGAATCGTAATAACCTATTTGAAAGTGGTAAGTCGTAAAACTGAGGGTTGAAACACGAACTGAAATTCAAACAATCCCGTACCTATTAAAACGGTTGTGATTCTTCGAGTTGAGATTGTAAATTTCAAGAGAACTAAGTCAATACCCTCCCAAGATGACAATACTTTAAATTTTGAAGAGAACAATGTCGGTACCTTCCTAAGATGTGATTTTTTAGTTTTCTTTCCATAGTAGGTATTTAAAATAAGGTTAACTGTTATCAGTTGGTATTCACATTCTCAAGCCATCGTTATCACGTTCAAGTCATGTACCTTTTTTAAAACCCTTCTATGGAAAGAAAACTAAAACATCACGTCTTAGGACGGTACCGACATTGTACTCTTCAAAATTTAAAGTAATTAACATCTCGGGAGGGTATTGACTTAGTGCTCTTGAAATTTACAATCTCAACTCGAATCACAGCCGTTTCAATAGTAACGACCAATTATTGGTCATCACAGACCAATTATAGGTCAGCTTAGTGAAGTTAGCAACGATTTAGCAACGGTCAACTGCGTGTTTCTTTTCTAACTAATTGGTCTCTAGGGACGTCTTGGAACACATTTATGGCTGTACATGAATTGTGCCGCCAGTCACATTGTACGCCTTAGGATTAAACACCTTGGTGTATCCAACACCTTCTCGGATAAGTAGGTAGGCTATAAAATATCTTGCTTGATTAGCGTTTGACTGATGAGTATGTCGAATTGGACTGATGAGGGATGTTTTTCTGCTTTGGAGATGCGAGCGCAGCGAGCATCCAGGTCACCTGATCTGTATAAGGAATGTGTGAAGGAACAGTTAGCAACGAGCTGTACGGACTGTATGACTAGTGGCACAATTTTAAAATTGCCATGAATGTGTTCCTAGACGTCCCTAGAGTCCGAAAATTTAGAAAAGAAACAAACAGTTAACCGTTGCAGAACTGTTGCTAACTTCACTCTGGTAATCGGCCAATCTTAGAAACAAAATCAGGTAAATACCAACAAAAAAGTTGGTTGAATATTTTGGCATAAAGAAACTTGTTTATTTACCAAACAATGATGAGAAAGAGCACATGTTGCGATCTCAAGTGAAATTATTCTAGTATTTGAAATAAAGACAACGTTATTGGAAGTTCGATTGAACTGTGTAAAACCTGTGTAACCTGTGTAAGTCCGAGTAAGGTCTTGAATAAATCCTCGTAAGTCCGAATATTGCTTCAAAACGTTCATTTCTTCTAATTTTTGTTCAATCTTATTATTATGTCGTGTATACATGTGGTAAAAATGCAACGGATGTGGTTTTTTTAAACGGATGAGGCCTCAAGTCGTTTTGGTGAGTTTTTTGTGCCTCCTGTAAAATTCTCGAATCGGAACATACGAGGTTTTGCAGGTATACTGTCGATATGCACCTCCACAACGATCGCGGGTCCTCAAGTGCAGCTTTTCTGCAGTAAATTGAAGTATGTGGTGATCTTTCAATAAGTGGAAATCGGATCAGAGGTTCGGAAGGAAACGTTTTTGAACTCAAATATAAAATTTTTAAATATTATTTCTTCAGATTTTTGTATTTTAGTTTTTTTTTTACTCAAGTACCCACCTACCTTTTGATTTAAATTTATTCTTATTTTCACACTGAATCGTCGAATTTTATACTAAATTCATTTTATCTTCCTACGTACTGTCTATCTATGCACTAAAGTATGTGCATAGATAGACAGTAACTGGTTTGAACATAATTGAATGAAAATGCACATGATGTGTAGCTATCAGACGTCAACAACTTTTGAACATGATGTATTGTCACAAATAAATAAATTATAGGTATACAAATAAAAGGTCAGGCATAAATTTATACCTAACAGCATCAGAGGGCTAATACCTGATCAAAAGGTTGGGATGGAAATTTATAAAAACCTTGTCTGGCGAACTATTCTGTCTCTAAGCGAAACAAAGAAAATATGCCTTAAAGACGACAACGCGGAAATTGACGTCATTTGAATCCAAGTAGGGATCATCCACATCCTCATAATGTGCCAATCAAGTCATTAATTTGGCCAAGAAATGATGGCTTGTCGTCCAAGCTCGTTAAACGGACTGTACCCCGTGACCGTACGACTCGTCTATTTTTCTGTGAGTTTTCCCCGGTGGCCACCTTGTCCGATTTATTGCTCCGTGTAGATATGGTCTGCTTGTGAACCCGCTAATGTTTTTCCCGAAAACGAAATGAGTCCTTCGTCCGAAAAATCACATTTCGGGTTGTCCAGTAAAGCAAAACGAGCCTGTATTTCAAATAATCGTTTATTGGAACATGCATGAAAAAAAAATAAACCGGTTTTTTAACATAATATTCCTTGTTAGGCTTCGAAAATGGTGTTATGGTGGATGATGGTTCGGAAAAGAGGTAATTAAAAGAGGAGGGAGGCTTAGTGAAAATCGCAGATTTGAAGTCGAGCGGGAAAATGGCCAGCCGCAAGGTTACACAGTGTGATGTCATCTTCCCGTGAACATCAGTGCAACCTCATGCGAGTTCATGTGTGTATGCTGTGATAGGACGGCGATAACGGTTTTTTTGCCGTTACATTAAGAAACTACGTGCAGTCAAGTCCGCACAGTGACGTCATACGGTTAACCGCCACATTCAAAAGGGCACTTTTCATTAGCGTTTTTCACCCGGAAAAATGTTGTTTTTTTCGTTGTAGACCATCACTACATCATTTTTGCATCCTAAACAGCATCATTCTGGCGGAAAAAAATGGATTTCGTTTTTCATGCATGTTCCTCATTATGCAAACAATTGAAAAATTTTAAAAGACTATTCTAATAACCTATTTAGTTTTAATTATTATTTACAACGAATTAATATGAGTCCATCTTTTCATTTGGGAAGAAAGAATACGTTCCTCATGAGCGTTGAAGTGAAAATCGGCGTCACTTTCATGCCGCAGTATCTGTCAGCGCTTTCCTGTGATTCATCGCCGCAAAATTCATAACCGAGCGCTACTTCTCTGTTAACCATCGTAAGCATCGATAGCAGATCTGACGTCTTGTAATGCTCCTTCAGGACTTTACAGAGCGATTGTATGAACCAGGTTCCTTTAATTTTATTCCGGGGTGATAAAGCACCTTAAACAAAAGAAGAAGTTGTTGTATTGGAATTGATAAAGATAGAAAATAAGTATTTGAACATGAATTATAAAAAAGTTGTTTGCAATTTAATTGAAATTGATAATCATAACTATTTACCTTACCTACTGATTCTAGAAGAATTTCAAAAGTTTTGGATACCAAATTTAATAGGTACCTAATTTGGGTGATTCCACTAAAAGTGGCGAAATTGGGGTCAGCAAATTCCGTTTTACCATTGATAAAATTTTGCATGTTTTTCGACGAAGAATTGTTCATTTGCTTGCTATGAATGAAAACTATATACCAGCAGTGTAGTTTCATCACCCAGAGAGGGTTTACAGACATGATTAAAAATCAGTGGCCCAGGGGAATGACAGTATGGTACAGGGGAATGACAAAATTGAGAGATGTATTTAAACCTCAAATAAAAATTTATAAAATCAACATAAGTCCTAGTTTCAGTCTCTTGTAAGTGTTCTATTGATACAATATATAACTCAGAATATAGTTATATTTTATTTATAGAAAAGAAGAATTTTATAGGTCAAGAAATTTAAGCAGTAAGTGACATGCCATGAATGTCTGAGAAGACCAGTGGTGCGTAGATAACACACAATACTTCCATATTTTGAAACGTAAAATTGTGACACAATTTGATCATACTTTGACTGCTTTTGAAAGTTTTTAGGTCAAAAATATCAAAAAATTCACTATTAAAATTTTAAAATTTGCCCACAATAACAATACAATACATTATTGGAATGTAAAAAATATCCACATATTCTGCAAGGTTAAACAAAGATTTTAAGACCAAGAACGCTCAAATCGGTTCATTTTTGTGGCCGGAAAAAATAAAATAGAAAACACTAAAAATGCAAATATATCGGAAGTACTGTGCGTTATCCAAATTTTGATTAAACAGGGTGTTAGGTCTTACCAAGACAAACATTTCAGTTCAAGAAATTTGAAAAAAGGTTGAGAAATGAGGGAGTTATGGCCATCTTTGTAAATGACCACAGACGGACACACGGACACACAGACACTTGTTCAGGAAGTGATTCTGAGTAAATGTGTATAAGAAAAAGTTTTTTCTGAAGCTCTGTTCCGATTCTCGATTTTAGGAGGATTCCAATACTTCCATTTAGTAAATTTACGGAGTACGGTGTAAATATGGAAGTAAAAAATCATTCCCCTGGTAACCTGTCATTCCCCTGCACATGATAGCTGCGAGACAGACAGGGGAATGACGGCCAGGGGAATGACAAATCGCGGTTTTTCCCATTTCTTCCCTCCTCCTTTCAGTACCTAAATTTTGAAAAAAATACGCTGGAAGGTGCACCACCAGACCTAAAGAATAGTGGCAGAGGGAAAAATCTACTCCTTAAATTTGATGAGATATTGAATACAGGGGAATGACGCATAATAAAAATACTCACCATAAATGAGGTTGTTTTTCGCCTCTCGATGGCTTCTCAACAAACACTAGTGTTATCTGGCAGGTCAGGCACGTTCTACAGTTCCAGAGCTACCAACTGCCGTTTTCAAAATTACCGAAACTGTTATAGTTTCCCATTTATGGGGGTGACAAGTTTTTACAGGGGAATGACGCAAAAAGGTGGGGACACGCTGTTCTTTGCTTCTAACATTGAAGCCTATGCATTTAAAATTATGAGAACAGAGGAGCTAATACGAGACTATATACTGAGTGCATTCGTTTTAGCAGATTCTGAAAATCTCGATCAGAATAACCACGGCTGGTTGAAGAAGTAGTGTACCTAGGGGTGGGGACATTGCAGGGGAATGACATTTCGGCTATATTTATATATTTTTCTCCACTTGCTAATAATATTTTTGGACAGTTTGCACGTGCGGAGAATGGGGACCAACGATCTAATCACAACGCTTTTTGTTCCATCGCAATACTACTAATAGTTTTCAAGATATGAAGAAAAGACACGATTTCGCCACTTTTAGTGGAATCACCCATTTAGGTTTGGATACCTACAATCACCGTTTATAATGAATCCCCAACTTCCCACAACAATTAGTCAAGAAAATACACCTAAATTAATTTGCATTTCTTAAAAAATTGTTCACAGCCAATGCAATTGAATTGGAATATTTTTACCCAAAATACAACATAATACTATCCGCAATACATGCAAAATAATACAGGTAATAAATCGTATAGCAGCTCTTACCTGGTACAGTCGAATAGGATACCAATATGTCCGAATGAGACGGAATGATATAACTTTCCCTTGATACAGAATCCATTTCAGATGAATTGAACCTCACCAAATTAACGCCATAGTGAGCCTTCGTGCCCCTGCACGCCTACAAATCCAAATAAACGATTTAGAACATTTCACCCACTTGCAAAATCAATTGATTATTCAAGAGCGATTCATCGCAGATAAATGACCGAATGTTCGTATTGTAACTGTAAAAGTCCAAAAACTGAAAATCGGATCGGAGGTTCAGAAAACATTACTTTTACGCATTTTCTGAAGAGACCATCAAGCATAATTGGGCAATTTTTAAAGGCATATGAAATAATTCTGAGGACCTCGATCAACTATAATTGCTAACTACTGATTACTTAACTAACGCTCATACTCCCAGCTTACCCGGGCGCTATGAGGGACAACTAGCCATCAATTGAGGAGTAGTGATACGGCCAAAATCGCGTTTTTTCAACGTTTTCCTGGTTTACGGCCAAAGTATGGGTTTTAGGCAAAAACTTGGTGGAAAATAATATGTCAGGCGTTGAATTTCCTATCAGATGCATTCTTGGAAGATTTACAACATTCAGGAATTGCGAGTAGTGTGACAATATTTTGTTTCCAATGGGCATCCAATTGTTCGCTCAAAATATCGGCCGAAAGATTTTTTTGTTGCTCACCTGTATAAAGAAAAACTTGGGCTTACCAGCCAAGCCAAGGCACTTATCATTCAGAAAAGGAGCCCATAATTGGTCAACCAAATAGACGCCCTTCTTCAAATGGATTATACCATTATCCATACCGTGCGTAAGGAAGATGACGCACAAACAATCGCACTCAGAATGATCTGCTTTTGATACTGGAACCGTCAAAAATGACTGAAACAATTAGCTACAGTTCATAACATATAATTTTAAGAAGCGGAATTTTTTGACATTTTTACTTACATTTTTGCAATTCATTCCCAATATCGTCAGCGGATAGATCATTGTGACATTCGACATCGAAACCTAGACAGTCTGGCCCGAAGGTTTCCTCCAAAGCTATCACATCCTTCCTAGAACCTTCTCTAGGTGAGAGAGTTTCGAACGTTTCGTTATTGAAAATCACTGCATAGCCCCTTCGTTTTTTGTCCATTCTGTAGAAGTCGTCGCCGATAAATGACGTCATGCTCGCTTCAGGTATAGTTTCGCGAAGTTGTAGATGGGAACTGAAATGAACATCGCACTTCAGAACGTAAGCTGTCTGCTGACACCGTGAGGATCAAGAGATCAGCGTTTTTAGTCGGGTAGACATAAATTTAGATACCGCACGCTCAATTTCGCTAGGCACTTGACCGAAATTTCACCTAGGTGTAGCTCAACATGATGTCCAATTTCAAGAAAAATGTTAAATTGTAAGATTTGGCTGTGGAGACTTTACTTACTGTTTTAAAGATGACCCAGAACAACCATCGACGTTTCTTGAACTCGGCTCAGTCAATTCTTCAGAACTGTGGAAAAATTAAAAAAAAATTCAGGCCCAACTTAGCCAAAGTGTTAGCGATTTACGTTGAATTAACGTGGTGCATTTATCATAGGAACTTTATTTATAGGCAGGAGACTTTATTACAAAACGTTTTTACTTCCATATTTACAGAGTAATTTTTACTTCCATATTTACAGTTACAGAGTAATTGGAAGTATTGTAATCGTCCTAAAATCTACAATCGGAAAGGAGGTTCAGAAAAAACTTTTACTTGTACACTTTTGCTCAGAATAACTTCCTGAAAAAGTGTCTGTCAGTCCGTCTGTGATCATTTTCAAAAATGGCCATAGCTCCCTCAATTCTCAACCTTTTTTCAAATTTCTTGACTGGTATATTTGTCTCAGTAAGACCTATCAACCTGTATTACCGGGATTCAAATACACAGTACTTCCGATATAAGAGCACTATTAGTGTTTTCTATTTTATTTTTTCCTGGCCTTAAAAATAAATCAATTTGAGCTTTCTTGGTCTTAAAATCTTACTTCTACCTTGCAGATTACTTGGATATTTTTATATTCTGATAATTTGACGTATTTTGATTTTAGGCGAGTTTTGAAATTTGCATCGCGAGTTTATTGTTATTGTTGACTTAGTTGTCAAAACCTAGTCAAAAACTTACGTATAAAAATTTGGAAGGATTGTTTGTTATTTACTCACCACTAGTTTCAAGTTCGCCCAATATAATCAAATGAGGATTTTACCCTTTTAGATAATATCTAAATAATGGTATCTAAATATCAGTTACCCTTAGGTAATATCAGCTGCTAGAATGGAAAAGATAAGCCAGCAATGCGTATCTGCGTTGCTGGACAAGTACACCCCTCTGATGTGCGTACCTCAGCTCTTTGGTTGTCTGGTGGCATGGTTGCCTCGTAGCATGGTTGTCTGGTTGTATGGTTGCTTCGTAGCATGGTTGTCTGGTTGCATGAGTGTCTGGTTGTAAGGTTGCATAATTGTCTGGTTGCATGGTTGTCTAGTTGCATGGTTGTATGGATTGTGTGGTTGTGGTTATTAGGTTATGGTTAAAAAGTTATGCTATAAGGTTATGGTTATAACGTTATGGTTGCATGGTTATGTTTATATTAGAACCCGTGTTAGCGTGTCAATCGGTGGTAATTTTCAATAAAGGCTATAGCTCCCTCAATTCTGAACAAATAGGTACATAAAAACCGTGGAAGTAGTGAGCTGTTCCCTACCAAACCATAAATTTCTAAAATGTTCACGTACCTTGCACCCGGCAGTTCAGTAGGCTGCTCGTCTATTTTCTTCGGCATGGTAGAAAAATCCAAAAATATTGCAACAGCCAAAAAACGAATACAGGGTGGTGCAGCACAGAAATAGTTTATCGGCCTAAGTTCTCAGACGTCTACCTTATTTAAATCGAATTTTATCAGAAGCGCTTTCAAGGGTCGGATGCTCCGATTAGATAAGGTCTAACAGGAAATTGAGATCGCCCAAATTCACAACCGTCAGTCCAGGAACTACGCATTGTATAGCACAGAAACGAAGATTTTTGGGGGAGAGCTTGATAAAAGTTTTAAAACGAAATTTGGGCTGCGAAAGCTCTCAGTGCCATCACTCATTTCTGGTCGAAGAAAAACGTGCTCAATTGTTAGAGAAGGGTCGGCAATTTTAAAAACAAAACGTAACATAACAATTATTAACCCCACCTAGAGCAGAGGTATGTACAGGTACCGAAAAAACATTCCCCACTCGTTCTGCAAGCCTTTTTGAAAGCTAAATCCACGAATCAATCCATTTTTATGACCAGTAGAAAAAATGCGTAATTCAACCCCTAAATTGCCATTTAATTAATCTAAATCCTGGGCTTTAATTTAAAGCTTTAATTAAAGCCCTAAATCCTGGGCTTAGGATATATACTGCGTTCATATATACTGCGGTTCATCGGGATCCGGTTAAACAGGATTATTATCCTCAAAATATTTGAGGCCGGGCCTCCAAATTAGCCCAAATCGAATCAATTGGGTTCAGAATTTTACGCTCCATATTCTGAAAGTACCGAATTATTGTGTGTTGCCGACACACCGCAATAGTAGGCAATACTAAAAATGAAGCTACATACCCTAAAAAGGGGGAGGATAAAGTCTTCCCTCAAAGGTAGGAAAGTTCAGAATATTCAAGTCAAAAATGTACACATTTCTAAAAAAATGTATTTTTTTTAAGGATTCACAGTTTTGAAATATTTCGAGTCATTTTCACGTTAGATAACAGCAACTATCAAGTTGTTTCGAGTCGTACAACTGGGAGGCACCTGGAAAAAATATGACCAACTTCAGATTCCAATAAAAAAAATTAAAAAACTAGGTACGACACTTCAATTAGAGAACGGAAATAATTGAAATAGCAAGTCCGGATCTTCAATAATACGCACCAATAAAATCCTAAGCTAAATGCAAAATACCTAACCAATAAAACCTAAAGAAATATAAGTATAAGATAAAAAAATAAGATGATTTTTTTCTTTACTAGTCTACCTACATTTAGGTACCTACGTAGGTACGTAAAAAAAATATTTTGTATTGGAAATCTTATTTATAGGTATAAATAAGATTTCCAATACAAAATATTTTTTCTCAAAAGCTTATCCTCAAAAGATATGAAACTATTTGAAAATAATAATTCCCAAATAGGAGAAATTCTCAATACAAGAAAAAAAAACTGTTTTTGAGAATTACCTACCAAGATGTAAAAAATCTAAACTTTCATGAAAAAATCGGTATTTTTGTTGGTAAAAATTTGAGTGCAGAACCAACCAGTTTAGCGAGAGTGACATCGTAGCCAAGACTGACTGCCAGCAAGCACCTGTCAGTATCGACGACTTGCATCCCTTTTTCACCTTGTTCACTGCCAGCTTGATCGGCGCAGTGGCCCAGGACGATGTAACCCCTTTCGGACAGCCCACTCTCCTTATACTCAGGGCTCTGAGGATACGTCACCACGTGGTTTTGCTATAAAAAATAAAATTTTGTAAATTCTGCCACAAAATTTTTTTTCCCACAAAAAAGTCAGTTTTGATGATAAATAATTTTATTCAATTTTTTGAAAGTTTGTTCTTAGGTTTTGTTGAAAATACCTGAATTCCTCCATAGCAGCAAGGGCAAACTACGATGGAGGCTTTGTTCTGCAAGCATTTCCAAATGACGAGATCGGTTGCAACTCCACAAGCATGAAGAGACACACCAACCTAGATGAATTGGTTAATTTTTAGAATTTGGCAAAGGAAGAGCAGATAAACCACATTTTATTCTCAGCAATGTGTTGGTTGTTGGAAGATCATTCATATTGAAAGTACAAAAATTACAAATATCAATGTTCCCTTGAATCGCTAATCATCGCGTGGGGAAATCTTTCCAAAGATGAATGAATGAATGAAAAACTAAAGAAGAATCACTCACATTGAATTTTCCTATGTAGTAGTCCAAATTGGCCTGAACTATGTACACATTTGAGAAATTGAGCTCGATTAGCCGCTGTCGAGCTCTGTCCAGAGATTTCTCCTTGTTGTCGAGCAAGACTATCGTGCATTGGGGTAGGCAGTGTGCAAGAATGAATCCAAGATGGCCACTTCCGGAGCAAAAGTCCACCACAATATCACCGACTCGAGCGACCTTGAAACAACGAAAGGGTAAGTAAATATCCAGATTCCTTAGTGAGTGGTTACAAATAACAAATTCGAGCCAATCAAGTTTTAAGAGAGTTAACTTAAAGCCCCGGATACGGGCTGGCGGCCTTAACATAACCAAACAAACATTAACCTACCTTTGTTTACATGTATATGTGTGATTTGATTCAAGGCTGACGTACACAGGGAAAACCACTCCAGAAAAATTGTGAAAATGGTAAACTCTCCCGGCTTTTTGTTTCACTCCTCCTCCACCAGGTACCGATTCTTAAGTATTCATTACATTGCAGACAGACTAAAGATAATGTACCCTAACAACAGTTAAATGTAATGCCTGTCAAAATTTCAGGGTTCATGGCAGCTGGTAGCTGTTTGAAAAAATCTTAAGTAGGAAAATTCCACGCATGCGGACTAGCATCTATCAACTTCACTTGCAAGACACTTGTAAACATGAAATGGGGCCTAGTTATAATGCAATTCCACGTTTGATGATTGATCAATATACTTCTAACTATATGTAAACCAGAAACCTCAGCAATTGAGGTGATATAACCTTGCCTTTTGCAACCTTCTATACCAGAGCATGAGTATCTTCCTTTTTGATAAGGAAATGGCCTTTTAAACATCTCATGAGCAAACATTGAAATTAACAAATTTTTGCATCTCAATGCTCACTTTCAGCGTGGATTTTGCCAAGTTGGAGAGCTGCTGAATTTTCCGCTCGATCCGCTTATCAGGAACATCAGGCACAGGAATATCGGGGGGCAGATGGATTTCACAACCAAAGGGGTCACCATATGGTATCTTATCGACGGCAGACAACGTATCCAAACTCGAATCGATGTCCGACTGTTGTGTGAATATCTTGTGCCTGGGTTTATACCGGGTCGGATCTCTCTTGTATAAACTGATCTGAGACACTGCAGGCAGCCTCCAATTGTGTTTTCGATCGCAAGATGAAAAACTCAATTTTTTGAGATGCCTCTTGAACTCATGGTCTTCCAGAATGAGTTGTGCCCTGTTGAATACAATTACAGCACTGGATTAGGAAGATCTGAGTCTAGGGAGCACTTCAAAGATCTTCGTGAATTGAAATTAGCTTGAAATTAGGTACCTATTAAACTCTGAGCCCTAAGAGCACAAATCAGTAAAATTCGGGATACATACCATTGAGTTATGAGTGGTATGGAAGGCTCCGACCACAACTGTAGTTTTTCTAATAAGATGAAGACGGGCACGGCAAGGATAAGGTCGGTTATGAGGAAAAGGGGCCCTTCGGCATACTTGTGTCGGTGATCCTTAAACTTGCGAACATTGTGGACCCTGGAAAAAGGTAATTCGCACACAAGTCCTCGCTTTATTTATACAAGATATTGAGAGCGAAAGGCAAATTTCATGAGCATGATTACCTTATCGGTTGTGATAAATGAGCCTCGAGCCGTGCCAGTTCGTCTGGAAGCGTTTCTGACGCGTCGGGGCAACTGTTGAGGACGCTTTTTGCGCAGGAAATCAGGTCGACTTCGCAGAATTTTGTCCACAGTGAAATTTCAGCGCACGCTACGAGACAGGCCCCCCGAAAGCCGAGCAAATGTTGCCAACGATCGCCAGAATGTTTGATCAGCTGCCACAGGAATAGGAATCGGATAACTTAACCGAAATATGGAAATGCATAAGAAAATTACGATTCAGAGGATACAATTCTTTAGCTCACTAGCTACAATTTTTATCCCATAAAATTTTTTGTAATCCCAAAAAAATTCACGTTTTCTGTTTTGAAGATATTTACATGTTTTCGACAGTAAAATAACCTTCCAACTGTATAGTCACTTTTGGGTTTACAGAGCTCACCAGGGGAGAAATTGACGTTTGAAATCCAAAATTTATGACATCTAACCTGTCTCAAAACGGAGCATAAGCCAGCGACACAGGATATGGAGTCATTGAGGTTGAATACGGGCAGAGAACAGAACGATGCAGGCGGAGGAATATGTTGGACAACATGAAACCGTGGTTTCGAAACGTCTATTACCAGCTGTACATGCGAATCGTCTGATTTGCTTTCTTGAAGTATGAGGTGAACCTGTAAAGGAGGGGGAAATGAAATTTCTCTACCGAGGCCGCGCAGAAGTGGCGTGGAGATATAATTTTAAAAAAGACGGTTTTTTGAGAAAGTTCCAGAAAATTATTAAAGAAGTGGTCGATTCGAAGAGAATAATAAGCGGAAAAAATAAGCATTAAATTGTCCAAATCGATTTGACAGCCCCAAACTATAATCCACGCATGTTTTCCCTGACTTTTGGTGCCACCCTGTGAAATCATTATTTTTAGACCCTTACTTTAACGTTGCTGGGCGAATCTAAGTAACTAAAAATCAGGAGGCATATAGCTGTTTCCACTGGAGCCGTGAGGGTATCTTCATCGACATCGAAAACGGTCACGTAAAGGTCTCCCATTCTGAAAAGAGAAAAAGCATTGTTAGCATTTTAATAAAAAACAATATTTTAAATTTTCCACAAATGTATCAAAATTGGGAAATTCATAATTCAAAAATAGTCTCACCCTCTTAGAAAACGGTCGGAAGAACTCAAACCGAATTGGCAAGACGTCTCTGTAACGTGCGCAAATGCTTTTGATCCAGGACTTTCTGTCTCAAAACTACAGAAGCGGATGACGTGAGTGCGAGAACGAAAATTAGAAATTCGAATTGCCAGAATTTCCTTTCTTCCATCCACTGAACTTTTTCACAGCTGAAAAATATGATATTTTTGAGTTACAGACCAAGAAGCCAGAGGATTCGTTATATAATCTAAATAAACCATGTGAGGCCCTTCTGAAGTCATGACACGAAGACAATTTCAAACGATTAATTCGTGGCTAGTGAGCAACATATAAAATTAAAAATGCACAAATCACTCGTGAAAATGAATGCCAAAGTGCTGCATTACCTTCGGTATGACTTGATGCCACTTTTCTGACAGGTGATGGCTTCTTTAAAATGAGTGGCCAAACATGCCTTATTGCTTTTGCTCGCTATTTCGAAATCTAAACATAAAAGATTATGCAGGAGTAAATAATTTCATGTTTGGAGGCTTTCAGCAGTTTCTTTGTACAGGTAAGGTTATACACAGGATACCACCTAACCTCAAAACACCAGAACATAGGTAACATTATTGCACAAGAGCCCACATCAGCGTTTACTATAGGAGATAACTGGTGTTGAGCGACAATATTTCGAGCTATGAGGTGCCCAGAGATTCACCAACTTACCAGAACAAGGATGACAAGCTTCGACAACTTCTACAACTTCGTCGGCTTTGCAGATATTGCCTGACGCGTTCTTCTGCAAGTTGCTATAGTTACCAAAATGAGTAACGCTGCTCGCTTCGAATGCCCAATGGCTCTCGAAAATCAGAACAATGAATGTCAGTCTGAAAAAAAGTGTGAACATCGCTACTTTCCTTCCCGCAGTTTTTGAGACGCTTTATAGTGAGAATATACGGACAACAGCCTTATAGCAGCGAAAACGAACAGATTTTGAGCCCATAAGATACATTCTTCGATGAGCTACGATTTTTTTTTAAATTTTAAGGTAGACAACCCCATAATATTTCCTATGTTATTACCGTTTCAAATTCTTCAACATAGCCATAGGGTCCATAACATCCATATGCGAAGACCAATCACAGAAAAACTAATTTTCGGGTACACAGGTGCGTACTGAGTGAAAATCTTTCAAATCCCATAAATTTTCATCCAAACTTTCCCTTTTATTAGATAGGCCAAGTTTAAATAGTCCAAAAGGTCCAAGTTATGGCGTGAAGCAGCAGCAAGGCCATAACGACCCAAGGCTCAATCTCTCCCCCTTCCCTACAAGGGATTTTTTAATTTTTGGCCTGAATTAGCTGTTTCTTATATTCTGTGCAGGCAGATTGTAAAAAATTCTAAAAATCGGCAATCTTAATCAGCCAGATTTAGACTGCGGAGTTTTACAATTTTTAAAATCTGCCAGTAAGTGCAGGATATAAGGAAAAGCAAATACAGGTCAAAAATTGGAATTTTGAAAATTTTCCCCTTCACTTATTGTTTCCCAAGTTTTTGCAGGAAGATTTGAAGGGCGGAAGAATCAGTCTGTTGTAGATTAAATAGCAAAAATGCAAAGGTGGCTAGACAGACCCTCCAAGGAAGATGACAGCAGCCAGCATGCGCCTTTTGGAGTATACGTCGAACATCTTTTCAAATCGAGCTCATACACCATAATCGCCCATAATTTCAGGTCTGGAGTAAAACACAATAAAGCAAGTGGACAGAGGAAATTAAAATAATGTAAAATAGGTAATCAGTCGTATGATATGGATGCATGATGAAATCTACAAATCCAAGTAAGCATGATGATTGATGCCATAACTGTCTAACGTAATAATAGTATTTTATTTCATCATGTGTGTATAATGTAGTAAAAGTATAAAACGTATTAAATGATGTAGAGAACGCAGAAATGTAATAAAGTACACATCATGAACTCACCGTGCACAGCTGTTGAACATTCAAAAACGAACTGAGCTTATGTATGGGCTACTATACTGATACTATAGTAACGTATCAAAGGGTCTGTTCACCCTGGTGATTCAGAATCTGAGCATCAGTTTTTTTTAAGACTTGATATAAATGGAATTGAAAACGAGTTGGTACCTATAGGTAATGAACTGCTTGTTGATTTTAAAAACTGATTTTCATGGCAGAAAAGTGAATTTTAAGAAATACAACTCAGAAAGGATTTCTGGATCGACTTTCTACGAACTAACCTACTAAAAACGTCCCAGAAGAAATACGATAAGAATCCTACTTTACGGATAAATCTGGTGTCAGTACGATAGTAAATTACAGGGAAGAATGTGGTGCTCGCCTACCGACTGACTTGACGACTGCATTGGAAATTAGTATAACTGCTCGTACGATAATTTTTATTGTGCATAACAATTTCATACGGTATCTTGCCAATGTTTACCTCGTGACATGAGGTTGAGGAAACGACGTTATGCACTGATTTTATGCTCGCGTAATTATTTGCGAGACATCCAGCATGCAACATGATCCGAGAGTGAATTTTGACAGAATAGGATTCCGGTTGGCAAAGTGAAATGCTGACAGCACATTTTCATAGTAAATAATTTGTAATTAGCGTATTCTAGAATTGTATTATATTTCCTCGGTTTGTCTCATCGAGACGATTATAATCAATGGTTTTCGTGACAGCAGTTTTACGTTCCGCAAAGGTGAGACGAAAAAATAATTACTCAGTCACTAACTTACTAAAAATAGAGCAATTATTGACCAGACAAAAAAGAGGAAAAACGCCAGTGGTGTGTAGATAACACACATTTTTTGAAAAAATTGATCATAATATTACTTACCTATTATGTTGATGAGTTTGGGGCGATATGGATCACAAATAATTAAAAACATCACTATGCCAATTTTTAAAACCTGCTGAGAGTTTAAATACGTCAAATTACCAGAATACGAAAAATATTCACGTATTCTACAAGGTAAGCCAACGATTTTGAGACCGAAAACGCTCAAATCGGCTCATTTTTGTGGCCAGAAAAAATGAATAAATAAAAAACACAAAAACTGCCAATTCATCGGAAGCACTGTGGGTCATTCAAATTCCGCTTAAACAGGATGATGGGTCTCAACAGGGCAAACATTCCAGTTTAAGAAATCGGATAAAAAGTTGAGAATTGAGGAAGATACGGTTTAGATGCTTAGGGGAAATTTTAAAGCTTGATTTGTTGTTGTTGAACATGACATACCTAATTCTTTCTTCAATTGTATTGCATTTTCAGGGATCTGCGAAAAAACGAAAATTTTATGACAGTCTCCGCCTCCTGGTAAAAGCCGGTCCCGGTGGCCATGGCTTGCCAAAGTATGGAGGCATTGGAGGAGATGGAGGAGACATATTGGTGGAAGGAAAAGCAGGTAGTGCATTAAACTTGGTTTTTATTATTTTTTAAAAATAGATTCGACTTAAATATGAAATGAATCTAACTTCTATAAAATCGGGTTTCCCCCAGAATTTGCGAAGAATCAATCGAGAAAAAAATAACAATTTATTTTGAAATGTGTTGCAGAAGCAAAGCTAAAAGAAGTGGAAAAACTCCATCCATCAAAACGAATCTCCGCTGAACCGGGTGAAAATTCGCTCAAAAATAGAATCCGCGGGGCCAAAGGGTCGAACGTCAAGATTGAAATACCTCTCGGGGTAACTCTGTACGACGAAGAAGGGAGAAATTTAGGTTCGACCAATTACAGCATCCTTTCTTGCTAACATCTTCAATTTGACTGAGCTAACTAATTGACATTGACGATTCCAGGTGAAATAAACACTGAGGGGGACCAAATTATAGTAGCCAAAGGTGGGCAAGGTGGTAGCGCTACGACTGGCTATAGCGGCCTGCAAGGGCAAAAATTTGTCTTGACACTTGACCTGAAACTCATAGCTGATGTTGGCCTTGTTGGGTTTCCAAATGCCGGAAAATCCACATTGCTCTCAGTGCTGTCGAAAGCTAAACCGAAAATCGCTTCTTATCCTTGTGAGTATAGAATTTTTCTACGGTAACTGGCGTTTCTTTTCATGACAATGATTTATTGGATTCAGCTACACCCATCGGAACCATTTGGTTCAAAAATACGAATCACTCTTCAAGATTCAATCAAAATTGCTGCATTTCGATTCTGCCGCCAAAAACTAGTGATTTTTTGCTAGTACTTTATTTCTACGTTTGCCTTTCACTCATGTCAGCAGATCAGGGGTAGGGTCAAGGTAAGAAAACTCTTTCGACATGACATTTTTGATGTATTATAACACCTTCATCAGGGCTTAGAGACGGTATTTACACGGTCAAGCCATTCGTCTCTAAGCCCTGATGAAGATATCATAATACATAGAAAGCTCGGCGAAAGAGGCAGTCTTCTTGCGGTGACCCCACCCCTGATCTGCTGACATCAGTAATCGTTCACGGGTCAATCATCCATCCACAATAGATAACTTTGTCTTTCACAGTTACAACGATTCAGCCTAATATCGGCACCTTGATGTACCCGGATCTCAGGCAAATCTCAATGGCCGACCTTCCTGGTCTGATAGAGGGAGCTCACGCCAATATCGGAATGGGCCACAGGTTCGTTGAAGAAGACACCATCACTTTAAGGGCTAACGCAGCCCACCTGTAGTGTGCAATAGCCCGAAGTTCACACATTTATTTTTCCTTACTTTTTCCTCCTTTTTAACTTCCTTCTTTACTCTACAGATTTTTAAAACACGTCGAGAGGACCAAATTGCTCCTTTTAGTTGTCGACGTCGGGGGCTTCCAATTGGGTGCCAAATACCAAAAGCGTAGCTGTCTCGAAACTCTAGTTCTCCTGAATAAAGTAAGGCTTTACCCGTGAAAATTGATTGGCCAAAATAACATCTGGAAAAGACTCCCATTATCTAAGCCTTTGAACTCAACTCATAGCCTCAACTCACAATTTTAACTCTCAAACTCCATTAACAAACCTGACACTCAAACTCAACTCACAAACTTAACTCTCGAACACGCCTCACAAACTCAACCTTCAAACTTAACTCTCAAACTCAAGCCACAAACGCAACCCCCAACCTGAACCCTCAATTCTGAATACCCAACCCACAAATGCAACTCTCACACTCACGTCACAAACTCAACTCTAAAACAAAACTCACAAACTCAACTTGAAAACTAAATTCTCAAACTCAACTCATAACCTCAACTAACAATCTCAACTGGCAAACTCAACTCATACCTTCATCTCAGAAACTCAACTTTCTCACTCAACTCTCAAACTTAACTCACATATTCAATTCTCAAAGCCAACTTTCAAACTCAACTCTCAAATTGACTCACAAACTCTACTCTCATTCTCAACTCTCATATTCAACTTTCTAACTCATCTCATAACATCAACTTTCAAACTCAACTCATAACCTCATCTCACAAACTCAACTTTCAAATTGAACTTTCAAACTCAATGCTCAAACTTAACTATCAAACCTAACTCATAGCCTCAACTCCAAATCTCAACTTTCAAATTCAACTCTCATATTCAATTCTTAAATTCAACTTTCAAATTAAACTCACAAACTTAATTCTCAAACTTGACTCATAACCTCATCTCACAAACTGAACTTTCAAACTCAACTATCACACTTAACTCTTAGCCTCAACTAGCAATCTCAACTTTCAAACTCAACACACAAACTTAACTCTCAAACTTAACTCACAAACTCCATTCACATTTTCAACTCTCATATTCAACTTACAAACTCATTTCATAACCTCATCTCACAAACTCAACTTTCAAATTGAACTTTCAAACTCAATGCTCAAACTTAACTCTCAAACTCAACTATCAAACCTAACTCATAGCCTCAACTCCAAATCTCAACTTTCAAATTCAACTCTCATATTCAATTCTTAAATTCAACTTTCAAATTAAACTCACAAACTTAATTCTCAAACTTGACTCATAACCTCATCTCTCAAACTGAACTTTCAAACTCAACTATCACACTTAACTCTTAGCCTCAACTAGCAATCTCAACTTTCAAACTCAACTCACAAACTTAACTCACAAACTCCACTCACATTTTCAACTGTCATATTCAACTTTCAAACTCATTTGTTTTCATCTCACAAACTCAGCACGAACTTGACTCTCAAACTAAACTTTCAAATTCAACCCACAAACCTAACTCTCAAACTCGACTTTACTTGATAGGTGAGTTTGGAGAGTGGATTGAGTTTGTGAGTTGACATTCACAGTTGAGTTCTTGGGTTTAGTTTGTAACTTTATTTTGTAGGTTGAGTTTGAGATTCGGATTTGAAACTTGAGTTTGTTAGTTGGGTTTGTGGGTTGAGTTTGAAAGTTTAATTTGAAAGTTGGGTTAGTGGATTGAGTTTGTGAGTTGACATTGACAGTTGAGTTTGTGGGGTGAGTTCACTAGTCGAGTTTGTGGGATGAGATTGTGTGTTTGAGAGTTAAGTTTGCAAGTTGAGGTTGTTGGTTGGGGTTTTGAGTTCAGTTTGTGGGTTGATTTTGGAAGTAAAGTTTGTGCATTGAGTTTTAGGGTTCAACTCAACTTTCAATTTCAACCACCAAACTTAACTCTCAAACTCGAGTTTGACACGCGAGTTTGGATGTTAGTAGATTGAGTTTGTGAGTTGACATTGACAGTTGCGTTTGTGGGTTGAGTTTGAAAGTTTAGTTTGTCAGTAGAGTTCGAGATCCGAGTATGAAACTGCAGTTTGTTTGTCGGGTTCGTGGGTTGAGTTTGAAAGTTTATTTTGTGTGTTGAGTTTGAGAGTCGAGTTTGAAGGTTGAGTTAGTGGATTGAGTTTGTGAGTTGACGGTTACAGTTGAGTTGAGTTTGAGATTCGAGTTTGAAGCTTGAGTTTGTTAGTTCGGTTTGTGGGTTGAGTTTGAAAGTTGAGTTATTGGAATGAGTTTGAAAGTTGACATCGACAGTTGAGTTTGTGGGCTGACTTTTCAAGTCGAGTTTGTGAGATGAGATTGTGAGTTGTGTTTGGGAGTTAAGTTTGCAAGTTGAATTTGAGAGTTGAGGTTGTTGGTTGGGGTTTTGAGTTCAGTTTGTGGGTTGATTTTGGGAGTAAAGTTTGTGCGTTGAGTTTTGGGGTTGAGCTTGAGAGTTAACTTTGAGAGTTGAGCTTGTGGGTTGGGTTTGTGAGTTGAGTTTGTGAGTTTAGTCTTCAAGTTGAGTTTGAGAGTTGTGTTTCAGAGTTAGGTTTGTGAGCTGAGCGTGAAATTCGCATTTGAGGGTTGGGTATTTGACTTCTGTTTGAGGGTTGCGTTTTTGTTTAAGTTTGAAGTTTTGTGGGGTGAGCTTGTGGGTTGAGTTTGCAATTCGAGTTTGTGCGGTGTGTTTAAGAGTTAGTTTATGAGTTGAGTTTGCGGGTTGAGCTTCTGGGAATGGTTTCATTCCCTGTGAACTCGCCGTATTTCATAGGTTTTCCAACGTTCCTTCTAGCAGTTACAAATATCACGAATTCGGGTAAAAATTCTTTGCATCAAATTATGGAATTTGTTTTTTTCTAGGAGTTGGAATTGTATAAAGAAGAGCTTCTCGATAAACCTGCTATCCTAGTCATCAACAAAATGGACTTGCCCGATACTCGGAGTACTTTCGAGGAAGTCCGCACCGCAGCGCGTCACCTTGAAGGTGCATTGGCATTTTTGCATGACTAGCCCGGCATTTGGGATATTTTCTCAGTACAACTTCTTGTAAACGTCCGAGACTCTAGTTTCCTACAATTTTTTGAAATTTATTTCAATTTTTAACGCATCCAGGTGGACATTAATGAACATGGCAGAATTTTACCACCTACTTAATCCACATCTATGCCTAAATTTCAGAATGTTTCACTGCTGTGCCAGAGAATATGAGGCCTACGAGGGGCTTGAAGTTCATGAGGATTTTCGGCATGTCCGCTCGAAGCCAATTGCCCGAAGAAGTCGAAACGTTGAAAAATGCAGTGCGCGAAGTTCTGGACGAAGCTGCGGTCGGAGAGGGGGAGGAAGATATCGAATTTTTCAAGAAAATAACGCGCGAGTACAAAAGAGGAAATCCAGTTTTAATTTGATTCATGACTCGCAATGTTAGATAGTGGATTTTTGTAAATACTGTTGTTGAATTATACGATTTTCAGCAAATGGTTTGTGCTCGATTTTATGGCCCCGCAAAACCTGAAAAGTTCCTCGTGAAATGTTGAGGATCGACCCGTTATTAAATTTTCGAAGTCAAATGTCAAGGGTAGTGTTTTCAGATAAACTCGGTCTCTTTCGCCGAGCTTTCGAAAAATTATATTTTCTTCATCAGGTCCTATAACAACCAAAAGACCTACCCCTGATATTTGACTTCAAAAATTGAAAAGTTCCTCGTTCACACAGTACTTCCATATTTAATCGGCGACATTTTACGCCGAATTCATGACTTTCTGATAGATTCTTTGGCTGCATGAGCGAAGCAAAAGCATGCATGGAAAAAAACCTTAGATCGTCCATTTTTTTGACGAGGCTATGAGGCCATTTACATAAATGGTCTCTAAGTAGGTTGTTAGTTATTTATTTATTGTTTACAATTTCTATAGCTTGTTGCCAGTCTGTTGAGCACACTATTGTTGTTTTAGGGCCTGAAAAAGATTATACATTAATCGAAAGCTCGGCGAAAGAGGCGTCTGTTTTCTGGATGACCCTAATCCCGATCGTCTGGCATCAGAATCAACTAGTGGGTCGATATCTCAATATTCAATCAAAAATTAATAATCGTTTCAGACTGGCAGTTTTTTGACTCATGCTGCAACAGCTGGTTCGCGTTGAAATTTTTACTGCCAGGTACCTAATTGGAAAAAATGCTCAATTTGACTATAAAAACCCAGGTTCATTTTAGGGGGTCAGTGTAACCGAGTTCTTCTAAACTTAAAGTTACCAAAGAATCCATCCGAACCGCAAGCTCAACTGGCAACCGGTACGTGTATTGGAAATAACCGAGATTAAGTCACCGCTTTCGATCCTGCGACATTTGAACGTCCTGGTTGCGCAGGGGGGACGGTTGCCAAAGAGATGCCCCACTCCCGTTGTAGCCGGGTTCCCACTCCAGAATCGTAGAATGCCATCCTGTATTCCCACTCCAGGCACCGGCTGTCCGCATCCTGAGATCCTGGAGTGCTCTCCACCGGTCGACCATTTGCTCCGGTAAATCTGTACTGTGAAAGTCGCCTCCGGAGATCTGCCCTTCAGCTGTACTACAACAATTGAAGTAAGCTATCTAGTTACCCAACAAGAGAAAGCTGT
This sequence comes from Nesidiocoris tenuis, assembly GCA_036186465.1. Lineage (NCBI taxonomy): Eukaryota > Metazoa > Arthropoda > Insecta > Hemiptera > Miridae > Nesidiocoris > Nesidiocoris tenuis. The sequence goes on along the minus strand of AP028915.1, from coordinate 6,548,733 downwards.
GTACTCTCTTCCGTCTATTTATCGCAGAAATATTTGAAAATCTATAGGAAGAAGAGCTACTTGGGCCCGTTTTTGACAAATGTTGGAAGATTAGATTATTGTCGTGTTTGTAAAAATCGAATAACGAATTGCCTCTAAAAGACAACTCTAAGTTCAAGGTCCTTGATTTTTTTTGTCTATAGGCACACGAAAATGTCAACATACAGCCCACACATTTGGTTGTAATTTTAAACCTGCATGCTTCAACCCTTAACCGATAATTTTCATTGAACTATATTTCTCGCAATATTAAAATGTTACGCATTGCAATTAATTCCTCTGGTTAGAGGGAATCTCAACCATTTATTGACCTTAATGTTCAATTCATGTATCGTCGGCTTGATAAATTGGAATTTCAAAAAATTAAATCTTCACCTCAACTGAAACTTTTTTGCTCCAATATTTACTGAGTAAATTGGAGTATTGTAATCGTCTTTAAACTGATATCGCATAGGTATAAGTATGAACTTGCTAGACTCGGTCAATATTTCGTTGAGTGTTTTCCATTTTATTTTTTTACTTCCATATTTACAGAGTAAATGGAAGTATTGTGATCGTCCTAAAATCGAGAATCGGAACGGAGCTTCAGAAAAAACTTTTTCTTATACACATTTACTCAGAATCACTTCCTGAACAAGTGTCTGTGTGTCCGTGTGTCCGTGTGTCCGTCTGTCCGTCTGTCCGTCTGTGGTCATTTACAAAAATGGCCATAACTCCCTCATTTCTCAACCTTTTTTCAAATTTCTTGAACTGAAATGTTTGTCTCGGCAAGACCTAACGCCCTGTTTAATCGGAATTTGGATAACGCACAGTACTTCCGATATATTTGCATTTTTAGTGTTTTCTATTTTATTTTTTTCCGGCCACAAAAATGAACCGATTTGAGCGTTCTTGGTCTTAAAATCTTTGTTTTACCTTGCAGAATATGTGGATATTTTTTACATTCCGAAAATGTGGCGTTTTTTCGTTTTGGGCGAATTTTAAAATTTTAATAATGAATTTTTCGATATTTTTGGCCTAAACACCCTTAAAAGCAGTCAAAATATGATCAAATTGTGTCACAATTTTACATTTCAAAATATGGAAGTATTGTGTGTTATCTACGCACCACTGGTTTTAATACCCACAAGAATGAGACAATATTTTTCAATGCCTGCAGCCAAAAGAAAAGCAGGAAAAAATACGTAGATGTATCGGGCCATATTCAAAAGGCGTGAAATGGTAGATTCGTCCTTTTTTTTTTGTTTCTCAAACTCATCCAACGTATGCGCTTGTCCAGGCCAAGTTCTCATAGTCAGTTATAATAATGAAATGAATAGTAACCTGTGATCTTCAGTTTTTTCAAGTTCGGGATTTTTGGAAAGTTGAAAAATGAAAAGTCATAAATATAGAAAAGTAATAAACAGAAATAAAAATCCCCCCTGAAAATATTACCAAGACGAAACCTAAAATAAAATAGAAGAAAATGAATACCTAAATTGTTGTTGATCGAATCCATGTTTAGACTTTGATTGAAAAAAATAGGACCTAACAACCAATTTTAATGGTACTTACTAACATTAAACGTAAATTTCAAGTTCTACAGCAAGCCATAGCAAATTGCCAAGATACTCAAGTCAGGTAGATAGGTATCTATTTCCTAACTGAAATGACTGCATGACAAAATTTGTCATTTAATGACAAAAGTTGCTCAGAAGCTCGAGTCTAGTCAAGCATAAGGAGCATCTTCAATAAAAACAGCCGAATCCCCGTAGAAATCGACGTCAAGATTGGAAACCATTAGTTCCGCATTACCTATTTCGGCACTTGTTTTCACCGGGTTTCAGACCTAGGTACTTAACGGGATTATTCCATTATTAAGTTAATGGTTACCTGTGTGAGCAGTATTTCCGCCAGCAAATAATCCGGATAGATATATATGTAATATATATAGGGTTATAACCCTAAGGGTTCCCCGGTATATAATGCTGATATACTTATATAAATATATTATAGCAATATATCATAATAATATATTACAATAGGTAATTACCTAATGCGCGGAATAATAATCCTCTTTATATAATAATGTAATCCCCTGGTTTACCACCTACTTATTACTATACTTTATTTTCGGGGACCCCACGAAGTACTTTCTTCATTAGGTACTGCATTTCTTTAGTAATCTGACGTCGTGATCTATTAAACCGCCACTTCCTGACCATTAAAATCAGCTGTTGAAGGCCCAGACGCAATAAAGAATCGACAAAGAATCTGCAAAACCGTGTATACACGGTTCAACATACATGTTGAAATCCCAAAAATTCCCCAAAAAAAAAAAAGCCATGGGGACTTGGCTATGAAACGCCGAAGAAATTTGATGGTTTCAACTTTGAAGGTACCTCAGCCATTACATTAATGGATTGCCCCACAACCAGCTTTCATACATAATTTTCCAAAAAATTTCAATTTCGAGGTTTTGCAGACTCACTCGTTTGTCGATACATTATTATTTTGGCTGTGATAACCCATCCAAAACCGTTTTCTGTACTACACCTATTTATATACCATTGTAGGTACTAGCCAGAATTCTGCTGTACTCGCCTAATTTGAAAGTTTCGGCAAAGTCCTCGAAATCTAATCAGCAACTGACCAAGAAGAGGCCGTTTCCTAAAATCCAAAAGTGCATCTCTGCTTTGAGTTGGCTCTTACAGCTATTTAAAAGGTAGCCTGCACGAATGGAAACAAGTGCTCTATATTGCATAGAACAGACTGGCTGGAACTGTATTTTTACTATCCGTTCGAAGAAGCAGTAGGTATTTTCTTCGGCAATGAAAATTCCCGCTTTCCAAATAGGGCAACGCCCTTCAAAGCGATTTTGAGTTATGCCCCGAATTTTTTCACCCGGACAATGCACTGCACCTAATAGCAGTAAGTACGTCTAGTCATCATTGCGGTTTTCGCTCATCCGAACCTCTGTCTCAAAAATCGTTAAAAATTTACCGTTCTTCCGACGTGAAAGAGGATGCAGGATGACTTCCATGCGTATCAACGGGCTCATCACTAGGAACGAATACGATCCACAGAGACCGCAGAGCATGAGCATCGTACATAATCATGTGTGTACCGAGCATGACTCCATTGCTATGAAGCTGTGGTTGGTCTTTTTTCGAACCTCCGAGAACTTGGGCCATGAAAAAAGACGCGGTTGTTCAAGATGTTCGGGAGACCGTAAAAAATAGCTCTGTAGAACTAGTTTTTTCATGATTACTATTCATTAGTGAATGTCTTCATGATTGAACGCGCTAATTAGATTCCATTTACCGGTCAACCATGGTGGAGTTAGAATATTGTTTTTTCATACGGTAAAAAAACCTGAGCTCATTCAATGGAATAAAATACTTACATTATTTAGCATACCTAAATGAAAATTATTTGCAATTCTAGTCATAAAATGTAAGAATAGTTGTACCTACATATCCGATATGTCGACATTCGAGCATTATCAAGCTTATCCCACAGTTTCTTATAGATTCACCGAAGGTTACATGCAAGGGGTATCAATACCAACCAGAAATATATTTTTGGGATTTTAGGATTTTATTTACGACTTCAAAATGAAAACTTTCTCTACAAAAAGCTTCGAAAGATCAAAAACTTCATGGTATAGCGAGAAAACCATGGAATGAAACCAATAAGATTTTTGCCCCTTTTTTTCAACAGCATCAATGTCAGTATTACAAAATTTGTAATACTGACATTGATGCTGTTGAAATTTTAATTTAATTTATTTAATTTAATAAACAAAAATTTTTTAAAAATTTCAATTTGATAAAAATTATTTAATAATGTTTTCGCGCGAAGATTTCCATATCCGCACTAACTTTTTACGGGCTATTTCCATTGTTGAGTCGATATCCATTTCTACCACAGCCGCGTCTTGTGAGCCGACAATGATTCCGTCTATGATCAATTCTTCACGGAGGTCCCAATACTCACAAAGTGTCGAAAGTGTGGAGAGATCAGAGACGAACGAAGAGAGGACCAGAGATTACAGAACTATGAGGAGGACGAGGGCGGAAAACTTCTTCGATTCTGCGTTGTTAAGAGTTCTTTTTGAACATCACATTCCCAATTTTGATCGGAAAACTCTCACTTTGACTTGAAAATGCCGCTGTCTAAATGATGAATTGAGGCGTGTAGTTTCAACTTTTTTCCATTTTACCAAAGTTCATAATCCATTATATCACTCATCAACGCCTTATGGACCAAATCCGGCTCTATTCAATAGAAAAACGCTTCCGAAACAGTGGTTTTGCTTCAATAGTATGCTTCACGGAAAAACGTTTTTGTTTCCTGGGAAATTTCCAAATTCGGATCAAGCTGGTTGTGAATTACGCGCCTCAATCAACTATAGTTACCTATATGGATAATTGAGGCGTGTAGTTTCAAAACCAGCTCATTCCAAATTTGAGAATAGGCTATATAATATATTTGTAGGGCTATTGGGCTACATAATGTCTAAATAGGGCTATATTATAGCCCTGCTTATCTAATACCTGATGGAAAGTTGGCCATCAAGTTTTAATTTTGAACTTGGAATGGAAGGGTGCCATAATTCGGCATCAATCTCTCCTGCCATTCGAGTTCGGTTGGATTTACCCCACATTAGATGATTTGTTCAGCCTTGACTCACCGACGTACGTATTTACCTCGTTTTTGACTCGATTCCTATGCTTCGCAGATACCAGCAGCCAAAGGTTCGCTCAGGATGTCCACGGCCTTCGGAACGGCAGTCGTCCTCCTCTTCCTATGCTCCCCACTCCTGATCCTCGCGGCCAAAGAAGCCAGTGCCACGGCTCCGCCTGCCGAGGACGGATCTGCGACGTCGAAAATCCCGCCGACAACGGCTGAAACTGAAGCAGATTCGGGCTCATCTTGGTCCTGGATTGGAAGTTCGGTCTTCATCAATTTCGCCATCTGCATATCCCTGTTCTTCGTTTCCTTTGTCGTCACCGCAATCGCCCTTATTGCCGGAGCGTTAATTTTCAAATTTTCGAAAGTCAACCGTCCCACGAAGCCGAGAGACATGAAAGGGAAAACGGTGATTGTCACAGGAGCCAACAGCGGTGAGATACCATCAGAACACTTGTCATAAAAGCCTAGTCATCTAGTACCTATAGAGCTATCTGAAAGATGAAAGTGGGTTTCCCTAGGTTTTACTCGGGCAATACTATTTTGATGTATATATTATTTGAGAATGAATTAATGAATAGGTATATTGACAATAGCAAAAAATAAATAACACAATTCTCCTCTTTAGAAAATGATCAAATAAATAAAATATATTATTTATTAAATATTACTCAATAAATAAAATATATTATTAGAGTGGAGAGATGGGAAAGGAAGAAAAATCATTAATGATGTCAGTATTTCATTGAGAAGGTTTCCCATGACGATTACGAGATCGACCAAATCATAGGAAAGTCCATAAAGTCACTAGATGGAAATCGCGGTCAGGCGTTACGTTACTGACGATTTCTCTATGGAGAAACGCTCCCTCCAATCCCGCTGAATGGCATTTGGGTGATCTTAAAAAAAAATAGATCGATACCATGTCAATACGCCATTTCTATAAGTGGCCTGATTATTAACATCCTTCGATGGTAGGTCACCCCTAATATGAAAACAAACCCCTCAAAAACGAAATTTTGCTATTTTAGCTACTTCAATTTTTTAAATCGCGCAAAATCTGATTTTCTAGCTGGACGATGAAGAGAATCAAAATGCGAGGATTTCGCCAAAAGCCTATATGAAATGGGAATAGAATTAGCGATTACAAATTCAATTGTCCAAATATCGCTTTCCCCGTCCATCGCCAGGTATCCGTTATTAATATTCATTAGGAATGTCACAAGGGAATAATTCAAAATATCTGAGATACCTGATCGATGGTACTACCTCCATCCGTTTTATCAACGACTTTTGCAATTTTTTTGTCATTTTCACGTGTTAGTTAGAAACAAATGGAATTTCCAAATACCGATACATTAGGTACATGGGGGGGGGGGGTGCTCTGTCACCGACGATTCATCAGTTCATAAATATGCAATTATTTGGCTAATTACCGGTGGTAACCTATTATGTACCTTTGTACTTAATATTCATTAGAAGGTACATACATTAGAAGCGTTTCCAATTTTTATTCTAATTCAAATCGCGATAGAAAAAAAGAATTTGATTAAAATTTGTATAAGAAGGTATTTTATGTGCCATGATGGTTAAAGCTACCCTTAAACAACTAAAATCCCGCTGCCAGATCAGGAAGCGACCGCGGCTTCATTAGAATGCGAGAGAAAGTCTCTATCAGGAAGGAGTTAGAACGTAATAGCGTGTTCGTCGCGGCCTGTATTTTAGATCGATTTTGGGATCTACTACAGCCTGTATTCGAAGGGCTAGATAGTCGGGGGGACCTCACGTCTTAGCATAAAAAAATTTATCACAGTTTATTCCTGAGAGGCGAATTAAAATTTAAAGGTCCAAAAGAATAAAATATGAATAGTACCAGAAATTATTAAAGTGCTATTTAGAAGAGGTAAATGAAACAAAAAATATTAGAGAAAAAAGGCAAATCCAAATCAGAAAGTGGGAAGCCTCAAACTACCTGATATGGCATAAAATAGAATAATGAAAATATCACAAAAAAACGAAAACAGTTGAAGAGTTGAAAAAATGATTATGGCAGATATAGCCAAAAATAAGTACTTTATTAGCGGAGGAGTGCCATTGGAACCCCTTCAGTCACCTGATGCGAGATGACCAGTCCAGAAATGGATCCAGAAAATGACGAAGAGGCCGAAAGCGCTAAAGCGGGAAACATAATCGATATCAAGAAAAGCATTGAATCCCTCCTCCCGAGAATAATTTTTTTTGTACAGTGGCTTTTGGCTTGGGAGCTGGGAAAATAGGGCTTCTTTCAACTTCAATACAACCTATACCTATTTGCATACCTGGCCTGCTGATAGGGAGATGATCAAATCTTGGGAATTATTATAGCAGATTGACGGTTTGCTTGGGGCCGGTTTACAGTATACTGAGATTAACCTATACAGAAACTGCGCCAAATATACAGCAATGCATTTTGTATTGACGAAACGGCCTTTTATGGTGCAGGTCTGCGGTTCAGCTGTAGTAAACTCCTTGGGGGTAAGCCGGAAGGCTGAAATCTGCCAGATCGGCATCTGCAAGCTTTTGAACGACCATATCCGCTTCTTGGGTTGCAATGTCGGCAGGAATAGGGCGACTCGGAATCATCAAAACTTGCATACCGGCAGCTTTGGCAGCTCTAGCCCCAGCAATGCTGTCCTCAATCGCTAGAACACTCTGCGGGTTTGCAGGTGGATGCTTAAACTTGCGAATTGACACTTTCATGATGTCGGGATACGGCTTGCCCTTGGTGACTTCCGGGTCAGTTCTGAGGGTGACATGGCAAAATCTATCCATAAGGTTAGGGTAACAGCGGGCCTTCAGGTTGAACATTGTTTCAGTGTTGCTGGAAGCCAAAGCGATAGGAACCTTGCTGTGGTGCAGATGGCAGATCAAATCGTTGACTCCGGGCATCAATTTGATTCGTTTGATCAAACCTCTGAACCGTTGTCTGAATCCTTGAGCGTACACAGCTTCTGTTATACCAGGAAGGGCTTCGTTCAGATTTAGCTCTCTTATCAATACTCTGGCTGCACCATGCTCGCTAAGACCGCTTGTCAGCATTTTCAGTTCGTTGGGAAACGGTTTCTTGAATCTCGACAAGTACATGGCGTGCGCTTCGTGGTTGAGCTTTTCCGAGTCCAAAACGACGCCGTCCAGATTGAAAATTACGTGGGTTACTGGGGAGTGTTTTTTAACTAACAAACCTTTCTTACCCGACCAACAGTTGGGCCTTTTCTTTTCCTGTCCTTTTCTATTCCTCGGCCGACAGGTGTATATGCCTTCTTCCTCTTCATCGATGACGAGATTGCCAATTTTTTTCGGCGGTTTCTTGCATAAATCCTTTTCATCGCCATACAGATCCCCTGAGGAATTCCAACGTCGGGGTATTCCAGATATCAAGGAGCCACGCAATTTCGCAATTGTTCGATGCATTGCAAACCGTGTTGAGGTGTTTCGTGTTCTGAAATGCTTTTGGTGAGGTGTGAATGATTTTTTCAATTTTCTTGGAAATCGTTCGTTGTAGGACCAGAGTTTTATTGCCGAGAAACGGCTTGAGGATGTCAAACAGAAATTATATACTGTAGCGAATGAGTTGGTTTAATTTGAGTGAACACCGTGACCGTCCATACATTTTGTAGCATGTTTCTCAATGCCTACAGTTTATTAATCATATGCGAGCTCCATGACTGGCCACCGTCGTTGTTACCTCCTTAATTTCCAGAATTCATCATTCTATGATTTTGAGAAGACGATTTACGAACTTCCGTTCCTATTTGTATTCAATCTTTACAAAGTGGCGCCCGAAAAGGGACTTTTTTTAATTTTTGAATTTAGTTTTTAATGGATGTTTGGTATTTAGAGAAATATTCCAATTCCAATTGTCTTTAGAACGATAATTCTCTATATTTCATGCATGGGCAATTTTTCCAAATGTGCTAGAAAGTGCCTAACGGCTTCAAGTCGGTACAGCTAGTATGTTTGAGAAGAAATATTGACAAGGTAGGTTTCTGGCTATTGATCGCGGCTCCTAAATGCTTCAAGACATTCCGAAGGTCTATGGATTGCCGGTTTGTTCGTCAGGGGAACCAGCTCTCGGCCTTGTCATAAAAAACCTTGAGCTTGCGTCTACTTCTCAAGCCAAAATTAAAGTTGGGACTCAACTTAAAAGGGTACGTTGAATATTTGGGGAAAATATTGGAATCTCCCTAGGTCACTTCGTTTCTCCGTTACTAAATTAATAAATGAAGATGCTTTTAATGGAAATTAAAAATGATTATTTCTGCCATTTGAAAACCATAAATTGAATACCCCTGCTTTAAAAATAATTTATTGGCTGGGTACCGATTTATCCAGTCATTCAACGGGCTATTTGGTTTAAAAAAAACTTTAAAATATAATATTTATGTATGATACAAACTTATTTATTTTTCTTTTCACACCTTACTGTGCCTATAAGCAGGAGAAGTGGGAAAGAGGCCAATTCAGATTGTTTTGATTTTTTCTGCGAAGCGATTTCTCTCTGTTCGAGGAGACTATCAAATCGATTTTCGACTTGTAACAACGTCCGAATCGGGCAAGTTAATTAGCAGTTGGCTCAGGGGCATTATTCGGCAGATTACTGCCAAATCACTGCGGCGCGGCTGTCTCAGGGACAAGATTAAAGCCACTGCTTACGACCGACGTTCCGAAAAAACCTCAGAATAATATGAATCATTGATTTTTTGTATAGCCTTTTTGTAGCGTGAGATGACAGGTTATGTTCTATTGGAACCTACTTTATTTCCAGAAATAATGTACCTATGTAATTGGTCGGAAGATTTTTTGGACATATCCATTTTTTTAACGCAATGATATATCATCACCAATATCTAAGCTTTCCATTTTTTCAGGAGTTGGCTATGAAACAGCTCTGGACATCGCAAGAAGAGGCGCGAGAGTCATCATGGCCTGCAGAAATTTGGAAACAGCTGCCAAAAAAAGAGGTGAGTTTTTAGACTGTTCACTTACCTATATTATGTAAGTGTAACTATATCAATTAGTTTCCGTTCATTTCGTGGGCAAGGAACGTTGAAAAAAATTCGTTTGCAGTCGTTTCCAGTATCATTTATAACGTCACCTTTATCTTTAGAATATTGCAGTAATTAATTTGAGTATCCTATTGCAGAGGAAATTGCGGAAAAAACCAAAAATAGCAACGTCGTTGTTAAAAAATTGGATCTGAGCTCGTTGAAAAGTGTTCGCGAATTTGCGGCCGACGTGAACAAAAACGAAGCCCGGTTAGACGTATTGATACATAACGCTGGCATGGCTAACACTTTCGAGAAAAACGTGACCGAAGACGGCCTGGAAGTTACGATGGCCACCAACATGTACGGTCCGTTTCTGTTGACCCACCTGCTCATAGGTAAGTTGAAGTGATGCCTAACTTGAAGTGATGAGTGGAAGTAAGCATTGAAACATGCCGCAGAATCTAACAGAAATAAATCTGAGAAAAAAAATTTTTTGGCATAAGTTGAGAAAACGATTTGGGAGGGTTGATAATGCTTTCAAAATAGTTGATAATTAACGATCTTTGACGATAAAAAATAATCAGTAAAAACTGTTGATAAAAGTTGTGCGTTTTTGTAGCTTCTCTCTCTATGATTTCTTTACAGATCTACTGAAAAAGTCGAAGCCAAGCCGAATTGTCGTAGTTGCGTCTGAACTGTACAAATTGGCCAATGTCGATTTGGAGAATCCCAATCCGATCAATTCGTTACCCGCTTATTTGTATTACGTGTCCAAACGAGCCAACATCATGTTCACCCTCGAGCTCGCTAAGAAATTGGAAGGCACCGGTAAGAATTCAGTTTTGTCAAAAAATACTCAATACGTTGTAGGTAAGAGTTATTAGTGACTTTATCATCTTACCTCGAACAGAAAAATACAAACGATAATCACAAGGTGTGATGAAATAGAAAATTGAAACATGGTTATTAAAAAATCTAGGGCAATAAAACTCAAAAAGTTTTATGAAGAGGAAATAGAAAATTTCATGTCGACTCCTTTGCAGGGGTTCTATACTCATATTATGAGTTATATGAATTTTCATATTAAATCTCTATACGAGGCAAAATTGTCTGTCATTGTCTGTCTGTTCCCTCATTACTCATGATCAAGACAACCAAATTTTGTGAAATTTGGAACACCTTCACAAATTAGCAAAGAGAATGTTCTCAAACAGAATTCGGGTGGTTTTTTCTTAATAGAAAATCTTACCTATTTATTTTTATTTTTCAATTTTATCCCGGGCAAGACCTTGCAGTTTCAGCTAGTGCGCAATGGTACAATTTGCCATATGTGTTTCAAGATTATGTCATATTATGTTTTGCTCCTTATCCTTAGGAATCACGGCCAACTGTCTACACCCTGGCATGATTGACTCGGGCATATGGAGAAACGTACCTTTCCCACTCAACCTTCCTCTGCAAGCCATCGTGAAATTGTTCTTCAAGGTAAGAATCGCATCGTATCAAGTAAGGGGGTCGGAACTCATTTTTACGTCAACTCGGTTTGTAACCATAAAAATGGTACACTTTGCTCTGGAAAAAGATCTTGCTCTTTTCAAAATTTCGACTGTAAGTATACCTAAACAGATTGAATGCCTATTGTAACTGATAGCGTCATGTTTCGCTGTTTGCAGTCGCCAGAAAAAGGAGCGCAGACCTCAGTCCATCTCGCCGTATCAGAAGAGCTCGATGACATAAACGGCAAATACTACATGGATTGCAGGGTAAAAATATTAATTTAAAATAGATTAATGCGGCTAATTGAATTCCTGCGTGGCACATTTCAGCTGATAGTAACACAAATACGAATCCTTTCCTCAATTTTCGCTCGTCCCATCACCAATATGCAAAACCAACCAACATGCCATTAATCATGCAACCACGAAACTGAAATTAAAACAAACAAACGAAATAGCGCTTCTCAATTAAAAATTTATTTATCGATGCATTTATTTTTCTTCTTTTTTGCTTATAAATAAATAAATTTATTTTATTTTTTTTTACTTATAAATAAATAAATTTATTTATTGTCAATAATTTTCTGTACTTCGGCTAATGACTCCCGTGACTCAGGGCCCTAGACAACAATACTTATTAATACAATTCGGTTTGTAATGTCATGAACAAATTTTGCAGGAACATTCGCTGTCTACTACAGTACAGGATGCGGCCCGAGCCAAACGGTTCTGGGAGATCTGCGAAGAAACAGTCAAACTCACTCCCTCCGATCCCAGGATTTAAACGAAATTCAACACGGCTGATTGATATGCCTACCATGACCATTCTGATTATTCGAACTGTCCTTAAGTACTGAATTTTAATGGGGATTTATCCAGGAATGCTGTACATTTCAAGGTTATGAAATTGTTTCTTTGCCAAACATTCACTTGATGTGGATCCATAACATACAAAAAGTAGAATAAAAACTAGTGGCAATTTTTTCTATTGTGCAATCAATTCTGTGATAGTACGTCCACGACAAAAACTGCTCAAAAAATTCAATAATTAGCCGCGCTCAATTGAATTTACGAAATACGTTATAATTGCATTTTGTAATGGAATTTTATTAAGCTTAATATAATGTTGGTAAAATCTGATTAATTATCTCAACGTTATAACTGCCAATGAAACTTTTCTTTGATATTAAAATGTTGTATAAACTTTATGCCCAGTTGAAATTGTCAGCGTTTTTTATGGTCCTAAAAGAATAGGGTTCGGATGTGTCCCTGAGGTGGTGGCCTAAATATAATATATTTAGCTAGAATATTACTCTAGCTGACTGCCTGCATAATAATAGAAGTAGGTAGGTAGAATATAGAGTTATTTTATTATTGACGTCGTTAGTAACTAGTCCGGGACTGGCCTGATCGAACAAACTAATGGAAAAATGGGTTAATGTCGGACTAACAATAATCATCGTATCGGTATCAAGATCTTGAATCATTGACAACCTTATATAAATACAGAGGTGATAAATCTCGCGTACTCGAGTGTAGGGGTAGAAAAGCTTTCAAGAATCTTCGTTTCATGTTGAAATTACCGTGTAAAATGTTCACTCATCTTTTTATACAGTTCAGTTAAATAATTATATTTCAGTATTTTTCCAAATTCTTTTCATTTCATCCAAGACCCTTACCACTCCTTGTCGCCCGATTAATGATAGCTATTTACTCCAGTGTGTTACCTGTATGGCTTGAGTACCTGTGTGATTCAGGACCAGACCTCCACCTCTTAAAAAATTTATTGAACTTTCAAAATTTCACGCCTTTTGAATGGCAAAAGAAAATTTACCTTTCTTGCTAACTAACTGAGGAATCTGAAATAATGTTCAGATGGTTACAAATAACTGCTAGAGGGTAGATGTACTACTACTAAAACGGCCTTCACAGTCGAGTGCAATTACCTTCACTTATCGGAAAATAAATACAATGGCTCATCTGAACAAGTGGGTAGCAATGTGGAGATGCATCAATCAGGAATGTCACTATTGGAAAAAATTCACACCTTCATATTAGAGAGTAGGTAATCTACAATAAAGCCTTGAAATATTTTGAAATTAATAGATATGGCATAGGAGTTTTAATTGCTTCGAACGAATTGAGTTTTTGAAACGGCTGCATTTCTTCGAACGTGTTATCTTACAGATAAAAAAGATTCTTGATTCTAAAAATAGATAGAAGACCAATCAGTACAAACAGTACTTGTAAAGAAAAACTGTTCCTAAACTCGCCCGAGAAGGGGAAACCTCAAATTTGGGTAGATTCGACAACTCTATGACGAATGGGCTTATTTTCATGGATTTCCTACCTGAAAAAGCTGTAATAATGTGAAAAGGATGAGTGCATATCTGCATGATGGGACAAAATCATTACTTATAGGGTGACAGCAAATGGCCTGGACATTAATTCTGCCCTTATCCGTGACAATGACCTATTTATAACCCTGAAGTAGTTTCAGCTAATGGATCATTTTTTGCCCCTACATCAATACATACATGAAGGTATATTTCAGTGGAGGTAGTTGAATCGGTCTCATATCTACTTTTTCTGGCTTCACAAATGGTTTAATTTAAAAAACGCAGCGTTTTTCGCAAAATCAATATACCTAATATAATAACCAATGTATGGTTGGTCTGTGCTCTGAAGAGGGAGACTGTAAAGAGAAAAAATCTGGTCAAAATCGGCTCAGTAGTTCACGGCTTGCTGTCATCGGATAAATCTCAGAGTCCGAATTTACACTAAATGCGATCCAGAGTCGGTGGACTGTAATAATCGCGCACAGAAATAATTATAGGTACATACCTAACATTTCCGTTTGAGTGTTTGATGGTGGGAAAAATTGTCACCTGTACGACTCACACGAAGCGTCCAGCGAGTTCCCCTCCACATATCTTTCAGCGGACTTGATCGGGGCACGAAGCCGCCAGTCAGTCAGCCGGGCTTCACTCATCTGCCGAATATCTGCGATGGACCGGACTCTGCGCATCCTGTCAGCTCTGGTTTGGGCCGTCGCATTGGCCGAGCCTGCGCAATGGTGGGAAGTCGGGCCGATCTATCAAATCTATCCGGCATCGTTCGCCGACTCGGACGGCGATGGGATCGGCGATTTGAACGGTAAAATTGATAATAATAAGAGAGACGGAAATAATAAACCGTTGTAACAATCTAACGAAATTGCATGTTTGACCGTTACGTGAACGACGTATGGAGATTGAGCAATTTTGACCTCACTCCCAATAAGCTGATGGAGTGTTTAGGTAAATTTAATCAAATTTTCTGTCTGGGCTGACGGAATTAGAGCGACAGTTTTCCTCTTCTGTAAGAAGAAAACCAATTAACCACTAATGGACGGGGGTACCTAATCTTTCGCTCAAGTTCTTTATAGCCATCGTCTCCGTAGCCAGAAAAAAACCATCGTCTGTGTTTCACTGATCTGCTGAAATTCTCAAGCACTTTTCCAAGGATTAAATCAAGTTGATCCACGCTGGTCAACACTCGTTCCCGACACCTTATCGGTTGACAGGTATGATGGATCGTTTCGTACTATTTTACCCGGTCGAGTGCGAATCGAAGCTCTAAGTTGTTCAAAATGAACAACACAATGGTTATCACATCCCCCCCATGCGGCCAGACGGGATGTCCATAGGAATTCGAATTTTCCGATCAGTCAGTTACAACGGCTTTTCCTCGTTGGACGCCGCAATTAGCAGCGACGATGGGTCGAATTTTGAGCATTTCGGCCGCCCTGGTTTTGGCTTTGGCCTTGACCGAGGCCATCGAATGGTGGCAAATTGGTCCAATTTATCAAATTTATCCAGCGTCTTTTGCCGACTCGAATGGTGACGGAATCGGCGATCTGAGAGGTAACGATGTACCTAATAATACATTGAGCAGCTCCTCGTAATGCAGCGATCGGTTTAACAATTCGAAACGCTATAAATTAATGGGCTAATGCCCGTAGTTTAAAACGAATTCGTTGCAACTTTCAAGCCCTGATGAATGTAAGATATATTCAGAGGTACGTCAATAACACACAATACCTTCATATTTTTGTACGTAAATTTTTGAAACATATTGATTGTATTTTGACAAATTTAGAGGCCATAAGAACGAACAAATTTCAAGAAATTCACTAAGCAAAATCTAAAACTAGCCTGACATCAAAATACGTCGAGTTACCGAAACCGAAAAATTCATGTATTCTGCAAGGTAAAAAACGATTTTAAGACCAAGAACGCTCAAATTGGTTCATTTTTGTAGCCAGAAAAAAATAAAATAGACAAGACTAAAATCTGACTTTTTGTCAATCCATGGGCTGATAATTTGAAAAATGTATGGTAGGATGCGAAACACGCATACGAAGCCTCGAGTAGAAAACAATACGCCCAGACTCGCAGTTTATATTGTTCAAGGACGCATCAAAGTTATCACGTCCATTGCGAGGACGTGACACATTTTTTTCGATAAGTAGACCAACAATGGACATGACATAATGGGTAGCAGGTACCTACCCATAACCTAGTCATCCATGGAAGAAGAAAGATCCATGGAAGAAAATTTCTTCTTCCATGCTAGTCATCCTAATTCAATGAGATAATAATAATATCTTGATTATTATCTTAACATAGGTATGTTGTAGATATGCCTTGGGGAATATTGGCAATAATTATTGCTTATCCATTTTTTCACTGTCACTTGTCGAGTACCTATAAAATGAGTCTTCCAATAAAAGAAGATTCCCGTGTTCCCATTAGGTGCGGGAATGATGGAGAGCCCATGGATTGTCAGTCTACCGGACAAACATTGTAGTTTAGTAAATTTGTGGTTTGGTGGAGAAAAAATACTGGAGTTTTGCCACAACATTCATGGAGGGGGTACCAAGTTTTTTACATTTTAATATTGGTATTCAACTCGTAAAACAAGCCAAATTCAAAAATGCAACTTCTAGGAAAAATGACCATTTTTTGGCAAGCCATAATTCACGGG
The DNA here is from genome assembly GCA_036186465.1 of Nesidiocoris tenuis. Classification (NCBI taxonomy): domain Eukaryota; kingdom Metazoa; phylum Arthropoda; class Insecta; order Hemiptera; family Miridae; genus Nesidiocoris; species Nesidiocoris tenuis. The sequence goes on along the minus strand of AP028915.1, from coordinate 6,532,469 downwards.
CTATTTGAGCTAGAAAGCAGCGGTTGTGCTTGAATTGTCACAAATTTAGTCATCTTTAACAATGCTAATCTTCTTTCCTTGAAATACGAATAGTTTGAGAAATATATGCAGAAAAGTAAAAAAAGCCCTAAAAATTTTGAGATTTTTGCGATTTTGGTTGTGTAGCCGCGCTATTTTGAGGTGGCGTACCAAACATTCGAATTTAGAAAACCAAAAAACGTATAAAACCGTTGAGAAACCTATTTCAGTATTTTTTCTCCAAATCGCCCCTTTTGAGCACGCATTTACCAGCTCACTGAAGCCCGTATCATACGTCAGACCGTTCTCCTCCCCATCCCTCAGACCATTTGGACAGACCGATTCTTTGGTCACTTTTACCAACTTTTATGCAAAGTCAGTGATGATTTTTCCCAGAAATAAAGTTCCATATATGAATACCAAACATTGATGCCATTCAGAGAATACGGTCTGTGGTCTGTACGTCGTGTCGGTCTGTCGTGTGATGCGGGCTTCAAGGGTTTCTAACTTTAGTTGTCCATTTCCCCAAGCTGTCTCATAATTTTAAGAATTATAAACTACAGGTACGAAAATAATGAATTCGTTGAAATAATGTTTTTAGAGCTTTTTTATGTAACAGTAACCACCACCCCCGCCATTATGCTACCACTGGCCGCTATAATCTTATCTTTGAAGTTATTTTAAATCCTTATATCATAAAACAATGTTTCACAACGGTGCAATCTGATCGGAGATCGATGAGGAGGAAACCTCATGAGTGGGCGCACCTTTATAGCGGTGATATCACAAGAAATAATTTGCTAATAAAACATTGATACGATCGAATGCGGATTTTAGGAAAATACTGCAGTTGGCCAGGGTATCCTTAAATCTTCCAAAAAGGTTTAGGATTCAGCATCTCAAAAACCAAGACCACCAATTTTGGCTAATGTTTTTGCCATTAAGTAGATATTGGGGATGGCACACGGGTTCAATGGCAAATTTTGCCACCTGGAATTTTAAAATCATGTTACATACCTACCTACCTATTTACGAATTATGGATGTACCTATTGTAATCGTCCTAAAATGGAATCCAGGTTGCGGATGGAGAATATTAATTATCTCCATAGGTACTGCATCAGTTAGTTGCGGTTTCGAATTGGGGGGTAGATAATCAGGTACTCGCCACCTGCTGGTCCCAAAACCGACAGTCCACAACCAAATCAAGCATAAAAACATTGCTACAATGTTCCTCAAGAAAAGGTACTTGGCAAATTCGGTCCAGATCGGCCTTGCCCATTGAGAGGTGTCGATTAAAATAATTCTATTGTCTCCAAACGCAGGTGCCAAGGCTTCAAAGTGGTTCCCAAAATTACGAGCTTCTAGGTAATATTTTGCTCCGAATGGCAGATTTCTCGTTGGTTCATTGTTCGTCCTCAATGTTTCTCCTGACTGATATGATTGCGCCGCAGATAGTTGTCTTCCAATGTCTCCGAAAAAGCCTTGAGTTTTATTATCTTCTATGGCTACCTATTTGTAATTGGTGCAAGCCCACCTGCTGGTGGAAAATTTGAAATCACCCTAGTCTATGCTGCTTACAAATGAAAAATTCTAAACGCCCTTCAACCCCATAATAATCATCCTCAATACATGCAAGTCTGGAAAGCTTAGGAAAAATTAAAACTCTCGCGAATAATTTGCAGGTATTCGATCCCACGTTGACCATTTTGCTGATATTGGTCTCGAAGCTGTTTGGTTGTCACCGATATTCGACTCCCCAATGCGGGACAACGGTTATGACATTTCCGATTACGAAAAAATCAACCCCATGTTCGGTACGATGGAGGACTTCCAGGACCTAGTGACAGCATTGCATGGGAAAGGTGAATATTTTATGCCACTGATTTAATTTCAACTTCATCAAAATATTTTTTGATGATTATTTTCACCTAATTAAAGATGGCCTACCAGAAACATTTAACTTTGATTTATGTGAATAGCCTACGGTTAGAAAATTTTCGCCCGATCATACGCGAAAATCGGTCAGAGGGTAAAAATTGGTAGGTGTCGGGTATCAGAACTCGGCAACACTCGCTTCAGAAATGCATCCTTTTTCAGGCATCAAACTCATGCTTGATCTGGTACCGAACCATACCAGCAACGATAGTGCATGGTTTCAAGATTCTGTTAACCAACGTAACAATAGGTCCGACTGGTACGTCTGGCAGAACCCAGGCAGCTATAGTGGTGATGGGTCACCAATGCCTCCCAACAACTGGGTATGTTGATGAAAGACGCATTTCCTATTTCATGATGCCTACCTCAGTATATGGGTGAATAGCATCAACTTTTTCATGATAAGTTAATCAAGTCCTTTGGTCCACCTCTGAGCAAATAACTTTCTTATTTTCCCTCGATTGGAGCTTCTTTCGAATAATTTCTTCTTCGAATAAACTTCTTCAGAATAATTTTCTTAATACTATGAAAAGCTCTAAGTATTATGAATTTTCTGAATACTTGACTCCTGGAATCAACTAATGTTTACATATTCATGGGTCATATGAAGGGTAAGGGGAAGGAACGAGGAATGTCACAAAAAGTACTTTTAGAGAAAAAGCAGGTTTTGTATTTTAAATTCTATGTTTTTTCCCCTTACACCGAATCTTTCGTTGCTTCTCAGTGCAACATTTATACTTTTTTCCCCTTGGAGTTTCACTATACGGTTAGTACCTTTGAATTCCTACAAAATGCGCTATTAAGCTTGTTTTTGGGAAAAATGGGCATTTCCTGATTGCTAGCGCCGTTCACATATTCATGGCTCATATTCCAAGTGAATCCACCCGATATTAGGTACATTGGTAATAGAAACGATTTTAATACACTCACAGGTGTCCCTGTTTGGCGGATCTGCGTGGACGTATAACGAAGTAAGGAAGCAATATTATCTTCACCAATTTGGAGACTTTCAGCCCGACATGAATTACGAAAACGAGCAACTTCGTGAGGCGATGAAGGTAAATTCTGTTACTTACCTCAAAAGCACACTATAGGTAGCTGGGGGGGATTGAAGGCACAAGACCGCATCTTTCAAAATGTTAGGCTCTTTCGTTAAATTGAATCACTCGTGTCAAATCAAAATATTTGTTCACTTTTCAATCAAGTAATTGCGTGCTCAGAAAAATAAGAAAATACTGAAGTTGGTTTCTGAACGGATTTTAATGTTTTTTAGGGTACTGAATTCGACCTCAGCATCGGGCAGCGTTAAAACAATAACCCCAAAAAACCTCAAAATTGTAGGTATTGGTGTGTTATTTTTGGTCTTGAGTTGAAGCTGATAAGATTTGACACAACACTTGTGTCGTGGGTTTCCATGTTTTTTTTACGTTTTGACACCGGTATTTGACTTGTCAAACAAGCCCAACTCAAAAGTGCTTTTTGGGAAAAATGACCATTTTTGGCAAGCCATAATTCAGGGGCTATTTGAGCTAGGAAGCTCACATGAAGTGTCACAGATTTAGTCATCTTTAAAAATGCTAATGACATATTTTCCTTATATACGATTAGTCCTAGAAATATAAGCAGATGAGTAAAAAAAGTCCTACAATTTTGGGTTTTTGTGCGATTTTCGTTGTGACGCCGCGCGATTTTAAGGTGGGAATCCAAAAAATTGAATTCAGCACCCTAAAAAACATAAAAAACCATTGAAAAACATGCATCATTATTTTTCCATTTACTGGACTATTTTAAAATCCCCATAGTAGGTAAGTACATTTAATTAATTATTGAGCTTTTTCCAACAGAACGTAATACGGTTTTGGCTGGGTAAAGGCGTCGACGGATTCCGGGTTGATGCCGTACCTTACATAGCAGAAACAAATTACACAAGCAACGAACCGGTACTTTCTACTCCAGGGTGCGATTCGAGTAACCCATCGTACGACTGTTTGGACCACACACTCACGAAAGATCAGCCGTACACTTTCGACGTTTTGAAAATGTTCGCCCAACTCTTCGAAGAACAGAACAGCAGCTATTCGGCCAACCCAAAGTGAGAATTTTAATGGGAACAAAAAAATTTGCATCACTAGGTATACCAGGTTCGTCCTAAACTATGTACCTAGCGACTGGAGAAAGATATTCACCGAAAATTCTTCGGATATTCTTTGAAAATTGGTGGAAAATTTTCAAATTCTCGGAGAACTTGAAAATGTTGATAAAAATCTTTATCAGAAAACCTCAAATCATTTTCACATTTTTAAATATTCAATTTTTGAATAAAAAATTTAAATATTCAATTTTTGAATTGAAAAATTACTATTTTAATTGTTCACTTGAAAGTAGTGAAATTTCAAATAATTGCCTGAAGTTCCAAAAATTCATCGAATTTTCAAAACAAGGTCAAATGGAAGGCAAGATCACGAATCATTCAAATAGAACTTTCTCGTATGGAATAATTGCAAACATTCATTACCTACACCAATCGAACATCGGATTGGGAAACTTCTTAATCTATCACGTGGCAGATTATCGATCAATACTTCCCATCAATCATCTCAATAGCCTCTTATAACATACAGATTGTATTTACAACAATGCGTTCCACGTTGTAAACTCCGCGTCGAATGCCAACAAATAAATTTCCAACAATTCTATGATTCAAGGGTGCAATTTCTTGAAGCGTACACGACCTTGGACGTGACCATGAAATACTACAGCAACCATTCAAATCCGTTCAACTTTTTGATGATCAGCAACGTTAATGAGAACACGAATGCGACAACTCTGAATAGCCTAATTCAACAATACATGCAAGCCCTCCCAGCGAATGCTTGGCCCAACTGGGTTGTAAGTATATATGCAAGTAAAATAGTCTTATGATTCGACCCAAAGCTTCGATCGCTCACAAATAATTTTGTATTATAAAAATGAAAAAGCCAGAAGTAGTGCATTTAAAAAATTCTTCCCTTTCCTTAACATTTGACGAACGTTTTCCCATCCCAGACAGGAAATCACGACAATCCACGAATAGGCACACGTATGGGATCAGATTTGATCGACGCTATGAACATGATGGACCTACTGCTCCCCGGAACACCTGTTACCTACAATGGCGAAGAAATCGGTATGACAGACGGTTTCATTATGCCAAGTCAGCGGAAGGACACGGCCAATCCGTCCAGAGATCCAGAAAGGACACCTATGCAATGGAACTCGACTATTAATGCAGGTCATACATCTAGTAGTATATTTGCTATCGCTTCAAAAGTTTTATGGAATATCAAGATGATAAATTCGAATCAATAAATCAGCAACATGAAAATTCTACCATAAATTTTCCTCATAGGATTCAGCACGAATACGACGAGTCTCTACTTGCCAATCAATCCAAACTACTGGCAAATCAACGTAGACACCGAGACCAAACAGACGCCGAGCCATTTGACCATTTACAAAGATTTGGTCACCCTGAACAAGAAACTGGCCGACAATAAAGAAAACCTCTCTACAACCGCTTTCAACGATTGGGTTTTCGCATTCAAACGGTAAATTTGGGTTTTATTCTTTTAGCAATTTTATCTTTATTTTTATAGTTTTTATTCATGTTGAAATTATTTAACTATTTTGGCAAGGGTTTAAGAAAAGGTCATTTGCGGTTGACCAGATGTCACGATCACGCATGCCTAATTTTTTTTATATATTTTCTGCTAAATTTTCTGTTAAAATCTTTGGTCATTATTTTTTGTTTCTTTGTCCATTTTTTTACATTTCGCGCAAAATCTTTCAAGTAATTTAAAGTCAGGCATGCTAGTATCGCCCCTTAAAATTGAGATGAGCAACCCACGATTTTTTCCAGGTCGGATTACGTCGTCGTCATCAATCTGAACAACGAAGTTGAGACTTTCCAACTGAAGGATCTCAAACTCACTTCGCAAGATTCCCTGACAGTGGAAATACCATCCCTGAATGCTATTTCGTTTAAAAAATCGTAAGTCAAACGCCTGTTGATCGATCTCGTCGAAAAACGGTCATTTATTAGAACATACCTCTTGAAATAATGCACGAGAGATAAAACACAGGAAAGTCGAGATCGGCGGAAATTTTCAAGTGTTGAAGAGACAGGAAAAACATTGAGAGTACAACTGATTACATAGATTGGGGAAAAGCTGGACTAGAAAATAATTTCGGTGCATTATTTCCTGACTTTTGGACATACCGATGTGCCTGATTTTTACACATAAGAACAAACCAATTCTGTTCAACCAAATGCTCATCAGCGCATAGATATACTTACCTCAACATGCTACATGCACATCAGCATAATGGTACCTATATAGGATAAGCATTTTTTCGGAAACTGGCTTCCAAATATTCAACACTACAAATTTTCATGGTTAAATTTTTTTTTTCAAAATTCGGGTTATGAATTTTGAGATTTTTATTGTTTCGGGTGGTCACCAGGCTTTTATTGATTTGTACTTATTACATTTTTCTCCCCATAAAGGTTATTGACATCGATGAATTTTTGTTGCAGTCAATCGGTATCAACATCAGCCAACGTCACTTTTACGCCGAGAAGTGGAGTAGTATTTTCACTCAAATCGTCTGGAAATTCGGCGTATATTTCCTTCTTTCTGCTACCCATCAGCGCCGTGCTAACTTTCATACGATGCTGAGACGGATTTCATAGAGAATTAGGCCATTAGACAATAATTGTCTATTATTTTATTATTATTATTATTTTACCTATGAAATGAAGGAAACTGATTTTAATACCTACCAATTAATTTCGCTGTGCCCAAAAGGGTTAACAAATACGTGAAGACGAAATCGCATTTTTAGCCATCCTACTTAAATTTTTATATTCTGTTTACAACAATGGACTTATTCATCAGTCCAAAGAACTTTTCACAATTATCACATTATCCAAGCGCTTTTTGTTAATTTGGATAGGATATGATGTGAAATTCACGGCGGTGAGAATTAAAAGTTACCTACCAACCTTTACTATCGTGTTCTAATTATTTATTGTTCCTCCTGCGCTTTTGAGGGGGTTCAAAAAATGTACTAGGTACATACCTACTCTACGGAAATTCCGGCAATGGCTTAAAACAATTCGGGAAAAATTGGTATTTGTTGTTTTCCAAGAAGCCACGTTTTACTTCATTTTTTCGCTAGAAAACCATTTTTCCAACTTTTGAGTAAATTTTTGAATTCCGAGTGAAAATTTCTTGTGGAAACGCGGTCAAAATTTTTCGGACCATATTATGGAAGTATTGTGTGTTGTCTGCGCACCATTGACTTATTATCTCAGTAACGAGCGAGCCAGAGATTCACAGCTATTTTTCAGTCAATAATATGTTTTGAGAATTTCCCAGTTTGTCCCCAAACCATTCATTATAAAAACATAAGTACCGGAGGGTACATAGGTAGGTACAGCGGAGTACCAATATATTGAATGACAGATGTCAATATTGACGCATTGTTCAATCACTATCTTGAATTGTACCTGGCAGATAATTGCCAGGACTGCAATGGGTACTGATTCAAGTATTCGATCCAATAACACTGACTGGTGAAATTGGAATAAAACATTCCAACTCTGCTGTTTTAGTTTAGTCGGAAGACTAGATTTGTCGATGTAACTATGGCTAGTCGGATATTTTTGGTTATCGCCCTCGGGGCAGTTCTAGAACTAAGTCTAGCGTCGAAAGACCTAGAATGGTGGAAAGTCGGGCCTGTCTATCAGATATACCCGGCCAGTTTTGCAGATTCAAATGGCGACGGAATCGGAGACATACGAGGTACGCAGAAATGTAATTTTTTAAAAATGTTTATTCAGGCCCTAGAAGTTTTTTAAAAACTTTTGTGTTTTGAGCGAAGCAGAAAAAATTGTTTTTTAGGTAAGTAAAAAAACGTAGGAATTTTTTTTTTGCCTCTCAAGGTTGGAAATCTTGCAGTTTTTTCCGTTCTCAGGAATCGAATCGCACATAGACCACTTTGTCAAATTGGGAGTGGCAGCAGTATGGCTGTCACCCATATACACTTCACCTATGTTGGACAACGGCTACGATGTCGCAAATTACACAGAAGTTAATCCAATGTTTGGTAACATGACTGACATTGAGAGCCTGATCGACGCTCTCCATAAACGAGGTAGGGAAATTATGTGGATACCTAAATGTACAGCGTAATGTTTTTTACCTCCACGTTAGAAAATAAAATGAAGTATGTAACGCCCGAGAGAGCAAAAATCGGATCGGAGGTTCAGAAAAAACCTTGTGAACAAGAAGTACCTATGTCCGTGGGTAAGTCATAAAAGTAAGGTAGCAGTAAGGTATAAATAAAGAAAATAAGAATAATTCCTGGGTATATGGAAAATATTGATTCAAATTCGAAGTGCAAACCCACTAAAATGCAATCAAATACGCTTTGATAAATAGGTAGATATGCGTAAAACTGAGTGCTGATAGACTCTCGGAATTCCAGGTATCAATATTTTGTTGGACATGGTACCGAACCACACAAGCAACCAAAGTCAGTGGTTCATCGATTCTATACACAGAAAAAACAATAAAGATGATTGGTACGTATGGAAGGACCCAAAAGGAAAGGATAGCAACGGAAAGCCAATACCACCCAATAACTGGGCAAGTACCTTAACTGTCAAGAAGAAAATGCTGATGGTTTAACCTCATACAAACATTTTTATGGAGTCAATGCAGAATTTATGGATAATGATCGATAACCTTTGTGAAATCTTCGAATCAACACAAATAAATCAAAAAAAAAAAAAAAAAAAAAAGATAATGATCGATAATTTTTTTCTCATTGTCCGGGGGGTTTTCAATTTCAGGTATCGCGCTTTGGAGGCTCAGCGTGGGAATATAATGACGTCAGAAATCAATTCTTCCTCCATCAATTCGAAGTCGCGCAGCCCGATCTCAACTACGACAACCCTGAAGTTATGAAAGGAATGGAAGTGAGGATAATTGGAATATTCCAAAATTTCGAAAATACTGAGGCCAGTGCTCAGAATTCCAAATCTTGTTTCCGTTGTCCAATAGATTGAGGTGAACATCGATTTCCCACAATAATGAATAAAATCTCGAAATTTTTCAGAGCGTCGTACGATTTTGGCTGAGCAAAGGAGTGGACGGTTTTAGGATGGACGCAGTGCCGTTTGTTGGAGAGAGCAATTACGACAGTGACGAACCCCCGATACCCGGTTGCACACCAGCAGGGTCGTGGGAGTGTTACAACCATATTTACACGCAAAATCAGAATTCAACCTATGACGTCACCAACCATTTTGCAGCTGTACTGAACGAGGATAACAAGTCGTTTTCTGCGGCGCCGAAGTAAGCATTACACTTATCGCAAACACTTTAGTTGAAAGCTTCAACTTTGAAAAGATCTGAAGTATCAAGAAATGAAAAAGACTCGGTGGTTTTCCAGGTTGAAATAGATTTAATAATTGATGGTTTATGTGTGAAGTTTTTATCACTTAAATAATAAAAATGATAGTTCTTATTATCCAACTACTTCAAGCCTACATAAAAACCGCCAGTAGGCCCTCTTGCGAGTTTCCGAAGGCCAGAACTCCAATTGCTGATCACAATTGTAATTTAGCACATTTCTTCCAGAGTGCAATTCATCGAGGCGTATACGGACACGGAAAGCGTGAATAGATATTACCAAAGCAAATCGACGGTTCCATTCAACTTCCTGATGATATCGAATGTCAAAAGGGACACCAACGCGAAATCGTTGGAACAGCAAGTTCAGCAATACCTCAAGTCCCTACCGGCGAATGCATGGCCGAATTGGGTGGTATGGAAAATGATTCAGTACTATACGGCATAGTTTTGAGTAGGTATTGATGGTTTATTCGGTCCAACCACCAATCCAATGGAGGTGGAATGCTTTTGAACTTTCTAGCAGCGATGAATTCCAGGAAGCTGGAGCTCAT